>CAWUFW010000449.1:3565000-4165000 GCA_963921515.1 Calotriton arnoldi
ATGATGCATCCCAAATGCAAAAATACAGGTCGCAAAAGGGGCAGATTCTGCGAATCTGCCCGTTTGCGACCCGATTTTCGGATGATGCATGGGGCCCATAGTTTAGTATTTCCAAAATACGTTAATACATTAATAATTATATCAATGTGATCATAATTATTACATGTAAGTTTAGGGTACTCATAACATTTTAAAGGCTTCATCATTGTACATATAGAAAAATTCCTATTATTCCTTATCGTTTATGTGGATTTTCAACTAATAGCACATGTGAAAGTGCATGTTAAAGAGGTTTTATGCTTAACACATCTAGATATATTCATGTAGCGCCTACCTTTCTTTTGTCATTTTCACTGCACACTCTATAACATGAAATGACATTGTAATTAATTTTCAAATGAAAATCAAAACTAAGCCATAAAAACTTTCTTTTAGTCCTATTAATTTCTTATTAATTACAAGAAAACCAAGTCAATTAACAATAAATTCTATTAATGTGAGACTTTTTCTTCTTCGTTATTCTAACACACATAAATGAACGAAAATACTATTTCATGAGTAATAGCCACATCTATGTTAATGATATGTCTCTAAATTACCTTTCCTTGTTCATCCTTTAGGACGCAGTGACTAGATTGTATATTTATATCAGGTTTCATAACGTGGAACTTAACACATGTTTTGCCATGGTTTGTGTAAATTTTGTCATAATCATTCCATTAGAAATTGTTTGGTAAAATCTTTGCTCTATCACAGCCCAGCATAGAACAACATAAGCAGAATGTCAATTTTTTTCATTAGGTCAAAATGCCTTTATGACATAAATGTAGAAATGCAGAATATGGTAACAAAGTTGTTGGGAGGGTTATTAAAAATGTAGGCTTAGGAAGACAGTCCATAATATTATATGAAAACTGCAAGTTTGAACATCATTTTGCTCAAGCATATATTGCGTCCGACTCTTTTTGTGATGGAGAAAAAACGGCAGGAAGAGGAGAGGCAGGGCCTGAATGACCTCAGACAACCCCTAATCTTTTAACACCGTATCCCCACATTCTCTTTAAAAACAAAAAGTTCAGAGGCATTGCGTGTACAATTATGCACATAAAATGCTTACTGAAAGTGAATTTGCACTTGGTAGCCTTTTCAATTCACAGTGAAAATACTTTAGCTGTGAAGAAAACTTTCCCCCACAACCCACCAATTTTTGCAGGTGTTCACTACCCATTTAGACACACAAACCAGATTTATTGATACAGGATTTAATCTTTGACTCTTTACAGAGTGGGAATGGGCACGAAAGGTAAATAAATACCCAAAACTCGTGGACACAAGCTTCCCAGGGCTTTCCCATTGTGGAAAGACATTGCTAGCCACGATAGCAGATCAGCCGCAGCCCATGCAGGTAAGAGCGGTGGGGCGGTGGGGCCGGGTCGTGGGGGGATTCGACAGACGACCATAAGGGAAAATTACATAAATAATACATTTTCCCTCGTCGTCATCTGTCGAATTCCCCCCCCCCCACCCCCCCACCCGGCCCCACCACTCTTAACTGCACGAGCGGTGGCTGGAGCAGATTCTCTCCCACATAATGCTATATAAAACCAAAGTCATATTATATGCGATCACATCAGTTTATTAGTACAAATTCACAAGTTTTAAATTGTTAAAGTGAATTCTCACTCATAAATCAAGCCATTTACACAGCTAGGTAGCGACCAGATACTTGTTCTCAAGATATTCCAAATCAGCAACTTGATGACAATATGATCTGGCAGTCTGTAAGAAAAATCTGCCCCCTTCACATATTTGCACTAAAATATATTGATTGAATATTGACATTTATTTTAAATATGTATGAATATATTAATGTATGTGGTTTTTGTATAGTGCTGTTAGTTATTTTCTTTAGGCAAATTCAGGGCCCCTAAAGCGCTATCTGATGAATTGAAACACATATGTGAGGCCAGTCATCAAATCAATGCATTCAAATAATGTGAAACACTTTAGGCTCCACAAGGAAGACAGAGAGTGGTTAAGGTTTCAAACCATAAAGGTTTATTAAAGGCTAAAAGATTTACAGATTCAAAATCATCAAATGCAGGCCTACTTGAGCTATGGCTAATCTAAACGTGAATAGTACACAGTTAATAGCATTTGTGATTACATGTTAATGTCAAATAATGCAAAACATTTAATATGGGAAAACCCTTTAAGTATGAGTTTAGCCAAGAGGTAGCAGAAGCCAGTAGAATGTGAACGGCAGAGGTGAGTTAATGAGTGACTAGAGAGGGAGCGGTGCTCTGGAAGCAGATATAGACTGCTGCTGCTGCATTGTGATGAGAAGTTTTGTGAAGAAGTGTCTCTTTAGCTCTTTCCTAAATTGGAACAGAGATGAGGTGGGTCTGGAGGATACATGCTGTTCCAGAACCTGGTTCTGTAGATAGAGTAGGCCGGTTGCCTCTAGTTTTAGATATCGCCTACAGACAACTTTAGCTGCCTGGCAATAGGTATTGTCATCATATGATCCACACATATACATACACATATACGCATACTTATAAAGAAAAGGACATTTGAACAGCACCTTTCAGCCACTGGCTACTATGATTGAGCTGCCTTTAGGCATTAGCTGGCAGGCTTGTACATCAGCTTTGTTATCACTGCACAGCATTCTATGGATGTGGACTACTTAAGAAGCAGTACGCCTACACACATTGGCATTATGCCTCACGTTTTATTATTTTATTTAATATGTTTGACAGGGCCCCCACAAACTCCTCACCTTCTATCCCCCTGCTATAGCCTCCATCTCATCGGGAAGCCTGCCTGGTAGATCCACAGTTTCGCTGGGTGAAGAAAACTCTACTGTGTCTCAAGTTCCGTTCAAAACCACTATGAAGAGGGCCAGAACCCTGTGGTGGACTCTAGAAACAAGAGAATAGCTTCATGCTTTTCCCAAGGGGTGTGTCAGTGCCATGGGGGAATCTCACTGGGAGTTTGGCCCTCCCATGTTCTATTTCACTCCACTGGGGAGATAAAGTGCCCAGGGGGTATTGGTGAGTCTAGGAGCAATGTGACACTCTACCTCCCTAGGGCCCCGAGCAGAGCAATGCCCTGGAGCACCACTGTGGGCCAGTCTCTTCTTCCCATGACCTTGTCTGGGGAGGGCGAGGTGCATACAGGCATCAGGTTCCCTTCCACACTGTGACTGGGTGAGTGGGAGAAGAGCATTTGCCAGCACCCCCGCAAGGTGGGGAAGACCTGAGTGGGTTCAGAGATGGCCAGCATTACAAGGGCTGTGAGGCTCCCTCGTGCCCCTACCATGAATGTTGCAGGGTGCCCGCTTCGGGCCTGGTTACCCAAGACAGCGAACACACTAGAAAGTGCATTCATTGTGAACAAAAAAAGGGTAAACACAGGCTTCAGTCACATCAAAGGCAGTAGAGCAGGCCAGGAGAAGGGCCCCAGACGCCCTAGCTAGGTACCATCAATAGTTGCAGAATATGTTGACTGTTTTCGGGCCACCAAGAGCAGCAGATGTTACCCTAACAATCTATGTGGGTGCCCTTTACAGTTTAACAGTCTACTCTAAATGTCATTGGGTTTAAAGAGGGTGACCCCAAGAAACTTCAAACACTCAATGGGACTTTATTTTAAAGGTTCTGGGGTGCATGGGTTTTCATGATCAAGTTCCATGGTCTGCTTTGGCTTTTATTTTCAAGGTCCATGGTTGCGTTGCGGCCAAGAGAAAGGTAGAAAACAGACTGCATGTTGTCAAACACGAGTGTTATTAATGCTAAAACATTACGTACATTGTTTAATGTGTGTAACTGTGCTATAATGCAAGGTATTAATATATAGTTCTTGTGTTATGTTTAGGATTTATATTTTGTCTTGGATTATTATGGTAACACCCTCCTAAAGCCAGTAGGCCTGACTTTTAGTTAATGCCCCACTCAAGTTGTGTTAGGTTCATGGGGGTTGCTGTGTTTTAAGGTTCAAGGTTCAGGGCTGTCAATGCACAAACTATTAGGGGTTTCTCCACTGCACGGAGCTCAGGGTCCATTTTATTTAGTTTGCACCTCATGTTGGTTGTGAAGCCTTTTTGAGTGTGTCACCACAGGTAATTCCCACTGTCATTTTGAATATATTTTTTAATTTGTGTGTGGTATTTAGTACAGTGTGTAATAAAGTGCTTTTCCTTTTGTTAAAAAAAAGCACAGACTGCAGAGTAAACTATGGCCGCACTCAGGGGGAAGCCATTTCGTTTAATAAAAATATAAAAATTATTTGATGCTTGAAGAGGCTGCCATGCTACATTGGGGAATAACACAGGACTGAGTGACTGGCCATATTCTGTGGGGCACGCATGGGAAAATCCAACCCCCATCATGTTGATGGAAATTGTGCTTTGTGAAGGTGATTATGGGTCCGGAATATTCAACACGAGATTGCAACTGTGCCAAGTAACTGCAAGAATTATTTATTAGACAATAAATACACTTATGATACTGTAAAGAATTTAATATGAAGGATCTCACATTGAAGCTGCCAATTAGCAAACGAAGACACCTCACGTGTTCCCCTAAAGGATGAGCTTTATTGTGTTGTCAAGACACTCTTGTGGTTTTAATTTCACCAGGCAGTTGTTTCCAGGCTCAAGAGGCCATTTTATTATGTTTTTTTTTTTTTTTTGCCAAGCACTGCCTCAGAGTTAACTGTCAGGCACAGGCTTTAGAATCAAGGCTCTTAGGTTGCTATGGCTACAAGACGTGCCATACAAAACCGATGTTTTGTTTGCTTTACAGGCATCAGTCGGCTTGCCGGGAGAATTGCAGGAAGTGGGTATGATCATTTTTGCTTATCACTGACTCTATTGTGTGTTATTTGCTCCACACAGTTCTTTGACATTTCAATTGGAAGGTTCATTGTGCTAAGGATTGGGAACAATTATCATCTTAAATTGTGCAATGATGAGCACATGGAGGTAGAGGGAACGACAGGCTAGAGGTAAGCCAAAAGGTAAGTTAGATGAATACGCTGGGAAGTAATTAGTACAAATGCAATTTTGTACTAAATGAGATTTGATTACGCCTGGGTCAAATTTAAATTATGCCGGCGTAATTTGTATAATATCAGGAATGTCGCATTACTCTTGTTGACAGTAAAATTCCTGCAATTACGCCACAGGGAGCTCAAACAAAGAGAATGACCAGAATGCAGGCTTCTGTTGCAATTGGCATTGATGTTTTTGGTGCTATTTATTTGTGTGAAAAATGTCTTAGCATTCAAAATGGATGTGAGGATGCATTGTGTGCTAACATATAGTGCTGTCACATTTATTTTTCATATAATCATCTGGAAAGTTCATGTTATAATGTAAAAGCAGCTTATGCAAATTTTACGCATCCTCAGATTTTGTTGTGTGCGTCACCAGTGTTTTCGTGTCATGATGTCCAACATGAGCCCTAAAAGTCAGCAAATTACATGTTTTATGACGGTTTTAATCAGCCCGTGTTCATTTCAGTGCATCCTCTGCCAATTTCAGCAGTTACTGGTTTATCCTTATTCAGGTTAATAACATGCCTCTGAACTTTAAGAAATGTTTGGGGGAAAGTTTGGTAAAGTATTGGCTTTCTTCTTGTGTTGGACAGTGTTTCACAGGGACACAGATACGTAAGAGTAAGATGAGGGTGTGAACTGAAACTAACCCTGGGCGTAGTTCACGTAGTAGCGCTACGCGTAGCTACGCGAAGTGCACTCCGCACTATGCACGCTACGCGTAGCTACGCGAACTGCGTAGTGCGGTAGGGAAATGCTGTTCGCACTGATTGCACAGTGCCGGATGCTTGTCCGCACTGTGCAATCATTGCAAACGGCATCTTGCACAGTGCAAGCGGTCGTTTTCTGCTGCTCGAGTAGATTTGTACTCGAGCGGCAGCTTTCTCAACGCAGACTGGTAGTTTCTCATCGCGAGCGGTCGCGAGCATACGCGACCACTCGCAATGAGAAACTTGACCTCCCCGCATTGAGAATCTCGCTGGGAGGTTTATTTTCCACGCTCGCGATCGGCAACTTGATGTTGCTGATCGCGAACGAGGAAAAAGTCTCGCCGGGATGTTGATTTTGCTCGCTCGCGGTCGCCAACTTGACGTTGAGGACCGCGAGCAAGCAAAAAATGCCCGCTACGCGTTTTTGCACTGTGCTACATGCAATTCGCGTAGTGCGTAGTAGCGCAAACTACGCACGCTCTGTCATTATTTGCTTTCACAGCTTTACTTTTTCATCTTGCAATGTTTTTTAGTGCTGTACTATCTGCTGGATTTATGTGAGCTCTCACCACTGCCAGCCCCTCCCCTTCCTGCCCATTGCTCTGAGGACCCTCCTTTAGCACTCCCCTTCCTAGCGCATTGAGACCCCTGCTTTTGCCATCCATCCATCCCCCAAGTTATAGTGTATTCCACACTCTGCTGATTTGCAAAAAGATTTGAAAAAGCAATAACGAGAGCGTTACAAAGGAGACTTCATGCTTGTTGTATGAAAATGAAGTTTGTACTCAACACACACATTATTTGACATAACATGAACATTATGTATTTCGGGGCATAAATCACATTAGGAATTATCACTAGCAGTACTAGGCCCAACCATGTTAAAATGACATCAGTAATATGCACACTTGGGAAAGATCATACTTTACCCCCAGCACCTCTATGCGGTGTGAAACGTTGTCAGAACGAAGCCCACCCCGGCAATTATTATAATTCAATACCACACAGTTATAGGGTGCACCCCAGATCACAACGATATCAGAAATGTGTACACACAGTTAATTACAAAAGTTTTAAGCAGCACCGTGGGCCAAGGTCACACGGGTACAAACCAATGTCAAATGTAATATTCTTTTGGCAAGGAATCAACGTGTAAAGCAACACTGCTGTGCGGTCTAAGTAATAACAGCCAATCACTCCCATACACTCACTCAGCCCCGATTCCTGGTGCCATGGACATCAGGCAGGCAGGGCTGAACAGAGTGCACTCGCACACACACGCACTCAGCACCCTAATGCAGTGCACTGATATCCGGCAGTTCAGTTGATAAGGCACATGCAGACCTCGTGGCCTAAGCCCTCCTCCACCAGTCAGCTAACCCTGACTAGCCTACACCCACGGACTGGAAATAAAGAAAACCTTCCCCCGGATCCTATGCCGATTGCAGCAGGAGTCACACTTAATCAGGGTCCCAGGGAAGAAGGTGGGGATCGGTGGTAGGGCTAATTATGCAGCAGCCGACAAATGGGAGTATGGACGCAACTTGGAAAGTTCATCCACGGTATGCAGAGCAGAAGCTGCCTGAGGCCAATAGTTGTTCACTCAAGGGGTGCCACACTGTGCCTTCCAGCACCAGCCCAGTTCTGTAAAGCACGGGGGTCATGCAGTCTCTTGACCCTCTTCCGATCACTCTCGGAAACGTTCCTCAGCCCGGTCAATCACTCTCACCACCCTGGCTCGGTCTGGGAAGTGCTACCTGGCAACAAGAAGTCGTCGGGGTGGGTGAGGAAAGGGTAGTTGGTCTGACGCACTGAGGGCACGAAAGGAACAATTGATGAATGGGGGGATGAAGCGGGGGAACCTTTCAGAAGAAAGAGGCTCCCTGTTGGTCACACATCGATCAAAGAAGTACACGGACAATACAGGCACCATGGAACACGAATTTGCTCCTCTGCACCCCCCTGGAAATGAGGCACAACGTCTGGTGTGCGTTGGTACAAGTCGGACCAGACAATTCCGGTTAGACACACGAAGAGTTGCACAATTTTTGCCTCCTTGGAAATGAGGCACAATGTCTGGCGTGCGTTGTTCTGAGTTGCACCATACAATTCCAGTCACACACAAAGAAGAGATGCAAATTCATAACCTCCCTGGAAATGAGGCATAATGTCTGGTGTGTGCTGTTCTGAGTCGTGCCAGACAATTCTGGTCACACACACAGGTGCAAGTACTGCAGTGCCGCACGAGGTAGAATGTGGCACTACTACGGGTACACCCCACCCTCCGAGGGTCGCAACCTGTGAATCGGACACCACATGCAATGAGCATGCAGTCAACGTGTCGCACGAGAGAGATGAGGCACGATCGACGAAGCAGGCTGCGCAGGGGTCCCGTAACTGGTGAATCCACTCACCACCAACAAGACGCTTATGCACATTGAGGCGCCACGATACAGGGCCACACTCCTTAGATGCAGGCATTACTTTTTGGGGCTCCGCACAAGGCAATCCGGTCTCCAGTCACAATTCTTAGTTCCATGCTCACACCGCACTACCAGTTGGGGCTATGTGGGCACTTAAGAGGTTGTAGTGGAATTGAAAGGTCCCCTCAGGATTGACCAGTGGTTTAGAAAGGCCATCCTGAGCATAAGTGCAGTTGTGCACACAGAGGCCTGCAATGGCAGACTTGATACATTTTTAAAAACCTCATAGGTGCTAGTGCTCACCCACAGGCCTGCAATGGAAGGCTTGAGACATGTTTTAAAAACATCAGGTAAGCACCACTTCCTAACGTGTGAAGGAAGGGCATGCACATTTTCACACTGCATTTACAGTGGGAAATTTATCAGAGCCCTAAGGCCACAAAAAGAGAATCAGCCAAACCCATGAGGAAAAAGCAAAGAGTTTAGGGAAACACTACCTCAAACCTGTCAGGTCTAACACATGTGGTTTAATGTTATGATAATGTTAAGGTGGGAGAGACAATAGCTTTAGCCCGAGCACAGGAAGACTTGCGATGGATGCTAATCCAGGATGAAAAAGACCATAAAGGTCAAGAGCAAAGAAAGGACACCTTAAACCCCGTAAATGACCGTTCTAGGAAATTGGAAAAAAGAACAAAAGAAAATTGGTAGAGCTCAATGGAGGGCGTTAGAGGCCACAAGGAGGACGGTTGTTTTGCTTATGCAGCTGGGGAAGGTGCCATTTTACAACTTCAAAGAGAGTCTCCATGGCTCATCCACTGCATAAGCCATCTTTTCGATAAAAAAAAGTCTCAGTCTTCCCAGGAGAATGTTATGTCTCATTGTCAAAACACCTACTTATTAGCCTGTGGGAATGCCAAGGAAAAAGCTGCTGGCGTAACATAGGCCCCCCGCAGTCCCCACGGTGCGGGGGGTGGGGCCTCCGAGCTCCAGAGGGCCCCCTCAGCATAGTATCCTGGCCTGAGAGCTCCTGATTGAGTCTGGAGGGGGGGTCCCTTCATGTACCTTGCAGAGGCGCCCCCTCAAGTTTCGTTACGCCACTGGCCGCTGCTGGCCAATACACTTAGGGCAGAGACGCAGATTATTTGACCCCGCGTACTGATGAAAGCCCTTCATTGAAACATATATCATTTAATGCTCCAGAAAGCATGACTCGCCCCAACCGCTGTGGAATAAATGCTGAAGACAGTGAAGCATGGGCCTGCATCTCAAATCAGACGAGAACACAGCTCGTCTCCTGTGCGCGCCTGTAATTAGCAGCTTTGCGGCCTGCCTATTCGTAATTAGAACAAAGCAAATTGGCCAATATGTTTATCTTGCTCATTGTACAAAGCGCCAGACTTTCAGCAGTCATTTACAAGTAGGAAAACGAATGGCCGAATGCTGAAATGTAAAGCGATACCGTTTCCGAGCAGGAGGGTGAATTCATGTTTAACACAATGTATCGCTGTCTGCAGGCCATGCGCTATGCACTTATGCTGTAATTGGAAGATGCAATCAATAACCGACAGGAAATGAATGCATTCAGGCAGAGAGATGCTCATGCAGTATCTGCATTAAGAAGAATAAAATAAAGCCGAGGCCCTCAAATCATCCAAGGCATTGTTATCTCAGTCTGAGCAAATAGGCTAGTTTTGTGTTTGGTGTGTGAATAAAAAAACAGCTCAGCACTTTCTGTTCTCCAACAAAGGCTTTCACTGCCTTAGCTTTTGTGGTCGAAATGTATGTATGTAGATTAAGATTTACATTTGCCATCAAGCTCTCACTACAATCTTTTCATAAAATGTGTATTTGTCATACATATTTTATGCCTCATTTGCACTTTCAACAAAGCAAAGAGAACGGCGCTGTCTGTTCTGGGGTACAATGGTGTGACAGTATAGCAAATATGTAAACAGATCAGGCAAAGAAAAAGTGAAAATCTGTTCTATTGCATGCCGGAGTGCTTGTAAAAGTGCATGGCGCATAGAACGATCAGTATAAACAACGTGGCATTATTTTAAGATGAAACACGTTTAATTCGAAATTCCTTGGTTTATTTAAAAGTGCACCATTAAATAAGCCATCAGATATTAACCATCAGACCATCATGCTCTTTCGCTCCACTCATCACTTCATTTAAATATTTAGGTTATGGCCCGTGTTAGGAGTGGTCCAATGTTTTCTGGCCGTGGTGCAAACTCCTCCTTTTTTGTGCAGAGGTCAGAACTACAAGTTATGCAAATGTTTTTCGCACATGGTAATTATCTTCCATACCCTCTACCAAGTCATGTTGGATTTTTTTTTTTATTTTTATTGTTGATCATCTAGGGAAAGCATCTAAGTCCTTGAACTACACTCCAGCAGGTTTTAATAATGATGAAGTTAAGGCAGCCTAAGCAATTTGATAATTCATATTGTAAAACACTTAAATATTGTGGAGACAGCATTTTTAAAATCAAACTAAATAATCTAATCTCACTACAAGAGCATTGATTAAGTCGTCTTCCTTATTTTATTAAGAACTGAGGACTTGCAATTAAAATGCAGTTTAGGTAAGCAGAACACAGCTCCCCCATTACTCTTATTCACTATGTCAAAATTATTTTCAAGATATGAATCATATCGTATTTGATTGTCCAACTCTGCATAAGATGCGAAGACAATTTCTCAAGAATATGTTTGGACAGTAAAACAAACTATTGATTTTATGATCGACCCCCTGACTATCATAGAGCTTATTTAAATCCGTGTTAATTTGTATGCTGTTGCATAATTTGCTGCTTCAACGTGTATTTGTCGCCTTTCAGTAGAAGTTCTAAATACAATAGTAAATGGACATTTCCACCAAAACATTTACATTTTCGATTGGGATTGTTTGTCAAAAAATTAATTCTGTTATTTTCGTCTAATTTCTCAGCATCTGGTTTAATTGTGAATCCAGATTTTTTATATCATTAGTGGAAAATAACTTTGTAAATATGTGCTTGGGCTTTCAGAGCGATACAAAAGGGGATGATGGACGGAACGTTTGAGCCAATCAAACACTCACCCCCAGTCAACTGATCTGGGTTTAATCCATCATCATTCTTTAGCTCACTCCACCACCCCAGTTCAGACATGGCCATATGCAAATCAGTCTGACCCTGTGCCTCATGGGAACAGTCCAGCCCGAACTGCCAAGCCATGTCTTCCCTGGACCGGAAACAAGCATCCTAGGACCGGTTTCTGGCATTCCAGCCGTCATCAGCCAGGCTTGCTTGAATCCAGTGGCAAAGTGAGCAAGGGACCCACGTCTGGGCATACCCCCGCCAACTTAGGGCGAACAAAGCGATACAAAGGGGATGATGGACGGAACGTTTGAGCCAATCAAACACTCACCCCCAGTCAACTGATCTGGGTTTAATCCATCATCATTCTTTAGCTCACTCCACCACCCCAGTTCAGACATGGCCATATGCAAATCAGTCTGACCCTGTGCCTCATGGGAACAGTCCAGCCCGAACTGCCAAGCCATGTCTTCCCTGGACCGGAAACAAGCATCCTAGGACCGGTTTCTGGCATTCCAGCCGTCATCAGCCAGGCTTGCTTGAATCCAGTGGCAAAGTGAGCAAGGGACCCACGTCTGGGCATACCCCCGCCAACTTAGAGGCGAACAAAGCGATACAAAAGGGGATGATGGACGGAACGTTTGAGCCAATCAAACACTCACCCCCAGTCAACTGATCTGGGTTTAATCCATCATCATTCTTTAGCTCACTCCACCACCCCAGTTCAGACATGGCCATATGCAAATCAGTCTGACCCTGTGCCTCATGGGAACAGTCCAGCCCGAACTGTCCATCAACTGTTGTTTTTGCATTTGTCACCCGAGTGGGGCCGGGTATGCCCAGACGTGGGTCCCGTGCTCTCCATGCCATTGGAATCAAGCTATCCTGGCTGAAGAGGGGTGAAACCCCGAAACCGGTCCTAGGATGCTTGTTTCCAGTCCAGGGAGGACCTGGCTTGGCAGTTCGGGCTGGACTGTTCCCATGAGGCACAGGGTCAAGACTGATTTGCATATGGCTGGGTTCAAACTGGAATGGCATGGTGAGCAAAAAAACGATGGATTTAGGCCCAGATCACTGTACTGGGGTGAATGTATGACATTGTTCTGCATTCTGTCCATCAACTGTTGTTTTTGCACTTGGGCTTTCAGAGCCAGAAATCGCTGAAAACAAGTATTGCCACTCATCAGCCTTACTCCTGCCTAGAGTTGATAACTCTGCCCACTAGAGGGCAATAGCCTGGCCTCTAGATGCAGGAAGGCAGAAGTGTTGTCTACCAATCGCCTTTTTGCCAGGGGCGGCTCCTCCGCTATGGCTAAGGAGCGTCGCCCCACTGCTTTCTTGCGGTGCGAGAAGCCAAAACATAAAATGGTAATAACTTTGAGTTATTACCATTTTATGTTTGATTTGCGGGCGGGCGGGCAGGAGGGTGGGCGGGGCTGCTCTGATCTCCGAGCAGGGCATTTGCCCACTCCTGAATGCGCAAAGACTGTTTGGTCGGCCCTCTCAGGCCGCCCAAACCAGTCATGCGCACTTTGCCCTTCTCCATGCAGGCTGCAGCCTGCATGGAGAACATGCACCCCCCTCTAGCCCCTGGCTGAGCGCCGTGTCACGGCGCTCCAGACCAATCACAATGCTGCATGCAGCGTTGTGATTGGCTTAGGGGAGGGAGCCTGTCTGCCTGCTTCCTGTTGGAGGCAGGAGAACAGGAGAGCAGGAGCAGTGAAGACGCAGGACCCGTGGGAAAGGCAGGTTTTTAATTTGTTTTTTTAATTATGACCCCCGGCACGACCTTCTCTCCCCGCTCCCGCCCTTCCACCCATGAGCCATGCCGGCCGCTACTGCTTTTTGCAGTGATTTACCACCTGGGATGGGTACGTGGCACTTGGCAGAAAAACTGACTTCTTCTTTTCACTTGCTGACCCCAAATGTGGCTAATATGAAATCAAATCAAAGGGTCTTGTATAGTGCAGCTTGTCAGCCTGGTGGGTCTCCAGAAACTGGGTGGAAGTGCAAGCCTTGTTCGGCAAGGTGTTGGTTAAAAAGCCAGCTGTTTCCTGAAGTTCTTAAGGGAGGAGACAGTGCGGTGGTGGAGGTCGTTCCAGAGCTTTGCGACGGGTAGGCGAATGAGTGACCCTTGAATCAGCTGCTATGGATGCAGGGGATGTGGGCCAAGGCGTGGGTGGAGGAACAGAGCTCACTGGTCGGTCGGTGGAAATTCAGGCGGCTGTTGATTTAGGCGGGTCAGGTTCTGTGGAGGGCTTTGTAGGTGTACATGAGAAGCTTGAAGAGACATCTCTTCTGGACTGGGAGCCAGTGGAGGGCTCTGAGGTGCGGGAAGATGCTGGATTTTCTAGGGAGGTTGAAGATGAGTCTGGCTGCTGAGTTCTGGATGGTTGGGAGGCCGTTCAGGAGCTGCTTGGTGATTCTGGTGTAGAGTTCATTGTAGTAGTCGAGTTGGCTGGAAATGAAGGCCTGGGTGACTATCTTCTTGGTTGATATGGGGATCCATCGGAAGATCTTGCGGAGAGTGTGGAAGCAGGCATAGGATACAGCGTTGATCTGTTGCCTCATGGTGAGATGGGAGTCTAGGATGATTCTGAGGTTGTGGGTGTGGTCAGTATGGATGGGGCGGGGCTGAGCACCTTTGTTTCTGAAGATGATGACCTCTGTTTGATCTGCTCCTATTTATTGCCAGAACCCTCCTAGACTACAACTCCAGAAAGGGGTCTGCCATCTTGAAACAGGGAATTCTGGCTGATTTTACAGGAAGGAAAAGAAGAAGTGATGCAAAAGGAGGTGGATATAGGGCAAGAAAATAGGATTGGGCATGGAAATTTCTCCAATCACTATCTAATTCAATGGATAAGACTAAAAATTAACTACTACCTTCTCAAAACATTCCTGGACCTTGGACGACTTCACCTGAAAAAGAACACCCTGATGGAAGAAAAAAGACTCCTGACTCTTGCTAGAAGAAGATAACTCAGGGACATCTGACTCCTTCTGCAACCTAGAGTCTGAGATTTTCTTAGTCAAGTGGTTGGCATACTCTTTGACTTCTTCAGGGATGCTAAAAGCAGAAGGACTCCTTACTTCAAGAGGAGTTAGCTGACCACAGAGGATTGAACCCTGCAGAAACCCTGGCTGGAAACAAATCTAGACCGTTAAAGCCTAGACTGGGTATCTGGGGGCTGCTGTGGAAGTCAAGCACTAACCTAAGTAGCACTGATATGTCCTGTAGGAGCAATCTAGATTCACAGGATTCTGACTTCCAACCCCCCTCCAAACTACTGGTTCCGAAAACAATATTGAATTTGCACCTTCAGCAGTTAGGGAGATGAAAAAGGAAAGGAAAGAGCAAGAGAGAGAGAGACATGAGCAGACCTAATCTCGTGGGTCCTCAATTCACTGGGTCATCCCTGGGTACTTGTCTTCAGTCCATGCTAATAATCTCTCTTTCCCTTGAAAATATTCTCAATCTTCTTAGAATACCCTTCTGGTCTCCAGGGACATTCTTTCCTCAAAAATATCCAGAACACAATTACTTGTTTTCACCTAGAATCCCTCCTTTCTGCAGTGATCGCTCTGTGCTTTCGAAGCTATAGTATTGGTCTTGCCAAATGTGAAGAAAGGTGTTAGGGAGGGTAGTGCAGGAAGGAAGATCTGGAACAAGTTGAATAACCAAAAAATGAGCTGTTTTTGTATGGACTAAAGTGTAAAATTGTAGTTGCCTAAAAGAAATATAGCTGATGCCAATTTTCCACCTGGGAAAAATGGGGAAGAAATATGACACCAAAGACACTGGTTTGAAATGTCACCAGTAGCAGCCAAGGATCATCTCAGAACCACTGCTTGAATATCATCATGAGTGAAAGAGAGACAAATAAATAGTATGAGACTTTACAAATCAACAAACACTGGTTATATCTCACCAACAGCTTTTATTGCTTACCTCTTGCTTGTTGAGGATTGTAAGGAAATGCCTCTTTCTGCATGATCACCCCTATGTTTTTGGACTGATGTTGCTGGTTTTCCTACTTTTGATTTGTGCCATACTGACCTCTAATGGTCTTCCGCACTTATTTTCCTGCCATGAGTGTGACAAAGCACAAAGAAAAGACTGACTCTAGGCCTGCCATTGCTGGCTGGCAGAGCAATCTTTTACCTGCTAACTCAACCTTGCCATTGAAAGTAATGGTGAGCCCAAACCTTCTTTTTTAATATTTATAAGTCACCACTTCCACAGGCCTACTGAGTCCTAAAGAAAGGGGGCATTATATTAAAAAGTTTAAAATGTTTTAATTAACTTTTATATGTCTTGCATTGTTGTTTTTACTGTGGAAAGGTTAGTAGCCCCATTGGTGGGTACAGGATTACAGCTCTGACAACTCATCAGCTAGAGGTCCACAAAAGCGGAAGAATCCTGCCTTGGTGAGTTGGGAGCCAAGAATGCGTGATTACCACTGACTGCTGAACTGCAGCCTGAGAAACCGAGTCCCAACCCTCAAACGTTGCACCCCCGTCTGCTGGACCCGGGAGAGCTGTCGGAGTGCAGTTTGGTCACCCACGTAAAAAAGTTACCACCAGTTAAGGGGAAACACTGTTTCACTGTAACCAGAGACCAAGAACAGTGGCAACTGGTTTTTGGCTAGATTTCACCTGGACCTCGAAGGACATCAATCCCTGTGGCCAAAGTAACCTCACCGTGTTTGTGGACCAAGGGTTGGCTCCAGAAAGACCCCCGTCACCGACTCAGCATTGTAAAGAAATTGGGTTACTGGTTGAGCGGAGTGAAACCCTACTAAAGAAGCAACCACAAACCTTGTCAGGGTGAAGTCACAAGTGAACCCCAAATTAACCTGCGCTAATCTCTCTGGTAGCTTGGCACAGAGCAGCCAGGCTTAACTTGAAAGCAATGTGTAAAGTGTTTGTGCAAAAATTCCAACAGTAACAAAGTGAAAACACGCCATAAAAGGATCCCACACCAGATTACAAAAATAAAGTAGACTTTAATAAATAAAACAAGACCAAAATGACAGAAATCCTATTAGTAGAACCAGAGACATGCAATTGTAAAGGTTAAAGTGGAAATAGAACCAAAAAGCCCAAAGCGCCACTCGTGACTTCTTGTCCTGCGATATCGTGAGATAGTCACAAGTTCAGGCCGACCGCAATGGAGCACGTGACGAATACAGGGACCAGGTGAGACCCGCTGGAACGTTACCTTCTCAGTCCAGCGCAGAGTCTCGCTTGCAGTGTAGAGGGCCGCGAGAAGCAGAGTGGCATCATGGACGGTCGTCAATGTAGGGTGAAGCGTAGGCAGCGTCGCAGTCGGTCATTGTTGTAGCTGAAGAACCTGTTTTCTTCATAAGCAGTTTGACCAGAGCTTCGCAAAGGCGTTCCCTATGATCTGTCAATAGTGTAGCACGAAGGGTCGGGTTGACAGAACTTTGCGTTGTTAGGCAGTGTGAGCAACAGCCCATTTGCGGTCACGATGAGCCCAACAAAAATTGCAATTCGGCACCACTGAGGCCACACCAAGGGTCCAGGACCTGAGGGGCACCTTTTGTGGGTCAGGGGCCTTCTCCAGCTCCATCTGGGTGCTGGTGCAGGTGGTTGGAATCCTGTTATGTCCCTATGGCTCTGAACAGGAGTCCAGCAGACTAGCCCTTGGAGTCACTCTGGGAGCCCGGGGTTCAGGTGCAGGTCCAAATCCGTCTGACTCAGGCAGTGGACTGCAGGGCAGCTATCAAGCAAGACAGCAGTCCAGCAGGGTGGTAGTCCTTTCAGCAACATAGCAGTCCTTGTTCCTGGCAGAGTCTCCACAGGTCCAGAAGTGAACTGAAGAGTTGGTGTCTGAGGTCCACTGTTTATACCTGGTGCCTCTTTTGAAGCTGGAGAAGCTTCTAGAGGTTTCTGTTTGAAGTGCACAGGTTTCCTGCCTCCCTTGCCCTGGCTCCAGACTAACTACAGAGATTATGCAGCCCTTTGTGTGGAGGCAAGACACACCCTATTCCTGCCAGTGATAGCCCATCAAGGCACACCTTAGATCTCTATTTTGTCTCCAGCTGTCAGCTACACCCAGTCATGTGACTCAGAGACAGACTGCTGGCACCAATTGGCTAAGGTAGGAAAATGCTAACTTTCTAAAATTGGCATTTTCAAAACTGTAACCAAAAATCCGACTTCAGCATAAAAGAGGATTTTTCATTACAATTCCAAAGACACAAAATATGATCTGTTTACCTCTTCCCATTTGTTACAGTTTATTAAATGTAATAAGGTAACACCAATGTTATCCAATTGGATATGTAGGCCTTGCAATACTGAAAAACGAGTTTAAGAGTTTCTAACTACCAGAACATGTAAAAATTAAAATTACATGTTCTACTTTTTCAAAAACATTGCACCCTGCCCTGTGGGCTGTTTACGGCCTATCCTACGAGTGAATTATATGTATTGAAAAGGCAGGTTTGAGCCTGGCAAAAGGTTAATTTTGCCAAGTGGAAATGTCAGTTTAAAACCGCTCACACAGGCTGCAATAGCAGGCCTGACACATGTTTAAAGGGCTACTTAGGTGGGTTACGCAATCAGTGCTGCAAGCCCACTGATTGCATTTAATTTACAGGCCCTGGGTGCATTACCAGTAAATCAAATCAAATATGGCAATTGGGTGTTAGCCAATTCTACCATGTTTAGAGGAGAGAAGAGAGCCCAAGCACTTTAGCACTGTTGAGTCCTAAGGCCAACAAAAATGAATTCAGCAAAAAAAGTAGCGGTAAAGGCAAAAAGTTTGGGGGAGACCCAGCAGAAAGGGCTAGGTCCAACAAGCATCCATGAGCATCTTCAACATCCTGTATCTCTTGTCTCAGCAAACTCCATTAAAGGCTATGGCAGTTGTCCCTTAAAGCCCATAGAGACTGTTTTAACTGTGAAGTATCTGATTTACTCCCGCTTATTAGTCCTAGTGACTGGCTCCCTGCTGGAGTTGGTCACCACAAGAGTGCCTTTATAGCTGTTTTCAAGTTACTTGCTGTGGCTACCCATTAAGTGTGAGTCACTGTAAATTACAATGATTTATTGCACTAAGTGAAAATCTGTGATTTGTTGTTTCTCTGGAGCCCTATTAAAGATAAAAATACAACCAGTTTTTATAAACTAGTGTTGCATTTTTATTGTGTTCTGTTTTCTTCCTGTTCAGCTGTTTTGGTACTTCTTAATGCTTTACACGTGTTCCTTTGATAAAGACTGTCTGCTCAAAGCCACATCCTGGCTGGATCCAATATGGATTTGTGGCTTTATTACAGAGTGAGGTCACACAACCACATCATATAATAAATCACTTTCCTCATGTTGGACATACTGTGACTAGTTCCAGTCCTGCCTGGCATGAGGCCTAGAACTGAATGGCGAAGGAAAGTATCCGGGATTGCTGTATTGGATTGAACAGCATGTCGGTTCTGAAGGATAGCTGCACAAGTTATGGCAGGAGCAGATACAAAATGCCACAAATTTGGTGCTGAGATGGAGAGCAGCAGCACACTTCTGGATTCAGAGCACACAGAAGTAAGGCAGCAACATATCTTAGTAGGCACAAATGGGTAAACAGAAGGATAGAAGGCGACTACGCCCGCACTCGGGGTTTGATCCTGACACTATACAAACCCCGAGTGTGGGCAGAATCACTGCAAGCCACTTAGAAATCTCTGATCCGGAGTTCGTCATCTCCTTCTATCGGGGTTTGCGCGACTTGGGCGCAATTACACTAATTTCAAGCAGCGACCGAAAATCTATAAACCGCTCTACTAAGCATATCAGTGGGACTCGGTCCTGTTCCTTTCTTCTAAAGAAGGTTGGGGATATTGCCACCCTCTATACTATGGCTTCCGGACCGGAAGACCGAAAAATCCCAAAATACGGGTGCCCAGTGTGCCCTGATCCATTAAGACCCTGTGGCTGGGTAAGAAGATTCTATAAAAATAAAAAAACAGATTCCTCATGATATTGGTCCCTTGGCGACACCATTCCCAGAGAACACACAAAGAAATCCTTGCTTTTCCCACTCACCATTGCCCCCAGGCTATCACAATTCTGATGAGACCCTCAAACTAATAATAGGGTTGAAACATCATTCACACCAAGGGGAGGATAGTCTATAAATGAAGCCCCCCGAAAAATATGTCCTGGCCGCTTTTTCCTTATTGTCTTAAATGAACATCAGAGATATCAATAACCTTTTTTAAAAAAAAATTGGGATAATTATCTCTTCATTGTCACTTTTTTGAAACATCAGTTATGGTCACTTCACCTGGGGCTATTTATTTATCACTTGTTTTTCTGTAAAAACACTTCTTACTTAATTAAAACATTTCGCACGGTTGTGTACATATATGTGAATAGGTCCCAGAATGCTTGTTTCCGGTCCAGGGAAGACTGTTCGGGCTGGCCAGAGTCAAGACTAATTTGTATATGGCTGGGTCTAAACTGGGGTGGCGAAGTGAGCTAAAGCACGATGATGGATTCAACCCAGATCTGTGACTGGGGGTGAGTGTCTGAAAAGTTTCAGCGCTCTGTCCATCATCTTCTTGTGTTTGCTTTGTTCGCCTTAAGTTGGCAGGGCATGCCCAGATGTGGGTCCCTTGCTCACCTTGCCCCTGGATTGAAGCTAGCCTGGCTGATGAGGGGTATTACCCTGAAACCCGTCGCAGGATGCGTGTTTCCGGGCCAGGGAAGACCTGGCTTGGCAGTTCAGGCTGGACTGTTCCCATGATGAACATGGTCAAGACTAATTTGCATATCGCTGGATCTGACCTGGGGTGGCGAAGTGACCTAAAGATGATGATGGATTCAACCCAGATCTGTGACTGGGGGTGAGTGTCTGAAAAGTTTCAGTGCCCCGTCCATCATATCCTTGTGTTTGCTTTGTTTGCCCTAAGTTGGCAGGGTATGCCTAGATGTGGGTCCCTTGCTCACTTTACCACTGGATTCAAGCTAGCCTGGCTGATGAGGGGTGTTACCCCGAAACCGGTCCCAGGATGCTTGCTTCCATTCCAGGGAAGACCTGGCTTGGCAGTTCGGGCTGGACTGTTCCCATGAGAGCTGGCTGGGATCTGAACTGGGGTGAACTGGGTTGGAGAAGTGAGCTAAAGAACGATGATGGATTCAACCCAGATCTGTGACTGGGAGTGAGTGTCTGAAAAGTTTCAGCGCTCCGTCCATCATCTCCTTGTATTTACTAACTTTTTGTGTACAAAGAAAAGAATAAATCAACTCAGTTCGTCTGAACTGAGTACTTGTTAATAATTGGATCAGAGTATATATATAATTGCTAAGGTTTCTAAAACTCTCAAACAGATTAACAACTGTTCCTTACTTCGAATTTTGCTTTGATATATCTATACACGAATCTGTCTGTGACAATAGTATATTGTTTCTATAAATGAGTTCCATGTGAATATTTGTTAGAAGCTAATAGCTTCAAAGTGGAACAAAAGCCTGGTATGAGCTGTCTAGTAGAAGCCTTGCTTAAGCTAGAATTGACAGTAGCAATTGGCAACTTAGTACCCCAAGACTACCGTATAATACATCCAACTAGAGCTCAAGGTCAAGGTGGAGGGCTCACTTTCATATACCATGACACTCTTTGTTCTGGATGACCCGTCGAGCTCTGAATGTTTTTCTATTGATCTTCAACATTCACCCAAATCTAGTATAGTACGCGACAGCGACACTGCATTTTTTGTTAGACTTGTTCACAGATCTCACCATCCACCCTACCGCCATCATTATCTTAGGAGACATTCTTGT
Source organism: Calotriton arnoldi (assembly GCA_963921515.1). NCBI lineage: Eukaryota > Metazoa > Chordata > Amphibia > Caudata > Salamandridae > Calotriton > Calotriton arnoldi. The sequence continues at coordinate 3,586,094 of CAWUFW010000449.1, forward strand.
CTGGCTGAAAGCCACCAAATTTAAGCTATCTCTATGCTCATCTCCTCTATGAGCAAACTGAAATGTCAGCAACTTATTCTTTTCCCTGTCCACTGAAAAGTTCATGCACTAGAAACCATTTACTTAAAACTGAAGCTTTCGATCTCAACACTTCTACCGCTGTAAATTGTACAGTCATTTGTAGATTGATTAATAAAGACCCTCCCATCTCATTACTAAACTTTTTAAGTCTACCTTTGCTCCTCTACTAAAATTGTCACAAAACAACTCTGATTTCTGGAAAAGCCAAACACTTGTTGCTCTAAAAACTGCCCTATTAAACTTTATGGGTTCTTGCCATTAAGCTTTTATGCGCCCCTCAACATACAGAAAATTAATATTGCACCTATGACATTTCAAACAGCACTGGCTGTAATAGCCAATTAAAAATAAATGAAATAAATCATCATCATATTTGAGTCATACTTGAGTCATGCTAGAGGAAATAACCTACAATCCAGTGGATAAATGCCTACAAAAAAACCTTACCTTCTGAAAATCAGAGAGAATAGGGACCTCTTGTACAAAGGGCTGTAGCGTTCACAAACTGTCTGATTCAATAAATAAGGTGGTTTGTGAACACTAAACCCCTTTCTCAAATGTACTAAACCCATTTACCAATTCAGGAATGTATTTCTGAATCACTAAATGAATGAAATATGATTTCAGAATCACTATTTTTAAGGGGTGTGTTTTGGGCATCCCATCCAGATAGAGATTCTCACCTAGATGTATCAATATTTTGTGACCATAATCCAGTTGCAAAACATTGAAAAGTTAAAGACTCCCAAGTTGGTCTGGTAACTAATTCCCAAATGGGAAGGTGTCCCCTCTGGACCCTCCTTTCCATTTGTGAATCTTGAAAAAAGTGTAATTGAAATGTTTTGAAGAAAGAAAGTTTTTTTTAATAAACGCAGTACTGTGTCCTTTAAATAAAATGGCCTGCATTTAAACAAAAAAAAATAGTTATTTAAACACAATCACAAACAAGACCACCATCCCTTTAATTGTAGTCAATTGCAGGGGAACGCAGTCGCAGTTTGTGACCTACCTAATGAACATTCTCTGTCTGCATTTTGTGAACCGGCCTACTTGTACATAGGTTGGTTTGCAAAATCAGAATCGATTAGTAAAGAGTTAATGCTCAATTTATTACTACTTTTTGACAGTTCGCAGTAAGCGAGAAACTTTATTAGCAATTAAAGCAGCAAATTAAAATTTTAACACAAACCATTGAATCATCAAACTGTCTATCTAGGATGCTTTTTCAGTGGTATTTGATTCAATCTCCACATCTCCTGTATGTACTGGCACCCCAACTTTAACATAGTTGTGGGACAACCTCAATTCATTCTTTATTGTCAAATTAACTAAAATATGGCAGGCTGCGCTACCGCTCCACCGAAAAGTCGTAATCAGGGCCTTAGAGTACAAGTCTTCCATACAATCAAGCAAAAGGTATGGGATTTATAGAACATTTATTCCAAGCGTGCACATAAAGACTTACACTTCTCCAACCCTTAAAAAAAGGGGTAGAGACAGTTTTATGAGTGTATGTTACTACCTCTGATACTGTAACACCCTCCCATAGAAAATGATAGAATTAGGGACTTAAGATAAAACATCAAACGAAGGAGGGAACAGGGTGCAGTCAAGGTCCAGCATATGTGCTCCCTAACATAGGTCAATGAAAAAGGGGTATGCAATTTCTAAAATTTACAAGGGCAAGCACACTTTATGTCACCCATTGGTATAGAACAGGTCGAAAGAATATGGAAAAATCAGAAGCAAGAGCCCTCACCCACCCAATCGGGTTGCATGCTTCATCATTGGGCAGCTCCTCGTTAGGCCGGCACTGCAATGCTTAATGGGCACCAATAAAGGGGCCCTTTGCTGGAGATCTTTTGAAGATAAAGTGCTGTATGAAAAAGAGTTGAACTTGTCTAGTGTATGGATTGGAAGAAAAAAGTATGAAAATTAAAAAAGACTAAGGGACACCTAAAGTTTATTTATTCCTATACTTTACCATAGTGGCATAAGTCTCAGCATATATGTGAAATTTTCCAAGCAGTAACTGGACACTCCAAAATCTGGCTCAATCCTCTAGTTTTGCAAGTTCGGAACATGTAAATCTACTCTTTGCAGTAATTTAACATTCGTAAAGGGTGAATAGCTAAAAGTATTAAATGGTGCATAGCCAATAGTGAATAGCCAAATGTAGTAAATGGAGAACAGCCAAAAGTAGTAAAGTTACCAGAAAGTGGACGATTTACAAATCAGTAGAGGCGGATCCACATTTGCTTCTGCACCAACTCTACAGACAGTAAGAACCTGCAAAGTTGGCTGATAAAAACTGCACCTTGCATGATATTGTGATCTCTGTCTTGTAGCCTTTACTATTTTCTATGAATAAAAATCCAGCTATCACAGTATTGCAACACACCCAGGCCCCCGAGCACTACAATTGCATTACAATCCTTATTGTGCCACTCTATAATTATTAGACTGTGCATTGTTTTTTTACAAAACAAATATATATATATCATGCATTATCAGAAAGCACCAGGTATGATAGTAATCTGTCCATGCATTTTAAGTTGAATAAGATTTTGAAAGCAGCGCAGTGCCAAACCTAGTTCAATACAAGTATGATTTTCTGAAAACAAAGACTATTTTATTGTGAACATTCTGTCTGATTTAATTTAGAGATGCCTACTCTCGAATCCTTTTGTTTACAGACTGAGTATATAGGCTTGGAGGTATATATAACAACTGGAGGGTAGTTCTTTCTGTATAGAATCCTCCATAAATAGATATTCCTAGTAAGACTTTTTGGGTGTTTTTTCAAGATGTCTTTAGCCTCTTAGCTTGGTGGCTCATTTTACCATCCAATATATTCTGAGCGTGGCCATGATACAGGCTATGTCAATACATCGAGAGTAGAAATGCTCACTGACCTACTCGTCTTTGCAATTTAACTGAAAACAATTTATTAGAAGCAAATTGAATTACCTCATTTTTTATAACAGTCTTTCTTGGATCAGAGCCATCAAGATTCTACAGCCTTTCAGGTTGCCACAAGATAAAAGCCTTCAAGATTGACCAAATTAATTTATATCACATTTACAAAAGCATACACATGGAAAACACTGGGCTCTGTGTATGCTTGCCAAATATAGTGTTATTCAATGAAGCCTTTTCTGTGGCTTACCCGAAATCTCCTTATGGGAAGCATCAGTACTCTGTTATATTACTACCTCTCCTAATGACTAGAAAAGTTTCAAAGACCAAGGAAATACTTTTTTGGGAAGGGTTCATTCACATTCTCCGAAAAGCACCTACCTTAGTAGCAAACCAAAATATGTCCTTCCCATGAACTAAACAATCTATTCATAATTAGAGATGTTCTATTGTTGCCTCTGCAATATATGCATATTACACAAATAAATGGTGATATATATAAAAGCGGCTCTGTAAATATGGCTCAGATGTGTAAATTATAAGAAACTGATTTTTGATTTGCTAACTACTGCTGAAACAGCTGAAAGTTGGTAATGAGTTGGCCCATTTGCCTAAGGTGCAAATGTAGATTGGTGAAGTGGAGCAAAGTTAATTGAGGTGATCTAAATGTAGCATTTTCCATTTCATGCCCCAAACAATTGAACAGATTTATACCAAACTAGCATGAATACAAAACGGTTTACACAATAATTGTTTTGTGGTTTGGTATAGATTTGCTCAGTAGGTTTTGAGTTGTTTGAATTGCCATTAGGAGGCCGGTAGGTTTCAAGGAGTTATCTTTTGCATATTTGGACAGTTAAATGTCCAAACCACTTGCAGACAAAAAAGTCACATGCATAAGTATGATACCAGATTGGCTGCTTGGAACAGAATATGTCATGCCGACCCTCATTTTTCGCTGTCCATGCTGTGAATGCCTTGATTTCTATAAGAAATCCACTATTTCTATGTGTGCCCATTTTGTGGGTGATCCCTTACCCACAGAAGTAACAAAGGAAGCACCAGAAGTATAAGTTACTCTTCTTTATTCTAAAGCTCCAGACCATACAGGAAACAGGTCAGTCTGTCTCCACTGCTGCAGCCCCTCTCCTAGAATGTTCACAGTGGAACCAGACTATGTAATACCTACCAGACTCTACATCCCAGAAGAATACAAACCACAACCCCCCCCTTAGCAAGTAAAAGAAACTAGTAAAGAAAACTACTCATAATCCAAAAGACATTACATTACCCATAACACACCATCCTCCCCTCTTTTTCTTTAACCCATGACATAATCCTTTAAAAACATACAGGTAAGTCTCTCTTCCTTTTCTCACCATTAGACTCCACATTATGCAGTTCTTATGCATTCCCTTTAGAACCTTCATCAACATTGCTAGTGCACTCCTTCGGACCCGCACAAACTGTACCAGGGGCGTCAGCAATCTGATCCGGTGGTAATGTCAACTGTTCACCTGCCAACTCAACTATATCTTCCAACCAAAGAGAATCCTTACTGCCACTTGCCACTGTACTTCTGCTGATCACTTGAACATAAAGCCAGATGCTTAAGATTCCACACTTTACCACTCTTAACTTAAGTCTGACAGCCTTCTTCAAGGTTTCCACCACTTGTTCAGGTGCAAAAAATGTACTTTCACCCTTAGGTACCTTAACAGGTTTCTAAAGCTGTACCCAATCTCCAGCTTTTATATGAACTGGTTTGATCACATGGGTGGTGTCAAAGTACTCCTTACTCTTGATATTTGTCTCCTCCAACTTCTTCTTAACAAGTTCTGGTGAACATCGTTCAACTGCACTATTACACAAACATCCCTGCATGAAATTACAGCAAGGGTTCCTTCCTCTCATCATTGCAAATGAGGATACACCTGTAGAATTATTGGTAGTTACCCTGTAAGCTCACACAGCCTTCCGTACCACAATTCATCAATCACACCTCTTCCCAACTGCACTCTGAATAACAGCCCTTGATCACTCGGTTAAACCTTTCTATGGTACCATTCCCACGAGGATTATAAAGGGATGTGGTCATATGCTTCACACCTACCCTCTCAAAATAAGTTTTAGCTGCATCGGCAACAAACTGCACATCATTATCGCTCAAAAGCATAGCAGGAATCCCTTCAGACCAAAAGGTCTTATCCAAGAACTCTATCACTGTGGCCATATCAGCTCTCTCCACTATATCCACCAAAGGCCACTAAGAGAAAAGATCCATCAATACGATCACGTACTCCTGTAACTCCCCGACAAGACCCAACAAATCCACCGCTACACATTCCCAAGGCTGTTTTGGAATAATACACTCACTCATGGGTGGTCTTAATGTACGCAAAGTTTTGTCAGATGGGGAACAAATTCCACATGCCCTAATAAACCTTTCCACTGCCTTGTCTACTCCTGGCCACCAAAACAAATGTATTTTGACAACGCATTTGGTCCTCACAATCCCGAAATGACCCCCATGACAAAGATCTAAAATTGTGTCATGCACCCTGTTGGACTTGGCCCTTTTTGGCTAAAGTTCCCTAAACTTTTTGCCTTCCCCCCTAGACCTTTTTTCTGACATGGTGTTGCCAACTTAGATACTTTGGGCACTTTGCCACTGCTGATCAGTGTCAAAGTGCAAGTGCTCCCTGTGTAAAGTGTAATGGTAATTGGTTGTCCATAATTGGCATGTTTGTCTTACTAGTAAAGTGCACTATGTGTGCCAGGGCTAGTAATACAAATGCTACTCGTGGGCCTGCAGCACTAATTGTGCCACCCACATAAGTAGCCCCCAAAGAGAGAACTCAGGCCTGCCACTGCAGTGACTGCGCACAGTTTGCTAACTGCCATGTTGTCCTGACAAGTGCACCCACTTGCCAGGCCTTACCCTTCCCTTTCCATGCACATCAGACACCCCTATAGTAGGCTAAAGGTACCCCCCTGGGCAGGGTGCAGTGTCTGTGAAAGGTAGGACATGTACTGAGGTGTGTACCATGTCCTAACAGTGAAATACTCTCCATTTCGTTTTTCACTCTTGCAAGGCCATCTTGCCCATAGGACAGAATGGGGAAGGCTGTGTAATATGTTTCCAGCTTATCTTCCCATAGGTTTAAGATGGAGAGGTGAAGTTTAGTGTGCCTGAGCTCACAATTTAATAACACATCTTTTTGTGAAGGTGGTTTTTGAATTGTGTGTTTAGAAACCACACTTTTAGAAGTGGCTGGTTTTTTTGTTCTAACAATTCTGTGTGTCTCTGCCTGGTTGTGGATTGACTGTCTGGATCTGAATGGGATAGGATCTGGGAAATGTCCTGACCCAGGGGAAGAGTAGGTGAGACAGCCACGGTTGACCTGCATCTGGAGTGTAGGGGGGAGGAGTAGCCCCTGGAGGTGAAGAGGCCTGGGCTGCTGCCATAAAACAAAGGCTCCATCGCCTGCTGAGTGATTGAAGATCCAGACCACCACTATCAAAGGAAGAAGGTGTCACTGGCAGGGAGACACCCAGAACTGGTTTGGACAGGGTTCAGTGCCCCTGAACACAAAGACTTCAAAGACATTTAGGGGTATAACTATGAGAGTTGAAACCCTGGACTTTAGACTGAAATCCATACTGAAAAAGGATTGAACCTACTTGGTGATCAAGAGGAACCTCTGCGAAAGAAGAACAGCTGACCTGCAGTTTGCTGGTTTGACTAAGGAGAGGACAAGGGACTTTGCTGTGTGCTGTGTCCCCCTGCTTGTGAGGACTTTGCTGTGTGCTGTGTCCTGAAGTAGCGTGTCTCCAAGGGCCCGAGGAGAGCTGGCTCCCTGTTGTGGAAACTCAGGAACATAAAAGTTTCCAAGTGTGTCTCAGCGACGCTGTGTGCGTGTGCTTTTTGCAGCCTGAGACCTTCGTAAGAACTGCCCCATGATCGTGTGCACCCGGAGTCCAAGTGAGTCTCAGCGACGCTGTGTGCGTGTGCTTCGTGCAGCCTGAGACCTTCGTGAGGATTGCCCTGTGATCGTGTGCACCAGGAGTCCAAGTGAGTCTCAGTGACGCTGTGTACGTGTGCTTGGTGCAGCCTGAGACCTTCGTGAGGATTGCCCTGTGATCGTGTGCACCCGGAGTCTAAGTGAGTCTCAGCGACGCTGTGTGCGTGTGCTTCGTGCAGCCTGAGACCTTCGTGAGGATTGCCCTGTGATCGTGTGCACCCGGAGTCCAAGTGAGTCTCAGCGACGCTGTGTGCGTGTGCTTCATGCAGCCTGAGACCTTCGGGAGGATTGCCCTGAGATCGTGTGCACCCGGAGCTCAAGTGAGTCTCAGCGACGCTGTGTGCGTGTGCCCTGTTGCAGCCTGAGACCTTCGTGAGAAATTGCCCCGTGACTGTGTGTCCCGGAGCAGTCTTGTTCTCTGCTTCGATCGGCAGCGTGGCCAGAACTGCTGCGATCGTCATTGCCATCGGCCCGGACCGGCATCCCCAGAGGAACTGTGGGAATTCACCGCCGCCGGCCCGAGCCTGCCTTTGCCAAGGAGAGACCTCGAACCATCACCGTCGGGGGTCTGAGTTCCACTGCCCAAGATCAAAGAAGTCACACCGGAGGCCCAAGCCGCGAGGAGAGGAGAGTGAGATCGCACCCCCCAGGTAACGCTGAGCGAGCGTGTGTGTGTCGCCGCCTGGGGCGGGGTGCGGGCTACGAGAGAAACGCTCTTGGCCTTTCCCATCTTTGCAGCGCGAGCCCCCGCTCAAGTCCGTATCGCGGCCCGTACTTGCCGAGGAGTGACAGTACCGGGGCCGGAGTGTGGAGCTGCACTTTGTTTTCCATCATAACAGTGTTGGGGGCATATTTTGGCAGTAGCTGACCGCGAGTCAGTAAGAGTGGCATAGAGACTGTCCAGAGCACCGCGATCGGTGCCGAAGTACATTATTTTTGCATTACGAACTGCCTGATTGTTGCATTACGAATTGCATTATTTTTGCCTTACGAACTGCCTGATTGTTGCATTACGAATTTCATTATTTTTGCATTTCGAACTGCCTGATTGTTGCATTACTAGTTGCATTACTTTTGCATTACGAACTGCCTGATTGTTGCATTACGAATTGCATTATTTTTAAATTTACGAAGTGCCTGATTCTTGCATTATGAACTGCATAGCATTGCATTAGGACTGCATTGGATCATCGAGAATTGCTCATTAATACTGCAAGAACCTACCAGTGCGTGCTGGCCTAATAACCGGCAAGGTGAAGTATTACAAATACGCATATGTTGGATTTCTATCATGTGGTCTCATCGTATATCTTTTTTCTTATAAACATATAATTGTTTTCTATGAAACTCGTGTGGAGTCCATTTGTGGTGTTATCACTGTGTCACTGAGAGCGTGGTTGCAAATACTTTACACATTTGCCTTGGAGATAAGCCTGGCTGCTCGTGCCAAGCTACCGAGGGGGTGAGCAGGGGCTATCTGAGAAGGTGTCCTTCCTTTCCCTGACTTAGAAGCAAGAGTCCCTATTTGGACTGAGGTACCTACCTCAGCCAACTAGAGACCCCCAGTTCTAACACACCCCATAGGGAGGAATAATCTTACTTCCTCTAAAGACAAACTCCCTGGTCAACAGACAACCCCGACCTAATCTCCCAAAAAGGTCTACACTCCTCTGTCAAATGCTCCTTCTTAGGCCAACCTTCTGACATATGTTTCAAAATCATTTGCAGAATTGTATAATCCTTCTGTTTTGCCTCCTAATCCTCCTTTTTGATAGCTGGTGATCCAGAATCATGTACTAAAGCAATTTTAAAATCATTCCAAGGGTCATCTTCAAACTCCTTTAATGGGCACGGCATGCTGGATAGACAATCAGCCACTAGATTGTCCTTGCCCGGAACATCCACTATGCGTTATATGTAATCCTTCATCCTCATTGACAACCTCACAGTCCTGGCAGATGCTGTAACACTCCCCTCACTGGTAAGTAACTTAACGAATGGTAATCGGTCTACCTCACACAAAAGCGCAAAAATGTTCTGCTGTCCATGCACATGCTAGTGCCTCATTTTCTCTTATGGGATATTTCTCTTCAGCTGGAGACAGGGATCTACACCCAAATAGAATAATACTTTCATTTCCTTCAGCATCCTTCTGTGTTAGCACTGCCCTAAAGCCTTTATTACTCGCATCTGTTGTTAAAAAACACTCCAATTTTGGATCAAAACTTCTTAAAGTAGGCACTTTGTCCAAGTCGCACTTAATTTTACCTAATTCTGATTCACATTGCGGATCCCACAAAAAATTCACATGTTTCTTAAGCAACTGCCTGATGTTGTACACCTTGTCGACAACATTGGGGATACATTTTGCACAATACTCAGCCATACCTAGGAATGACCTCACCTCATCCTTGTTTGTAGGTGCTTGGGCCCCAGCAATAGCATTTATTAATGAAGGTTTAGGTTTTGTCCCCCATTCTCCAATCACATGCCCCAAATAAGTCACACTCCTTTCTGCAAACTTGCACTTGCTCAGCTCTCGGTCAAACCGTTGCTTTCCAGTATTACTAACACCTTCTGCAATCTCTCCTTGTACATTGCTCCATTCTCCCCAATGACTTATATATCGTCCTGGAAGAACATCAATCCATGAAAACCATGCAGCCCCCTTCAAGCATGACACCATCTCTGTGATTTTAGGTAGGGGAAAACGATCAATGAGAATGTTATTGTTCAAGAGACGGATCTTGCCATTGTGGTGATGAATCACTACCAGAGAGATCCAGTCCGAACACTCTATTGCTTCAATAAATTTCCTTTCCTCCAACTTGTCCAGAAACAAACTTCTGCTATGTTTATTTGATTTCACTTCCTAAAGGAGTTTAGTGGTTTTTATGTTGTGGGTGATTTTACAGTAGCATGCTTGATCTACAGTCAAGAAAGTGCAGTCCTTGATTGTTATGAAAAAAGGAGCACTTTGCTAGCTAGCACTTTCTGCATCTGATTTGTTTGCTCTGATATTTTGGGTATTTCTTGTGCAAGGGATTAAATCTGAGCTCCTGGTAGCTTTGTTCTTTTTTAGTATCTCTATAAATTGATAGAATATTGGCTGGCTCCTTTCAAGTGTTCTTTGGAAGAAATTAAGCAACATTTCTACAGAATTGTTTGTTTTTGCTTCTTGGACAACTGTACTATTGAACATAATACATCAGAAAAGTTGCAACATGGGTTGTCACCTGTGACCTGAGTTGTGCAGGTGTCGAAACCAAGGCGTTCGAAATAGACTAGTAGTTGAGATAGTTTTGCTAATTTGTTTGCTTCGCCACATCTTCAGTTATCACATAGGCCAGGGCTATTCAATTTTTTATTTCAAATGTGAATTGTGCATTTGTTGAGAAGTCAGTGTAAGTGTTGAGGTACCACCATATGGCTTGGATCAAGTGATAGTATCATCCTTGTATAGATGCATTTGCATGGATTTCTATTATTGCATTTATCTTGGCTTGCTTGAAGTCTATTATTGTTTTATGGGGATAATAGTTGTTTGTTTTGTTCTTTCGCTACTGTTTGAGGTTTTTGGAAACATTAGTTTTGTGGTATTGGCCGCAAATGGTGTAAATTAATGTGAATGGTGGAGGCATGATTTAAAAGTCCAGTCCTTCATCCAGTTTTTATAACAGGTTAGGGTTAGTACAATTATTATTATTATTTCATTATTTTGATTGTCACATATAAGTCGAAATAGTGGTTAATATGAGTCACTTTTATTTCGTCAGGGATGTCTTTCTCTTGGCACATTCTTGATGCCCTTGTCATTTTCCTAGATGTTCTTAATGTTCTGTTTATTAGTCTTTTAAGGTTAGCTTTATTGCAGGTAATTGTTATGTTGTTTCCTGAGTAACATGAGGCATTTTGATACGCTTCCTGTAAGGTCAGAGGAACTAGTACTGTGACAGTGGTTGTGTTCTCTCACAATCCCTACTATATTAAATATGTTAGTTGCTCTGCAATAACAGTTATTGCAGTAATATTTTGTAAATTTCCAATGTGTCCTTTCATTAGTGCTACTATCCTTGCTATAGGTCTAGCCTATGCAACCTATGAGGGGTTTTCCTTTGTAGGAGGAATTTTCCTTTCTTATATATGTGGTATTTTTGGGATCTGTGAATTATAATATTATTTAAAATATTTATTACAATTATTTTTGTTATTATATGTATCTTTAACATTTGACACATTATCCTAACAGTTTATCATTTCCTCTTTTTTCCGGTACTGTTTGTTTTTTAGTGTTTGCATTTATTCTAAATATTTATATTTTAATGTTTCAACATTTGTTTTAAATTTGAAATTTTAATTTTGAAATTATTCTTTTGAGACATTTGTTATATTTATATTCTATTTGTGCTTTTTCTGTTGGTGTTATTTCCTATAGATTTTCAGGCTTTTTCCTTTTTTTTTATAATGGTTAGTATTCAGTTCTCCAGTGTTTTTATCTGCAGTGTTATTTTTCAAATTAAAAGGAACTAAGGGGCCCATTACGATACCCGGCGTAAATAAATCCGCCAGGCATGGAAGCGGCAAAAATCCGCCCGCACACACCGCCTGAACACCGACCACGCCATTATGATTACACAAACCGAAAACCGCCATCGGCGGAAAAATCACACAAAATACCGCCCGCCATCGTCCGAGTCTGAGTCAAACCGCCCGCCACGGACGGAAACACGCACGACAACACAAAACCGCCCGCCCACACGGCCGACACACCGCACATGAAATTACGATCGCACCGCCATGAGCGCGGAAAAACCACAAATATACCGCCCGCCAGCGCAAACAACGCCGATGAGAATCGACACGGCAGAAGCCATGGCACCAACGTACCTGCACAGAAACCCTCCGCACACAAAACCAATAGCACACAACATGGCCAACAAGTCCACACAGCAAGGCACGCACAAATACACAAGCACAGTACACATCCCGAAAACACCCCCCCGGACAAACAAAAAATACAAAGGCCAGAACCCCAGACACAACACACCTGAAAACAACAGACCATGAGGACACACCCACATAGGTGAGTACAAAAGCAGCACTCCCACAGACTACAACCCCTTGCTACATTGCAAACCAGAGAGGAGAGGAGAGGACACAGTGACACAGCAAGGACAGCAGCACACCACAGAAACGCACACATCACTACCACCACCACCACCACCACCACCACCACCAAACACCACCACCACCACCACCACCACCACCACCACCACCACCACACCCCGGCACCACAAACCCCCTGCACATTACACAACACACACCGCACCAGCACCACAAACACCATGGCACCACAAAGGATGCCCAAGTTCACGCCCATGGAGCTGACGGTCATGGTCGACGAGATCATCAAGGTGTACCCACAAATCTATGGGAACATGGTCCAGCACACACCACTAGCCACCAGAAACAGAATGTGGAACCGGATCGTAGACCAGGTCAATGCAGTCGGGACCCTGCCCAGAAACAGAGTCGAGATTAACAAACGTTGGAATGACGTAAAGAGCCTGGTCAAGAAGAAGGAGGGCAAAAACAGAGAGCTGGCTGCCGTCACTGGCGGAGGGAATCCCGCGCTCTTTAAGACCGTCAAAGCGTGGGAGGAGAAGGTGCGAGTCATTATACATCCGGAGATCCTCGCCGGATTAGCAGGGGGAGTGGAGGCTGGTAAGTACAAACTAATGTATACCAGCACACCGCTATGTACTCACATGCGCAACTACCATGCCACAGCTCCCAGGGACAAACACCCCCATGTCCAGCACACAATACACAACACATCACACGCACATGCAACAGACACTACCACACACAGCCCAAACCGAACAACTGTAAGATGTAAGATGCGTGGGGACATGTGTACACTAAGCCAGCCACGTAACCACCAACAGGTCCCCAAATATGCCAGAAGTGCCACAACGAGCACCCACCACACCCATGTGTCCGCCACAGCTGCACTAACCCGCAAGTAACAGGTAAGTGGCAGGAACACAAAGTGCAGTGGGTGGGACGGTGGACAGCCCAAGTACAACACACACCAGGCCCCAGTCCCACAGCACAGCAAGGAGGAGCATCCCCCACACCCCACAGCCACGTGTCAGCCACCGCAGTGCACAACGACAGCCGAAAGGCAGACATCACGGTCCACAGCAATCGGTGTCAGTGGGTGTACAGCCACCCCACGACCCACAACACCCCCCACCCCCACAGACCTGCAACATGGAGCACCCCCGCTTAGAGCCATGTGGCATCCAGTACAGTGCACGCACGAACAACTTGCAGGTGGGAAACTGGACAGGGCTGGATTACTGGAGGCATGAGGACCATAACACCACCAACACATGGGACATGTCACGTAGCAGACGAACACGCAGCACCGCCCACCGTCACGAACAAGTGAACAATGTGCACACGGACATGAACAACAGACTCACACCCCACATGACCCATCACAGACATAGCAACACCCAAGGAGCCACGTCTGCATGCACAAGCCACACTGAATATAGTCCCACACGGCAGCCACTGTGCAACTCATCACACACAACCGAAACACCATTGAAGTCCTGTCCATGTAGCCCCCACTGCCTGTCAACCCCACACCCCACAACTACGCCTATGTAAGACAAACAACACTAGACGCAACAGAGCGGAACAACATAAATGCACACGAACACCACTGAACCCATCAAACTCACAGACACACCATGCACATACAACATACCATCCATCCCATCCGTCAGCCCCAGTCTCATGAAAGGCATGTCATCCGCACAGCTGCCACACATACAGCAGTCACGCTAAGACACATGCCCATGACCAACCATGTGCCAGAAGTCAATTAAGCGCACGACACACTGTGAGCAACAACACACAACATGGGCCACACCCCCGAGCACTGCAGTGATGCACATGGCACAGGGCAGCACGCACACCAAGGAGATGGGACAACTGCAATACGTTGGCTGGCACACAACTATCACTCACTCATAACGATGCGTCCAATGCCATGTCCAGTAATCACAACAGACAGCAAATATGCAGGGCATGTCAGGCATGCACACACCTCAGACCATGCACTGTCATGCTGCCACAACACATGTCACGTTCGGCACCCATGGCTCACAGCATGTACCCCAAAAGCATATCCCCTCCCAAATGCGAATCTGGGGCATGGCCCCCATGTTGCCATATGCATTCCTAAGCGTTCCATTTGAACCCCAAAGCATATCCCCTCCCAAATGCGAATCTGGGGCATGGCCCCCATGTTGCCATATGCGTTCCTAAGCGTTCCATTTGAACCCCAAAAGCATATCCCCTCCCAAATGCGAATCTGGGGCATGGCCCCCATGTTGCCATATGCGTTCCTAAGCGTTCCATATGAACTCCAAAAGCAAAGTACAAACCAGACCCAGGATGGGCCAGGAGCCCGCATACACCAGAGTCACAATGAGTAGGGGCACAGCAACACACCCATCGGCATGGCCAATCCGTCCCATGCCACATGTGCACAGCACACAGTCCCATTGCCTAGCACACACAACTACAGATGCCACAGCCACACACTCGCCTCCGGGAAACCCATGTACGAGATTGCACGAACTGCCAATGTCAGACGACTAATACATACTTCGCCAGGTGCAACACAATAACAAATCTCATTCTCTCCACAGGTGACGAACTGCCGGATGCTGGGGATGGAGACAGCAGCCAGCACAGCCAGCCCACAAGCCCCCAACGAGGACACACGGATCTGGAGGATCTGTCCTCCTCTTCGGACACGGACCACCAAGCTGGCCCATCTGGCGTGGCAGGGCCCAGCCGCTCCCCAGGACCCCTCCTACCCACCAACCCATCATCCAGGGATGCTGAACAGTCCCAGTCCCCTGCTGCCACTGTCGTTGCGGCCACACCCACGGTCATTGCGGCCACTGCCGCAACCGCCACCATCGCCGCACCGACCACCACCGCCTCCACCACCACCACGTCTTCGCTGGCACCAGCCCCAGCGCAGGTGGTGGCCCGGCCGACTGGATCCACCCTGGGAGCCACAGCGAGGACCGTGGTGTGCAATGTGGCTAGTGGGCAGGCCGGTGGCAGCAGGACTGGTAGGAGGAGCAGGGTCAGGGAAACGCCAGCCTCCCTGGGAGCCATGCCCTGCCTCAAATGGCCAGAGTCCTTGGGGCCTATGAAGAGGCCCAAGGACAATGGGCCAGGTCTGCTACTGACACGCGGGAGGTGCTGGGGGTGCTGAGGTCCATGGACGCCCATATGGGCCAATTCGTGTCCCGTATGGACCAACTCGTGGACCTCATGGGCCAGCTGGTGGTGGCGGTGGGGTCACAGGCAAGGCCAGCAACACCACCTCCGCCACCACCTGCTAGGGCGCAGGGTCGGGCAGCAGTGTCCACTTCCCCTGCGTCCACAGCCAGTGAGCACACCTCACCCACCACCAGCAGGTCGCCACCACACCCCCCTCCCAAACGTGGAAGGGGCCGTCCGAAGAGGAAACAGATCTCCCGGGAGGACTTCGCACGCTCCAGTCGCAAGTGAGGCAGCCAGCCAGCCTTCCGCCAGCCTTCCTTGACCAGCCACTGCATTGACTTGCTCTACGATCCCACTCCACACAGCCATCTGGATGGCATGTGTGTGTTGGACTATGGACATAGAACCAGTGGGTACACCCTGATCATCACGCAGCCATGACCGACAGCTCATTGTCACTGCACGCACCACTTTTGTCATCACCTTACACACAATCACATGTCACAGTTTGTAATAAATGCACCTTTTTCACTAACTGCTGTTTGTGCCCTGTGTTTTATTTGTACGGAATACAACGGCCACCTTGGGCGGAAAGGCACCTGATGCGTGGCATGGCAATGGAATCCGGAGGGCCTGTAGGGACCTAGGGGTGGGAGACAGAACAGGAGCACATTCAATGAGTGTGTCACACACCCATCACACAGTACATGTCAACAACTACAAGCAATGTACACACATCGCACAGAGCAATAGGGCACAATGCCACAGTCACCAACAGTGGCATACTACCCTGGCCATGGAGCGTTGACACACTGCACGCAGTGAACATACGGCCACCCTGACACAGCACACACACACCTGCACAGATACAGACACATCATCCATCGTACATGGACACTCACCGTCAAGTGAAGTAGCGGGCGATGAGCTGCTGGCGCACATTCCCAGCTTCCTCCTCTCCGCTGTCCACCTCACTCGAGCTGTCCTGGTCTGCGGGCTGGGGCCCTGGTTGATCTCCGTCATCCACAATGAGGGGGATCTGCTTCCGAATGGCCAGATTGTGCAGCATGCAGCACGCCACCACTATCTGGCACACCTTCTGTGGGGAGTACGCCAGTGCACCCCGGTGCGGTCCAGGCACCTGAACCTGGACTTGAGGAGGCCAAAGGTACGCTCGACCACACGTCTGGTCCTCCCATGTGCCTCATTGTATCGATCGTCTGCTGGGGTGCGAGGATTCCTCAATGGACTGAGCAGCCATGCCCCATTCGGATACGCAGAGTCACCTGGGTGTGAGGGACACAGAGAACCGTTGCTATTCCAACTGGACAGGGGACAGCATCGCACAACCAGCACGCTACACCACTCCACATACTCACCGACAATACAGCCACGATCCTGTTGCAGATTGGCCATCAGTTGTGGCAAGATGCTGTTGCGCATTATGTGTGCGTCATGTGCCGAGCCTGGAAACTTGGCACACACGTGGGTGATCACCATGTCCGCAAGGCACACCACTTGCACATTCAGGGAGTGCGTGTGCTTCCTGTTGCGGTACAGGTGCTCAGTGGCCTGTGGTGGAACAAGGCCAACATGTGTGCAGTCAATGGCTCCCACGACGTGTGGGATTCTGCCAAGGGCATAGAATGCACCCTTCACTGCCGCCAATTCACGAGCCCTGGGGAAGCGGATGTACCTGTTTCGGTACAGCATCATGGCTGCCAGTACATCCCTCAGCACCTTGCTGAACATGGGCTGGGACATCCCTCCTCCACTGCCCACTGTGTGCTGGAATTACCCAGTGGCGAAGAAATGCATGGCGGCCATCACCTTAGCCGTGGGGGTGACAGCAGTCGGATACACCCTGCGGGGACGGAGATGGGGCTCTAACATGGCACACAGTCGATGCAGAGTTGGCCTGTCCAGCCGAAACTTCCTGATTACCTCTGTATCGTCCATGTCCGCCAGCAATTGGTATGGGCGGTCAATGTTCGGTCTCCGCCTGGGTTAAATGGCAGAGGACACATGTCAAAGCAACACGGCACATAGCAATTTCGCATACACATCACTGACATGACTGAGCAAGCACATGAGCCACAGCCCAGCTGTCAAGCTGGGACGGCACGACCACAATACACTTACACAGGTCTCCCAACAATGGCAATGGCAAGTGAGACATACCACTGCCATGTGCATGCACATGGGGATCTAGGCCCCAATGACTTGCGGGCGTGCTGATGGGGACTGACTGCATATTCGTCAAGCGGCAACGCCACGGCAACATGAGTGTCTGCTGAGCATGGAACTGCTTCCGAGGCTGGATGAGTATGGCACACGACGACGACGATGTGGGCACGGGCTGAGCGGCCAATACAAGTGGGACCTGTGGCACGAGGGGATATGAGACAGTAGTAGGTGTCAGCACTGCACCCTATGTACAGCACTGTACGGATCACAGCTCCCGAAACATTGACTGGTGTCCACATTGACAGCCCCATGCCAAGACGGCTGTGTGCTTGCAGTCACACGTCACAGGTGAGAGGTTACATTGCACGTGCCAGGTGGCAGACGTACATAGTGGGAGCTGGCATGTGTGTGCATGTGTCTCCTGTTCAGGATCCACCAGATGGGCGCTGACTCTGTACTGACCATTGGACACAGCATGTTCCGTGGAAGGCTTGTGTGTGTGGGATGGTGGCACTGGATGTGCCTCCGTTGGGTGGGGGGCCATGCACAGGGCGGGTACGTCGATGATTGCGCATTGTTGGTCACGGTGGGTGCACCAACTAAGATGTGTTGCCCTGTGTTCAATTCCTATGTCCGCATGATGATGGACTGTGGATGTGGGCAGACTACACATTGGTCGATGTGCTGTCTATATGCATGTGCCTTCACACCAGGCACAGCTGCCCCTGCACATGTGACCCCTGCTGGACTCACTGCTGGGTCTGTGGAGCTGATGCACCTTCTGCGCGTGGGGCGGACAGCTCTCCTCACTTCCCTCATTGCGCATGTCATGTCTTTGCCGCAGGTGACATGGATCATGGAGGGCCCACATGTACGCGTGGGTAGGATACACATGATTGTTCACTGGTCGCCACCCCCAGTCAGTGTTTCGAATGGGAAGGTTGTCGTGCTGGTGGTATGTTCGATGTGGCGGATGGGCGGGCCTAGGTGCGGGCTTACATTCCGGACATGGGGGGTAGTTGGATTGGCGACTAGTTGCAGTACACACGGGACACGTCTCTTCCTTTCCACATCTGGGTCATCCCTTGTACTAACTGACAGTGATACAGTCATCTTCGCCCCAGCCCTCATGTCCTCCCCTCGCCCCCAATATGCATGCTCACCTGCGAGGCTAGCGCTTGCACAGGCAGCCCCAAGCTCGCACCAGAGAGGGCAAGGAGTGTATGTGTGGGTCCAGTTGCACGAGTGGGCTGTCTCAGGGTATGATGTGTGGCGGGACGCCGTCCACCTGCGTGGTGCCCCAAATGGAGACCCGGCCTGCATGGACTATGCATCACAGTCTTCGCCTTCCGGATCCGCCACCTGCGACACCCAGTGGCTGTGGCTGCCCTTGCGGCCAGGCCGCGTCCGTCTGTGGCTGTTGGCCCACACATTCACTCTTTGGCCTCTCTGGGGAGGGCTCGGGGTGGTGGCGCACGCGCTTGCACTTAGTCGCAATGGCATGTGTCGTGGTTGGTATGATGGGCAATGGATGGGATGGTGCGAGCCACCTCCCGTGACGTCAGTGCTGCTCGTGCTGTGGTGCGTCCCCCTACACTTCCATCTGACTTGTGCCATGCTAGACGTTGAGGTTCTATTGCCTGCGTGATATGACCAGGAGGAGCGCAAGGAGACCTCACACACACCATGCTCCACTGCCATCCCGTGCCCTGTATCGCCTGTGCGGATTGACTATGTTGGGGTTACACCTGGTCGACTGGGGCTGTGTGTGCCTTGTCAAGGGGCATGGCGGGCGCACAACAGGATCCAGCTTGTCCACAGAGGGTGGGCTGAGGTGCGCCTGGTACCGCTTTGTACGTGTGCCCGGCTGCTGTGCACACACGTGTTCACTCCCCCGACAGGTGTCCTCTCACAATGCCCAGGGAAGCGGTGGTGTACTGTTCATGACCCCTCCCAACACGGCGTGCTCCAACTTGGCATGTGCGCATCTACCCGTCGCACCCACCCACCTGAGCACTGCGTCCATACGACTTCACACGACACATGTGTGTCTTCCACAGTAGTGCTACTCATTTGCGTTGACATCCAATACCAGTGGACTACATGGTCATGTCACGAATGCCGTGTACTTCACATACTCTCATCCTCTCTCATTCGTACTTGTGAAATGAGTCAGCGGAGACAGTTTTGGTTTCAAACATTATATTGAGTCTTCTGTCCTCTGTGATGCAGTATAGTGGACACTACTGGCAGCGGAATACATGTTGAGGATATACTGAGCATGATTACAAATGGGATAGGGTGTGGGGTTACATCTGCTTGGCCAAGGCTGTGCTAATGTACATTTACGTATAGCTGCGGAGCTGCGGACTTTGACACAGACGGTATACATGTAGCCTACCAGACCGCTCGGCATCATGGGCACAGTCCATCTCAGTTCCATGTGACAGGTTTGCTGCGGTTGTTCCTCATGCACGCGTGCATGTGAGATGACATCAGGGCATGTGCTTGCGTGCATGCAGCGGCGTGCCACTTGTTGTTGCACTGTGGTGGTTACTGGACATGTCACAGTCACTGGGGTCGTGTTGTTGTTGTATGCACTTGTCGTCCATGCAAAGGTCCTGGTATGGGATTCCCGGGGCGGGGGTGGGAGGGGTGCAGCACCCACAGACTCCAGGCGACCTATTCATGTCCACTGAGCGATGTGTGTGTCCATGTGCGCTGGATCCATGTCGTGTCCTGGTTGTTCGTGCAGTTCCGTCCATGTGGGTGCGATACACAGAGCCCATGCCACTGCCTCCCACGATGCATGCGGTGTTCCTGGATGTGATGGGGAACAGTGTGCATGTCCCGGTCATATCCGATGTCATGGCGATGTCGTTGATGGTGTGGTTACAGTTGCCGGTCGTTTGGTATGGCTGTTGTGGTGGTGACTGGCCAGTCCGTGCGGAAGCTGAGCATGGGTGCGGGGTTGGACTTCATAGGTCACTCGGGGAACCTGCGTTGTGGTCCGACGTATTTACAGGTTGTCAGGTATGCGATGCCGTCCAGCAGGGCTTCCATGTCATTGGTGGTGTACATGTTTGCCAGCCAATGAAGCGGATGGTGGCTGTCAAGGTGTTGTTCGTAGGTTGTCCCTTGGAGGACCATGATGGGGCATGCTGGGTGACATTCGATGTAGCTGTTCTCGATGATCCGTTGTGTGGAGGCACAGTGGTTCCATTTCAGTGCGGGTGCGATGTTGGCCACATACGCCATGCCCCCATAGGCAGAGCAGGCCCTGTCGTGTGCGTCCAGAGGGAGGAGTAGTGGTAGCAGGTCCGCCTTCAGACATGCCGGGTTGGAGAGGCATATCTCGACGGGATGCTGGTAGGGACACCTCCGACAGTAGAAGACGGGCATGACGCAGCTGAACAATGTGATGCGGTAAGTCAGTCGGTAACTTACGTTCAGCAGGGACAGGAGATCGCATCCCAATGTATGTATCGTGTTGGTTTTGTACAGCTTGAGCTGTTCGGCGTAGTTGGGTAGGTGTGTTGCGGTTGCCATTTCGCAGCGGTTCGTTGAGGTGGCGTGCTCCGGCTGTGTGTGCAGTCTGCAATGTGCATGCTCCGGGGTTGCTGTGAGCTCTGTGTAGTCGTAGGGAGACAGGACTTGTGTTCTGTTGGCTTGTTTGGAGGACACGGGCCCTCTTCCCACATGCTTCTCAGACAGTTCAAGGTCAGTGCTGTGTGACTCCTTCCAATTAACTTGCATGTGGCCGACATGGGGGAGTGTTTTCTTCTTTCTTCCCCGTCCGTTGGGTGCTTCTGTGATATGCGCTATCTGCCCTGTGGTCGGTCTCCTCGGCATGCCTGTGTTGGTCTATTCTTGGACAATGGCTGTATTCACCGGCTTCTGTCGTAGGGCTGTGGTTTCGGAGTTGGAATGGAAGGTCATTCAGTGCTGTCTGCTCTCCCTTGTGTGGGCGGCAGCCTGCCTTTCCGCTCTGCGTTGGGCCTTGTGTGTGGATGTTATTCTTGGGCCACCTGTTGTCGGTCCCCGGGCTCTTTGGTGTTCCGTTTCATGTGTCTTGTTCATATGTGCAGGGTGGTATGGGTTTTTCAGTGTGGTACTGGCGTTCCTCTTCCCGAAGGGGCCCTGCTTCTCCTAGTTGGTGTTGCCGCCGCTGTGTGCTACGCCATGTTTGTTACACTGGGGTGTGTCCTGCAGTTGCGTGTCTTCACTGACATGTGTGCGTCGGTTGTGTGGCGTTGGGTGTTGTCCGTGAATTGGGCGTTGGGGACATGTCTGTGGCCGGCCTGTCACGTGTCATGTGCGTTCGGGGTGGGGCTGATGTGTGTGCTGCTTGGTTGTGTCCCTGTGTCTGTGTGCGACGCATGCATGGCGCTGCGGTTGGCCTCTGCGTTGTGCGCATGTGTGGCGGCGTCATCGGCGCTTTGGGGCCGTGACGGGGTGGTTGGTTCCTAGTCCCAGGTGGTGTGTACACATGTGTTCCGCGATGTTAGGATTTGGCCTGTGTGTCATATGTGGATGCAATGGTGGATGTGTGGTGTGCACGCGCTGGTGGGGTGTTGTCCGCTTTTTCCGCCCTTGCACTGTGTGCGCTGTTTGCGTGCACTTGTTGTGTGTGTGCCTACCTGCGTCTCCGCGGTACGTTGCGTCCTTGGTGGTGCATCAGCAGAAGCATGGGAAGGGCCTGCAGTGCTGGATTCATGCCCGGGGTGCCGCTTCTTCGTTGTCCGTGCTCTGCGTCCGTGTTTCCGCCTCTCTTTCACGTGCGGTGTCTCTTTGCCGTGGGAGCCGTTTGTTTGCGGCATCGTAATTTATGCGCCGGGCGGGACGTGTTTCGTCGGACGGTGTGTGTCAGTTGTGCTGCGCCGCTACGTGTGCGGGCGCACTTTGATGGCGGACGGTGTTGCTGGCTTGCCGGCGGTGTTTGGCCTGCTTTTCGCATCGTAATTGGGCGGGCGTGTGGACTGCTGCGTGCCGGCGGTAACTGGTGGTTTTTGCATCCGCCAGCACGGCGGTTGTGCTTCCGCCCGCCATTGTAATGTGCCCCTAAGGTGTTTAATTTTTAATCAAATTATTTATATATTGTGTTTCATTGTACTTTGTTTACATTATGTTTCTGTACTTACTTTTATGGAAATTAATGTTTTCTCATTTTTTTAGTGAGACAATTTCCAGTGGCTTTTTACTTGGGCAGAGTAGCTTTAAGGCAAGTTGTTATTTCATGGTTTGTTTCTCTATTTATGTACATTTTTATTTAGTAGTTCATTTCTATTTGTTAACTGTTATTTGTTCAAATTTAATTTGCAAAATTCTTAAATAAAATTTGCTTTTAAATTAGCTTTTTACCTTATAAGGAAGAGACTCGTTCATTTTTTATGTGTTTGAAGATAGGTGTATATTTGTATTCAATGTATGTTATGTTATTGTCTAATATTATTTTATTTAGATTTTTGGTGCAATATTTATAAATATATTGTTGCACAATATTTTCGATATTGGTGTTTAGTTTGTGTTTCATTTGCTTTATTATTTTATCAATGCTGTTGTCTATATTTTTGTGTTTGATGTTTTACTTTATTTTTATTGATGATTTTTTGTACTCAATATTCTTGTGTTTTGTATAAAGCTTTAACGAAATTTGATATTAGTGTTTTGGGAATTTTTGCAGCAATAGTTTTGTGTCACAATATTTTTTGTTTGATGTTATATTATGTGTATTTGTATAGTACACAACTCACCTGGGAGGTTATCCTGGTGCTGAAGCAGGAGCTGTATGGGCCGAGCTAGGGTCGCTGCTTGGTGAAGAGCCAGATCTTCAGATTCATGTGGAATTCAAGAACTGAGAAGGAGGCTCTAACGATCTTGGTGCAGGTAAGAGAAGGCAAGACTGCTGGACATGTATCTGCATATTTGTGTGTGTGATTAGGTGTCCAGCTAAGCAGAAGTGTCTGGTAAGGTTGCTGAAGTTTATATAGTTGTTGAGGATAGGTGCCGCCAAATTTGTGTAAGGCTTTGTATGTGTGTGTGAGGAGTTTGAAAAGTGTTTGTTGATTGGAAGTAGAGCTCTTTGAAGTCAGGGTGATGTGAGTGCTGGTTGGAGGTTGATGGTGAGACCAGTCACTTTGTTTTGAATGGTCTGAAGTTATCTGGTCAGTTGAGCATAGAGTGCGTTGCTGTAGTTCAGCATGCTGGTGATGAGGGCTTGGGTGGCGGTTATGTGAGTGTTGGTGGGGAGCCATTTGAAGATCTTCTTGAGCATCTTGAGTGTGTGGAAACAGGAGACAGAGACTGCATTCACTTGACCAGTCATGGTGAGTTGGTTGTTGATTACTATTCTGAGGTTCTTTGCATGGGTTGCTGTGTGGACCCAAGTTCAGCAGTCCATCAGTTGGAGTCCCAGAACTAGGGTCTGCCAAAGATTATTACTTCCTTCATGTCTGTATTGAGCTTGAACTAGTTGGTTTTCATCCATCTGGGGACTTCGGTCATGCAGGCGAAGATATTACTCTGGGTGTTTGGAGTCTTGCTGGAAGAGAGTATGAGAATATGAGCTGGGTGTTGTCAGCATTGGATATGAGGTTAGTTCAATGGGCGCAGATGATACTAGTGAGTGGGGTCATGTAGGCATTGAACAGAGTGGGGCTGTGTGTGGATCCTTGTGGTCCTCTGCAGATGAGGTTGATGGCATCTGAGGTGAAGGGGGCCAGGCTGACAGTATGAGTGCAACCAACCAGAAAGGAGTAAATCCAGCGAAGTGTGGGATCATGGATGCCGGCTATGTGCAGTTGCTGGATAAGGATGGAGTAGGAGACTGTGCTGAAGGCTGTAGAAAGTTCCTGTAGGAAAGGAGCCATGGTGTGACCTCTGTCAACGGTCATCCAGATGTCTTCCATGGCTGCAATGAGGGCAGTCTCTGTACTATGGTTGGGCCTGGATCCGTACTGAGTGGTGTCAAAGAGGCGGTTGTCACTGAGGAGAGTGACTAGGAGTTTATTTATTATCTTTCCATAATTTTTGAAGTGCAGGGTAGCAAGTAAATAAGCCATTAGTTGGCAAATGTCTTCAGGTCTGCTGTGGGTTTCTCAAGGAGTACTGTGGCATGTTTCCAGGCATCCAGGTAGGTGGCTGTGATGATGGAGTCCAGCCCTTTGATGAAGAGGTGGTGAGGGCAAGAGTCAGAGGGGGATCTGGAGTGTTTGGACTCCACAGTCATTGCGGTTTCTTGAGTGGTGATGTGGGCCAGATGATCAGTGTGGTCCTCTGAATGTTTTTCTAGTGATGGGCCTGAGGGCTGCGAAAGTTGAAGCATCTGGTTGGGGCTCAAAGTTTTCGGAGATGTTGCTGATCATGTTGCTGAAGAAAATGGGCAGCTGGGTGCAGAGGTTCCATGAGGGGTTTATGCAGGTGGAGCTTGCTGCCAGAGAGGTGACGTCTTTCACTATGACAAAGATTTCCTGGGCACTGTTGGTGATGCTTTCACAGCGGTCAGTGAGAATGGGGCATTTGGTGGCTCTGATTGGCTGATGATAGCATCTGCAGTGGATGTGTATCTGATCTTGTTGGTTTTGTTATGAATTTTTCTCCATCTGCGTTCAAATTTCTTGCATTGGCATTTGATGAGCCTGAGTTCTTCTTTGTATGAGTTTGCTTGCAGTCTGGTTCTCATGGCTTTGCTAGCTTTAAGAGGAGCCAGGGTTTCTGAGCAGTTGGTGATCCAGGCATTAAAATTGGAGTTGGATTCTGGGACGTAGTTCTTGTGTTGAGGTCGGTGGTGTACGAGTTCAGAAGATCTGGATGATTCTGAGATCATGTTCCAGTCCCTTCATGAGGATTTGGTGATCATGGTGATCATGTTTCTTTGGTGGTGTGGAATGAGTATGCTGAAATTGAGGAGGGTGTGGTCAGACCAGGTGATTGGTGTTGTCCTGTCTACTGTGAAGTTGCTGAAGCTGAAGATGGAGTCCAGTGGGTGTCCAGCAGAGTGTGTCGGGCCTTCCGCTCACTGGGTGAGTCCGAGGGTTGGACAGGTCCTCGAGGAGGTTGGTTGTGTTTGGATCAGTGAGGTCCTCTAGGTGGTAGTTGAAGTTGACGAGGAGGATGAAAGCACTGGAGTTGAGGCTCGGGGGGCCAAAGTCTGCAATGGTGCTGCATAAGTTGGCGCGTAGTCCAGGAGGATTGTAGAAAAGAATGCCACTCAGGGCCTAGTTGCAGTATTGAGGAGTTTGAAGGTCAAGTGCTCCATGTTGCTGGTGGTGCTTTCTGAAGTGTTGGAGCTTTGAATGGATTTTTAGACTATGATACCTATTTTGCATCTGTTTGTCTTATGCTGTCTTGCCATTTTGTTTCTGGGAGAGATTGAAGTAGCGATGACTGGGGCCGACAAGGGAGGCAGCCAGCTTTTGGTCAGGAAGAGTAGGCCCTGTCAGTCTTCATTTAGCAGGTTCCAAATTATGGTGGTATTTTTAGTAAGGGAGTGAGTGTTCAGTATGCAGGACAGAGATGGGTGTGTTATATTGGGGGACAGGTGTGTGTGGTTGTGTTTGTTGAGAGTGTTGGGTGTGTTAGGTGCGTGGGGGAGGGAGGTCAGTGTGGGAGGTTCATGTGAAATTACAGGGGGCGCAGGAGATCAAACCTTTAGTGTAGGGCAGGGCAGCAGTGCTGAGAGATGTGACTGGATAAGAACACAGAGAGTTGCAGTGGAGTAGTGACGGGGAGGTGGGTGGGAGAAGGATCAGGTGGCAGCTGGAGCATAGATGGGCTTGTCTTTCGAATGCATTTGGCGCACCAATGGCCCACCCACTGCATATGTCCTCCGCATGTGTGTGCTGCGCCCTCCATTATGTGAAGACAGTTTTGGCGAGAAATCAGTGATGTCTCTTCATATGCCTATGGATGATGGAAAATGCAGTGATGTCACTTCCTGTGCAGATGAATGATGGGAAATTCAGTGATGTCACTTCCAGTGCAGATGGTTGATATGAAATGAGTTATTTAGCTTGGCTTCTCCTTTTACAGACAATTTTGGTGGGAAACCAGTGATGTTACACGTTGTGCAGATGGATGATGGAAATCCAGTGAAGTAATTCCTGTGCAGATTGATAATAGGAAATCCAATATTGCCACTTCCTGTGCAGATGGATGATAGGAAATTAGTCCTCTTGCTTACATAGTTTTGACTGTGTACTCTGGAGGTGTGAGAACAGGTCACCGGGGATAGCCAAAGATGATGTCCTTTGCTCAGATACCACTGTGTACCCCCAAAGGCATGGAAGCACAGCAGGGTATGGAGGCAGGTCCACTAGATAATTTGTAGAATACATTGACATTTTAACTAGGGATTACTCCAAAACCAACAGAACACTGAAAAAAGGATTGGTTAAGGGGGTTTTGGTTCTTTGTTAATATTGCAAAATGCATTGTAACAAACAAGAGACATTTCTATTAAACATAATCAGATGAAGGGAAGTTTTGGTTCAGATCCAACATCTAAGAACCTCTGAAATTTATAATGTTTGCATAGGTGTATAATCATAAATTCACTGCTCATGATGCTAACTTACCCTCTCAAATGGCATCGCTGATGACAATACATATCCCATATTCATTGATGTCATCAATGGCTTCTCTTTAAACAATTATGGTTGTATTTTTTTTTCTCTCTGTTAACTAGTAGAGTAAATATAGCACTGTTTCTGTATGATTTCAACAATGGCCATGGTCAGTAGGCAATGGTGCAGGTGACTTCAGTCAGTAGAATTACTGTATGAGCAATGTAAGCTAACCATACATTTATGTCTCTATTATTTAAATATTGAATCATAGAGTCCCTTCTTTAAATAAAGTTCTTTTTCCATAAAGTATGCTCAATACATTCATTAATTTCACAGATTTTCCAGTAATTGCATTTTTTTTTTGTGATTTAGATGTTACTAAGTTTGTTCTCTGTTTTTGATTAGTGAGTTTGCAAAGTGATAAGGAGACTCAAACAACTCAAGTGCAATATAAGATACTTGGATCCTAGGTCATCACTAAATCTACTCTTCAAGACACTCAAACATTAATCAGCCCTATTCCAGATATTGGACATACTGCCCAGAATTTTTTTGTGAGCAAAATTAGATTTCTAAAATATAGATATAACTTTTTGGACTACACAAATTAAAGATTTAGAAATCAGATGGAATTAATGAGTGGATTGATTGAGACCATTATTTTTAATACGTTCATTACATTTTTTTCTGACATGCCATTGTCTTGCTTTGGAAACCTGTGAAAGAGAAAAAAAGACTTTGGCGGAGAACGCTATTGCCACAACTATGTGTTCATTTTCTAGTATCATAATTCTTTTCACATCAGTGTGTGAAACCTTCTTTTAGATGCATTTTCATATCCTTATTTATTGTATTTTTTGAAAGATTAATTATACTGTCCACTGTTCACATTTACACATGTTACCTATTAAGACACCACTGTTGCCTCAGTGGGAGGATCCCTTTGACAGATTCACTGACAACTCACTGTCAATTAGGAGCTTTGTTACCCACATGCCTTGTCCTGTGACATGTCAGTCATAGGCTGAAATAGGAAAAGTTGCTCTCACTTGTCTTGCCTCATTACACCAAGCATTGAGCTCTATTCCTCTAAGGCTGACTCACTCTTTATGAAAGTTTTTGTTTCTTTTCCTGTAGATATATATTTTTGTCATATATGAGTACTTCAATAACACCCAATACTTTACAACTCTTCATTTTGCTTATGCAGGTCTTTATATCATTCTTTCAATATAGCATCCTTGTGTCTTTAGGACTTTATTTTAAAACAATGTATGTAATCCTTGACTGATAAAGTATGTGTTTCACTTTATATGAATCTTCACATACGTTTTGTATCAAGGTAATTGGTTCTGTATCTTTGCGCACTCATTCTGTTGTTATATGTCGCTCTATTTCCCATGACAGATATTCTATTTTTTTACATTAAATGCCTTGAGGCGATGAACTATGCATCTAAGGAAAAAACATGATCATGGACATTGAAACTATTATGAGCATAAGTTTGAGATTAAACTGCTTAAGAGGTAAATGTCAACAACAAATACAAGTTGAACTGAGCAAACTTTGTGAAGCAAGAACGTTTATGAATCTAAGTCCACAAAGATTCACTATTTTAATAAAGAAGGAATAGATGTATGGTTAGTGTGCTTTGCTGTTCACTGGGTAACACAATATAATGACCTGTGTTGTGATCCTTGTGACATTGTATTGTTGTAAACTTTGAGCTGGTAAGTTCTCCTCTCCCCGGGAGCCTGCTTACATCCTCTAAAGCTGTCAGTTCCCAGTAAACCATAAACTAAAGAGGTCAGTTCAATAAAGATGCCACAGAGGAATTGATGTCCACGTGGATTGAGCACCATGTCTGGCAAAAGGGCATGCTTGTGCTCAGAGTTCTCTGAATATGGGCAATACCAAGTCCAAGCAGAGTCTAAGAGAAGGAAGGCTAAACATAGGGCCTGTCAGAATGCAGGTCTCTGCACCAAGAGATGGAAGGGCTGGGCTAAATTGGAAGCCCAGTGGTTCCAGGTTAAGTGGTGCTGAAGTCTTAGGACCTGATTACAAGATTGGCGGTCTCACCACGGGCTGCCACGGCAGCACCCTGCTGCGAGACCGCCAAGCCCATAGTCAGACCGCCCGCTGGATTACGAGTTTAATCCTGGCGGGTGGTCCTACGGCGGCGGTCCCACGGCAGTGCCTTTCTAAGGCTCAAAGAAGAGCCATAGAAAGGCAGCGTGTGGTGTTCTCACCTTTCTGTCTTGTTTATCTGAACTTATGTCATATTAGAATTTTATGTATGTAATAAAGAATCTTATGTATGTAATAATTGTTCCATGTAGAACTAGTGGTAACTAGGACAGAGTGTCAGTTGATGCTTCTGCCTGCTTACTGATGGATGGGATCTTCTTATGAGAATAAACTTACAACAACAGCCTTCCTGTATCCATACTTTTATTCCAGGAATGCTTCACCTGCGTAGTCGGCAGGATATCAAGAAGATCCCAACACAAGAATTTGGTGAGAGATAACCTTCATTGTTTAAGGGCTGTTTCTCAAACTGTAATTGGCATTGACTATAAACGGACTTATCAGAGCTTTGCTTAAGTATTAAAATTCTGCTCTGTTGGCTAATCTCAGGATTAACTTTGGTCTACTTAAAGAGTATTGGCTCGGCATTATTAACTTCAGGCTTGTAAGAGACGTTAAAAATTCAGCCTGATTTCAGGGATTGGGAGCCTCGCCGCATATTCGCCCCTTATCTTTCTACAGTTGGGGTTGGGAGATCTTATTGTCGATGCGGGCTCACCCCGTAAGCGTTTACTTATTGCCGAGAGTTTCATGACATTAGTCCGTTTTCCTTGAGTCAAGCGTTACGCGAGCTGAGTTTAAAAGAAAACTTGTTTACTACCACGTGACTGGGAGAACGCAAAACTTACTTGGCACGCTAGTTCCTCTTGCTCGCTCCTTCATTCCACAACTCCATTGTTCACTCCTTGATTGCAAAGCTTCATCGTCACCTTGGCTACGTCACACATCTGTACGTAACGTGAGTGTGCATAGCGGCCATCTTGGGAGGATTTCTTCATTTGCTTGGCGTTGCTTGGTAACCAAGGAAAGACTCTTTGTTTCCATTCGGTGGTGTTTCTCAGCAACGTTGAAGACACTGCGCGTTACCTCAGTGACGCGCACACTGTTAATTGATGTTAAACACGCTGCGTGTCAATTCAGTGACGCGCACACTGTTATCTGGTGTTAAAAACCCTGCGTGTCAATTCAGTGACGTGCACACTGTTATCTGGTGTTTAAAAACATTGCCTGTTACTCAGTGACGAGCACACTGTTATTTGTTTTACGCTGCAAGATTCTTCAGTTACTTCGGTGACACGCACACCATAGCGCACACATTCATTTGGTTTTCAGCCTGCATGTTTCTTCTGTTACTTCGGTGACATGCTGATTATTTCTTGAACTTTTATATAAATTGTTGTACAGTGTGTATTTATTATAGATACATTGAGCGTGATCTGCAAAGGTGGTAATATTTTGGTGATTTATCTTTAATATAATACATTTATGTGTAATCACATTACATGACACATGACACCTGTTTAGAATATGTGTCATTATAATTTATAGTGTGAAATTATTAGAGATTATTAAGATTATAGCATGCAAAACGTTACTGCTGCTCCTTTCTTTTTGTCCAGTCCTGGAGTTCCTCCCATACAATGGAAAAAATGGGAAGTGGTATTTGAGAGGTATGCTAGAGTCTGTGGTCCTTCTCTTAGTGCAGAGAGGAAATCCTCTTTGCTTCTTCATTGCTTAGGATCAGAGAGGCAAGATGTATTCGATCATCTACCTGATCTATCTCCAGCGGAGGCAGGGATCTCAATGATTATGAAATCTGTGTAAAAAAACTAGATAAACACTATTTGCCTAAGGTGAGCACTATCTTGGAAAGATATCAATTTGCAAAAAGGATGCAAGGAGATGAAGAAACTGTTGAGGGGTATGTGACTCACTTAAGAAAACTCGCCTCTTCGTGCAAGTTTGATAATTTGTCTGATGAACGCATCCGTGATCAGTTCATGTTTGGGTGCAACATCGAAAAGGTTAGGGAAGAACTTTGGTTACGTGATGAACCTACTCTAGATAAAGTTCTCACTGTAGCTAAAAGAATTGAACACTCGTTGAAATGTGTTGCAGTGATAAAAAGGACAGTGAGAAGGATCTTATGGTACATGTAGTTAAAAATAAAAACCAGAAAGGGGTTGAAAAAGGTAAAAATAATTCTTGTGTTGATAAAGAAGAATTTAAAGGAAAATTGGTGGAGCGAAGATGCTACAGATGTGGTAAAGTGGGTCATCTCGCAAATGATAAGAAATGCCCAGCATTGAGTCAAACCTGTACTAAATGCAAGAGAAAAGGTCATTCTTCTTTTAAGTGCAAAAGCAAATCACTTCCCAGAGTTAAAAAGGTGGAGGTTTACGAAGGCGACAATGCGGAAACAAGTCCTGATGACTTAGAGTGTGGGCAAATTGTGGTTCAGGTTCAAAGTTGATCTGGTAAAAAATCTTGTCCCTTTGATAGTATTACCGTCAAAGGGGAAAGCACCAGAGTCTTGTTTGATTCCGGTGCCAAGATCACTATTGTCTCCAATGAATTTTATCTTAAGAAGTTGAAAAACAAAATTTCACTTAAGAAACCTGACATTACACCCTTAGCTTATGGGGGTGAGCCCATTTAGTTGCATGGGTATTTTGTTGGTCTCATTAAGTATAAAAACAGATTGGTATCAGGAAAAATGTATGTATCTAAGAGGGGCGATAGTATTATTAGGTGGCTTCACCAGGGTGATCTAGGTGTGTTCCTTGATCCCAATGCTGACCCTCCTATTCACATTAGAGATAAAGTGTACTCTGTGGTGAATTCTGGTGACAATGAATTTATACATGATATAAAGAAAGAATTTACTAGTGTTTTCAGGGAAAAATTGGGGTGTTTAAAAGGATATCAACAAAAAATTAGATTGAAGGATAATTCTGCACCTGTATGTTGTAAAGTGAGAAGTGTGCCTCTTTCAGTGAGGGATGATATGCAAAAAGAAATCAGTAAATTAAAAAAATGGGGACTCATTGAAGAAGTGGAAGGTACCGAATGGTTGGCCCCAGTAATTGCTGCCAGAAAATCTAATGGAGACTTACGTCTATGCATCGACTTGAGGCAACTAAATAAGTGTGTGGTAGTGGATCGTTATCCCTTACCAAACATTACAGAGTTATTGGTTCTTCTTGGTGGGGCGAAGGTATTTAGCACAATCGATCTCACTTCTGCCTATCATCAGATTGAGTTAGAGGAATCGTGTAGGGACTTCACATCATTCGTAACGCCTTTTGGCACATTTAGATTTATTTGGATGCCATTTGGGTTAGTTTCAGCCTCGTCTGTGTTCCAACGGGTCATGGAGAATGTCCTTAAAGATCTTACGGGAGTATGTATATATCAAGATGACATTCTTGTATTTGGAGACAATGAAGATGAACATGATTCTCGATTAAGATTGGTTCTAAAAAAATTGTGTGAATACAATCTTACTATTAAATTAGAAAAATGTAAGTTTAGATCTAGATCCATAAATTATTTGGGTCACAATATAACTGGTGATGGTGTCAGACCTAAAAGTGATTTAGTTAATACTATTCAAAATGTGAGTTCTCCCACTAACAAAAGTGAATTGATGAAATTCTTAGAAATGGTGGAATATTACGCTAAATTTGTGAAAGGCTTTGCAGATTCCACTGTAAGCATGAGGTGTCTGTTGCACAAAGGTGTTGATTTTGTGTGGTCGGAACTCTGTGAAAGAGAATTCACCAGTATTAAAAAAAAGTTGAATGCCGCTCCTTCCCTTAGAAGCTTTGACCCCACGATCAAACCTATTCTTATCACTGATGCCAGTGAGAAAGGTTTGGGCGCGGTTTTATAGCAACATGGTCCATCTGGTTTGCGAACTGTCATGTTTCTATCTTGCAGTTTGAGAGATGCCGAGACACGGTATTCAGTTGTGGAAAGGGAATCCCTTGCTGTATTTTGGGCCATTAAAAAACTAAAGACATTTCTGTGGGGAAATAACTTTGAGGTACGTACTGATCACAAGCCTTTAGTGGAAATATTTAATAAAAAGGGACTTGATTTGATTTCAAGTAGGATTACTAAGTGGGTCATTGGTCTCCAAGAGTATTGTTTTTCTCTCAAATATATCCCCGGCATTGACAATGGGGTTGCTGATGTGTTGTCACACCTTGTCCCCAGAGAAGCTCCTCAGGATGAGGAGTCTGAAGGGAGCGATGAAGAATGTGATGAATGGGTGAGTGTGGTGGATCATGACATAATTTCTGAAAAGAGGTGGAGTGAGGAGTTAGCAATTGACTTCACATTAACAGAGGTAATGTCACTGGTTCAAAAGGGTTGGATAAACAGTAAGGTAGGATCTGAACTTACAAGACCATTTTGGAATATGCGGAATGAATTGTCTGTTGTAAATGGTTTGTTGTTTAGAGGTACAAGATTAATTCCTCCCAGTAGCCTAAGAGGAGAATTGGTGGATTTGGTTCATTCTGCTCATGCTGGTCTTACTAAAAGCAAGGAAAGACTGCGCATGTCATATTGGTGGCCTGGCATGGACAAGTTTGTTGAGCGTGTGGTGCGGGACTGTGTTCCTTGCACATTGAGTGATAAATCCAAATGTCCTCGGGTGCAACCCATGATTGTGAGAAGGCGCCCTTCAAGTCCTTGGCAGGACATTGCTTTGGATATTCTTGGACCCATACACAGTAGTGGTTCACAAATATTTCTCTTGGTTATAATTGATATGTATTCTCGTTGGCCTGAGGTTTTCTTTTTATCAGTTATAGATTCAACACATGTCATTAAGTGTTTGAAAGAGTTGTTTGCCAAGGAAGGTATGCCTGAGTCTATTTTAACTGACAATGGGGTTCAACTTACTTCGAGAGAAATGGAAGAATTTTTGTCTTCAAGAGGAATTGTGCATAAAACTTGTGCCCTCTATCATCCCGAATCAAACGGGATGGTGGAGAGATTCAACAGAGTACTCAAGGAAACTATTACTTTAGCAAAGTCATTATCATTGGACTGGAAAGGTGAAGTTCTCAAAAAAGTTGAGGAGTACAGATTATCTCCTCATGGCACCACTGGGAAAACTCCTTTTATATTATTCAGGGGTAGAGTGCCAAATACATGTCTAGAACCTTCTTGGGTCAACAAATATGAATTAGCCAAGGGAAAGGAAAGTGTGTGTAATAGTAGTGATGTACAAAAGAGGGAAGACAAAAATGATACTAATATTTGCCGTTCCTCTAGGATTATCAAACGTCCTGCACGATTAAATGATTATGCATGATGTTCTTTTCTTGTTCTGTAGTTTAATTTGTTGAGGAAGGGAGGTGTGTGGTGTTCTCACCTTTCTGTCTTGTTTATCTGAACTTATGTCATATTAGAATCTTATGTATGTAATAAAGAATCTTATGTATGTAATAATTGTTCCATGTAGAACTAGTGGTAACTAGGACAGAGTGTCCGTTGATGCTTCTGCCTGCTTACTGATGGATGGGATCTTCTTATGAGAATAAACTTACAACAACAGCCTTCCTGTATCCAGACTTTTATTCCAGGAATGCTTCACAGCGCTGTGGGAGTGTTGAAGCAGGTTCCTGCACGGGAAGAAATGCACCATGTCGTGCATTTCTTCCCATGAAGGAACTGGGGGTGCTAACATACAGGGGGGCACACCATGTGCCCCCCTGCATGCATCCCCCTGCACAGAGCGGGCCCCCTGAGTTGCCTCACTACCACATTTTCTAGGGCGTACTCACCGCTGTGGTTAGGGTCGCAGTGAGTAAACTCGTAATATGCTCGGCGGTGCTGCATCGGCACCGCCAGCATATTGCAGCCTCAGACCGCTGCTCCACCACTGCCGCATCCATGATCCCCTGCAGGTGTGGCAGTCCTGTGGCAGTCCAACTGCCAAACTCAATATACAGCTGTCAGCCCACGGGCGCTGCAGTGGCTGCACCACCACCAAGGGTTTGATGGTCCATCTTGTAATTAGGCACTTAGGGCCCGATTCCGATCTCGTAAGGAAAGCCCTCCATACGACTCGGATCTGGAGGGCTTTCCGAGCGAGACGTGCTCCGGGAGTACGAACGAGCGAGTACGATGCTGCTGTACGCTTACGGACTCTGCTCGTTCGGACTCCCATTGAACTCTATGGGAGCCCGTGTACAGATGCGTACACAGGCTTCCATACCCAAAAAGGGGTGGGCGGGGAAAAGCGTACACCCTGTGGCGGGCACCCCATGTGGCCCGCCACACTGTGCATGCTTGGATCGGGGGGACCCTTGCGCACCCCCGTGACCGAATCGGAGGGCTCCAGGTAAAGGGGGTCTGCTATGGCACCCCGAAGTCTGAATCCGACAGCCGTTTTGTCTCGATGAGACCTAGGCGATACAGCTGTCCGATTCGTGCATCGTACTCGCTCGGTCGGAAAACGGCTCCATTGCGCGGCACGATTCGGCTCGGACGTGTTGGACGGACAGGTTCGGGTTCGTAAATGATTTGCACGGTGCGTACAGGATACTCGCATCGTACTTGCTCGTTAGGAATGTGGGACGATTTGGGCGGAACGATAGGCTCCGAATCGGATTTGGTCTTTACAAATCCCGTTTGTAGGCCTTCCTTACGAGATCGGAATCGGGCCCTTAGTCTAATGTTCAGAATCATACTAAAGGTTGCACCGAATGGACTCATGGAGAAGGAGTGCAAATGACAGTGCATTGCCAGAGGTTAAGATCTTGGCTAGGAGTCTACTAGCCTTAGTCAAAGTTTTACCCCTTTTCCATGCTGGCAGGAAGGGTGTTGATTACAGAACCTCATCAAAGGACCAGTCCTACTGGCAGATCGTGCTAAGCTTAGCCAAGCCAGTTAACTCTGCCTCCTTCTATAACAATGCCTTTGATGATGTCAATGTTGATATGTCATCAGTGATCTCATTTGGGTTGTCAGTTGTGATTTCTTGTATGATGACACAAGTAGTACATGGGGAGGAGTTATGGTTGGATAGCTAACAAAAAAAGGAGAATGTAAGAGGTTTTCAGGTTTTTGTTCATAACCATAATCTCCCTGCCGCTACTCTTTTTTATGGGAATTCATATCTTTTTTTACAAAATGCAATTTTGTGATGCAAGTACAGATTCATAACTTTCCTTTAAAAAATCTACACATTCTCTCCCAATTGCCATGACTGGACATTTGGCACACTTTTTTGATGGGCCATTAAGTTACAAAATGAGAAGGAGCTATACTAAATGTGTAGGCTAGTAACTACAGCATCAGTAACTGTGTAATGTGTCTCTCATTGATTTACAAAGAGTTAGAGAGTTCTTTTCAGAGGGCTGCTGAATAGATAGTGTGATAGTGAGTGTTTAAAGGGGGTGTATCTGAAAATGTTGATGGTTTTTGATCTGCATGGAGGAATAAGTTAAAAATGTGTTTTATTCACACAGGGCCAGATGTAAGACCCGTTTTGCATGCGCAAACGGGTTTGCAAACCCATTTGCGCATGCAAAAACCTATTGGGCTATGCACATAGCCTATTTAGCGAGTCACAATTGTTTTGCGACTCGCTAAATAAGTTCTAGCGACTTCGCTATTTGGAAGGGGCGTTCCATTCCAAATAGCGAGTCTCAAAACCATGTACAAATGTTTTGCGACCGCAATTGCGGTCGCAAAACACTCGCAATTACCACCTACTTCAAGTAGGTGGTAATGCATTCGCAAATGGGACTCCTTCCCCTTTGCAAATGCATGCAAAATTATTTTTTAAGGGCAGGCAGTGGTCCCAGGGACCACTGCCTGCCCTTAAAAAATTAAACAAAAACGTTTCTTTTCTTTTTTGTTAAATGCATCCCGTTTTCCTTTAAGGAAAACGGGCTGCATTGGAAAAAAAACTGCTTTATTTAAAAGCAGTCCCAGACATGGTGGTCTGCTGAGCCCAGCAGGCCACCATCCCTGGGAGGGCTGGCATTCCCAATGGGCTTGCAAATTGCGAGAGGCTCATTAATATTAATGAGCCGCGCAATTTGCGACCCCATTGGGAATCGCAAACAGTGTTAAACACACTGTTGTACATTTCATTTAGCGCCTCGCAATTTGCGACTCGCAATGTGTCGCAAATTGCAAGGCGCTAAATGAAATGGTCGTTCATCTGGCCCACAGTTATTAATCAGCATCAACAATAAAGTACATAAAATGAAGAACTGGAAGTAACGCCAGGTAGGAGTAGACTAATTTGTGAACATTTTCGCACATAAAATATAAGTAATTTTCAGGAAAGTTACATTTATTACACAGAAGATCCTAGAGTTGTTGCATAAACAATCTACTGGAGGTATGCATCTGTGTACAAAATTCAGGCACCTGCTCAGAGCGGGAGGTCGCTCCTTCCGTGCTAAGGCCCCAGCTCTCTGGAATGCACATCCAATCCATATTAGAATCCTTCAGAACCACTTGCAGTTTAGAAAATCATTGAAGACCTGGCTTTTCTCTATGTAGGCTCTTTCCTCTCAATATGGTCTGCACTATTTTTCTACACTTGGTTTTTCACATTGGACTAGCGCTGGGAAGCCCCGATGTTGGAGCAGCTACGTGCTTCACAAAATCCTACAACATAACAAATCCCATAACAGTGTATTTTCCAAACTGTTTCTATCTTCACATGGTGATTTAAAAAAAAATTCTTTTTATTGGCATTTTTAAACAGCACATGTCAATACAGTAATATACAGAGTATGTCAAAGTAGAAATCGTATTTCTTCCAGCTTCTGCCTTTATATTTGTCAATATCCTTGGAGGAATAACATCTCACATCTTGTGTATGCCGATTTCCTCTTATACTTACACAAAAAAGGAGTGTGAGGTTTGCGTCTGTATTGTGATTAATCATGTAGGGCAGAGGTCTTCAAACATTTGAGGGTTGAGCCCCCCCAGCTGAATTTTTTTAGATGTTGGGCCCCCCCACTACCTGACAGAAATTTCTGGAATCTGGTACAGTATATAATCGACCGCCACGCGCATATCACGGGCCATATCCAGCAAATAATGTTCAACACAATCAGAGTGTTTAGTAAACTGCAGGTTTGTGAGTGGGTGTGGTGAAATGACAGAGGCTTATTACACAGCTCAAAACACAATTTTCCAAGATACAATGTGTGCAAATTGTTTTTACTAGGATGCTTTATTTTACACATGACATAGATTAATAATAACACCACCAACATAAATGTGATGGGTGTGCCTGTTTTTAGCTACATAGACTGTCAATCTGTGGATGGATTTTTGCTACTGCCATCCTCCGGTTGTGCTCCACATCCAGTCTTGAACGGTACTTAGTCTTTAATACCGCACGTGCTGAGAACCCGATCTCACATAAATAGGATGAGCTGAAAGGCAAGAGAGTTTTGATAGCAGTTTCTCTCAAAGCTGAATATTCTGCAGACATTTTCAGCCAAAACAGTGACTGTAAGGAGACTGTGTTATAAGATTTTCGAGCACTCCCTAGCTCAGAGTTGGTACACGAGAAACAATTCTTCTCTAGAAACCATTAACAAATGTTTTAGGCAGCATTATAATGGGATAATTGCCCACCAACCAGTTATGGATCCGAAGAGACAGGTGAAAGTCCAAAGAGAGGGCGCTGAGCAGACACCTAATTGAGAATTCCTAAGTGGTACGATAAGTTGCTTGTCTGAAGCAGTGGGGGTTTAGGACACGTCGGGCTTATGTTTAAAAAAATAGAACTGATAATAAATTAATGATGTTGCCTATTTTACTTCAGAGCAATGTTGTCTGACAGACTTTGTGGTGGCAGGGACATGTTAAGGATTTTGGGTGCCATGGGCCAATACTATTTTGGGGGCCCCTGTTCAGAACAGCTTTGAGATTAAATGATTCACTTCCAGCTCTAAAGGATGGGGGCGTCCTCTCGCCCCAGCCAATCGCACTGCTAATTGCGCCGACATGGCGATCATATATTTCTCCATTTCAAACCATATTTTCTTCATTTTTCATCATTTTTAACCATCATATTTTTAAGCATCTTTTTCATTTCAACTTCATACTTGAATCCGCACTCGGAATAGTGTGCCGTTTTCCAAGTTTCTACTGTTCACGCTGTGTCCATCCGGACCTCTTGCAAGAACAAGACTAATGCAGATTTCGTCCAAGGCAGTGTGTTTATTAAAAAAAAAACAATGCATTTCGGGCGACAAGCGCCCTTCGTCTGGGGTCACTCTAAAAAACAACAATAAAAACAATAACTGTTACTTTCTAGACCAGCATTAT
Organism: Calotriton arnoldi; assembly: GCA_963921515.1. Taxonomy (NCBI): domain Eukaryota; kingdom Metazoa; phylum Chordata; class Amphibia; order Caudata; family Salamandridae; genus Calotriton; species Calotriton arnoldi. The sequence continues at coordinate 3,625,608 of CAWUFW010000449.1, forward strand.
ATTTTGTTGCTCAAACATTCACTGCGGGTTAATACCCATTTTTCAAAATATCGTAATTTCAGTGTAACCCTCTCATGCGCCCCCACAATAAATCCTTTCATAATTATTACCACTGTTCCCAAAATGAACCAATATTTCGACACTCTTTACCCTTTAATCACACTGGTTCTACAAAACAATCTACTTTCCTTTCTTTCTCCCAACCTGCGTACCCAACATTATATCGACAGGCCGCTCAAACCCTTATCCCCTCCCCTAGGCTCCTTCTTACTTGCTATTCCATCCTGCAACCATCTGTTTCAAACATGTTATTTCCCTCTCCCTTAATTCGTGAACTTGTAACTCAGGTTGAATCTATTTCCATCAACTCATTTCCATATAAACTTATGTTGGAAACCCCTTTATTTTCTTCTTATCACTTAACGTGATCTGTTCAACCTACATCACTGTGCACAAAATTACTGAAACCTACTACCTTACTCACCCGACAAACCCCCTTCATTCACTCTTCGCTTGTATTCACTTTCTCGTGACAGAATCATTCACTCCGCTATCATCCTTCTGCCCCAATATTCATTACTATTGGTCCCGTACCTGCCGTGAGTGTTAAAAACCATCAAGCCTGCTCTTCTTTTCACAAAGTGATTATTCACCCCCTTTAACCCTCCTCTATTTAACCGTCGTTAACCACCCACCTACTTCATAATTGGCCCTCTTTTCCCGCCATCAATGCTGCTTACGATATTTTCAAATCAAAACACTGCATCTCCCATAATGCAATAAACTTATCGGAGCTAAAACACAACCATCGTTATCACATTACTCTATGGCCCGCAGTAAATAATAATAATCATCTTCAATACAGTACTAAAACTGATCATCATGTAGTAAATTGATTTTAGAGTTTTTAAAGTTTGTTTCAATTTAATGCCTACACCAACTTGTGTCACGAATCCAAGTTGTTTTGCCGATCGTGTGGACTCAAGCAAAAGTTCACTGAATTTCCTTATTTTGTACTATTTATTCTTTGGGTGCAATCCCAAATGGGGCAGTCTTTATGAACTGAACATTTCTAAGGGTGGGATGCACACCGGGTATTTTTACTTAATCCAAACTTGTCCTTATTTTTCAAAGAGTGCGTGCAGATTGGTGAAGTGCCCTGCCCACGTGGCACCTTGGTAATCAACAACTGTAAAGGATGGGGGCGTCCTCTCGCCCCAGCCAATCGCACTGCTAATTGCGCCGACATGGCGATCATATATTTCTTCATTTCAAACCATATTTTCTTCATTTTTCATAATTTTTAACCATCATATTTTTAAGCATCTTTTTCATTTCAACTTCATACTTGAATCCGCACTCTGAATAGTGTGCCGTTTTCCAAGTTTCTACTGTTCACGCTGTGTCCATCCGGACCTCTTGCAAGAACAAGACTAATGCAGATTTCGTCCAAGGCAGTGTGTTTATTAAAAAAAAAACAATGCATTTCGGGCTACAAGCGCCCTCCGTCTGGGGTCACTCTAAAAAACAACAATAAAAACAATAACTGTTACTTTCTAGACCAGCATTATATTTTGTTGCTCAAACATTCACTGCGGGTTAATACCCATTTTTCAAAATATCGTAATTTCAGTGTAACCCTCTCATGTGGCCCCACAATACATCCTTTCATAATTATTACCACTGTTCCCAAAATGAACCAATATTTCGACACTCTTTACCCTTTAATCACACTGGTTCTACAAAACAATCTACTTTCCTTTCTTTCTCCCAACCTGCGTACCCAACATTATATCGACAGGCCGCTCGAACCCTTATCCCCTCCCCTAGGCTCCTTCTTACTTGCTATTCCATCCTGCAACCATCTGTTTCAAACATGTTATTTCCCTCTCCCTTAATTCGTGAACTTGTAACTCAGGTTGAATCTATTTCCATCAACTCATTTCCATAGAGACTTATGTTAGAAACCCCTTTATTTTCTTCTTATCACTTAACGTGATCTGTTCAACCTACATCACTGTGCACAAAATTACTCAAACCTACTACCTTACTCACCCGACAAACACCCTTCATTCACTCTTCGCTTGTATTCACTTTCTCGTGACAGAATCGTTCACTCCGCTATCATCCTTCTGCCCCAATATTCATTACTATTGGTCCCGTACCTGCCGTGAGTGTTAAAAACCATCAAGCCTGCTCTTCTTTTCACAAAGTGATTATTCACCCCCTTTAACCCTCCTCTATTTAACCGTCGTTAACCACCCACCTACTTCCTAATTGGCCCTCTTTTCCCGCCATCAATGCCTCTTACGATATTTTCAAATCAAAACACTGCATCTCCCATAATGCAATAAACTTATCGGAGCTAAAACACAACCATCGTTATCACATTACTCTATGGCCCGCAGTAAATAATAATAATCATCTTCAATACAGTACTAAAACTGATCATCATGTAGTAAATCAATTTTAGAGTTTTTAAAGTTCGTTTCAATTTAATGCCTACACCGACTTGTGTCACGAATCCAAGTTGTTTTCCGATCGTGTGGACTCAAGCAAAAGTTCACTGAATTTCCTTATTTTGTACTATTTATTCTTTGGGTGCAATCCCAAATGGGGCAGTCTTTATGAATTGAACATTTGTAAGGGTGGGATGCACACCGGGTATTTTTACTTAATCCAAACTTGTCCTTATTTTTCAAAGAGTGCGTGCAGATTGGTGAAGTGCCCTGCCCACGTGGCACCTTGGTAATCAACAACTGTAAAGGATGGGGGCGTCCTCTCGCCCCAGCCAATCGCACTGCTAATTGCGCCGACATGGCGATCATATATTTCTCCATTTCAAACCATAGAATAAATAGTACAAAATAAGGAAATTCAGTGAACTTTTGCTTGAGTCCACACGATCGGCAAAACAACTTGGATTCGTGACACAAGTCGGTGTAGGCATTAAATTGAAATGAACGTTAAAAACTCTAAAATCGATTTACTACATGATGATCAGTTTTAGTACTGTATTGAAGATGTTTATTATTATTTACTGCGGGCCATAGAGTAATGTGATAACGATGGTTGTGTTTTAGCTCCAATAAGTTTATTGCATTATGGGAGATGCAGTGTTTTGATTTGAAAATATCGTAAGCAGCATTGATGGCGGGAAAAGAGGGCCAATTAGGAAGTAGGTGGGTGGTTAACGACGGTTAAATAGAGGAGGGTTAAAGGGGGTGAATAATCACTTTGTGAAAAGAAGAGCAGGCTTGATGGTTTTTAACACTCACGGCAGGTACGGGACCAATAGTAATGAATATTGGGGCAGAAGGATGATAGCGGAGTGAACGATTCTGTCACGAGAAAGTGAATACAAGCTTAGAGTGAATGAAGGGGATTTGTCGGGTGAGTAAGGTAGTAGGTTTGAGTAATTTTGTGCACAGTGATGTAGGTTGAACAGATCACGTTAAGTGATAAGAAGAAAATAAAGGGGTTTCCAACATAAGTCTGTATGGAAATGAGTTGATGGAAATAGATTCAACCTGAGTTACAAGTTCACGAATTAAGGAGAGGGAAATAACATGTTTGAAACAGATGGTTGCAGGATGGAATAGCAAGTAAGAAGGAGCCTAGGGGAGGGGATAAGGGTTTGAGCGGCCTGTCGATATAATGTTGGGTACGCAGGTTGGGAGAAAGAAAGGAAAGTAGATTGTTTTGTAGAACCAGTGTGATTAAAGGGTAAAGAGTGTCGAAATATTGGTTCATTTTGGGAACAGTGGTAATAATTATGAAAGGATTTATTGTGGGGGCACATGAGAGGGTTACACTGAAATTACGATATTTTGAAAAATGGGTATTAACCCGCCGTGAATGTTTGAGCAACAAAATATAATGCTGGTCTAGAAAGTAACAGTTATTGTTTTTATTGTTGTTTTTTAGAGTGACCCCAGACGAAGGGCGCTTGTAGCCCGAAATGCATTGTTTTTTTTTTAATAAACACACTGCCTTGGACGAAATCTGCATTAGTCTTGTTCTTGCAAGAGGTCCGGATGGACACAGCGTGAACAGTAGAAACTTGGAAAACGGCACACTATTCCGAGTGCGGATTCAAGTATGAAGTTGAAATGAAAAAGATGCTTAAAAATATGATGGTTAAAAATGATGAAAAATGAAGAAAATATGGTTTGAAATGGAGAAATATATGATCACCATGTCGGCGCAATTAGCAGTGCGATTGGCTGGGGCGAGAGGACGCCCCCATCCTTTTCAGTTGTTGATTACCAAGGTGCCACGTGGGCAGGGCACTTCACCAATCTGCACGCACTCTTTGAAAAATAAGGACAAGTTTGGATTAAGTAAAAATACCCGGTGCATCCCACCCTTACAAATGTTCACTTCCAGCTCTGCCATACCCTCTTTAGCCAGGGTACTAATGGTGCACAGGCGCTATGGTCGAAATTCTAAAAGTGTATACATCTAATATTCAGAGATAGTGATGTGTGTTTTCACTGTTGTAACAAAGCAGCAGCCCACTAATTTTACAGCAAATAATATCTGGGATATCCTCCAATTTCTCATATGTGAGGACCCGTTTTGATCTAAAATAAACTTTTTTATGGTTGTTGCATGAAACAAAAACATTTCTCGGCAAATAGTAATAGACTCTCTCACATCAATCACATTAAAAAGAAATGAAGCAAAACAGTATTTACAAGAATCTGTTTAGGAATTATTCCAGGCCAATAGGGCAAAATCAGAGCTGCCTCTATCAAGGGGCCCCTGAAAGGCTGGATTGCAGTGCATGTAAATATGTCTTTTTGTAATTTAAGACGAAAACCGTGATGGGGCACGACATGCCCATACTTGTGTACAGGGGCGCAACTAGACCAGAACTTCGGGTGGGGGCTAACACTCCCATCCAGGGCTAGCCCTAGCACTGGTCGCACACAGTGCAACGGTCTGTTTTGGCGCCCCCTCCCCCATTTCCTCCTTCTCCATGAATTTCCTCACTACCACTCACCAACAATGCACCCCATCTCTCTATAGCACCTTTCTGGCAAACATTTCATTTTTTTATAGCACTACTCATTGTTTACTCACATTCAGTTCAGTGATCTGCTTGGTACATGTTCTTTGTAGCAGGCACATTAAACCTCTGCACTGTGTGGGTGGCAGGAGTGCCCATGTGATGGCACGGTGAGCCATGCAACAGTGTGAGAGTAGGGTAAGAGGAGTGACTGCAGGGTGAGTGAGGTGACCATATGAATTTCGGTGCGGATGTAAGTGCAGAGTGGGACGAATGAATGTATGGTTAATGATGGGCTTATTTGAGTGAGATTGCAGATTGAGCAGTGAGGGGGACAGGTGAGTGAAGTGTCACATGAGTGCAGGTTGAGTAGTGTGCTCGTGTGACTGCAGGGTGAGGTACAGGGTGAACAGCACAAGTGCATTGTGAGTGTAGAGTGATCACTGTGAATTCAGGGTGAGCGGGTGAATGGTGTGAGTGCATCGGGACTAGTGTGAGGGCATTGTGATCGCTGTGAGTGCAGGGTGAGCGTGAAAGCAGTGGTGGCTCCTCCATTGGGGCGTGGGGGCGACGTCCACTGCTTTCTCGCAGTGCGAGAAGCAGAAACATAAAATGGTAAAACTACCATTTTATGTTTCTGCTACTCGCATGGTAAAACTACCATTTTATGTTTCTGCTTCTCGCACTGCGAGAAAGCAGAAGTGCCTGCAGTGCCTGGTTGTGGGAGGGAGGGTGGGCGGTCCTGCTTGAGGGCAGGGGGGAGTGGTATGCCCACTGTTGTGGGTCCTGACTGCTTTGGATGCCCTGGGGCCGACCAAAGCAGTCATACGCACTCTCCTTTTCTCTATGTAGGCTGCTGCATGCAACCTACATAGAGAAAATGGCCAGGCTAGGGCGCTCTCCGCTGCGCCTTACCAATCACAACGCTGCCATTGCGATTGGCGGAGGGAAGGGAGGCTGCCTGTGGGTGGCTTACTGGCTTTCCTGAGGATAGCTGCAGGAAACGCGGGACAGCGGGAGCCAGGAGCTGAGGCGGCGCGGACGGTGAGTGCTGTTATTTTATTTTAAATTGTTGTGGTGAGCTTTGCTGGGAGAGCTTTAGGACAGAGGGGTATAACCCCGAACCATTCCCCCACTCCTCATATCTTTCTGCCCCAAGGTAGCGGGCTGCTTAGGAGTGGAGTAAGTGGGTGGAATCATGTGCAGGCCGCTGTCTTTTTCCACCCCTGATCACTGGCACCGAGGAGCTGCACCTGTGGCTGTGGGTCAGGGTGACGGCTGGTTTATTGATACTTAAATGGGATCGGGCAGCAGGTCATAGCAGGCATGACTGGAGTGGAGCTGCAGGAAACAATAAACTCGTGTTCGGGGTAAGTGCGTTTAAACTTTTAATTACGTTAAATTAGTCTGAGTATTAGAAAGCGCCACAAAGAAATGAACATTTTCTAAAATAGGTGATCACTTTTATGAACATGCTGAGTTAATTTCACCTAGCGCGCTGCATTAGTTCTATGCCACAACGTAAATCCAATGCAGCAAGCTGTGTGAAAGAATCACATTTTTCTGTTGTATTTTTTTTGGGGGGGGGGGCGGGGAGGCACTCGGCTCGCCACTGTTTTACAGCACAGTACTGCACTCTGCCTAAGCCTCGTGTTTGTGGTTCACTGTCTGACTGTCTGCTGAAAGCCTGATCTCTAGCAGTCACAGCCTGGTCAGGAGAGGTGGGTGAGTTAGACAGAGTGCACCGAGGCCGCCTTTTAGAGAGTGTGTGCCGCACGGCGCTTTAGATCCCCAGCAGTGCAACCGGACACCTGTGCCCCCCTCAGCCTCTCAGCACACGTGGATGGGAGGTGATAGTTTATTTTAATCTGGTGGAGGGGGCTGAAGTACAACCTCCGACCAGATCTGATTAAACAGTAATTTGCAAATCGCGCTCCTTGTTACCAGCTGCTTTACTCAACTTTGGACCGTGGCTTCTAGGCACTAAATATATTTTCACCTTTGAATCCTTGTTCTCCTAAAAATGACAACACTCATTAAGTACAGTGTGAGGTTGCAACGATGAGGCAGTCATTTCAGCTGCAGTGGGAGGCAAGGAGTCTCCTCTGCTATGAAATCGAACGCAAAGGAACAGGACTGTCTGTTCGTTTGCTTTCGGTTTTAGCAGAGGAGACCCTGCCTCCCACTGCAGCTGAAGCATTCCAGCTCTACCAATTAACCCCCTCCTGGGAAGGTTAACTGTTAGCTCTTTACATGACAAAAGCGCACGTCCTGCCTTATCTATTTCCCCTTCCCTCCCCCCTCCAACCCTCTTTTACTGTGACTTGACTTGCGACGCGGGCCAGTAAAATACCAACAAAGGTAAGATCTTAGTGTGGAGGGCGCGCCCCCCCTGAGATGGTGTTGTGCCCCCTGGGGGGGCACGCCCCACAGATTGAAGAACTCTGATGTAGGGGGTACCCGGTGGCCAATTATATAAAAAAAAAACATTGGTAATGTTCAAAATTAAACAATATTATTGAACATGAAATAAACAAAATCCAAAAGGAGGGTCGGGAAGTCTGCGCTTTCGTGAACTTATCATTTTGATTCTACTCATTGAGGTGTCGTTATCCTCTGTTGGGTTTCCTAAAGTGGTCGGGGCATGTGCTTCTGGGCTAGGGGCCCATAGGTGGGGCTGCATCCCGTCTTTCTAGGGGGTAAATAATATTGTTTAATGAATAGGCTGCTTTTAATATATGTTGCAAGGGAGTTACCTGGCTATTCTATTCTTAGCCTAGGTCCTGTATGGGGTTCTCTTATTCACTGGTCTAAGGGTCCCTAACTAGTTTGTGGCCTCCCCCTCTGTCCGTGTCCTGGGTGCAGCGTTTTGTCTGTTCTCCTGCTCATCATTGCTGTCTGTGGAGTCTTCTTCCCTGCTTATTTCCGGGTGAATCCATGTTATTAGGACTTCCGTCCATGAAATGAAATGAAATGAAATGAAATTCGTACTTGTAAAGCGCACTTATACCCCCAAAGAGGTGTCCTGGCGCTGTACGCATACCGCTGTGGAACCCTTCCTGGCTTTTCCCTGTGAAATGTCCACTCCTGGGCACCCCCAGGGTGAAGCCAGGCATCCCAGCGCTGTTGGGGCCGTTGTGGAGATTAAGCAAGCTATTGCCCAGAGTTGCAGAGTGGGACCCATGATTAGAATAGGCACCGAGGCGAGAATTATCAGGTCCAAGGAAATTGAGCCCAAGACCCGCCGAGGCGGGAATTGAACCCTGGTCCCGGGCCAGATCTCTGCATCAGGGTCTGCCGCTCTAACCATTGAGCCACACTTCTCCATAGGTCTGCTATAGGTCTAATCCGTACTCCCCTAGCCTCTTCTCTGGTCAATGCCCTTTCCTCAGCTTTCACCCACTTTGTGATGTCTTCCCTCCAGGTCTGCACCCTCGGGCCCTCTGCTGACTTCCATGTCATGGCTATTCGCCTCTTTGCTGATGCTAGCGCCGGGTCTATAAACCGTGTACCAACTTTTCGCGAGTAGGGTCTTATAGTTTGACAATACCATACCATATGTGGAAAGTCAGCGTCCGGGTGGTCGCCTCTGGGACATGATCGAAGATCACCTCCATATACCACCTGGAGTCTATGTGGTGTCATGTAAGTCATATGTATGTAGTTGAATTGTACATATTTTAGCCTTGTGTTTCTGGAGATCTTTCGTGTGGAGGCTAAAATTCTCCTCCACTTGCGGTCTGTCAGTTCTCGTTCCAGAATCTTTTCCCATTTACGTAACGTCGACAGTAGGGGGCGCACCATTGCCGCAAGGGTTTTATAGATCCATGTTACCAGGTGTCCAGCCGACCCTAACGTAACCAATAGTTGCAGGACCTTGTGTGTTGCCGGTTCCTCCCTGTCTCCTGCCCACAATTCTCCAAATGTCTGCACCAGCGCTTTATATGCAAGGAACTGCCCCGGCGGGAGGCCGTATTATTCCGTCAGGTCTTCCAATGGTATCAGAGCACCCTGCTGACAGCGATCGCCCACTGTACAGTCCTGCATCTATCCAAGTCCTCATCTGTCCCGAAGTGAAATGAACAGGAGGCTCACCAAGGGGTAGGCCAACCAGCAGTAGGCCAGGTGTATATAGGTTTGTTCCTTTTGTCTTTGAGACACATCTGCGCCAGCCCCTCAGCGCTATGGAGAGTAGTATCCCTGGGTCTTGGGGAGCCATCCGAGGAGCGAGTAAACAAGTCGTTAGGGTCCCGTTTTTGATTGCGAGCCCTATTGTTTCCAAATTCCCTCTATCAGCTCCTCCAGCCCATCTCGCAATCCATTGGAGTTGCGAGGCCTGATAGTATAACTCGAAGTCCGGGCCTCCCAACCCTCCCTCCTCTAGGGGTCATCTGAGTATGGCCAACGATACTCTCCTGCGGCCACCATCCCAAATTAAGTCTCGTACCAGTGCATCCAGCTGTTTAAACCATGTGGGTGGCACCTCTACTGAGAGGTTCACAAAAAATTAAGTAGCCATGGGAGCATGACCATTTTAGTCAGTGCTATTCTGGCCATTACAGGTAATTTAAGGGACCGCCAAAAGACAACACAAGCCTTCAGAGATAGTAGAGCCTTCCCCAAGTTGGCCTCTTGGAGGTCCTCCAACTGGTGGAAGATCTGTATTCCCAGATATTTAAAGGTGGTGGGTGACCACATCAAATATGAGGGGAAGTCTGGTGGCTTCACCCCTCCTGGGGCGATAGGGAAGATATGAGTCTTGGATTTGTTAACCCGCAGACCAGACACCGCTTCAAAGGCCTCCAAGCATGCCATGACTTTTTTAATGCTCTACTACCATCTTGTATATATAGAAGTATGTTGTCTGCATAAAGCAAGATAATATGTTCGCGCCCGTCCACCGTTATGCCAGTACCCTTGCATACCCACCGGAACAATTCTGCCAGGGGTTCGATAGCCAGTGCAAACTGTAATGGAGAAAGCAGACATCCCTGTCTTGTGCCCCCGCAGATCGCATATTGTGGGGAAAGCATATTGCCCATTTTGACCCGTGCCGTCGGCGCAGTGTACAGCAGCTTAACATATTTGACCCAGTTCTGTCCCATCCTTATCTTCAGCATGATTGCAAAAAGATAATCCCATCTAACTGTGTCAAAAGCCTTCTCGAGGTCAACTGACATCAATAGCACATTCGGGTTCTGGAGAGCTTTGGGATGATGCATGACATAATAGAGTCACCTAAGATTCCGAGACATGTTACGTGTGGGTATGAATCCACTTTGGTCCTTGTGTATGAGGTATCTCATGTGGGGGAGTAGGCGAAGTGCCAGGGCCTTACTGAGAATTTTAAAATCTGTGTTCACCATCGACAGGGGGCAGAACTCCAGAACCTTTGCTCCCTGCGTCTTAACCTTGGGGAGTGGGATAACCACAGCGTCTTTAGTGGAGCCCGGAAGTCTACCCAAATCCCATGCTTTGGCATACATTTTCACCAGTTGGGCGGTCAGTGTCCCAGCATAAGCTGTGTAGAACTCCACTGGGAGGCCATCCGGCCAGGTGTCTTACCTATGGCCATGTCTTTGATCGCCCCTCTTATCTCCTGCTTCGTTATAGGTTTCCCCAGATCCGCACCTTCACCATTTGTCAGGGACGCAAGTGCCATAGTGGATAAAAACGTTTGATGCGTATCACATTGAAGCGGCGCGGGGGTAGCATATAATTGTGAGTAGTAATCGTAAAATTCTTTATTAATGGTGTCGGGAGTGTAGTGACCGCCCATCTTGTTGTTTCACAATTGGGTGATTGGGGTTCCTCGTGAGTCAGCTCCAATGAGCCATGCCAGTAATTGCCCTGCCTTCCCCTCTTCTTCATGTGCTTTTGTTATGTACTGCTTATAGGCATGACTGCATAGCCCTTCCAGTGCGGCCTTGTACTTTTCTCTTGTTTTTCGAATGTCCTCTGTTGCACTCCCCTGCGTGACCTGCATTCTATTGAGTACTTGTAATTTGTCTTCAAGGATACAAAGCTCTTTATTCAGTTCCCTCCGTGTGCCCACCATCCCTTTGATACAGCTACCCTGTATTACTACTTTAAGGGCCTCCCATTCTATCATCCTCGTAGTTGCAGTATCTTGATTCAATGTGAGATACTCAGAAATTGACTTAGCTATAGCATTACGGTAGTGTGCGTCTTCTAAGGAGGAGTGGTTAAGCCGCCACGTCGGGGTGGGTGGGCGCTCGCTTGCAGGCCGGAATCCCATAAGCACAGGGCTATGATCAGACAGGGTGTGCCCGAGATATTCAGAATATGTAAGGTGTTGCATTAGTCTTTGTGAGCACACATATCTGTCTATTCTAGTATGTAAGGTGTGAATATGGGAGTAGACATGTTCCCCTGTGTGTTAAGTCCTCCAAACATCCACCAGCTCCCACTGTTCTAGCCACTCCCTTAACCCGCCAGCCAGTCTGTTCACTCCCCTCCTGTGCAGTGGGGGTACGGAGCGATCCATTATTACATCTAGGACACAATTAAAATCGCCTGCAATCAATAAGTTATCAACGGGAAAGCTGGCAATATGCACAGGGAGAGACTCAAGAAATGAGACCTGGCCCTGGTTCATAGTGTATATGCACCCCATTACAATTTCCTTTACTGCTAGCCGGCCTTCCACTTAAACAAATCTAACCTCTTTGTCCATCTCAGAGCGGATATGTTCAAAAGGGAATCCTGCTCTCACCCAGATCAAGGCTCCCCTGGCATAAGCAGAGTAGGAAGTGGCATATAGCTGTCCCCTCCACCGGCGCCTCATTCTATCCACCTCAACTCCCACCAAATGTGTCTCTTGGAGCATAGCATTTTGTACTCCTGGCCTACAGAGCTACCTGTGGATATTATGCCTCTTACTAGGGGAACCCATTCCTCTAATGTTCCAGGACATATAAGTCATTGCCTGCAGATTGTCAGCCATGTCTTAAAAATATCAAAGCGGTGTAGCCAGCATCCACCCTGAGCTCCTCGCCCACGCTCCCCCGATCCACAAGGCAACTCCCAGCCCTCCCGGCAATGCAGTCGGAAAATGGTAAAAATTCAAAAAGAAGAAAGAACAATGACAAACATAACAGCAAGACAGTATAGGCTCAAGCAGCCTGCAACTTTAAACTCCCCTATCCAAGGGCAGCGTGGCAACGGCCAGCCTTTCAAACTTAGTGCTTTAACTATTCCAACTGGTTGTATCCCTCAGATGGCTCACAAGAGCTGCTCTGTGGGGTGTGGTTCAAGAGGAGTCAGTGGGCCCCATGGGCTACCGGCCCGTTATCAAGTGGTCTATACAATAGGTTAGTTAAAGAGTCACTGTGTCTGTAGAAAGTGTCCTGTAGGTGGGGGGCCCATCAAGCGCCTGCAGGACATGCCCAGGCAGTGCAGCCCAGCCCCCCCGAGACCACCCAGCCAGCCCAACCATTCAAATGCAGTGCAACAAAGGATATTACGCAATGTCATCCGCTGTTTGTGACGTGACCGAGGGGAGGCTTATATCATCTCCTTGTGATGACACAGAGCCTGAACATGTCACTTTCTGATCAGAGGCAGAGTTTATGTCTGCTATTCCTTTGTGCTCTTGGACAATGTCTGCCACTGCCTGTAGGGCAGCCGCCCTTTCGACTTCCGTTTGCGACGGTGATGGGCCTCTGCCACGGTCCTCTCTTGGCATGTGTCGTGGGCGCTTCCGTGTCATCTTCTTGTTTGCTGGGGGCCGTTTGTTTGTGGGAGGGAGGTATTTCCCTGCTCTGTGGGCCTCTAACCAGTCCCATGCCACCTCCGGGTTCTCACAAAAATGAGTGGTACCTCCAAAAGGTATCAGAGGTTTTGACGGGAATAACAGGGAGTATTGGACATCATTGTCCTGGAGGGCCCTCTTAGCTTGCACCGCTGCCATGAAGTCTGGGAATATTGAGACTTTTCTGTTTTCAATCGTGTAGGGGCCATCTGAGCGTGGTTTTCGTAGGATAATGTCTCTGTCTCTATAGTGCAACAACTGGGCCACAACTGGTCCAGGGGGTTGGCCCGGCGCCGGGAGTCTTGCCGGTACTTGGTGTGCTCGCTCCAGGGCGAAAAAAGGAGTGAGTAGATCAGGGGCCACTTCTGTGCGCAGCCATGTTTCCATATAGCCTACTGTGTCTCCTTTTTCAATTTTCTCTGGGAGGCCCACTACCCTGATATTATTTCGCCTGTTGCAGCCTTCAGCGTCTTCCGCTCTCCTCTCAAGAACCTGCACCCTACTCTGTAGTTGTAGCATTTGACTAGTAAGTGTGGAGCATTCAGGCCTTCGGTCACCGACCGCTGTTTCTACCTCCTTTACTCGATCGGCCAGTTTATGGTGTTCTGCGCGGAGTAGGCCCAAGCCCACCAAGACTGCTCCTATATCCTGCTGCAGGGTATTTTTTGTGTCTTCGATGGCCACTAAAATCTTGTCCAACTGAAGACCAATGGAGTGCCCTGATTGTGCCCCTACATTTTCTTCATTCTCTCTTTCCCGGTGGGGGGACCACCCGCTTCAGACAGGGCCCCTGCTGATTTGAGTCTCATTCTCCCCAATATGGTGGGTTGATCTGGGTGCGTAGATCAGTATAGGGCCCTTCAATATGTTATTTTCCCTTCCGTTGTTAGCCATATCAGGTAGAGGAGTTCCGCTGTGCAGGTTTGGCCCTTCCAGGGGCCCCCCACTCTCCGTTGTGTACTATGTATTGCAGAGTGGAGGTCTTAGGGCCTTTCCACATTGTGCACTGGCGGGGGGAAGCCGCTGCAGCTACACTCCACTGTATTAAGTCTCCAGCCCTTCAAGGGGCAGTTGTGCTTATGTATTTCCTGTTTCCCCCCTCCCCAAAGGGCAGTCTGCCAGCCACCACCTTCCGTGGACTCACCGCAGCTCCAAGGGTTCACTCGACTGTCTGTGCCAGGTGTGCGCCTTTCTGTGTGTACCCGTGAAGGTCCGTCTCTCTCTTACCACGCTCAGTGGCTTGATTATTCCCCTATGCGGCCTCTAAGCCCCGGCACAAAACCGTTGAGGCATCTCTCGGCCGGGAAGCTGCCCCAGCAGTGGTGCGAAGGCAGATCGGTGGAGCAGACACGGCCACTCTCTAAACACCACCTCGCGACTTCTGGTTCGTGCCCCTTCTTGGGTGTCCCTGCGGCTATCGTGCCTCCGAGGCCTGATGCCGCGGGGGGCCCAACCTCATCCTCCTCCTTTTACGGCCTCCGCTTCCGGGCTTCTCACAACTCTGGTCAGGGCAACGCCCTTCCGCTGCAGCCAGTACTCAGGTGACTCGTCGTCTTCTGGTGCCTCTGAGGGGCCTCCCATCTTGTAGGGGCTGCCCGTCCACAGGACTCCCCGGCAGTTTGCCGCCCCCGGAGTCAGTTCGCCCCAGATCCGTTGTCTCTCCCCGGGCTCTCAGCGTTATCGCGGCCTGCGTGAGCAGCCGCCGCTGATCTTCGTCGCAGGCTTCGAGTCCGTCCAATCCCTCAGGCCGCCTCTCCAGCGACGGGCAGCACAGGACAGCGACAGTGTCTCACAAAAAAAACAACGACCATCAGGATAAATGGCGGTCCTCTCATGGAGCAATCTTAGGACGCGTCCGATGCGAACGCCATCTAGGCCACTCCCCCATCTTCACATGGTGAACATTACTGAGATGCAACTGTGGCATGTATGAAGTTCACAAAAGACATTTTCTGCTTGACCAGTCTCCAGCAGAAAAAAAGTATGGGTAAAAGCAGTGCTTAAATTGAGCTGGTTGTTTCCGGTGCTTGACACTGGCACTTAATTCTCAACACTGGCAGTACGTGGTGCCACTCTGCCTAATTTTAAGGTGAGCACAACGACAGTGTTGAATAATTCAATATACATTAAAAATTAACTATATCTGCTGCCCACGCTATTCTTATAGCCTTGGGTGGCCTGAAATAGTCTGATTTGTGCATTTGTCACACTTGTAGGAGTGAGATGGTTAGTAGTGGTGTTGGTACTGTCACTGGCAACTCTGGAATAGCCAATGGATGTTGCAGGCTGCAGTGGCCACCTGAGAATGCTCCTGACACTTTTTTTTTTCTAAATTAAGCACGAGGAAAAGGTGTAAGCAGAAGCAATATAATAAGCATGCGTAATATGGAAATGTGAAACCGAATAGTCCGGATTTACTTGGGATCACACACACTTAAAGCAAATCGCCCTGTATAGCTATACAGTGCTTAATTTGTAAAAAAAAAATAAGTGCCAGGGCTCTCGTCAGGAGGCCACTGCAGCTTGCACCCCCCATTCCCACATCCAGCGCTGCCAACGACAGTACCTACACAACTACTAACCATCACACTCTTACAAGTGTGACAATTCAAACTCTTCCAGGCCTCCAACCAAATCCATATGAATGGCTTTGGTGAGTTATTAGTTGTTTTAATGTATATTGTATTAACAAACAACAGTTGTTGTGCTCACCTCAAAATTACACAAACTGTGCCGCGATGTGACAGACTGCCATAAGTGCCGGTGTTGACAATTACGTGCCGGTGCTGAGCACCAGAAACCACCGGCTCAAATTAAGCACTGCAGCTATAAACATATGAAGTTAGATGCGCTGTCCATATTGCACATGGTTAACTTTAGGGAGGGATGATTTAAATTATGCAAATAAACCGCGCACGAAACACGTTTCCCATATGTGGAGGAGCGGTGCCATTTCCTTCCTGATGTCCACACATTGTCATGACCAACATATCTGCTCCTATTACTCTGAATCACCTTTACTCATCATTTCATCGCAAATGTTGATATATATCATGAACTTCCTTAGCACTACATCACAAATTATGATCGAAAATGTTATATTTTGAAGCCGACGACCGTAACTCATTCCCATACTCTTCCATTTGTTCGAAAACAGTCATATTCCTTCAGCTGTAAAACAATTTTCCTTCATTAGCTGAAACTACTTCTCAAGCTGTTTCTAGAAGCCTCCGTCGACGCATTCTTCAGAACATCAAGGAGCGCGGCGCCTGCCTCAGTAAAGACTTGGGGGATTTAATGTAGCATGAAAGACATTGAGAACTACAAATAGTTTGCTATTTTTCTTAGCATATTATGCCCTTGGAGTCTCTTTTCTTTTCTGCCGAAAGTCCTGGAGCATGCAGATTAGGCATGTTGTTGTTGCTTAGCAACACATGGTGAGCAAATGGAGGAAAAGGATAATGGCGGCGGGGAGCTGGTGGATGTGAATTAAATGACGCAGAATAGAATATTTTCCAGGGATTTTTTTAGCACATTCTTCATTTTTTTTTACTTGAGAATCTCTAAGGAATGTGCCAGGTGTAATACTGCCCATAATTTGCCAATAAAGATGGAAGACAACGTCTGCCGTTTCCGATTGGTTTATGCAAATCTAGCCATATTTTGTATCTTTGTTAACGGGAAGCATGCATAATATTGTGAGAGCAAACAGAAGGAAATTGTTTGGCCTTGAAGCGCATTAAATTACAAGGATTCTTTATACGATTCGACATCTAGTTATGGAATTTTAATTAAAGCCATCCCTAATTTCAATATTGACTGTCGGGCAAATGTCTCCGTTGCACGAGGAATGATTGCTTTGAACGAAGTGACAGAAAAGTAAATGTTGCTTATTTTAGTCTTGTAATAATATTCACATGGATTATGGATGCCGCCTCAATGCATTCATAATCCATTCCGATTTTTCTTTTTTTTCGTTGTCCCGTTCAAAGCAAATGGCATATCAATTAAAGCATTTATTAAATTAATGAGTGGAAACGTTTTCGCTGGAGCTCAAAGAGCCTTTTAATGA
Source organism: Calotriton arnoldi (assembly GCA_963921515.1). NCBI lineage: Eukaryota > Metazoa > Chordata > Amphibia > Caudata > Salamandridae > Calotriton > Calotriton arnoldi. The sequence continues at coordinate 3,642,468 of CAWUFW010000449.1, forward strand.
ACACCAACAGAAATAAATTCGCTTGGCGTCACAAATGAAAACAAATGAAAACAAGCATTGGTAAAGCCGATAGAGCGGGCGTTGGCTGCTAGCCCTTTGGCTTTGGTAATTCTAGCTTTGTTCTGTCATGGTTTTTGGAAAACATTATTGTTAGGGAAGTTGCCGGGCACTCATCAATCTTTTTTTTTAAAGAAAAGGAAAAACATATTTTTGGTGGTAAAAAAGCACACGTCACCGTAGTACTCTAAAATGAACTACTTTGTGTGTGCGTGTGAAAAATGTGAATGACACAACAAACACCTATCAGCTGAAGTCTGGCTGAAAATCCCTATAAGTAACTATCATAAACACATAATTTTAGCAAAATTAAAAGGTGTTTGCTAACATCAGACTTAAAAAAGCTAATCTGTCTGGCAATGACTGCCAGTCTCTTGTCTTTGCTAAGGCCTTTTTTGTAATGTTTTTGTAACTCGTTGTTACTAATATATAAGATAGGTTGGTGGATGGATGGATGGATGGACAGACGGACGGACGGACGGACAGACAGACAGACAGGTAGATTGATAGTGAGACAGGTTGATAAATAGTCAAGTAGACATTTCACAGGTCCCAATTTGGGCGAAATTGGACTTTGGTTGCTTATGTTCTGGTTCAGGAAGGACCTGGCCTGGCAGTTCTGGTTGAACTGTTCCTATTGGAGCAGGATCAAGACCGATTTGCATATGGCTGAGTCGGTCCTAACTGAGGTGGCATGGTGGACAAAAGAACGATGGGTTAGAATAAACCTGAATGATTGCAAGTAGGTAGACTTATTGCAAGCATTCCTCCTATCACCTTTTTGTGTTTGATGTAATGCCATTAATAGCAAGGGTATGCACAAAAGTGGGTCCCATGCTCACTGTGCCCTGAAACTAAGGTACACCCAACTGACGAGCCGCAATCAGAGCGTAACCAGTCTTGGGTTGCTTGTGTTCCGGTTCAGGGAGGACCTACCCTGGCAGATCGGGGTGGACTGTTCCTACCGGAGAAGGGTCAAGACTGATTTCATGTGCCTGGGTCCAAATTGAGGTGCCATAGTGGGCAAAAGAACGATGGGTTGGAATGCAACTCGAACGATTGCCAGTGGTTAGACTTATTGCAAGCTTCCTCCCATCACCTTTGTGTGCTTGTTGTTGTTTATTACCATAGATATTGTGAGAGCCTAAGCACTTCATTTGGTGTGCTAGTTAGGATTAGAATGACTGTTCTGCAATTTATGGATAGTGATCCTGACCATAACTTGGGAATGTCAGTGGCTTAATGGTCTTAATTCATAACCATGACTATACTTTAACTGTGGTTTTTAACGTGAATTTCTAAGGTTCTATTTAACCATACGTTAATAACTAAAGCTAACCATAACTTCATTTTAACCTTTGTTTTTTTATTGATTGTTTTGAAAAATATACCACATGCACCATCAAACCAACCAACTATGATCAGCCAGCTCCCACGCTGCATGACTCTTGGCTGTGCACAGCAGGAGTTGGCAACAGGGACTGGCCTGCGGCCAAGCCCTGCTCCCTACCCTCCACTGCCGGTCAAGCCCTACTGTTCACAGTCTTTGACCGTGCATAGTGGGGCGGCCCACAATCCTTTACCTTCACCCAGACCTGGTGCACAAATCCACCGTACAAGGCCAACCTGCAAACAGAGTGTCGGCCATGCACAGTGTGGGTTGGCAGCAGGCAGCAAGGTAAGGTGTCCGACTTCCAGAGTGTGGCCAACTCTGCTGCACAATGCCTTTGGCTGGGCACAATGGAGTTTGGCAGCAGGCACTGGTCTGAGGCCAGGCCTTGCTCCCAACAAGTCTTGGGTGGCCAACGCGCCTTGTGGCCATTGGCCATTCGTTGCAGTGGAGCACTGAATACTTTTTTTCTAATTGTTTTTAATTGATTCACAGACCTTAGCTGGATTTTCAAATCAGGTACTCTTCCTCGATTCCATGCAGGGTGGGTCCAGAGTGCACAAATTCAGCTATGATTCACAAATCCCAAGATGGGAATATTTATTTATAACATTTATTCCTGGGGGTTCCCTAATGCCATTTTTCTTTTTCTTGTTCCCAAAATGGTGTTTAGTGCACCATACGTGGTATTGGCTGCATCAGAAATTTCTTTTGTAATGGCCAGTCAATCAAGACCTGGGGAGTTTGCAAATTCATAGCCTGGTCCAGGTTTGTAAATCCCCTATGGCCCATGGGAGAAAAAGCTGCCTCTTCCAGTGGTGTGTCTTTAGTTTTGGAACTGGATTTGTGACTCCTCCACTGAGTCACAAACAGCAAAGACAGCTCCAAAACTTAACCATTTCATGCCCAGATGGGACCACATATTAAATGCTAATTTCTCAAAAACCTCTTACCAGATTTACACCAAACCAAGCAAAGGATCTTTCTTGAGTGAAGGTCTATTTACATGCCAGGTTTACTGTATTTCCTTTCAACATTTTTCTGTATCGAGGAGCAAAGTTGCCTATGGGATCTAAAATGCGAAATGAAACTTTAGGGTCAATCCCCTATTTTTAGACCCCTGCTTCTCAGATCAGCACAAAATTTGCCATGAAGAACCTAAAGAGAGTGTACCATTTTTTGTAAAGATATATGGAGATTTGACAAATGGTGCCAAAGTTATTAGGAAAGCAAAAAAAGCCTTTTAATTGAAAACTCTGACCTAATCATAACTACATAGGTGCTATCACTCCCCTGTAATTCACTTAAAAATTAAATATATGTTTATTTATATACACTTAAAAACAGCTGAAGTACAGTTAAGGTTACTAACAAAAGCAAAAACCTTGAACTTTGCAAGTTATGGTTGCCTCCTCAATCTTGCACAACAGCCATTCAAACCATAATTCACGTATCAAACTACAGTTGTCATGCTTTCACCCTTGATGAAAGAGGTCCAATTACAAATGTTGCAAAAATATCACTGATTAGACTACACATCATATTACTCTTAACACTTTGAAAGAGATGATTATGAATGTAGCATTATTTATTGGTACATGTTCTTTAATTATTCTGTGTTTTTAGTTTTTTATTGGTATAAATATTTTGAGATCATAAACATTGCATTTTTTTCCGAGTTGTGCCTGCATGGTTTTGGTTGTACTTAAAGGTTGTGGAGCTGACCCTAACTTACGTGTTATTTTAGTTTTAATTCCTCACCCACTACACTTCAAGTTTTTTAAATTTATGCTAGGGTGTTAAAACCAAAGCGAAAAAAGTGGTTTATTTATTGGGGTGGATGTGAGTACACAAGAAGGAGTAAGACCAAGAAATGTCCGGGAAACATACAATTTCAATAATTTAAACCTGGGCTCAACTCCTCGTAGCTATGGCACAGAACAGACAAGCTTGACTTTAAAAGTATTTAACTGTAACTTAACAGTAAAAAACTCAAAACACCACACAATGAAAACCCCACAACAATTTTTTTAAATTAGAGAAAAGATTAATGAGTAAAGTGACACCACACAAGAAAATACAATTGGGGGAACAAAGGATATGAATTTTTAAACATTTGAGGCAGAAAAAATGCTAAGAAACAGTAAGGCACCAAACAGTAGTGTTGTAATATTAATTTATTGCCCTTCCTCATGGTATATTCCCTTGTGTCCTTCCACCCGCTGAACATACCCATCTCCTTCATCCTTAAGTACGTTCCACTTAGAATGTTAATCGGGCGTTCACCTTAGAATGTTATGTGAGAGTGTAACGGTCATTTTCCAGAAGGAGCATTGGTGGCAAGCTGGAGATGTTCCTTATACCTAATAAACAACATTAAACTAAGTGTTACAGCATCTCTCTTACAATAAGTAGGCATCATTTGTACTTGTTGGGGTCAAGGTTTGATTTCAGGTGACCACAAAAGAGCGTGGGTCAGATTCACCAAGTGGGTTCATCCCAGTCAAAGATTTTACCTTCTGACTTAGGGCCTGATTAGAGTTTGGCAGGTGAGTATTTACTCCACCAGGGCAACAGGGTAAAGTAATTAATTGACCTGAGGGAGTACCTGCTGCCAAATTTTGAGATATGCGGTGGTCTAGCAGACATCTCTGTCATTTACTGGAACTTCCATCACGGCAGATCCTGTAAACACATTTAAAGTTTGATGGACAACTCCATCAACATGATGGAGCAGTGAGGTAAACTATACTTTTTTTTTTATTCAAAAAGAAAATCAAATAGCAGGATTTTCTTTTTGACAATATAATAAAAACCAATGACCCCCTCACCAAGGGAGTTTTCTACCATGATGTGGAGGTCATTTTGCAGTTTCCTCCATCCCTTACCACCCTCTAAAAAGGGTGGGCGGATAAATGGCCAAACTACCGATGGCCCTTACTCTTTTGGGCAGTTGGCAGTGGCGACTCCTCCACTAAGGCGGAGGAGCGTCGCCCCACTGCTTTTTTGCAGTGAAAGACAGAGAAAATAAAATGATAATAACTTGCGTTATTATCATTTTATTTCCTCCTACTTCCACCCACAGCTTTGCATAAGGGGGCGGGGCAGGGGAGGAGTGGTAGCATCCTCCTAAAGTGCGTAATGACTTCTTGGATGGCCCTTTCGGGCCACCCAAAACAGTCTTGCGCATTTCGCATGTTCTCCATGCAGGCTGCATTACAGCCTATGTGGAGAACATGCCCAGGCCTCCAGTCAGCGTCTGAGGGCTGAAATACGGCGCTCAGACCAATCACAATGCTGCTAAGGCAGCGTTGTGATTGGCTGACTGGGAGCCTGGGTGTGCTTACTGTGGCCGGGCGAGTGAGGACTACAGAGGAGAGACGGGTGAGGAAGCGGCCTAAAGGTATGTGTTTAATTTTAAATTTATTTTTTCCTAGCCGCTTCCCCCACGCCCTCTCCCCTCCCGTGTACTCCCCCTACATCACGCATCCCCCTCCCATCCCTGCCCCCTACCTCCGATCGGTGCCGGCCGCACCTGGCAGTTGGAGGTATATGTTGATGGCAAAGATGGAGTGGTCTCCGATGTTGACATACTGAAGTCCTGCCCAACTCTAAATGAGGTGGGCGGACCTTCACAGAGAGTATGTTTCTTCACCGTTGAGATTGAGTATCCTCTCCGCCAAACTATAAATTAGGCCCTTAGTCCCTGAAATGGAAATAAAAATACTTGAACAGGCAAGGCTGCAGATTTTAGCCACTGAAGTCCTATCGAAGCGTATAGCTGCTGGATGAGGTCCTGCTGAAGACGTTGGTTCTGGTAGGGAAAGCTAAGAGTGGAAGAAATTCAAATTTCATAATGAAGTCCTTGTGTCAGGTGGATACTTTTCACATCTTTGCTCATTCATAATTTCTACCTTTGGACTTACTGCCTGATTTATATATTGGAAGACAGGGTACTCCATTGCAACAGCAGCAGAGTGCCCTCCACGCCAATATAGTGATCCGCCCACCAAATTTAATGGCAGGCAGACCTTAACTGTGCCCATGGCGGAGACTACTCTGTCTCTGCCCCAGCCAAACTTCTCAAATGGCCCTCGGGAGTAAGGGCCATTGGAGAAATGGTGGCATGTCCGCCCAACCAATTTATATGGGCGGACATGAAGTCAGTTTTTACTGTTCCTTATTTTCAGGTAAAACCTGGTGGTAAGGAACAGTAAACAATTCTAATACTCCCCTTGTCATGGGAGAAGCCTCCCATGGCAAGGGGAGCATTACTTTTTTTGCAGTAAGAAAATCCAGTTTGGGGATTTTCTTTTTGATAGGAAAAAAACCACTGTTTGTTACAGGGCTGCATCCTTCTGGTGCAGCCCTGCAGCAGCAGTACAATGCATTGACAGGAACCACCGTGGTGGTGGTTCTTGCCAATGCCTTTATAAATGTTTGCCTGCTTGGCAGAGTTTATCCCAACTTTTCAGAGTTTATGTAGCAGCTCCTCATGTAATTTTTAAGGTTCCCAGGACCTCAGCGACAACACTTAGGGGGTAGGGCTGACTCCAGCACAGTCCACCAGCAGAATCCAGCTCAGATCCAGCTGCTACGGGTCAGATCGACACTTCAGGAAAATGGCCTCCTGCACCTTGTTTTGTCCATATAGCCACACAAGAGGCCAGGCAACTGGCCCTTGGATTCTACTTCGTAGTCCTGGGTACAAGAGGGAGCAGGTCCAGAGCTTCATGTCTTAACACAAGTCTCAAACAGATGTTGCAGTCCTCTTATGTTCTTCCGCAGGTCTAGAAAATGTTCTGATGAGCTGTGGCCAAGGTGCCACCTTTGTAGAATTCACTAGTCAGTGGTTGGGGGTAACCTGTGGACACTCCATAACCAAGGAAGAAAAAATTCCCAAGGATCCACTTTTGCAGCATATCTTGTTGCCTTACATCAAACTATCCCACAGTACACTATCCTGAGGCAAATCCAAAATTGAAGAAACTTTTTGTTCCTGAAGGGAGACTGTGTGCCAGAGGTGTTGTGTTTAGGTAAATGACCAGTCCCCTCCTCTTCAGAGACACTAAACTTGTTTTGGGACCAGCTCCCCCTCCCACTAAACTGGTATCAGGCTTGTGACAAATGGCCTGAGGAATGGAAAGTTTCTCTTCGTCAGGTCCCTATTTATACCTAACTATGAATGAGCAGACCTCACCTTGGTCCCTTTCAAGTTAATGAAGTTTCTAGACCCTCCATAGCTGTCATTCCTGGATTGCGAGGACTCGCAATCCTCACCCCCAGGTTATCTGTGAAAAGGCCTAAGCCTTTGCTATTGCTCTGGGAGCAGTTTTCACACCTCATTAAGAGGAAGCACTGATAGGGTCCAGCTGCTGATCAGGGCTAATTAGCCACTGGAGGTTCAGAGAGGTGAATTGTAACTTTTTAGAAGTCACTTCTCCTAAGTATTACTAAAAATCCAATTAAATGGATTTTTAATCAATAATAAAAATAGTAGTTTAATAGACTCTGTAGCTTATTCCAATCCGAAGTTAACAGACATAATATTTTATCAGAATATTAGTGTTTTCCAAGGGACAGCTACAACCCTAAAAGTGAAAATAGTTTTTAGGTGCTGGTCACTGTAGGTATATATAAACATTACATTCTTGCATCTGCCACTTTTAAACACTGGCCTTCCTATCTTGTGGGCTACAAGGTCTACTTAGGTGAGACTTATTTAATATTTAAAAGTAGGGTTGCTTCCTGTCAAAAAGCTTTTTTTTTACAGGTTTGCCTGCGGCTTTAAAAGTAGCAGGAGTTAGGCTACACAGGTAGGCCAAAATCATGTTTTTTTTGTCAATCTAGTAGAAGTCACAAATCACAGTGTAATTCACAGGTGACATTTAACTTTCAATCCATTTGGTGTATTTTTGGTACCATGCAAAATGGCCTTACTGTAAAGCTAAGTATGTCAGTTGGGGATTAGCCAACTTTAACATGTTTCTTTAGTCAGAGCACATACACTGGGGCCAGGGAAGTAGTGCCCCAGTGAGTAGAGGTCCAAAACTAGCAATACGCAACACAAAATAGGGGTGAGTACACAAAAGAGGCATTTTTTTCACACAGAGCTAACCATAATTTCACTTTACTTTGTTGATTCAGAAAACGTCCGTTTTTTTTTCTCACATACCACATCCAAGAATTAGTCAGAGGGCCTCGAGAAAGGCCATGCCCCCAACTGCCACATCAACCAGCTCCTTCTGCGCACAGCCTGAGGTCATGCTTAGCAGGGGTTGGCTGAAGGGTCTGGTCAATAGTCAGGCCCCTGGCCCCTAACTTCCCACGGCACCCACCCCGACTCTGCTCAGCATTGCATTCGGTGTCTGAGTTACAGTTTACAAGCAGGTGTGCAGGGAATGCTTTATAAAGCTAACCATAAATTGGAAATTTCAGAGTTTTTTGATTTGACTTTGGAACCTTGACTGATCTATAATTCTATTTTTAAGTGAATTTCAAAAATGTTTTAAACATACACATGCAATGAGCAAAGCTAAACATAACTTCACATTGACTGTGTTTTTTGGATGCAAAGGTAGAAGTTGTTTACTGGTGGTCATACATAGTGGCTGTGTGGTAAGTGTGGTGGTGTCTAAACACTTGCACTAAGCTGTATCTCTGATCTACACAGTAGCATGATATCTGCCCCACCCTCTTCCTCTCTGCATGCCACCCCACAATTAAACATAATGGCAGAAAGCGATGAGAGAAACAAGGGATGTTGGGAAAAGAGAGAGAAGAAAGGTGTGACATCCTCAGTTGTCCACAAATTAGCTGGATTTAGCTGGCACTGTTTTATGAATTTTATGTATGAGAAGAGTGTGCCTTCCTAAGGACAAGTTCAGCATATTACTTTTGACAGGCATGTGACAAATCCCTGGTAGAATTCTTCCAAAGCAATGATTTACAAAACTATGGTACATGTTTACTTTCTCAGGTAGGATCAGGTTATTGTTGGTGTTCTTGTTCTAACAGGATAGTCACTGGTACCACAAGTATTATTTGCAAAAGCATATACACATATTTCACATTCTTGTATCTGTCAAGAGATAAATCACCCAGTGTTCTGACATAATCTTTTAAATAACTTGTTATCCCTAGTTTAAAAAAAAAAACACCTTTGAACCTTTTCCAATGCTTCTTAAAGATCTGAGGTCTTATTTCCATATGCTCTTTGACTTTACAGTTCCTTAAAATAAGCATTTGCTTTTTCTTCAAGCTTGAGTTTTGCACTGTGGTTTAGTCACCCAAGATTTACCTTCACTTTTTAACTCTTGGCTATAATAAGCCTTGAAGGTTAGATGGCTCTCATCATTTGTATTCTTATTGTTGCCATCTTTATTGCTCATTAACCGATTATCTCACTTTTAGTTCAATGCATAGGAGTCTTTAAAAACTGCCCTGAATACAACTGAATCTTAAGAACCCAGATTCAGACCGTAAAACCTTCATGTACGTATCCTCCTATGAGGTGGGTCTCTCATGGGGGTGATTTTGGAAAGCAACATTAGCCTTGACTTTTATTTCTTGAATCTTTTTCTTTCTTGGTTGCCAAGCTCTGAGTCTGCTACCAATCAGCTGAACACAGCACATGAGGGAACAGGATCACTAAGGTAAGTTGAAAATGTTATCTCTATCTGAATAAGCACAAGGGCTGGTGGAGTGTTCTATACTGGATGAGGCTAAAATAGTAGGTTGCGCCTAACATGGCTGTCAACCCTAATGAGATTGAGACTTTCCCTGCAAGACTTGTGTCTCATCAGGAGAGGCCTGAATCAAGAGGGAGCTAGAACCAGATGCACCCCCCCTGCTGCTCAACAGTACCCACCTTCACAAGTTATGTTTGACCCCCCCCCCACATGGTTGGATGACGGGGTGGGGAACTTCCTAGAGCCAATAGCATGCAAATTGATCATTGATGCCTGACCCGTTTTTGAAGTATGACATTTGGTGAAGGAAAATGCCTCAGTATCATGTTGCAGCCTAACCCTTGTTCTGCATGACCTTTAGCTGTGTGTAGCAGGGGTTGACTGCACTGCCTGGCCTCAGACCAGGCCCTGGACAAATCCACCTTGTGGCAAACCTTTGCTGCGAATTGCCTTCTGGCACTATCACACGTGATCTGCAACAAGCAACTGACCTCCTCTATGGCCACCTCCAGCTGCACATGTGGTCTGAAAATTAAATCTAATTCTGTTATCTAAATATTCATGCAATTCCATCAAATGGCACCAACATTATTAGCAAATCAAAGCTTTTAAACCCTCCCTTCAACCTTGAATTCCAGTTAAATTTTCAGATCTGTTCAAAACCTGGGGTCCCCGCAATGAATACATTTTGTGCGTCCCTTTAAACCATGACCCCTTGGTAGATTTGCGTGAAACTCAGCGTATCAAAGTAAGGTGAACATGGCAGAAGTCACGGTTTCATGCAGATCCATAAAAGAGCACCATTGTTATTAGCAAATTAGCAAATCAAGGTTTTTTTGAATCGTCTTCAACTTTGCACACACCCATTTTGATGCATCTCAATTGAAACCAGAAAGATCTGCTCCTCTAAGCTTAACTTGCTAACAGCCTGCAAAATGTAATACAGCAAATAGAACCTATGTTATCAGCAAATTAACAGCCTTTTGACCACTCCTTTTTAACTATGCCCCCTCTTGTCAGATTTGAATGAAACTCAATGTGTCTGTAGTTAGTAAAACATTCTATGGTTCAGATAAGTGTCAAACATTTCCAAGAAACTGTACCAAAGTTATTAGCAAATCAATGATTTGTGACCCTCCCTTTCATTTTGCCCTCCCCTTGTTGAATTTGCATGAAAACTGAGATTCTTGCACTAGGATTAATTTTCTACAAGCATTACAAATTTAATGCAAATCCATGAAACTACACCTCAGTTATTAGCACTTGACAATGTTTTTGAGACCTCTTTTAACTTTGACCCACTCTTGATGGATCTACATAAAAATTGCCATAACCATATAAAACTAGCCATGCTAAATGTATTCAAAATTTCACATGAATTCACCAAAGGATGCCACAATTATTAGCAAATGTAAAGGGGTACTTTTTTGTCCCCCCTCCTCTTTTTTTGCAGTGCTGTATTCTCTTTGACAGAGCTGCACAAATTCAAAAATAGTAGGTGCAATCTAAACATTCTAAGCATTTATCAAATTTTGTACAAATTCATTTAGAGGTGCTAAAATTATAGGCAATTCAAAAACAGCTTTTCAACTGTTAAGATGCCTTTCTGAATTAAGCCATTGAAATACTCTGATACATTTGCATTATTTTTGTATGTCATAGGCAGAACATAATGGGGGCACGAATTATGATCAGGATGCCTAATCAAAACTGGTGAATTAAAGTGGTTTGGTTTGTAACCATACATGCACTTTAGCTGTGCTTTAGTGAGTTTCAGAGGTTTTAATAAAAGTATGTTGGGGTCTTATTACCAAAGCTAACCATAAATTCATATTGTTTTTTTTGTGAATTTCTTAGTTTTTTGGTCCTATACCATTCTAACAATTCCTTCTGCTCAGCTTCCTATTGACCGCCAACCCCCGGCCCCGCCCCCCAAACTGCTGTTTGCTGCCACCTGCTGCAGTGCACGGCCTTCAGCCATGTCAAAAAGAGTTGACTGCAGGCCTGACCTATGGCTAGGCCCTGTGCCCAACTCGATAGAGGGTGGTCAAATCCCACAGCACACAGTCTTCTGCAGTGTGCAGTGGGGAATGGCCCCAGTACCCAACCTGCTGTGGGTGCCAAAAACCCCACAGAGAGTGTCCTTTAGCCAGATGCAGTAGAGTTTGGCTGTAGGGGACTGTCCTTCCATCCTGTGCCCTGCCCTTTGCAAGCAGCCAACCCCCACTTTGGGCAGTTCAAGGCCATGCACAGCCTGGGTTTGCCACCGGATCTGGAGCTGTGGCCAGGCCCTTAGCACAAATCCCATCCCAACACCCACAGCTACACAAACCCTACTGAACACAGCCATTAGTTGTGGACAGCCAGATGCCTCAAATAGTTTTTTAGGGTTTCTTTCAGGATCCACAGGATCCTAAGCCCCCTCAAAGAATCTGATGGGAGGGGAGTTGAGTAAGGGTTCAAGGGCAAGGATATACAGTACTATAGAACAATTTACTTAACAGAAATATGCCAAACTTGGCATAAAAGTAGAACTTAAATAAAGGTGCTCGTAGCTTGGTTTTGTGTAAATCAGTGCAATAGTATATGAGAAATTAGGGTTACAAAAAGATGTTGGGCAGGTTTGGAAGGGTTCAATTCTATTTCACTGAAATCATTTCTATTATTAGATCATGAAACATTTTGTTAACTTATTGAAGAAAAAAATATTTTCCCAAAGAATGTTACTTATGCGTGCAAAGTGAAATGTATAATAGAGAATTATTAAGAATACAATTAAAATAAAATTCTTTTTATAAATATATATGGCTCTCTTAGTATTTGTTTTGGAGTAATTCCACAAAAACATCTCAAAGTTAGTGGCTCAAGTTTTGTATTTATATGGTCAACACACAAATTCAAAATATAAACAAATCCTGCTGGATGACAGAGCTTACTCTCCCATTGTCTGCATTTAGATTGCAGACCTAAACCAGAATTTGTCAGCCTAAAAGCTATTATTGGTAGGTGTGAGGTGAGCAGACCAAGAGCTGGTCGTCAGTCCCAAAGGGATTCTGTCTAGTTTAGAAATATAAAAAATAATTGGATCTGGACACTTGGCTTGCAGATCCAAGAGCACGCTGTTGTCTCCAAAGTTCATAAGCCCTCACCCAGGTTTGCGAACAAAAAAACTTGTGGGTCGAGTTTGAGTTCAATCAAAGTTTGTAAATACCTACCAGTTTCATGATCTCTAAATCAGCACGCCAACTTTGGTTCCCATTAAAGAGGGTGAACACATGGCCTTCTTAATGAACTCTACACTTGTGGAGCAAGTTTAGTTCCCCTCTCTAGTTCAAAGTTCATAGATACTTCGGCAGCTTTACACCCACCATCCCAAGACCTAATAATTAAAACTGACATTATCCAAAGTTCACAAATTTGTTTTGAAGTATACAGGCACTATTCACATTAAAGCATCATTTAAAATTATATAAATACAATACATTTTATTTTTAGGAAAAGGATAAATTGTGTTTAAGTACCTGCACTTATAGTGATTTTCAACTTTTCAAATATACACAAGGTTTGCACTTGAACCTAGATCTGAGGTCACAGCATGCCTAGCAATGACTGCAGGTATTAGTCAGCAGTGTGCAGGCATCCATTAGTGGTGAAACTAAATATCGTCCCAGGGTCAAGAAAAAGTTATTTAAATCCACACAGAACCAAATTCAATCTCAAATTCACTCTCAATCTCCAGTTCATCCACACTAAGAATATACACACACTCGTTATTTGACTCTAATTCCACCAGACCCAAGAGTGTAATATCACAAGGCTTTAATCATAGACATAAAAAATCATGTTTAAAACATTTCCAAATACAATAAAAAACCACAATTCAATGATTCCTGTACACAAAGAACTAATATATTTAAAAAAACAATTCATGCACAATGCAATAATTCAAAGACACGATACAATAAATTGACTAATACCATCAATTCAATTCAATTCATGATCTTTATTCGGATAAACAGTATATCCATAAAAGTACAACCATACAAAGACTGTTGAGATTATAAGACACAGTTTCACATGTTAGAATATAGTGAATAAAAAGCATTATTTACAGCGTAACCAATCACAGTTAAGAATTCAAGGCTCTTGCATGGACGATACGTGCCCGAATAACAATTATAAGACACAGTGTCACATGTTAGAATATAATGAATAAAAAGCATTATTTACAGCGTGACCAATCACAGTTACAAATTCAAGGGTCTAGCATGGACTTACGTGCCCGAATAGCAACTCTCAGAAAAGTACTTAAGCGAAAGACAAGCTCCTCATCAATCAAAGCAAGTATGCTTGTATAAGCCAGATCCAAGCTAACAGGTTTCCTTTTTTTAAAATAGGGATAAAGTATCCCCTTGCTATATTTCATATAATATTTACAAAAGAATAAAAAATGCAGAGTTGTCTGTCCGCTAATTCCGTCACATGGGCAGGGTACCAAATCAATTTTGGGATGGTGACCGAGGGAAAACATAATGCAAACTTGACTGTCCCTGCTCTGAGACGGAATAACAGACTTCTTTCCCAATGACTCATAGGTAGGGTGAGGTAGTTTGGTAGGGGATAACAATATCGGACTAGTGACATGTAACTAGAGACAAGGGTTTTCTGTGATTCCTGAGCTATACGCTCAGTACTGTAGGATTAGTAGAGTGCATTTCTAAGATCTTTTTTCCGTAGCGTTTCAGCTTTCTTGGGGTTTCTAAAAATGCAACCCTGATTAATACTGCATAAGCTCTGGTAAACTCCGGATAGCCAAGGGATATCCATCCCTTTCTCACACTTCAAACAGTCCATGATAATATCTCTAGTCAGAATAGCTTCCTCATTCCTCCAAACAGACAACCAGAAGAGAGCCGGACGAGCACGTATAAAATCAGTGACATAATTTAAATTTAATTCTTTATGACAAATATAATGAGATGTCGAGATTGGGGTGCCCAACAGTTTCCTGCAAAATCTATTTTCTTCCCGCTGAATGCAGGAGCTGTTTGTGGTGCCCCAAATCTCCGCTCCATAAGTGGCTACTGGGACACATTGCAATTTAATTTTTTTTAAAATGGCTAAAATAATACCATCAAATAAATGTATGAGTCATAAAAACAGAAGTCAACTAGTGGTAACGTCATACAATGCACAAAAAGCATACATTGCTAAAAAACAGTAATTGCTAACAGGGAGGCCCTACTGCACAGTAAAAAATACTGTTACACAACCCGATCCAACTCTATACGTAGAGTTCCTGTATCATTTATCACTTCTTCCTAGATTTTTTTAGCGATACTCTCTCTCGTGGTTGGATTCAGTGTAAAGAACAGCGTTGACGCGTTTCGGTGGTCATGGACTTATAATCCCCACCTTCTTCAGGACAACAAAGTGTATGAGGGATTAACAACCTCCCTTTCAGATAAAATTACGTACAGATCAAATCAAGTATAAGTGAAGTGCTGCTTGCTGGCGTTAAAAGAACGAAGTTAGGTGAAAACCACCCGTATTTTTCTTCCTTGTATTATATCAAGAGGTTGAAGTCCTAATTACTTAAAGTAAATTTTCAAGATAATATCCAATGGGTAATAAATTTCCGCTACATCAGTCGTGGAAGGAGTACCCTCTGTACCGGTGTTTAGTACATCCGGCAGAATGGATCCTGTTATCCTTAATTTTGCAGGGTGAGGCTTATTAGGTAGTGGCCTCAGGCTCAACTACTCACTGTCACGAAGGCCCGACCGGGTCCTGGTGTGTAGCCCGTATACGTGGCTTCTCAGGTAACCTGGTGCCTCGCTTCTAGGGATCCTTCCGTCAGCTACATCCATTAGTGCCCACTGTCTTTTCCAGGACTTTAAAAGCATTCTGATGTTTTGACATCTTCAAGTCTAATTCTAGCACACCTTTCTTTAAATAATTTCTAACTGTGATATTGATAAGGAACCATGACTTTTGAGACGCTTTGTAAATGGTGTTCTATTTTTCACGTAGTAAACTATCTGTTTGTAAGATACTGCAAATCTTGTCTAAAATCTTCTGCATCCTTTTGCATTCCAATGTATATTTTCTATATTTAGCTAACATTTCACATCCTATCCAGGAATAAATCACCTGTACTTCATAACCACATGGTCACATATTGAGTAAATGTTTCATTAGTTTCAGTCCACACTACCTTCTACTACTGCCACCAAGTTAAATTATTGGCATAACTGGATGCAAATCAGGCACCCATTGTTGTGTCCATGATTTAGTTGTATAGTATATAGTCAGAATAAAACATGTTGTTGATAAAACAGAATGTAGTCAAGTTCAGAATCTTAGTTGTATGATTCTTGACATGACATGAATGAATCTGGCCCTTATAAATAAGTGCATGCACATATACCATATTTTGATTTTGCGCTAATAAATAAAGAGATAAAGCTCTATTCAGTAAAAAAGGAGTAATTCTGCAGTCATGGAAATGCACCTATGCTGGGGTGTGAATTTACTACTTTATTTTATTCACAAAGATTTTCAGAAGAATTCCTAGAAAGCTGCACCAGGAGCAGAATCCCAGGCATATTTATGAGAATGTCCAGTGACATGTTGTAAAGGTTCTTATTCTCCCTCTTCTGAGTTCTCTAAAACATAGAACTCCACAACATTAATGGACCCTCCTGTGCAAATGCAAATGCATTTTCCCCAAGTGGAAAGTCCTTCCTCTACACCCCCAGCACACATAGACTGGTTTGTTCCCCTTCCAATCTATCAATTTCAATCAACCTATTTCTAGGGTGGAAAGGGATGAGAGAGGAGTTTAAGAATGCCCATAAGCATACTCTAAACTTTCACAAAAACCCAGGCCTTTGAACATCCGCTTCTACCACAGCGATTGGATTTTCCTTTGTAAATAGGATCCTTACCGTTAAGAGCTGTCATTAAGTACTCTTTTTCCATGGGATATCAGATAGTCTTCCCAAATTCTGTGCTATCCTGTACATATGATGGAAAGCCAGAAATATGAGATAACAAAACGTAATCTATAATATTCAGGTGTGGCTTTAAAACACTGCCATCTGAGAAAATGAAGTGCCTCTCCAGGGGCTTGATAACATTTATGTTCTCTTTAGGTAAAATACATTCTGGGGATACTATTGTTTTAGGAAATAATATTCCTCCATTTCAACTTACTCTTTACATTTCACATATCTAGTGATCATGAACTTCTACAACTACTTTATGTCTTACATTATATGCACTGTGATAATGCTGTATTTCCTACCTGAGACATATCCTCCGCACAAACCTTCCTTGCTTCCATTGTCAGATGGCTTTATCACCACCTGTACAGAGATTCAATAGTTGTTTTCTGACTCAATGTAAAATTATTCTTATAAATTGTTGACATTATGCTCATTAGCCTTTACAGTCACACCTTAGAGCCTCATAAGAAGTGACAATAGTGTCATAAAGAGTATTCCTAAGAATGTCATTCAAGCTGACTACCAAATGACTCCTGCTCTCATGAGGTAAACAATTGTAACAATGGAGCACTCAATTATGATAGGTATAAAAATGTCCAAGGTTCATAAGGTCTTCTTGTTTAAGACGTTTTTGTCTTGGTGCAAAAAGGAAATTCCCATGCTGACTCATTGCAAACACACACAAGACTCGGAACACACACAGGCATAATGGGCATATCATAGTCTTAATCTTCCGGGTGTCTATTTATTTTCTAGAGAGTCAGATGCTATTGAATTTGGGACTACATATAGTAATTTACTGGTTTGAACATGAGCAATAAGCCTGTAATCCCCTATGTGAGTGACATTCTTGCCATGGACACTGATCTAGAAAATCGACTCTATTTAGCATGTGGAACACTTATTTCCTATGCCTGTTGTGACTTCTGATCTCCCTTTTCTATATTTGCTATATCACACCTCAATATTCACAACTTCCTATGCTAGCCTTGAGGAAGTCTGATGAGATGAAACATGTGCTGGCTGTATGGGTAAATTCTTGTGCCAACAGAATCCCGCATGCCAGCTCCTGTCTCTAATCGGACAAACCAGTGGTTCAATTGCCAACTCAGATAGTAATAGCGATAGCAGGCAACCTTGCCTCGTCCCCCTGAACACTTGCCATCTGTCTGAAATTACACCTCTCATTCTCACGCTTGCAACTGGTTCCGAGTATAGCAAACATACCCATTACAGAAAAATAGGAACCGATCCCCAATTTCTCTAGACTTTGAATAAAAGGGACCATAAGAGAGTATTAAAGGCCTTTTCAATGCCAAAGGAGGCCCCCATGGGGCTCATGTCTGATCTGGGTGTTCTATCCAACACGTGAAAGAGATGGCGCAAGTTCATATCTGTATTTCATCCAGGAATAAATCCGCTTTGGTCTTGATGTACGATGACATTCATTAGCCAGTAGTTTACTCAATATTTTGCATTCAGAGTTCAACAGTTACAACACTCTATATGATGCGACCTCCAATGAGTTTCTCCCTGGTTTGGTTTCAGCATCATCATCACTGTAGCTGCACTACTTTCCAGTACACCTAATTAAACTGCTAATAACTTCAGAGATAGTTTGCGGTATATGTAGAGTAAAATTACATTAGGAGTCCATCAGTACTAAGTGTTTTACCTTTAGCCAGCTGGTCAATTGCAGTTCTGATCTCTGCTATAGTTAGATAGGAGACAAAGAACTTGACTACCAGATTCCCACAGGGATTGACCCTCAGCCCCACCCTTTTCAATACATAAATGACACTGCTCGCCAACATCATGTGATCTCAAGACATCACCATGATCTCCTATGCCGATGTCACCCAACGTATCCTCTCCCTGACAGACAACACAACCACCACCAAAACCAACTTCACCAACTGCATGACCATGGTAGGAGACTGGATGCAAGCCAACTGCCTGAAGCTCAACTCCAACAAGACAGAAGTTATGTTCTTCAGCAACAAGACCTCATCATCACCTGGTGGCTGATGGAGCTAGGACCAACACCCACACCCACAGATCATGCAAGAAATCTAGGGATCATCCAAGATGACAAGCTCAACATGATGGCACCTTCTGCTTTACACATCCTATGCCTGCTACAAAAAATCTTCAAATGGCTGCCACAGAACACTAGGTGGACCGGTATGCAAGCACTCAGCACCAGCAGGCTGGACTACAGCAACACTCTCGACGCTGGAATTTTCAAACAACTCCCACACAGACTCCAGATGATCTAGCAGGCCACCACAAGACTCATATTTGACCTCCCATGCCACACACAGATCACCCCAAACCCCAGGAAGCTTCACTGGTTCCCCATTCCCAAGTACAGCCAACTCAAACTACTCATGCATACATACAAAGCCTTACACAACACTGGATCAGCAAACCTGAACAGCCACATATACTTTCACAAGCTCACCAGAGACCTATGCTGTGCCTCACTTTCACTTGCACACACTCCCCGCATCCACAAAAGCAAGGCAGGAGGTCACTCTTTCTCCAACATCGCAATCAAAACTTTGAAAAACCTCCCTCAAAACATCAGCGCCTCCTCTTCACTTCTTGAGTTCTGAAAGAAGCTGAAGATCTGTCTCTTCAAATAAACACTGAGGGGACCTCACACCTACACACCTGCTCAAGCACCTTGATACCCTTCATGGGTGATTAATGCGCTAAACAAATCAACATAACATAATATAGCATAGCATAGCATAACTTAACATGACATAACATAACATTCCTCATCCAGCACCTTCTTCTGCTGTACATTAAAACAAGACATGGATGTTGCCTCCAAAAAACATGCTATGTTACAGCATCCACTGAGGTGGAACCACGCACAGTGGTACATAGTATTAGGCAAATACAGCATTTATCTCCATCTCAGTGGTCACAATTTTCCCTGATTGTGTACGTATAGCACATATTTTCTTTCTTTCCAGTTCAAATTGTAACAACCAAGCCAGTAATCTACCAGACCTATCGGCCTCAGAATGCAGTTCAGCTATTTATTCTTTGTTTTTTTCTCTGCCGAAGTGCACACTCAATTTTGTAAATTCAGTCTAACTGAGTTTCATGTGCTGCAGCATCACAGGCACTCGTATTTTCCACACACTTGGGCTCTTCCTTTTTCTCTAATATTTAATGAGTTAACACCTTCATAACCCAAATGTGGTCTTTACACAAATCCTTCTATAAGTGTTTTAAAAGCTTCCCACTACACTGCTAGGCCAGACGCTGTTCCCTCGTTTTCGTGAAAATAATAATCAATACCATCACCCACTTCTGTGCAAAAACATAAAAAACCATGCTTCACCCCGCAGTTGCCATGTGGGAATCAATGGCCTGACCTGGACCAGACCTGTCATTAATAGAAGTGGGTTATGGTCTGAAACAGTGCTGGCTGGGTACTGTGTGTCAACAATTTCTATGTTACCCACCATTCTCATCAGAAACATGTGAAGTCATGTATATATATTGTGCACTAGAGGATAGAATGAATACTTCAGAACCTCAGGTTGCGTCTCCCTCCACACGTCTACCAGACTACAGCATCCCCTCCAATCAGCATATCCTATGACTGTGCCACGCAAACCGATCCCTGCAACTGCGGAATTGATCTGTCCTTGAATGCGTCCATTATCATATCATGGTCCCCTCTGGAAGAAAATGCCTCTCTTTGCATGATCACCCAAATTTCTTTTGGTTTGGACTGATGCTGATGGTTTTTGGACCCTGTGCACATGGACCTTTCTAACTAAGTCCTAGTGCATGTGCTCTGATCCCTAAAAACTTAGCAAATTGGTTAAAATCCCTGATTGGCACATTTTACTTTTCTATAAGTTCCTTATCATTTTCACACCAAAACAAAATACAGCTTAATGTTAGAGTTACGTTTTGTCTAACTATTTTAGAAATAGTGTCTCTAGAGTTAATCCTAAATTATCACCATGCAGCCTGCTGGGCCCCTGAATGGCTCCCCGGAAAGGGGCGGAAAGAGGTGTGACCTCCTCCTGATAGGATGACTTGGGGGTGTGCCCACCAATTGCACAAGCTTCAAAGGGGCATCCCCGTAACAGGCAGATGTAAATCACACCTAGGCCTACCCTTTCTATTGTTCAGGTAATCATAATGGCACCACTCCAAGTGGGGAGAAACCTTTTTCCGAACTGGTTTGCAAGAGGAGTTTCTAATGTCCCTAGACACACCTCAAGGATGTGCCCAAAGCTCTGCACAGAGGAAGAAAGGTTCTGCCATGTTGGATTTCAGAAGAACAGTGCATTGTGGGATTATTTGGGAAAAAACCCACAGAACGTATGTCAAAGTGGGTATATTTGCCCCTGGGAAGTAACTTGATGGTCTCCCTCACCCACAAGCTAGTACATGTGGCACCCCTGGGTGCCTTCTTCACAACACATTTGGACATGTGGAAGACAGAAGAAGGACTTCAACTGTTGTAGAACCTGTGGATTGAGATCAAAAGACTAGATCTGCTTCCACTTGTATCCAGGACAAAGAAGTGGACTCTTAGAGTCAGTTGGCTGACCTCCTGTTAAGCTACAAGACCACAAAGACTGCAAGAACCCTACTTTTTCGAGGAGTCCTGCTGAGCAGTTCCAACTGGATTTTCCCTGGACCTTCCAGGTGGTCTCTCCGAGAGTGAGTCCTAACCCCAATGTGGTACCCACAGGGTCCTGGACCCTTGGTTGGTGTTAAAGACACTCCTCTGGCCCTAAAACCTGCAGCACTGGACACACCGAAGCCACAGC
The DNA here is from genome assembly GCA_963921515.1 of Calotriton arnoldi. Classification (NCBI taxonomy): domain Eukaryota; kingdom Metazoa; phylum Chordata; class Amphibia; order Caudata; family Salamandridae; genus Calotriton; species Calotriton arnoldi. The sequence continues at coordinate 3,663,430 of CAWUFW010000449.1, forward strand.
CGCTGATGTCGAATCACCGTTTGGTTTTAGTTTGCTTGTTTCCCATTCTAAAAGGATTTTAAGTTCCAGAAATGTTTCCAAGTCTGCTCATAGAGAGACTTCACTAAAAATTACATCGAACAGCATCCAATTGTCCATTAGATGATCTTGGGTATTCATTCTGGACATCGCCCGCTTGGAACACACTTGCCATCAATACAGATCAAGGCAAGTTTCCCACCAGAGTTGAGGCTCACACCGAGGACCTGCGTTTCACCTGGCCACCGTTTTCAAACCCTCCTTTGGATTCAGCCTGCAACCTGACCCACCGACAACCCGTCGACAAGGACTTTTGTCCAGAAAATCTTCCAAGTTAGAAGGTAAACTGTCCACTGGGACAAACCCGATCCCTGTACCCGACCGGCAGTAGCTCATGGTTGGTCGTAACTTTTGACTTGGATCCGGTCTAGTGTGACCACATTGGAGCCCACCTGTCCGATTCCGATGCTGAAGTGTGCCTAGTTCACTCTGACAGTGCATTTCTGATATCTTCAGCCCTTTCTGCTGCTGCCTGCTTCCTAGTGGGCCTGATCTTCAACTGTTGAGACTTTCTAACTTTGCATTTCCTGGTACTTCCTCTTCACTGTGATCCTTCTGGCAGAGAAATTCCCTCATTCTCTAGCCAGATGAATAACAGCTCCAGTGTGTTTTGCATTTGACTACTATGCGTAACTGGGTAGATTTGATGTTGTATTGCCACAAACACTCTTTTATGTCCATGTATGCATGTTGTTGTCATCGTACCAGGGCCGTGAAGTACAGAAAAGTGTGTACCTCTGCATTGTCCACCTCCCATATTACATCATGTTCCTTAGCTGTCACTAGGATATGATCACGATCACTTTAATTTAATATCTTCTCTATCATTGGCCTAGACTGGGATCTGGGGACTGGTCTGTGAGTTTCTTCAGCTGCAAAGAACTTTGGTGAAACACCCTCATACACATGTTGCAGCAACCATTGTTCCTGAAACTCTTTGGGTTGCCCCCTCTTGACCTTCTTGCATGTCAACCAGGTGGATATTTCTGCAGCAAAATCACCCCTCGGCCCCCTCTGCTCTGGCTTTCAGCAGTTCAACATGTCATACAAAGTCTTGACCGAGGTCTGTAGCTCCTTCACAGTGGGGCACAGTGCTGCAAGCGTTGATTCATTTGTTGTTACTCTGTCGGATGTTTTCTTCTGGTCTGCCCCGAGGAGCACAAAATCTGTGACCTCAACGTCAATATTGCTTTTCAATGCAATTTTTTAATTTGAAATGGCCTCCAGAATCACTGCAAATTTTTTACTATGCCCTTCCAAGGTTATTTGTTTTTTTTGTTTCTCATTCACCATCAGGGGCCGTATTACAGATGGTGCCCAGGGGGCGCAACGGCATTTGTGCCCACTTTGCGCGCCCCAGGAGCACTTTGGTATTATAGAAGGGGACGCAGATGCTTGTGCGTCCCCTTCTATAATACCGATAGCGCTGCCGCACTTAAAGCGCCAGTGCTATCAACAGAGGAAGTTCCCCTATTTGCCCTATGCAAATGAAGGAATTCCTTTGACTCTTCGCCCGCGCCATATTACAGACACGGGAGCAGAGTCAAAGAAGTCCTCAGGAGGCGCACTGACAGTGCACCATTTAAAAGGTGGCGCACTGTCAGTGCGCCTCCTGACAGCAGCCCTCTGCAGGGGGTAAAGGGGGTACCACGAACCCCCCAGACATCCCCTTGTGGGTGCAGTCAGTGGTGCCGCCTGCACTGTGAAAACACAGAGCAGCTGCTCCGTGTTTTCACATGAATGCGCTGCCCCCAGGGCAGCGCAAGTTCGCAGCTGCCCTGTGGGCAGCGCATACACCATAATGGGGCGCATCATAATTGTTTGCGCCCGGCGCACCTTTTGAAAGGTGCGCTGGGCGCAAATAGTGATAATGTGTAATACGGCCCCTGATGATTCCTTTCTTACTGCTGATACCTCTCTTAGCCCTCTGATTGTTAGTTTGCTGAATGGTCTGAGGAGGGGAGTGATCTGTGCACCAGATTATATCAACTAAAATTTGCATAATCATTCGATTTGTGTAGATTTTAATTTTTGATTCCCCTTGATAACTAGTTCAACCACAGATAATTTACTTCAATGCTGGCATCGGAGGAGAGGTCTAAATGACATATTTTATCTACTGAGATCAGTGAGTTGTTTGCTACAGGTCGAATATGTTCCAACCAATTTAGGCAAATCTCTCTCCTAGCAATGAGGGTCATATGAAAGAGAAGTCTCTGTTGAAAGGAGAGCATATGCCCATATGCCATGTGTGCTAAAGAATATCAGGTAAAAGCAAACCTTAATCTTCAAGCCAAGAATTTCAGACAATGTGTCACTTATGTCTTCCCAGATTTTCTCAAGCACCATGATGGTAGCAAACATATCTACCCATCTTCTAACCTCTAACCATCTTCTCCACCCATCCCAATCCGGTTTTCATGCACATCACAGCACTGAAACCGCGTAGTTGGATATCACTGAGTCTTTGAAGTTGTCACCAGATCAGGCCATAACTCCGCCCTTATCCTATTAAACTTGTCGGTTGCTTTTGATACCGTCTCTTACGACATTTTGCTGCACTGTCCGAAAAGTATTGGACTAGTGGGAATGGCCTTGAAATGCCTTGTCTTCTTCCTAACAGCCAGAGAACAGTTAGTGTGGACAAAGGCACATTTTTTCGAAGGCTAAAACCCTCAAATGTGCAGTATCCAGGAATCGACCCTGTGTTTTACATTGTTCCATATCTATATGTCCCTGCTTGCCAACCTCGTGAAATCATTTGGCGTTAGTTTCATCTCTTATGCAGATGATATGCAGCTAATGTTCTCCTATGGGGGTGCTACTGATACTGCAAAAGAATCTTTTCCAGCATGTATGAGGGCGGTTCTGGGCTGGCTCAGTGATAACGATCTGCAAAGCAATCCGAACAAGACTGAAATCCTCCTCATCAGGTCTAATCCCAGTCCAGGTAGGAATGGATCCTGGCCTACTGATGGTCCAAATCCCAACCCCCCCGCATACATAAGCTGCCAGAAACCTGAGAGTAATTTTTGATGATAAACTCTCCTTACAGGCCCAGATTCTTTCAGTAGTTAAAACTGTTTTTGAATTTTAAGGGCACTTAAAAAATTCTTTCCCCTTCTTCCATGGAAAGGTAGTCCAAGCTTCTATTTTATCTAGATTAGACCACTCAAATGCCCTATATCTGGGCTTACCTACTTTGCTGATCTGGCGACAACAGGTAATCCAGAATACGGCAGCACATCTGGGGCCGTATTATACACGTGGCGCATTTTCCTTGATTGCGTTCGGTGCACCATTTAAAATGTGCACCTGGTGCAATCAAGGAAAATGCGCTGTATTAAAGTGAAAACGTTGTCTCCGGGGGCAGCGCATTCATGTGAAAAACAGAGCTGCTCTGTGTTTTCACAGTGCTGGTGGCACCCGCCTGCACTTTTGAAGGGGATTAGAGATCCCCTTGCAGGCAGGCCAGTGAGTGACTGCACCCGACTGCAAGAGGATGTCTGGGGTCCATGGGACCCCCTTTGCCCCGCCAGAGAGCTGCAATCAGGGGGCGCACTGACAGTGGGCCACTGTTTAGGTGGCCTACTGTCAGTGCGCCTCCTAAGAGCCTATTTGCCTTTGTGCCCGCGTCTGTAAAACAGCACAGGTGCAGAGGCAAAGGGATTCCCTCATTTGCATGGGGCCACGCACCCATGCAAATGAGGGAATGCCCTCTTAAGGCCGCGCTGGCACTGTATGTGCGCCAGTGCTTTCAGTATTACAGAAGGGGACGCACAAGTGTCTGCGGCCCCTTCTGTAAAACCAAAGTGCCCCGGGGCGCGCAAAAAGGGCGGAAACGCCCGTTGTACCCCCGGGGCACTTCTATAATACGGCCCCTGCTGTTTAATCTTCCTAAGAGCACTTCAACATCACCTTACCTCAATCAGCTTCATTGGAAGCTTCATTGGCAGAGTAAGAGGATCATGTTTAAAGCATCAATGCATTAATGCTTGCTCACCGTGCCTTTCATAACTACGGCAAAGCTCATCTGATAATGGCCCCTTGCTTCAAAAAAGCAAGACGTAGTGGGGTTCTTTTTTGGTCTCTGTGGGCAAAATTTGGAAACTCCTCTCCGTTCAACTCAGGAGTCTAGCAAATGAGACCGTTTTTCGCAAATTAATAAAAACACATCGCTTCAATAAGGAATTTCTTCCCTGCCCTACCCTAATCACATGTTCCAGCGCTAGGACACTGTTTGAGTAGCTGTGCGCTTTACAAGGTACGCCATCCATCCATTTATTCATTGATATGCTCATCATTGGTGCCTATGCTTCTGCAGCTTTTACGTCCAGTGTAATCTGTGCAAAGTGTAGAAATGATTCTTCTTTAGGGCAGCAGACTTCACAGTGGAGTAAAGAAGACTCAAAGATACTCGCAAAGGTTTGGTTGCTTCAGCGATGGCAAATGTCCTTCCCGTGGTCTTGGAGGAATCTTCAAGTTCCGTACCAGATGGATCTCCTTTTTCTAATGGAAGCCGCGTTCTTGTATACGTTCTTTATGTTCCCAGCTCTCCCATGCATTCCATCCCTGCACTGACCACCATGATGTCATGATCTAACTATGTCCCTCCAGGGTACTCTCAACTGTTTGTAGGGCTACAATCGGTTTAGGGCTGGTAGAAAGTACTCAGTGGGGCACTAGGCCCTTGTCAGTAAGTGACTTCCCCACATTAGGTTTCACTATCTTTATTTACTTGTGTTTTTCAGGTTGTCCTGTTCTGCAGCCTACCTGATGAACCGGTATTAACTGATGATGCCGCAAATCAGATACACCACAATAACCAAAGTCAGTTGTTGGGGGGGCCGTGCATGATAGGCGTTCTGTGCCCCACTCGCGCCACGTAATCTCCGGTTCGTGCTTTCCCATGAGGCAGTCGGTGTGTAAATAGTCCAAGAGGAAAGTATGTAGTTTATATTGAGGGAGCCCATTCGGAAAAAGAATGCGATTCATTAAGATCTTCACCGCGCTCACCAATGTCCATTGTGCAGATCGGCACTGTCCGGGCTCATTAATAGTGCGTCGAACGCCATCTTGTCTTGCTGTTGGCACAGAGGCTCCGGTCTAATATCCTCACCCAGGGGACGGAGACCAGGGCAGCTGTCCGGATTCTACCTGGTAGGGCCTTCGGTTTCGTTGCGCTCCCATCTAGTCCAAGATTAGCGGGCTGTGGTGTAGGAGTACAGCCCTAAAATAAACATCTGTTATTCAGCACCAAGTTACCCTTGGGTGAACGTGCGCTTTACAAATACACATGTTGTGTTGTGTTATGTTATGTTATGTTATGTTATGGTATGTTTTGTTCACCACTGCCCGATGCAGAGAGTTGCAACGAAGCATCCTACTCCCTTGCGGTCTTAGCCACAACCCTCAGATTGAGCATCGTAAATCAGAATTTCATTCCATTTCATGAACTATGAGGCTGAACTTTCCACACCTCCTGTATCACTTCAGAGCTGCGGTTCTCATGACTCAGAATGAAAAATCTGCATTTCTAAAAGAAAGCACAAGATGCTAAAGAACCAGGGGAAGAAACATTATGACAGACACTTTAATAGTTGTGCAGAACATCATCTGCAGACAGATGATGTACCAGTAGCCGAGAGCTAAATTAGGGTCATGAGGTGGTTAGCTAGAAAATTGTGAAGTGAGAAAAAACTTCTAGGATTATTAAAGAGGGTTGAGGTAAATCTTCAACCTGCAGTTAATGAAATGCCAGATGTAAAAGGATACATGATTTTTGTCAGGCTTTCAACCCAAATCCAACATGTGATACTGTCACTGTGACTGAGCAGAGTTACATGTCAGTTAGTGGACATCAACTTTCCTGCGCATACCCTAGTTTTTGCACCCGAATTAATGATTGTCATAAAAATTAATATTAATGTCTGCAAACATTTCTAAATGTCGTTATTGCATTTGTACTGTTTTTCACACTTTACACAATTAGTGAAACCAAGTGCAAAATCTAAGTGAGCACAATTAGGGCAAAACTGGCAGTCAGAGTAAAACTAAAAGTGTATGCAAAAACCTTTGTGTCTGTACGTAGACTTTCAATGGCCTATGAATGAGGATCTACGTGTGCAACCAGCAAACAAAAGCTTTTCAATTAGTTAAAACTGCCACCATTCTTTCCTAATACAAAAATATTGCTATTCAGCACGATGAAACATGTGACTTGCAGGATACGGATGGGTAGCAGCAATAATTAACTGAGCAATGTTATTGAGATTCATGTCTGGAACTCAGGATGGGCATAACTTGCGTAATTCCATATAGAGTAATCATGCAGAATTACCTAAGAATTGCGCAAGATTAAGCGGAATTGTGCAAGAAGAGGAATTCTGCATTTAGCACTATTTCTTAGTGTAAAAATGCCCCATTCAATCAATCAATCAATCAATATTTATAAAGCACGATTAATCACCCAGTAGGATCTCCAGGCACTTAAGGGCCCAGAAGCTTATTTGAACAGCCAGGTCTTGAGGGCCATTCGGAATTCCAGAAGTGAGGTGAGGATCTGGAGTTGCGTGGGGAGGCTGTTCCAGGTCTTTGCTGCCATGAGGGAGAAGGAGTGTCCTCCACTTCTGCTTTGGTAGATGCAGGGAATAAGGGCAAGTGAAAGGGAGGTGGAGCGTAGTCTTCTTGTCGGTTGGTGGAAGTTCAAGTGGTGGAGTTGCCTGAGGTGGGGTGTGATGTGGGTTCATCAGGGAAGGCTGAGGATGAGTCTGACTGCAGTGTTCTGTGGTCTAATTCTCTGTAGGAGGTGTGTGGTGATTTCTATGTAGAGGGCATTACCGTGGTCCAGTCGGCTGGTGATAAGGACCTGTGTCACTGTGCGTCTCATATTTATGGGTAGCCACTTGAAGAACTTACTTAGCAGGCACAGAGTGAGGAAGCAGTCGGAGGAGCCAGCGCTGATCTGCGATTTCATGGTGAGCTTGTTGTCAATGATATTTCCAAGGTTTCTGGCATGGTCGGAGGGAATGGGTGCCGTTGCTAGGTCTGATGGCCACCAGGAGTTGTTCCTTGTGTTGCTGTTGTTGCGAAGATCAGTACCTACATCTTGTCTGTGTTCGGCTGTAGGCATTGTTCTTCATCCAGTTGGCGATGCTTGTCATGCATCTGTGATTGCTGCGTAAGCCAGATTGGGAGGCGTTAAGTAACTGATTCTGCTCCATGTGTGTGTCATGAGTTGCTTGTTGATGATCTTTTCCAGTACCTGTGCTTGGAATGGGAGCAGGGCGATTGGTCGGTAGTTTTTGAGTTTGCTGGGGTTGGCAGAGGGTTTTTTGAGAAGTGGTCTGACTTTAGCATGTTTCCATGCATTGGGAAATGTTTCAGTGGTGATAGAAGTGTTGAGCAGGGTGGTGAGTTCCTGGCCGATCCTTTTGTTTCTGAGGTTGAAGATGTGGTGCGGGCATAGGTTTTTGGGAGGTCTTGAGTGGATGTATTTCATGGTGGAGGTGGTGTCCTGGGTGGAGAGGATGTTTCAGGTGGTCAGTCTGTGGTTCGTGTTGGTTGCAGTGGTGGCATATCTGTTGAGGAAGTCCGAAGGTGTGGGTTGGGGTTCGAAGGTTCTGTATATGGATGCAATCTTGTTGTGGAAGAAATCAGCGAGGTTGCCGCACAGCTCCTGTGAGTGTGTGACGCTGTTTACGCTGACAGCTAGGTTAGAGAATTCCTTAACGATGTTGAAAAGTTCCTTGGTGTAGTTGATGCTGGTTTTGATGTGTGTGACTAGAGCTGTCTTCTTTGTTGCCCTCTGCACGTGGTGGTAGAGGTTGAGGGAGGTCTTGAAGGCTACCAAGTCAGCGGTATCCTTGCTGGAGCCATCTCCTCTCCAGCTGTTTGCTGTCTTGTTTCGCTGTTCTGAGTTCTTCGGTGTACCAGCAGGCCTTTTTGAAGGATTTTCTCTGGATGTTGCGCTTGACGGGGATGATGTTGTTGGCAGAGTTGGTGATCCAGGCAGTGAAGTTCTTCACTCCCTGATTGAGGTTGGTGGCGGTAGCGGGGTTGGAGGTGTTGATGGCGTTTGTCCAGCTGGTCTCTGAGATTTTGTTCCAACTCCGGTGGGGGGCGCTGATCGTCTTGGGGGTGAAGATGCTGAAATGGACAATGAAGTGATCGTCCATGTGAGTTCTGTGATGTGGCTGTATTTGATGAGGTCGCTGGAGGCTAAAATGGGGTCCAGCGTGTGTCCTGCGGTGTGTGTGGGGTAATAATTGATCTGGGGAAATCCAAGGCTGCTCATACTGTTTAGGAGGTGTACAGGGTTGTTGTCATTGAGTATGTTGATGTAGAAATTTAGGTCGCTGAGGAAGATGTAGTCCTTGGAGTCTAGGGGCATAGTGAAGTCTATGATGGTTTTGCAGAAGCTGGTGCGCGGGCCTGGGGGTTGGTATGTGAAGGTGCCTCTGATGGTTGTCTAGTCATCCATGTGGAGCTTGAAGTTCAGAGGTGCCATGGGGTGGTGGTGTTGTCGGTAGTGGTGGTGCACTGTATGGTTATTTTGTGGATGATGGCAGGTCCGTCTTCCGGTTTGTTGGTGGGTTCCTGGTGCGTGATTTTATATCCATCCAGGATCGCTGTCGTAATGACTAGGGTGGATGTGGGGTTGAGCCAGGTCTCATGAGAAGTGGGGTGCGAGGGTGGCGATGAGGTTCCATAATTCGGTGGAATGCTTGCATAGTGAGCGTGTGTTGAGAAGGGCACATGCGAGATGGTATTTTTGTTCGGGAGGTGTCTGTGATGTTTTCGGGATGGGAGTGGTCGGTGTGCTGGTGTGTGTGCTGTGGCAGGTGAAGTGGTAGTGGGTGCAGGGAAAGTTCCTACTGTGGAACATGGTCAGCGCGGTTAAAGTGTTTGTTACGGGGTCGAGGGTGTAGAGCTCGGCAATGGTGTATCTTTGGGGGTGGGAGGGCCAGGGGTCGTGACGCTGGGTGTGGCCAGGCATGGACAGGTAAAGACAGGCTTGCCTTCAGCACGCTAGTGGCACACCCACTGCAGGCATCTGTTGCGTGGTTGCGCTGCTGCTTGTATTAAGTAGGTCCTGGGGTGGGTGGGGGCTTCTGTTGGCAGGAAGAAAGCTGAGTAGGAAAACCCGGGCGGGAAATCCCAGGCAGCGATAGTGTTACTGGATGAGTCTGGAACAAGCAGGAACTGGAGGCCAGAGACAAGTGGCAAGCTAGGTGTCCAGGTGCCTACTGATGCGGTCGCACTGTGGCCTGCATTAGGTAGGTCCTGGTGTGAGCAGAGATTCTGTTGGTGGGAAGAACACTGAGTGAAAAAACCCGGGTGGGAAAAGCTGGGCGGGAAAACCCGTGCAGCAATGGTGTCACTGGATCAGTCTAGAACAAGCAGGTACTGGAGGCCACTGGCAACTGGCAGGCTAGTTGTCCAGATGCCTACCCCATAGCATCCAAAATGGACACAATAGTGCTAAATGAAATAGAACATGTATAGCGAGTGCGAGCAGCCGCTCACGCTTGCTAAATGAGGTACGATTTTCTCCTAATTTACTCCTGGCATTTAGCGCTATTTTCATAGCTCTAAATGCAACAGAACATGAATAGTGAGGGCGAGCAGCTGCTCGCGCTTGCTAAATATGCTATAGCGGATGGATTTTTTTCCCCCAAATCACTCTTATTTTACACGAGCAGGAGTAATCACATAATTATCAGTAATTCCTTGTCAAAGAGTAATGTGGAATTATCAAAATTACTCTGAATACTCTGTCCTAACTGCAATCCACTAATGCCTATCTGTAACATGCAGTTCACCCAAAAAGTCTGTATAAAGGAAAACATGGCTAGAGAAATACCTCACTCTACTCCAGATGTGATCTACAAAAAGATCTCTTTAAAAGGCACAATTACTAAGTTGGTTTGCAGTGACTAATTTCCGAGTTAAGAACATGCTTTCATTTTAGGAAGTTTAATAAGGGAAGCATGCTTACAGTTAATGGAAACTGGAATTGAAGGTTACAGAACAATCCCAGCAGCTTGTACATTAGACAATTGAATTGTCATAGAGAAAATGTAACTTGTCACCTGCAGACAACACAATGATGTCCAGAGAAGGCACATTAGCCTACTGATGTCTATGACTGATTCAGGACCTTGGCCTGCAAATTACCCACACAGCTCCCTAAATAACTGTGTTATCTCACTGGGAATAGAGACAGAAGTATACACATATGGATTTTCCAATCACAAAGTGAAGATATGTTCCAAGCTCTTTAACCTGTTCACGGTTGCGTTGTTTGCAGCACACATATCATTTTCTTCTCTGTCCATTGTGCGCTACCATCTGTTTTTTCGATAATTTACCAATTCCTTGTCATTTGTGTTCTGGTTGTTAAGATCGTTTTTACTATTTAATTATCACATTCTCATTGTCCATTTGCATTTGTGAAGTTTACATTACTTTGTTTTTTTACAAGTTGCTGTTAATGCCCTTATTTCATTTTTAGGTCTGGCTTGGCAATGAAGATGCCTGGAAACAATTGTTCTTTAAAATATACATAGAGTAGACTTTAGCTCTCCTTAGATTAGTATTTCCCTCTGAACTCCTGGTATTGCCTGTATGATGTGTCATTCCTCATCCTATGAAATGCCTGCATTGAATACAAAAAACATACCTTTTTCTTTTGGTATAGTTACTGCAGTAGACTTCTATTTATTATTATTGACTTTCCTTTTATGTTTATGTCCCATTGTTTTTCCCTTGTAAGATTATTCCAATAATGTTCTCCATCTATATATTATCCATTGTTCTTATTTAGCTAACACATGCACATACAGGTGTACCCAAATGCTGTTTCCGTGTCTAAGCACTGGGAGTCAGACCTGTTGGTTTTTGCCAATGCTTGTTTAATGAAGGGATCTTTGCCATACCCTCAAGTCCCTTCACAATGAAACCGTTCACCCCTAAACCTTCTCCCTGCTGGCTTTACCTGAAACCCTAATCCCTAACCCCTTCCCCCTTAATACCTTCAGAGTTATTTCTAAAATCATCCTCTACCTTGGAAAAAGCTGTCTCTCTACATCCTTCCTCCTGCATATCAAACCATGACCTTCTGAAATCTTTCCAGTCTTGAAAATAACCAAAATGCAGCACAGAAACAACTATTTTGCAAACTCCTCATTATACTTAATGCGTACTGCAAGCAAGAGATATCTGCTTTTGGAGCTCTTAGACAAATCAGCAGCAGTGTTCAACACAATTGTTGATCCTTTCTGTCAGAATGGAAATTGCGCACCAAGTTCCAAACAGGTCTCATGATTCATCAAGATCATAATCTGTTAAATTGGACTATTTTGAATCACATCACACACACCTCAACTTCTGTATATGTCATAGCTTATTCTGCTCCCTTTTTCCATTTGGCATTTATTTGGAACTACTCACCCCATTCTCCATAACAAAGAAATACCAGTACGCTGATGATCCACATATTTAACTTTGAATATCTAACTCTACTGACATAACTGCACAAAATGTCTCCTAGGAAAATCTTACAAAGTCAATGAGCTCATCTCTCTGAAGCTAAATCCCTTGAAATTGAATTAATCTTCCTCTACTCTGTGGACCACCACCACTTAAAGTCGAACAATCTCTATTACACCTCATAGCTCCGTACTGATTTAACCCCTTCGCTGCTAGGCCTTTTCCCCCCCTGTGCTAAGCCTTTTTTTGGCTATTTGGGGTAGTGTGCGCTTAGGCCCCTGTAACTTTTTGACCACATAAGGTATCCACGCCAAATTTGCGTCCTTTTCTTCCAACATCATGGGGATTCTAAAGGTACCCAGGGTTTGTGGCTTCCCCTGGAGGGGTCCCAGAAATTAGCAAAAATACAGCTAGATTTTGGTTTTTGGGGGAAAAATGGGAAAAAAGTGCTGCAAATGAAAGAGTCTGGGTTTTCCCTGCAAATGGTATCAAAAAGGGTTTGTGGAGCTGAAATCACCATTTTCCCAGCTTTTAGGGAATGACAGACTTTTGTCAGAAAACCAACATTTTTACACAGTTTTGGCATTTTTCTGGGACATGGCCTATTTTTGCTATTTTTTGTGCTTTCAACCTCCTTCCAGTTAATGGTAGAAATGGGTATGAAATCAATAATGGATCCTGGAAAGTTATACATTTTAGAAAAGTAGACAAAATTCTAAATTCAGCAAGGGGTCATTTGTGTAGATCCATCAAGGTTTCTTTATAGAAACTAACAGTTAAATATAGGAAAAATTGAAAATTAGTTGAAAAAAACAGCCTTTTGTGTCAACGTTTTCACCTGTAACTTCTTCTGATTATGACAGCTGTTTGAAAGCAATATACCGTTACATCCGCTGGACCTTACTGGTTGTGGGGATATATAGGACTTGTAGGTTCACCAAGAATCCGACGAACCAGGAGCCAAAAACTGAGCAGCAATTTGCAATGGCTTTTTATTATGTACCGGGTATATAGCAATTATTGTGGGAAAATATATACATGGAAAAATCGGTATGAAAGACACCTATGTATTTCTGAAATGGGAACAAAATATAGAGTTTAGAAACAGTAGATATTTGCACATTTCCGAAATTGGGAATACTCATACTAGCATGAGAATTATCGGTAATTTTTCAAAATGACTTCTTTTTACACAATGTCTTTCATTTGGAAGGCAGAAATGCATCAAAAGTCAATAGGTAATAACAGTTGCTTTACAAATCTGAATTACCCTAAGTCTCCCGATAAAAATGGTACCTCACTTGTGTGGGTAGGCATAGTGCCCACGACAGGAAACGGCTCAAAACCCAACGTGAACACACCACATTTTCACAATGAAAAATTACCCTTTTTTGGCAAAGTGCCTAGCTGTAGTTTTCGAACCCTAGCTCTGCCGGCACCTAGGGAAACCTAGCAAACCTATACATTTTTGAAAACTAGACACCCCGGGGAATCCAGGATGGGGTGACTTGACTGATTCCCACCAGGTTCTGTTACCCAGAATCCCTAGCAAACCTAAAAAATTGTCAAAAAAACCACATTTTCCTCACAATTGTGTGGTGGAAAGTTCTAGAATCTGCATGGATCCACAAATTTCCACCCACCCCGCGTTCCCCAAAGTCTTCCGAGAAAAATGGTACCTCACTTGTGTGGGTAGGCCTAGTGCCGGCGACAGGAAACGGCACAAAACACAACGTGGACACACCCCAATTTCACAGTGAAAAATGACAATTTTTTGGCAAAGTGCCTAGCTGTAGTTTTTGAACCCTAGCTCTGCCGGCACCTAGGGAAACCTAGCAAACCTATACATTTTTGAAAACTAGACACCCAGGGAAATCCAGGATGGGGTGACTTGACTGCCTCTCACCAGGTTCTGTTACCCAGAATCCCTTGCAAACCTAAAAAATTGTCAAAAAACCCACATTTTCCCCACATTTCTGTGGTGGAAAGTTCTGGAATCTGCGTGGATCCACAAATTTCCACCCACCCCGCGTTCACCAAAGTCTTCCAAGAAAAATGGTACCTCACTTGTGTGGGTCGGCCTCGTGCCCGCGACAGGAAACGGCACAAAACACAATGTGGACACAACTCAATTTCGCAGTGAAAAATGATCCTTTTTTGGCAAAGTGCCTAGCTGTAGTTTGTGAACCATAGCTCTGCCGGCACCTAGGGAAACCTAGGAAACCTATACATTTTTGAAAACTAGACACCCAGGGGAATCCAGGATGGGGTGACTTGACTGCCTCTCACCAGGTTCTGTTACCCAGAATCCCTTGCAAACCAACAAAATTGTCCAAAAAAACACGTTTTCCCCACATTTCTGTGGGGGAAAGTTCTGGAATCTGCGTGGATCCACAAATTTCCACCCACCCCGCGTTCCCCAAAGTCTTCCGAGAAAAATGGTACCTCACTTGTGTGGGTCGGTCTAGTGTCCGCAGCAGGAAACGGCGCAAAACGCAACGTGGCCACACCTCAATTTCGCAGTGAAAAATGACCCTTTTTTGGCAAAGTGCCTAGCTGTAGTTTTTGAACCATAGCTCTGCCGGCACCTAGGGAAACCTAGCAAACCTATACATTTTTGAAAACTAGACACCCAGGGGAATCCAGGATGGGGTGACTTGACTGCCTCTCACCAGGTTCTGTTACCCAGAATCCCTTGCAAACCTTAAAAAGTGTCCAAAAAAACACATTTTCCCACATTTCTGTGGTGAAAAGTTCTGGAATCTGCGTGGATCCACAAATTTCCACCCACCCCGCATTGCCCAAGGTCTTCCGAGAAAAATGGTACCTCACTTGTGTAGGTCGGCCTAGTGCCCGCGGCAGGAAATGTCGCAAAACGCAACGTGGACACACCTCAATTTCGCAGTGAAAAATGACCCTTTTTTGGCAAAGTGCCTAGCTGTAGTTTTTGAACCATAGCTCTGCCGGCACCTAGGGAAACCTAGCAAACCTATACATTTTTGAAAACTAGACACCGAGGGGAATCCAGGATGGGGTTACTTGACTGCCTCTCACCAGGTTCTGTTACCCAGAATCCCTTGCAAACCTTAACAATTGTCGAAAAAAACACATTTTCCCCACATTTCTGTGGTGGAAAGTTCTGGAATCTGCGTGGATCCACAAATTTCTACCCACCCCGCGTTCCCCAAAGTCTTAAGAGAAAAATGGTACCTCACTTGTGTGGGTCGTCCTAGTGCCCGTGACAGGAAACGGCACAAAACGCAACGTGGACACACCTCAATTTCGCAGTGAAAAATGACACTTTTTTTGCAAAGTGCCTAGCTGTAGTTTTTGAACCATAGTTCTACCGGCACCAAGGGAAACCTAGCAAACCTATACATTTTTGAAAACTAGACACCCAGGGGAATACAGGATGGGGTGACTTGACTGCCTCTCACCAGGTTCTGTTACCCAGAATCCCTTGCAAACCTAAAAAATTGTCGAAAAAACCCACATTTTCCCCACATTTCTGTGGTGGAAAGTTCTGGAATCTGCGTGGATCCACAAATTTCCACCCACCCCGCGTTCCCCAAAGTCTTCCGAGAAAAATGGAACCTCACTTGTGTGGGTCGGCCTAGTGCCCGCGACAGGAAACCGCGCAAAACGCAACATGGACACACCACATTTTCACAATGAAAAATTACCCTTTTTTTGCAAAGTGCCTAGCTGTAGTTTTTGAACCCTAGTTCTGCCGGCACCTAGGGAAACCTAGCAAACCTATACATTTTTGAAAACTAGACACCCAGGGGAATTCAGGAAGGGGTGACTTGACTGCCTCTCACCAGGTTCTGTTACCCAGAATCCCTAGCAAACCTAAACAATTGTAAAAAAAACCACATTTTCCTCACATTTCTGTGGTGGAAAGTTTTGGAATCTGCGTGGATCCACAAATTTCCACCCACCCCGCGTTCCCCAAAATCTTCTGAGAAAAATGGTACCTCACTTGTGTGGGTCGGCCAAGTGCCCGCGACAGGAAACGGCGCAACACGCAACGTGGACACACCTCAATTTCGCAGTGAAAAATGACCCTTTTTTGGCAAAGTGCCTAGCTGTAGTTTTTGAACCATAGCTCTGCCGGCACCTAGGGAAACCTAGCAAACCTATACATTTTGAAAACTAGACACCCAAGGGAATCCAGGATGGGGTGACTTGACTGCCTCTCACCAGGTTCTGTTACCCAGAATCCCTTGCAAACCTAACAAATTGTCATAAAAACCACATTTTCCCCACATTTTTGTGGTGGAAAGTTCTGGAATCTGCGTGGATCCACAAATTTCCTCCCACCCAGCGTTCCCCCAGGTCTCCCGATAAAAATGGTACCTCACTTGCATGGGTGGGTCAAGGACCCGCGATAGGCAAGGGCCCAAAACCTATAGAGGCAACATCAAAATTACCTATCACAAACCAACCTGGTTTTGCAAGGGGGGTCCCATGAGTTTTTGTCCCGGGGCTCGGCGGCCATCTAGGGAAACCTACCAAACCCACACATTTCTGGAAACTAGACACCCGGGGGAGTCCAGCGAGGTATGGCTTGCATGGGTCCCCCAACATTCTCCTACCCAGAATCCCCTGCAAACCTCAAAGTCTGCTGAAAAAATCACTTTTTTCTCAAATTTCTGTGTGGAAAAGTTACTGGAATCTGCGTGAATCCACAAATTTCCTCCCACCCAGCATTCCCCCAGGTCTCCTGATAAAAATGGTACCTCACTTGGGTGGGTGGGTCAAGGACCCGCGACAGGCAAGGGCCCAAAACCTATTGAGGCGACATCAAAATTACCTATCACAAACCAACCTGGTTTTGCAAGGGGGGTCCCATGAGTTTTTGGCCCTGGGCTCGGCGGCCATCTAGGGAAACCTACCAAACCCACACATTTCTGAAACCTAGACACCCGGGGGAGTCCAGCGAGGTATGGCTTGCGTGGTTCCCCCAACATTCTTCTACCCAGAATCCCCTGCAAACCTCAAAGTCTGCTGAAAAAATCACTTTTTTCTCAAATTTCTGTGTGGAAAAGTTACTGGAATCTGCGTGAATCCACACATTTCCTCCCACCCAGCATTCCCCCAGGTCTCCTGATAAAAATGGTACCTCACTTGGGTGGGTGGGTCAAGGACCCACGACAGGCAAGGGCCCAAAACCTATTGAGGCGACATCAAAATTACCTATCACAAACCAACCTGGTTTTGCAAGGGGGGTCCCATGAGTTTTTGGCCTTGGGCTCGGCGGCCATCTAGGGAAACCTACCAAACCCACACATTTCTGGAAACTAGACACCCGGGGGAGTCCAGCGAGGTATGGCTTGCGTGGGTACCCCAACATTCTCCTACCCAGAATCCCCTGCAAACCTCAAATTTTGCTGAAAAAAAATCACTTTTTTGTCAAATTTCTGTGTGGGAATGTTCTGGAATCTGCGTGGATCCACAAATTTCCTCCCACCCACCCAGCGTTCCCCCAGGTCTCCCGATAAAAATGGTACCTCACTTGGGTGGGTGGGGCAAGGACAACAACAAGGCTGCCTATCACAGACTGCTGAAACTGAACAAAAGTCAACTTTGACTCAGTAGAACACTCCTTGTACACAACAAAAGCATTGAAAGTTGCTAAATTGAAGAGATGGATGGCCACATTTTTATACCAAATGTAAGCCTTACGAATAGCAGTGTAAGGTTCCAACCTCTGATCTACTCTATCAACACCACCCATGCGCTTATTGTAGTCTAAAATGCACACAGGTTTGCGTACTTCAGCAAACTGACCCCAAACAGCCACAGGTGAAGTACTCTCATCATGGATGGTAGTCAGCATGTACACATCCCTCCTGTCCACAAACTTCACAGATAGTAGTTCATCACTACGCAAGGAACTGCACTGTCCCCTCTGAAGTTTTTTGGAAACAAGCTCTTTTGGATAACCTTTACGGTTAGAGCGGATTGTGCCACAAGCAAAAGTGTCCACTTTGAACAATTCCTTAAACAATTGCACAGCAGTGTAGAAGTTATCAAGGTACAAATGGTGGCCTCTGTTAAACAGTCCTCTAGCAAGATCCCACACAATTTTCTCTGACACTCCAAAAGTGGACGGACAACCAGGGGGGTCAATAGTGGAATCCCTACCAGTGTACACACAGAAATTAAAAACATATCCTGTCCTACTCTCAGACAACATGTACAGCTTAATTCCATAACGTGCCCTCTTTCTAGGGATGTACTGCCTAAAAACCAAAAGGCCCTTGAACAAGACCAAAGACTCATCAATAGATATTTCTTTCCCTGGAGTATAGATCTCTGAAAATCGATCTACAAAGTGATCAAGAACAGGCCGAATCTTAAAAAGACGGTCACAGTCAGGGTAATCTCGTGGCAACACCAAAGTATTATCAACAAAATGCAGCATCCGAAGCAAAAGTAAATACCGATCACGGGTCATAATCGCAGTAAATATGGCCGTTGCCATCAAGGGACTGGTAGACCAATATGAGGCCATGGACGGCTTCCTTATCAAGACCATCAAAAAAGTAAAACCCAAAAACTTCTTCATCTCATCCAGATTTGTGGGAGTCCACCAGGTAGCTCTAGAGTGGGGCTTAAGTGTGGCACTGTGGTCCCTCAAAAACTGTTCAGCATACAAATTAGTCTGCTCAACAATCTCAGCCAAAAATACATCATCCATAAACAACTGAAAGAACTGTATAGGCAAAAACATTTCGCAATCCACTCTACACCCTGCATCCACACTAAAGGCAGTCAACACCGGCTGCACCATGTTTGGATCAACCCAGAGTCCAGCACTTCCAGTAGGAAGCCTTGCAGCCTCAGGCTGCAATACCAATGTCTCTTGCTGCACCATCGGCACCAGTGTCCCCCTCTAAAACAGACACTTCATCCGCACTGAGAGTACCTTCATCCGCACTGACAGTATCTTCATCATCCGATGATTCCATGTGGAGAGAAAACTCACTGCCTGAATCTTCCCCTCCCTCCTCTCCCTCAGACACACTGTCAGTCTCATAATCCTGCTCAGAGGAAGATTCAAGAAGCATACCAACCACCTGCTGAGCAGTCATTCTACGGCTAGCCATAATCCTTACTAATAAAGGTAACTTGTCAAACAAGTCAACAACAACAAACCCTTTGTAAAATAAGTAATAGACAAAATGTGTCTTTATCAGAAAGACCTATATGCTCCAAAACGATACCACTCACTTGCCAGAAGCAGCTAGACTCACCACCACCTACTCTGCACAGACACAGTAAGGATCAACAATATCCCACTAAAAAAGAAAAAGAAAAGAAAATTACACATAAGACAATGCAAAACACATCACAAAGAATTTCATGCTCAAAACACTATCTAAATATGCTGCCATTATGACACCACTTACAAAAAAATTCATTCATGCATGACAATAATACTCATTTGGAGTAAATACAACAAAAATGTTTTTCTTACCAAAAAAATGCAACTACGCAAAACTGCAGAACAACCACTGCCGAAACCGCAAACAGGAATCAAAAGCTTTACACTAGAATAAAAAGGAGAAATAAAACATTACAATCACATATGCAAATAATCCACTAGTCCACATACTATCCACCAGCCAAGCAAAATTGGTAGGTGGGCCTAAAAGAATAAGGCCGATCTGCCCCCACAGGGAGCAGAAACAGCCAAAAAATTCACCCTCATAAAGGGGAGCGACCCTTGCCCAAGTGGTCACTCCCCAACACCAACATTTAAAAAGCCCTGGTGTCTACTGGCTTCTGCCCCCCCCTAGGGGACAGATGGGCCTGAAAACATATGGCCGATCTGCCCCCAAAGGGGCAGAAACGACCACAATAAATACCCCATAAAGGGGAGCGACCCTTGCCCAAGGGGCCGCTCCCAACACAAAAACAATCCCTGGTGGCCTAGTGGGCATACAATAAAATTGTTTATTTGGGTCGATCTGCCCTTCCAAGGGGTCAGAAACGGCCCAAATAAATGCTGCCCAAAGGGGAGCGACCCTTGCCGAAGGGGCCGCTCCCCAAAAACATATTGCTCCCCCAAGGGGAGCGACCCTTGCCCAAGGGGCCGCTCCCCAACAACACTAAAACAATGCCTGGTGTCTAATGGCTTCTGCCCCCCTTGGGGGCAGATGGGCCTAGACTCACAAGGCCGATCTGCCCCCAAGGGGGGGCAGAAACGGCCAAAATAAATGATCCCCAAAGGGGAGCGACCCTTGCCTAAGGGGCCGCTCCCCAAAAACATAATTTAATTTAAAAATAATCCCTGTTGGCCTAGTGGGCACAGGGGGCAGACCCACCTAAACAAATTGCTCCCCCAAGGGGAGCGACCCTTGCCCAAGGGGCCGCTCCCCGACACAAAAGGGCATTTACACAAAAAAAAACATCCCTGGTGGCCTAGTGGGCACACACCTACTTATTTTTATTTTTTTATCAGATCTGCCCCCCAAGGGGGGCAGACCCAACTAAACAAATTGCTCCCCCAAGGGGAGCGACCCTTGCCCAAGGGGCCACTCCCCGACACACAAAGGGCTTTTACAAAATAAAAAAAAACCCTGGTGGCCCAGTGGGCGCCACAAACCTTTTTTTAAAACAAAAATATCCAATCTGCCCCCCCCCAAGGGGGGCAGGACCAACTACACATACTTCTCCCCCAAGGGGAGCGACCCTTGCCCAAGGGGCCGCTCCCCAAAACACAAAGGGCATTTAAAAAAATAATAATCCCTGGTGGCCCAGTGGGGGCACACACACCTTTTTTAAATATTAATTGCAAACGATCTGCCCCCCCCAAGGGGGGCAGACCCAACTGCACATATATCACCCCCAAGGGGAGCGACCCTTGCCCAAGGGGCCGCTCCCCGACACAATTTGGGCATTTAAAAAAAAAAAACAATCCCTGGTGGCCCAGTGGGGGCACACACACCTTTTAAATATTAATTGCAAACGACCCAACTGCACATATATCACCCCCAAGGGGAGCGACCCTTGCCCAAGGGGCCGCTCCCCGACACAATTTGGGCATTTAAAAAAAAAGAAAACGAGCATTCCTGCTGCACGATCGCGCCCCAGGCGCGATCGTGCAGCAGGAATGCTTTTTAAAAGACATTGGAGGAAAGGAAAACCCTTTCCTTTCCTCCGATGCCCTTTAAAATATACCCCCCACCCTCCAGGAGGCACAACTTACCTCTTTCTTTCCCGACGCGATGGAAGCAAATGGCTTCCAGCGCGCCTCTCGCGCTGACGTCATTGCTGACGTGGAGGGGGGGCGGGGGGAGGCAGGGGAAGGGCTTCCCCTGCCTTACCCGGTGCATACACAAAGATCAGTGTCCCACGGGGGAGCGCCAGCGCTTCCCCCGTGGGTGGGTGTCACGACGGCTGGGAGCCGTCATGAGCACACGCCCACTGTGTGTCATGACGGCTCCCAGCAGTCGTGAGCACCGAAGGGGCTAAATCACTTTACTATCTTAGAAAATTGAAACTTTCCATTTTGCCATCAGACTTCAGAAATAATGTTTAGGTCTCTGTTCTTTTATACCTATATAATGGAGATACATTGTTGGCGAATATTTCCCAAAACAATGCTAGCCCCTCTCCTAGGAATCTTACATGTAGCAGACCAACATTTCAAAGGGGCTAAGAAATTGTAACATATCTTGTAACCAATTTTGATTTCTGTAGGGTCTCCTTTTCACAAGCAAGAAAGTGTGTTGGCTGAAGGGGTATCTCAATGTTTGGTACCTCATAAAGGAATTCTACCCATGGATGGTGGGATTTTCAAACCATTTATCTGACAAAAGGTGAAATCCCCTGAATGGGAGGATCAACCACTTTTTACAGTGGAAAAAGTATTTGGAACTCCTTGTGATGCTTTCTCTCATATCACTTATCCTATGGCATAAGATGGCTCCTGGGAGTGTTTTGTTTAAAGCTTTCACTCTAACTTGGTTCTTCCATTTGCTATTTCATTGAACCTGGCAAATAAGTATTCAGTATAGACACAGGTCACCTTACAGTTTAAATTACAATGAATAATGTGTCTGCCTATTGTAACTGAATCATAAAACAGATGCATCTACCTTGAGCCTGGTGAAAGTAACTAACATCCTTTTAAGAACACAGAACGTGGCCTCTGGGAAAATCCAAAATGACAGGTCTAGATTGATAGTAATTGCTTAAAAAGGGAAATCACATTACTTCATTATGGGCTGGACAATTATACATTTTACCACACCAAAATCCACTTTCAGAAACACTTCACTAAAATATGTACTCCGAATTCTACATTTTATCAATTTGTTCATCTGCATTTCAGATTTCACACAGGGCTGCCAAAGAATTAATGTGCAAATGGAATTTTAATCTGTGGTGAAAAATCTGCAAGTTAATACAAATCATCACATTAGAAGTGTGCTGGTTCCTCTCCTCTCCTCTCCTCTCCTGTCCTGTCCTGTCCGGTCCTGTCCTGTCCGGTCCTGTCCTGTCCTCTCCTCTCCTCTCCTCTCCCCTCCTCTCCTCTCATCTATTTTCCCCTTCCCTTCTTTCCCCTCCCTCTCCTCTCCTTTCCTCTCCTCTCCACCTCTCCCCTACTCTCTCTTTCCCTCCCCACTGCTTCTATTCTGTTTTGCTCTCCAGAGATTTCTAGGTACATAAAGGGGCTGTTAAAGAAACTTCAAATACTATAGCAGGTAGGAATAACACCTCTACCTCATGCACAAATGATCTAATGTGATTATTTTTCTGTAATAAATAATTGTCCTTTGTCCTTTAATGGACCACCCATTGTGTTGAACAAACTCCACACAATTCCTGAATGTGCTGACTAAAACAGCCTATTTTTCTCTCTCTCCCTTACCACCTTTTGCCACTAAAAGTTGTAATTTAGCCCTGATTCTGACAGATATTGGAAACTTCCCCAAAGTGGAGAAAGCAGGATTCTCGTATGCAGTTTGAAGTCTCCCTCCATTTGGTCTCTGACCTGATAACTTCCCCAAAAACTAACTATAACATTCGCCCTTCCAGTTGGGTAAATAATATTAGAGGAGGAGCAGTAGTGATTGCTGGGGAATACATCATGGAGACAGTAATCAACAGACAGTGGGACTATGTAGCGGAACCTCTGTCTTTTCAGTATAAGCTTATGAACAATATTTAGAATTTTCTTCTGTTGTATTGTCCCACACCCACCACTGACCAATTTACCTAAACACATTGGGCTCTATACTATGGAAAGGGTTAATATTGTTCTTCTTGGAAGTTCAATACTGACCTGGCAGTTTTTAGTTTGATATTCTTAATTTGGCACATTACGCCGGTCACCAAATTGATTTTTCCACTTCTGACTTGCTTTCTATAGTCTCTTCACTATGCATTCATTCAGACCATCCAGGCACTCCATTCCAAACTGCTGTCTGCATCCATGAAGGCTCACATGAAGAAGGTGGCCAAACGAAAGAGACCTGAGGCAGGTCACTTTAGAGGCTATCTTTCCAGTCCTTTGTCAGTTGTTGAATGAGTTTCTTGAGGGTTTATTGAGCTCTGCACTCTACACCCTGATACATGTATTTAACACTAGCACGGCTAAAGTGTTGGCCATGCTTTTCTCTGCCTGAAAACATGACAGCTTTAGCTTCCAGAGCAAAATATACCAGATGTTTCTTTGGCTGACCAGGCTAAGCTCGTACTTGAAGTCTACCAATATCAAATAAATAGAAACCAAATTATTCCCCAGATGTCAAAGAACAATAAATCTGTAAAAATGCAAAAACAGCCATTTTCAAAAGAATCAGCAATGCCTCATATTTATCAAACAATTATATAGATTAATAGATGAATTACAAACATAGAGGAAATTCCAATCATCACCTATCCATTCAGTCGAGTTATGTGAAGTTTTGCTATGCTTGCAGGCGAAAAATGTCAAAATAATCTCCTCTCAAATTTCCCAAGAAGACATACCAATGCTCACAGATCTGACCATGAAGGCGAATGTTGATAAATGTATCACTTTGTTTTGAGACAATTAGGGCCATCACTAAGGCTGAACTTTAGGCATCCACGAAGAATAGTTTCTGCTCTGTTGTTCCTGCTGACATCTGATCAGCCAGCTTTGTGAAACTCCTGGGACTGCATGTGGTCTATGTGTGCCTTATTTTACTGAAATTTGAGCAAGGGCCTGGTTTGCAAAGCATGTAAATTGTATGCTCTAAATCCTTATTAAATTATCCTTGCTTTTCAATATTTAATTTAAGCAACTTTTTCCCTTTTTCTTTGCTTTCCTAATTGTGGAATTCTCTCAAAACATTGGTGTCTGAGCAGCACCAAAGGTGTGCAGAAGCAGCTAGAAAGTTGGGATAATTTCAAGGCAGGGTATCTCAAGAACATAGCCCCAAATTAGTTATGACTTTGTTTCTGGATTATCTAAATGGACTGGTGAATGGTGGTCCTTTGTGGCTCTGGTTTTATCATACCGTTTGCTGCTTTTGACATCAACCATTTGATTCTCCTCTCAAGAGTAAAAGAAGACAAGATTGTACTAGAGTCATTAAAATACTTTTTGAGTGATACTAGCCAGTCTGTTGCTTTACCACCACTCTGCTCCGAACACAAGATGATTAGCTGTGGTGTCCCCAAAAATCAATGATCTCACTGTCCCTATTTAGGGCCTCATTATGACGTAGGTCGGAAAGCATTCTGACTGAATCAGTCTCGGAATGGTTTCCGACCGAATTGGATTCGGGGAGCCCCACCGATCGATTACTATGGTACAGAACATCATTCGGTCGGACTCCCATTGACTTCAATGGGAGCCTGTGTTCCGACTGAATACACAGGCTCCCATTGAAAAAAGGGGTGGGTGGGGAAAATCGCGCACCCTGTGGCGGGCACTCCATGGTGCCTGCCACACCGTGCATGGTCTGAAAGAGGGGACCCATGGGTACCCCCACGTGCCCCATTCAGAAGGCCCTGGGTCAAGGGGGGGGGGCCTGCTATGGACCCCCAAAGTTGGATTCCGACAGCTGATCCATGTCGGAACAACCGATTCGGAAAGGCTGTCCAAATCCGACATCGTAATACGTCAGTCGGAAAGGCGGTCCATAGACCTGTACGAGTTGGCTCCGAACGACTCGGTTTCTCCAAATGCCGTTCGAAACCGAGTCGGATCCGAGTCGGGAAGTCCGAACGCTTTTTTCGAATATTGTAATCGGTCGGTCGGAAGGCTTTCCGAATCGGTCTGAAAGACGGATTCCGAATCGGATTCGGCCGACCCGAATACCATTCGGAGTCTTTCCGACCGACATCGTAATTGGCCTCTTAATTCCTACGTGCGTCTTCTGGCCAAGCAGCTCCATAGACCCAAAGTCCATTTTTTAATATACTGATGGCTCCTTTTTACCTTTTGCCTTTCTCTCTCTCTCTCTCTCTCTCTCTCTCTCTCTCACACTTATGCCCATAGAAGCACATCTGTGCCTTGAGAGATTGTCTAGCACTTGTACCT
Organism: Calotriton arnoldi; assembly: GCA_963921515.1. Lineage (NCBI taxonomy): Eukaryota > Metazoa > Chordata > Amphibia > Caudata > Salamandridae > Calotriton > Calotriton arnoldi. The sequence goes on from CAWUFW010000449.1 coordinate 3,688,532, forward strand.
TGGTGGACATCAATTTTTTATTCTTAAACTTGACCCATCCATGACAGATTCCTATTACCAGGAATAATATCTCTAGTTGGAAACTCGGCTCTCTGACCAGACAGGATGGGTCACCTCCTGAGCTGTCGAAGCATGTATGCGATATTTGAAATCTTATTGATTCAGATATATTGTTGGACACTCAAATGGTTTCCGGCAGCTGTTTCTATCTGAATTCTTTAACGGGAACTTTATCAATTTTAGCCATCACATATCTATAGGTAAAGCTTTAGCTTAGTCCAGACTAGACTATAGCAATATTATGTTCCAGGTCAGACTAGGACAGAAAATAGGCCTCGGCACCAAAATAAGGCATGAGGCACAGAGTCAGACTGATACGTCTATCCTTCCACTGTTGAAAAAACCAACTTTGGATGCAGCCGATCCCAACAACTACCGCCCCATAGCCCGCTTGCCGCTGCCCGCGAAGATAATTGATAAAATCATGAATATCCAACTTTCCCAGTTCATTGGTGAACATGATCTGTTGGACTATTCTCAGTTCGGTTTCCGTCGGGAACACAGTACCGAAACGGCACTTATTAAAGCCACGGAGGAAATAAGAGCGGTGATGGATGGAGGAGGGTCAGCGGCCCTGATACTCCTCGATCTATCAGCCGCATTTGACACGGTTGATCATTTCCTCCTACAACAGCGGCTGAAGATGCTGGGAGTCGGGGTTCAGCACTGGCACTGGTGTCCTCCTTCCTTAAGGACAGAAGACTGGTAGTGTCGATCGATGGATACCAGTCCGAGCCATACTTTCTCCCTTGTGGAGTGCCACAGGGCTCTTCCTTGAGCCCTACCCTTTTCAATATATACGTCTCTGAACTAGCCCCACTTATCCGGACTTTTGGCTTCAGCCTTACTTCCTATGCGGATGATTCCCAGATTGTAGTAGCAGCTTACAAAAATCAGACCTCCCCTGCTCTGCAATTTAAGAACTGCATGGGTGCCATCACTAATTGGATGAGCACACACTGCCTTAAACTTAATTCTGGAAAAACTGAAATCTTGACCTTTGGGAACCTGCAACCTAGTTGGGGCAGTGTGTGGTGGCCAGCCGACATGGGAGATCCACCGGAACCAGCAACCAAAGCTAAGAACTTGGGAGTATGGGTGGATAGTAAACTTTCTTTTGTTCAACACACTAATGCCGTGGTTTCCTCTGCCCATTTTCTTATTAAGAAAATCAGGAAGATTCTCCCTTATCTTCCGGAGGACACGAAAAGAACTGTAGTCACTTCATTAATCCAGTCTAAATTGGATTATTGTAATGGGCTATTTATAAACGTCCAGAAGCATTCCCTGAAAAGACTACAGAGCGTGCAAAATTCAGCCGCTCGACTTCTGTCAAACACCCCTTGGTTCAAATCGGTATCTGGAGAGATCCGTAATTTGCATTGGCTCCCTGTAGCGCAGCGAATAAAATTCAAGGCTCTTAGCCTGGCGTTCAGGGCCCTGAATCATACAGGGCCAGCCTTTTTGCAAAATCTTCTTGTTTGGTATGAACCAACTAGACACCTTCGTTCATCTGGTGCTAAACTCTTGAGAGTGCCCAGAATTCGTACCTTACTCTGGGGTGGTCACAGCTTTCATTACTGCACTGCTAAACTCTGGAACTCCCTACCGACTGACTTGAGAAACGCGCGATCTCTCGTCTTTTGCAGAAAAGAGCTAAAAACCTGGCTCTTCCACAACTAGAGACTCACCAGTGGCTCACCTTGTCCGTAGCGCCAAGACACCTTCTGGTATTTGTGCGCTTTACAAATCTCAATAACATAACATAACATAACATGGCTTGGCAGTTCGGGCTGGACTGTTCCCATGAGGCACAGGGTCAGACTGATTTGAATATGGCCATGTCTGAACTGGGGTGGTGGAGTGAGCTAAAGAATGATGATGGATTAAACCCAGATCAGTTGACTGGGGGTGAGTGTATGATTAGCTCAAGCGCTCCGTCCATCATCCCCTTTGGTATCGCTTTGTTTGCCCTAAGTTGGCAGGGTATGCCAGACGTGGGTCCCTTGCTCACTTTGCCACTGGATTCAAGCTAGCCTGGCTGATGACGGCTGAATAGCCAGAAACTGGTCCCAGGATGCTTGTTTCCGGTCCAGGGAAGACATGGCTTGGCAGTTCGGGCTGGACTGTTCCCATGAGGCACAGGGTCAGACTGATTTGCATATGGCCATGTCTGAACTGGGGTGGTGGAGTGAGCTAAAGAATGATGATGGATTAAACCCAGATCAGTTGACTGGGGGTGAGTGTTTGATTAGCTCAAGCGCTCCGTCCATCATCCCCTTTGGTATCGCTTTGTTCGCCCTAAGTTGGCAGGGTATGCCCAGACGTGGGTCCCTTGCTCACTTTGCCACTGGATTCAAACTAGCCTGGCTGATGACGGCTGAATAGCCAGAAACCGGTCCCAGGATGCTTGTTTCCGGTCCAGGGAAGACATGGCTTGGCAGTTCGGGGTGGACTGTTCCCATGAGGCACAGGGTCAGACTGATTTGCATATGGCCATGTCTGAACTGGGGTGGTGGAGTGAGCTAAAGAATGATGATGGATTAAACCCAGATCAGTTGACTGGGGGTGAGTGTTTGATTAGCTCCAGCGCTCCGTCCATCATCCCCTTTGGTATCACTTTGTTCACCCTAAGTTGGCAGGGTATGCCCAGACGTGGGTCCCTTGCTCACTTTGCCACTGGATTCAAGCTAGCCTGGCTGATGACGGCTGAATAGCCAGAAACCGGTCTCAGGATGCTTGTTTCCGGTCCAGGGAAGGCATGGCTTGGCAGTTCGGGCTGGACTGTTTCCATGAGGCACAGGGTCAGACTGATTTGCATATGGCCATGTCTGAACTGGGGTGGTGGAGTGAGCTAAAGATGATGATGGAGTAAACCCAGATCAGTTGACTGGGGGTGAGTGTTTGATTAGCTCAAGCGCTCCGTCCATCATCCCCTTTGGTATCACTTTGTTCGCCCTAAGTTGGCAGGGTATGCCCAGACGTGGGTCCCTTGCTCACTTTGCCACTGGATTCAAGCTAGCCTGGCTGATGATGGCTGAATAGCCAGAAACCGGTCCCAGGATGCTTGTTTCTGGTCCAGGGAAGACATGGCTTGGCAGTTCGGGCTGGACTGTTCCCATGAGGCACAGGGTCAGACTGATTTGCATATGGCCATGTCTGAACTTGGGTGGTGGAGTGAGCTAAAGAATGATGATGGATTAAACCCAGATCAGTTGACTGGGGGTGAGTGTTTGATTAGCTCAAGCGCTCCGTCCATCATCCCCTTTGGTATCGCTTTGTTCGCCCTAAGTTGGCAGGGTATGCCCAGACGTGGGTCCCTTGCTCACTTTGCCACTGGATTCAAGCTAGCCTAGCTGATGACGGCTGAATAGCCAGAAACCGGTCCCCGGATGCGTGTTTCCGGTCCAGGGAAGACATGGCTTGGCAGTTCGGGCTGGACTGTTCCCATGAGGCACAGGGTCAGACTGATTTGCATATGGCCATGTCTGAACTGGGGTGGTGGAGTGAGCTAAAGAATGATGATGGATTAAACCCAGATCAGTTGACTGGGGGTGAGTGTTTGATTAGCTCAAGCGCTCCGTCCATCATCCCCTTTGGTATCGCTTTGTTTGCCCTAAGTTGGCAGGGTATGCCCAGACGTGGGACCCTTGCTCACTTTGCCACTGGATTCAAGCTAGCCTGGCTGATGACGGCTGAATAGCCAGAAACCGGTCCCAGGATGCTTGTTTCCGGTCCAGGGAAGACATTGCTTGGCAGTTCGGGCTGGACTGTTCCCATGAGGCACAGGGTCAGACTGATTTGCATATGGCCATGTCTGAACTGGGGTGGTGGAGTGAGCTAAAGAATGATGATGGATTGAACCCAGATCAGTTGACTGGGGGTGAGTGTTTGATTAGCTCAAGCGCTCCGTCCATCATCCCCTTTGGTATAGCTTTGTTCGCCCTAAGTTGGCAGGGTATGCCCAGACGTGGGTCCCTTGCTCACTTTGCCACTGGATTCAAGCTAGCCTGGCTGATGACGGCTGAATAGCCAGACACCGGTCCCAGGCTGCTTGTTTCCGGTCCAGGGAAGACATGGCTTGGCAGTTCGGGCTGGACTGTTCCCATGAGGCACAGGGTCAGACTGATTTGCATATGGCCATGTCTGAACTGGGGTGGTGGAGTGAGCTAAAGAATGATGATGGATTAAACCCAGATCAGTTGACTGGGGGTGAGTGTTTGATTAGCTCAAGCGCTCCGTCCATCATCCCCTTTGTTATCGCTTTGTTCGCCCTAAGTTGGCAGGGTATGCCCAGACGCGGGTCCCTTGCTCACTTTGCCACTGGATTCAAGCTAGCTTGGCTGATGACGGCTGAATAGCCAGAAACCGGTCCCAGGATGCTTGTTTCCGGTACAGGGAAGACATGGCTTGGCAGTTTGGGCTGGACTGTTCCCATGAGGCACAGGGTCAGACTGATTTGCATATGGACATGTCTGAACTGGGGTGGTGGAGTGAGCTAAAGAATGATGATGGATTAAACCCAGATCAGTTGACTGGGGGTGAGTGTTTGATTAGCTCAAGCGCTCCGTCCATCATCCCCTTTGGTATCGCTTTGTTTGCCCTAAGTTGGCAGAGTATGCCCAGACGTGGGTCCCTTGCTCACTTTGCCACTGGATTCAAGCTAGCCTGGCTGATGACGGCTGAATAGCCAGAAACCGGTCCCAGGATGCTTGTTTCCGGTCCAGGGAAGATATGGATTGGCAGTTCGGGCTGGACCGTTCCCATGAGGCACAGGGTCAGACTGATTTGCATATGGCCATGTCTGAACTGGGGTGGTGGAGTGAGCTAAAGAATGATGATGGATTAAACCCAGATCAGTTGACTGGGGGTGAGTGTTTGATTAGCTCAAGCGCTCCGTCCATCATCCCCTTTGGTATCGCTTTGTTCGCCCTAAGTTGGCAGGGAATGCCCAGACGTGGGTCCCTTGCTCACTTTGCCACTGGATTCAAGCTAGCCTGGCTGATGACGGCTGAATAGCCAGAAACCGGTCCCAGGATGGTTGTTTCCGGTCCAGGGAAGACATGGCTTGGCAGTTCGGGCTGGACTGTTCCCATGAGCCACAGGGTCTGACTGATTTGCATATGGCCATGTCTGAACTGGGGTGGTGGAGAGAGCTAAAGAATGATGATGGATTAAACCCAGATCAGTTGACTGGGGGTGAGTGTTTGATTAGCTCAAGCGCTCCGTCCATCATCCCCTTTGGTATCGCTTTTTTTGCCCTAAGTTGGCAGGGTATGCCCAGACGTGGGTCCCTTGCTCACTTTGCCACTGGATTCAAGCTAGCCTGGCTGATGACGGCTGAATAGCCAGAAACCGGTCCCAGGATGCGTGTTTCTGGTCCAGGGAAGACATGGCTTGGCAGTTCGGGCTGGACTGTTCCCATGAGGCACAGGGTCAGACTGATTTGCATATGGCCATGTCTGAACTGGGGTGGTGGAGTGAGCTAAAGAATGATGATGGATTAAACCCAGATCAGTTGACTGGGGGTGAGTGTTTGATTAGCTCAAGCGCTCCGTCCATCATCCCCTTTGGTATCGCTTTGTTCGCCCTAAGTTGGCAGGGTATGCCCAGACGTGGGACCCTTGCTCACTTTGCCACTGGATTCAAGCTAGCCTGGCTGATGACGGCTGAATAGCCAGAAACCGGTCCCAGGATGCTTGTTTCCGGTCCAGGGAAGACATGGCTTGGCAGTTCGGGCTGGACTGTTCCCATGAGGCACAGGGTCAGACTGATTTGCATATGGCCATGTCTGAACTGGGGTGGTGGAGTGAGCTAAAGAATGATGATGGATTAAAACCAGATCAGTTGACTGGGGGTGAGTGTTTGATTAGCTCAAGCGCTCCGTCCATCATCCCCTTTGGTATCGCTTTGTTCGCCCTAAGTTGGCAGGGTATGCCCAGTCGTGGGTCCCTTGCTCACTTTGCCACTGGATTCAAGCTAGCCTGGCTGATGATGGCTGAATAGCCAGAAACCGGTCCCAGGATGCTTGTTTCCGGTCCAGGGAAGACATGGCTTGGCAGTTCGGGCTGGACTGTTCCCATGAGGCACAGGGTCAGACTGATTTGCATATGGCCATGTCTGAACTGGGGTGGTGGAGTGAGCTAAAGAATGATGATGGATTAAACCCAGATCAGTTGACTGGGGTTGAGTGTTTGATTAGCTCAAGCGCTCCGTCCATCATCCCCTTTGGTATAGCTTTGTTCGCCCTAAGTTGGCAGGGTATGCCCAGACGTGGGTCCCTTGCTCACTTTGCCACTGGATTCAAGCTAGCCTGGTTGATGACGGCTGAATAGCCAGACACCGGTCCCAGGCTGCTTGTTTCCGGTCCAGGGAAGACATGGCTTGGCAGTTCGGGCTGGACTGTTCCCATGAGGCACAGGGTCAGACTGATTTGCATATGGCCATGTCTGAACTGGGGTGGTGGAGTGAGCTAAAGAATGATGATGGATTAAACCCAGATCAGTTGACTGGGGGTGAGTGTTTGATTAGCTCAAGCGCTCCGTCCATCATCCCCTTTGGTATCGCTTTGTTCGCCCTAAGTTGGCAGGGTATGCCCAGACGTGGGTCCCTTGCTCACTTTGCCACTGGATTCAAGCTAGCCTGGCTGATGACGGCTGAATAGCCAGAAACCGGTCCCAGGATGCTTGTTTCCGGTCCAGGGAAGATATGGATTGGCAGTTCGGGCTGGACCGTTCCCATGAGGCACAGGGTCAGACTGATTTGCATATGGCCATGTCTGAACTGGGGTGGTGGAGTGAGCTAAAGAATGATGATGGATTAAACCCAGATCAGTTGACTGGGGGTGAGTGTTTGATTAGCTCAAGCGCTCCGTCCATCATCCCCTTTGGTATCGCTTTGTTCGCCCTAAGTTGGCAGGGAATGCCCAGACGTGGGTCCCTTGCTCACTTTGCCACTGGATTCAAGCTAGCCTGGCTGATGATGGCTGAATAGCCAGAAACCGGTCCCAGGATGGTTGTTTCCGGTCCAGGGAAGACATGGCTTGGCAGTTCGGGCTGGACTGTTCCCATGAGGCACAGGGTCAGACTGATTTGCATATGGCCATGTCTGAACTGGGGTGGTGGAGTGAGCTAAGGAATGATGATGGATTAAAGCCAGATCAGTTGGCTGGGGGTGAGTGTTTGATTAGCTCAAGCGCTCCGTCCATCATCCCCTTTGGTATCGCTTTGTTCGCCCTAAGTTGGCAGGGTATGCCCAGACATGGGTCCCTTGCTCACTTTGCCACTGGATTCAAGCTAGCCTGGCTGATGACGGCTGAATAGCCAGAAACCGGTCCCAGGATGCTTGTTTCCGGTCCAGGGAAGACATGGCTTCGCAGTTTGGGCTGGACTGTTCCCATGCGGCACAGGGTCAGACTGATTTGCATATGGCCATGTCTGAACTGGGGTGGTGGAATGAGCTAAAGAATGATGATGGATTAAACCCAGATCAGTTGACTGGGGGTGAGTGTTTGATTAGCTCAAGCACTCCGTCCATCATCCCCTTTGGTATCGCTTTGTTCGCCGTATGTTGGCAGGGTATGCCCAGACGTGGGTCCCTTGCTCACTTTGCCACTGGATTCAAGCTAGCCTTGCTGATGACGGCTGAATAGTCAGAAACCGGTCCCAGGATGCTTGTTTCCGGTCCAGGGAAGACATGGCTTGGCAGTTCGGGCTGGACTGTTCCCATGAGGCACAGGGTCAGACTTATTTGCATATGGCCATGTCTGAACTGGGGTGGTGGAGTGAGCTAAAGAATGATGATGGATTAAACCCAGATCAGTTGACTGGGGGTGAGTGTTTGATTAGCTCAAGCGCTCCGTCCATCATCCCCTTTGGTATCGCTTTGTTCGCCCTAAGTTGGCAGGGAATGCCCAGACGTGGGTCCCTTGCTCACTTTGCCACTGGATTCAAGCTAGCCTGGCTGATGATGGCTGAATAGCCAGAAACCGGTCCCAGGATGGTTGTTTCCGGTCCAGGGAAGACATGGCTTGGCAGTTCGGGCTGGACTGTTCCCATGAGGCACAGGGTCAGACTGATTTGCATATGGCCATGTCTGAACTGGGGTGGTGGAGTGAGCTAAGGAATGATGATGGATTAAAGCCAGATCAGTTGGCTGGGGGTGAGTGTTTGATTAGCTCAAGCGCTCCGTCCATCATCCCCTTTGGTATCGCTTTGTTCGCCCTAAGTTGGCAGGGTATGCCCAGACATGGGTCCCTTGCTCACTTTGCCACTGGATTCAAGCTAGCCTGGCTGATGACGGCTGAATAGCCAGAAACCGGTCCCAGGATGCTTGTTTCCGGTCCAGGGAAGACATGGCTTCGCAGTTTGGGCTGGACTGTTCCCATGCGGCACAGGGTCAGACTGATTTGCATATGGCCATGTCTGAACTGGGGTGGTGGAATGAGCTAAAGAATGATGATGGATTAAACCCAGATCAGTTGACTGGGGGTGAGTGTTTGATTAGCTCAAGCACTCCGTCCATCATCCCCTTTGGTATCGCTTTGTTCGCCGTATGTTGGCAGGGTATGCCCAGACGTGGGTCCCTTGCTCACTTTGCCACTGGATTCAAGCTAGCCTTGCTGATGACGGCTGAATAGTCAGAAACCGGTCCCAGGATGCTTGTTTCCGGTCCAGGGAAGACATGGCTTGGCAGTTCGGGCTGGACTGTTCCCATGAGGCACAGGGTCAGACTGATTTGCATATGGCCATGTCTGAACTGGGGTGGTGGAGTGAGCTAAAGAATGATGATGGATTAAACCCAGATCAGTTGACTGGGGGTGAGTGTTTGATTAGCTCAAGCGCTCCGTCCATCATCCCCTTTGGTATCGCTTTGTTCGCCCTAAGTTGGCAGGGTATGCCCAGACGTGGGTCCCTTGCTCACTTTGCCATGGATTCAAGCTAGCCTGGCTGATGACGGCTGAATAGCCAGAAACCGGTCCCAGGGTGCTTGTTTCCGGTCCAGGGAAGACATGGCTTGGCAGTTCGGGCTGGACTGTTCCCATGAGGCACAGGGTCAGACTGATTTGCATATGGCCATGTCTGAACTGGGGTGGTGGAGTGAGCTAAAGAATGATGATGGATTAAACCCAGATCAGTTGACTGGGGGTGAGTGTTTGATTAGCTCAAGCACTCCGTCCATCATCCCCTTTGGTATCGCTTTGTTCGCCCTAAGTTGGCAGGGTATGCCCAGACGTGGGTCCCTTGCTCACTTTGCCACTGGATTCAAGCTAGCCTGGCTGATGACGTCTGAATAGCCAGAAACCGGTCCCAGGATGCTTGTTTCCGGTCCAGGGAAGATATGGATTGGCAGTTCGGGCTGGACCGTTCCCATGAGGCACAGGGTCAGACTGATTTGCATATGGCCATGTCTGAACTGGGGTGGTGGAGTGAGCTAAAGAATGATGATGGATTAAACCCAGATCAGTTGACTGGGGGTGAGTGTTTGATTAGCTCAAGCGCTCCGTCCATCATCCCCTTTGGTATCGCTTTGTTCGCCCTAAGTTGGCAGGGAATGCCCAGACGTGGGTCCCTTGCTCACTTTGCCACTGGATTCAAGCTAGCCTGGCTGATGACAGCTGAATAGCCAGAAACCGGTCCCAGGATGGTTGTTTCCGGTCCAGGGAAGACATGGCTTGGCAGTTCGGGCTGGACTCTTCCCATGAGCCACAGGGTCTGACTGATTTGCATATGGCCATGTCTGAACTGGGGTGGTGGAGAGAGCTAAAGAATGATGATGGATTAAACCCAGATCAGTTCACTGGGGGTGAGTGTTTGATTAGCTCAAGCGCTCCGTCCATCATCCCCTTTGGTATCGCTTTTTTTGCCTAAGTTGGCAGGGTATGCCCAGACGTGGGTCCCTTGCTCACTTTGCCACTGGATTCAAGCTAGCCTGGCTGATGACGGCTGAATAGCCAGAAACCGGTCCCAGGATGCGTGTTTCTGGTCCAGGGAAGACATGGCTTGGCAGTTCGGGCTGGACTGTTCCCATGAGGCACAGGGTCAGACTGATTTGCATATGGCCATGTCTGAACTGGGGTGGTGGAGTGAGCTAAAGAATGATGATGGATTAAACCCAGATCAGTTGACTGGGGGTGAGTGTTTGATTAGCTCAAGCGCTCCGTCCATCATCCCCTTTGGTATCGCTTTGTTCGCCCTAAGTTGGCAGGGTATGCCCAGACGTGGGACCCTTGCTCACTTTGCCACTGGATTCAAGCTAGCCTGGCTGATGACGGCTGAATAGCCAGAAACCGGTCCCAGGATGCTTGTTTCCGGTCCAGGGAAGACATGGCTTGGCAGTTCGGGCTGGACTGTTCCCATGAGGCACAGGGTCAGACTGATTTGCATATGGCCATGTCTGAACTGGGGTGGTTGAGTGAGCTAAAGAATGATGATGGAATAAAACCAGATCTGTTGACTGGGGGTGAGTGTTTGATTAGCTCAAGCGCTCCGTCCATCATCCCCTTTGGTATCGCTTTGTTCGCCCTAAGTTGGCAGGGTATGCCCAGACGTGGGTCCCTTGCTCACTTTGCCACTGGATTCAAGCTAGCCTGGCTGATGATGGCTGAATAGCCAGACACGGGTCCCAGGATGCTTGTTTCCGGTCCAGGGAAGACATGGCTTGGCAGTTCGGGCTGGACTGTTCCCATGAGGCACAGGGTCAGACTGATTTGCATATGGCCATGTCTGAACTGGGGTGGTGGAGTGAGCTAAAGAATGATGATGGATTAAACCCAGATCAGTTGACTGGGGTTGAGTGTTTGATTAGCTCAAGCGCTCCGTCCATCATCCCCTTTGGTATAGCTTTGTTCGCCCTAAGTTGGCAGGGTATGCCCAGACGTGGGTCCCTTGCTCACTTTGCCACTGGATTCAAGCTAGCCTGGCTGATGACGGCTGAATAGCCAGACACCGGTCCCAGGCTGCTTGTTTCCGGTCCAGGGAAGACATGGCTTGGCAGTTCGGGCTGGACTGTTCCCATGAGGCACAGGGTCAGACTGATTTGCATATGGCCATGTCTGAACTAGGGGTGGTGGAGTGAGCTAAAGAATGATGATGGATTAAACCCAGATCAGTTGACTGGGGGTGAGTGTTTGATTAGCTCAAGCGCTCCGTCCATCATCCCCTTTGGTATCGCTTTGTTCGCCCTAAGTTGGCAGGGTATGCCCAGACGTGGGTCCCTTGCTCACTTTGCCACTGGATTCAAGCTAGCCTGGCTGATGACGGCTGAATAGCCAGAAACCGGTCCCAGGATGCTTGTTTCCGGTACAGGGAAGACATGGCTTGGCAGTTCGGGCTGGACTGTTCCCATGAGGCACAGGGTCAGACTGATTTGCATATGGCCATGTCTGAACTGGGGTGGTGGAGTGAGCTAAAGAATGATGATGGATTAAACCCAGATCAGTTGACTGGGGGTGAGTGTTTGATTAGCTCAAGCGCTCCGTCCATCATCCCCTTTGGTATCGCTTTGTTCGCCCTAAGTTGGCAGGGTATGCCCAGACGTGGGTCCCTTGCTCACTTTGCCACTGGATTCAAGCTAGCCTGGCTGATGACGGCTGAATAGCCAGAAACCGGTCCCAGGATGCTTGTTTCCGGTCCAGGGAAGACATGGCTTGGCAGTTCGGGCTCGAATGTTCCCATGAGGCACAGGGTCAGACTGATTTGCATATGGCCATGTCTGAACTGGGGTGGTGGAGTGAGCTAAAGAATGATGATGGATTAAACCCAGATCAGTTGACTGGGGGTAAGTGTTTGATTAGCTCAAGCGCTCCGTCCATCTTCCCCTTTGGTATCGCTTTGTTCGCCCTAAGTTGGCAGGGTATGCCCAGACGTGGGTCCCTTGCTCACTTTGCCACTGGATTCAAGCTAGCCTGGCTGATGATGGCTGAATAGCCAGAAACCGGTCCCAGGATGCTTGTTTCCGGTCCAGGGAAGATATGGATTGGCAGTTCGGGCTGGACCGTTCCCATGAGGCACAGGGTCAGACTGATTTGCATATGGCCATGTCTGAACTGGGGTGGTGGAGTGAGCTAAAGAATGATGATGGATTAAACCCAGATCAGTTGACTGGGGGTGAGTGTTTGATTAGCTCAGCGCTCCGTCCATCATCCCCTTTGGTATCGCTTTGTTCGCCCTAAGTTGGCAGGGAATGCCCAGACGTGGGTCCCTTGCTCACTTTGCCACTGGATTCAAGCTAGCCTGGCTGATGACGGCTGAATAGCCAGAAACCGGTCCCAGGATGGTTGTTTCCGGTCCAGGGAAGACATGGCTTGGCAGTTCGGGCTGGACTGTTCCCATGAGGCACAGGGTCAGACTGATTTGCATATGGCCATGTCTGAACTGGGGTGGTGGAGTGAGCTAAGGAATGATGATGGATTAAACCCAGATCAGTTGACTGGGGGTGAGTGTTTGATTAGCTCAAGCGCTCCGTCCATCATCCCCTTTGGTATCGCTTTGTTCGCCCTAAGTTGGCAGGGTATGCCCAGACGTGGGTCCCTTGCTCACTTTGCCACTGGATTCAAGCTAGCCTGGCTGATGACGGCTGAATAGCCAGAAACCGGTCCCAGGATGCTTGTTTCCGGTCCAGGGAAGACATGGCTTCGCAGTTCGGGCTGGACCGTTCCCATGAGGCACAGGGTCAGACTGATTTGCATATGGCCATGTCTGAACTGGGGTGGTGGAGTGAGCTAAAGAATGATGATGGATTAAACCCAGATCAGTTGACTGGGGGTGAGTGTTTGATTAGCTCAAGCACTCCGTCCATCATCCCCTTTGGTATCGCTTTGTTCGCCGTATGTTGGCAGGGTATGCCCAGACGTGGGTCCCTTGCTCACTTTGCCACTGGATTCAAGCTAGCCTGGCTGATGACGGCTGAATAGCCAGAAACCGGTCCCAGGATGCTTGTTTCCGGTCCAGGGAAGACATGGCTTGGCAGTTCGGGCTGGACTGTTCCCATGAGGCACAGGGTCAGACTGATTTGCATATGGCCATGTCTGGACTGGGGTGGTGGAGTGAGCTAAAGAATGATGATGGATTAAACCCAGATCAGTTGACTGGGGGTGAGTGTTTGATTAGCTCAAGCGCTCCGTCCATCATCCCCTTTGGTATCGCTTTGTTCGCCCTAAGTTGGCAGGGTATGCCCAGACGTGGGTCCCTTGCTCACTTTGCCACTGGATTCAAGCTAGCCTGGCTGATGACAGCTGAATAGCCAGAAACCGGTCCCAGGATGCTTGTTTCCGGTCCAGGGAAGATATGGATTGGCAGTTCGGGCTGGACCGTTCCCATGAGGCACAGGGTCAGACTGATTTGCATATGGCCATGTCTGAACTGGGGTGGTGGAGTGAGCTAAAGAATGATGATGGATTAAACCCAGATCAGTTGACTGGGGGTGAGTGTTTGATTAGCTCAAGCGCTCCGTCCATCATCCCCTTTGGTATCGCTTTGTTCGCCCTAAGTTGGCAGGGAATGCCCAGACGTGGGTCCCTTGCTCACTTTGCCAGCGGATTCAAGCTAGACTGGCTGATGACAGCTGAATAGCCAGAAACCGGTCCCAGGATGGTTGTTTCCGGTCCAGGGAAGACATGGCTTGGCAGTTCGGGCTGGACTGTTCCCATGAGCCACAGGGTCTGACTGATTTGCATATGGCCATGTCTGAACTGGGGTGGTGGAGAGAGCTAAAGAATGATGATGGATTAAACCCAGATCAGTTCACTGGGGGTGAGTGTTTGATTAGCTCAAGCGCTCCGTCCATCATCCCCTTTGGTATCGCTTTTTGCCCTAAGTTGGCAGGGTATGCCCAGACGTGGGTCCCTTGCTCACTTTGCCACTGGATTCAAGCTAGCCTGGCTGATGACGGCTGAATAGCCAGAAACCGGTCCCAGGATGCGTGTTTCTGGTCCAGGGAAGACATGGCTTGGCAGTTCGGGCTGGACTGTTCCCATGAGGCACAGGGTCAGACTGATTTGCATATGGCCATGTCTGAACTGGGGTGGTGGAGTGAGCTAAAGAATGATGATGGATTAAACCCAGATCAGTTGACTGGGGGTGAGTGTTTGATTAGCTCAAGCGCTCCGTCCATCATCCCCTTTGGTATCGCTTTATTCGCCCTAAGTTGGCAGGGTATGCCCAGACGTGGGACCCTTGCTCACTTTGCCACTGGATTCAAGCTAGCCTGGCTGATGACGGCTGAATAGCCAGAAACCAGTCCCAGGATGCTTGTTTCCGGTCCAGGGAAGACATGGCTTGGCAGTTCGGGCTGGACTGTTCCCATGAGTCACAGGGTCAGACTGATTTGCATATGGCCATGTCTGAACTGGGGTGGTTGAGTGAGCTAAAGAATGATGATGGATTAAAACCAGATCAGTTGACTGGGGGTGAGTGTTTGATTAGCTCAAGCGCTCCGTCCATCATCCCCTTTGGTATCGCTTTGTTCGCCCTAAGTTGGCAGGGTATGCCCAGACGTGGGTCCCTTGCTCACTTTGCCACTGGATTCAAGCAAGCCTGGCTGATGATGGCTGAATAGCCAGAAACCGGTCCCAGGATGCTTGTTTCCGGTCCAGGGAAGACATGGCTTGGCAGTTCGGGCTGGACTGTTCCCATGAGGCACAGGGTCAGACTGATTTGCATATGGCCATGTCTGAACTGGGGTGGTGGAGTGAGCTAAAGAATGATGATGGATTAAACCCAGATCAGTTGACTGGGGTTGAGTGTTTGATTAGCTCAAGCGCTCCGTCCATCATCCCCTTTGGTATAGCTTTGTTCGCCCTAAGTTGGCAGGGTATGCCCAGACGTGGGTCCCTTGCTCACTTTGCCACTGTATTCAAGCTAGCCTGGCTGATGACGGCTGAATAGCCAGACACCGGTCCCAGGCTGCTTGTTTCCGGTCCAGGGAAGACATGGCTTGGCAGTTCGGGCTGGACTGTTCCCATGAGGCACAGGGTCAGACTGATTTGCATATGGCCATGTCTGAACTGGGGTGGTGGAGTGAGCTAAAGAATGATGATGGATTAAACCCAGATCAGTTGACTGGGGGTGAGTGTTTGATTAGCTCAAGCGCTCCGTCCATCATCCCCTTTGGTATCACTTTGTTCGCCCTAAGTTGGCAAGGTATGCCCAGACGTGGGTCCCTTGCTCACTTTGCCACTGCATTCAAGCTAGCCTGGCTGATGACGGCTGAATAGCCAGAAACCGGTCCCAGGATGCTTGTTTCCGGTACAGGGAAGACATGGCTTGGCAGTTCGGGCTGGACTGTTCCCATGAGGCACAGGGTCAGACTGATTTGCATATGGCCATGTCTGAACTGGGGTGGTGGAGTGAGCTAAAGAATGATGATGGATTAAACCCAGATCAGTTGACTGGGGTGAGTGTTTGATTAGCTCAAGCGCTCCGTCCATCATCCCCTTTGGTATCGCTTTGTTCGCCCTAAGTTGGCAGGGTGTGCCCAGACGTGGGTCCCTTGCTCACTTTGCCACTGGATTCAAGCTAGCCTGGCTGATGACGGCTGAATAGCCAGAAACCGGTCCCAGGATGCTTGTTTCCGGTCCAGGGAAGACATGGCTTGGCAGTTCGGGCTCGAATGTTCCCATGAGGCACAGGGTCAGACTGATTTGCATATGGCCATGTCTGAACTGGGGTGGTGGAGTGAGCTAAAGAATGATGATGGATTAAACCCAGATCAGTTGACTGGGGGTAAGTGTTTGATTAGCTCAAGCGCACCGTCCATCATCCCCTTTGGTATCGCTTTGTTCGCCCTAAGTTGGCAGGGTATGCCCAGACGTGGGTCCCTTGCTCACTTTGCCACTGGATTCAAGCTAGCCTGGCTGATGACGGCTGAATAGCCAGAAACCGGTCCCAGGATGCTTGTTTCTGGTCCAGGGAAGATATGGATTGGCAGTTCGGGCTGGACCGTTCCCATGAGGCACAGGGTCAGACTGATTTGCATATGGCCATGTCTGAACTGGGGTGGTGGAGTGAGCTAAAGAATGATGATGGATTAAACCCAGATCAGTTAACTGGGGGTGAGTGTTTGATTAGCTCAAGCGCTCCGTCCATCATCCCCTTTGGTATCGCTTTGTTCGCCCTAAGTTGGCAGGGAATGCCCAGACGTGGGTCCCTTGCTCACTTTGCCACTGGATTCAAGCTAGCCTGGCTGATGACGGCTGAATAGCCAGAAACCGGTCCCAGGATGGTTGTTTCCGGTCCAGGGAAGACATGGCTTGGCAGTTCGGGCTGGACTGTTCCCATGAGGCACAGGGTCAGACTGATTTGCATATGGCCATGTCTGAACTGGGGTGGTGGAGTGAGCTAAGGAATGATGATGGATTAAACCCAGATCAGTTGACTGGGGGTGAGTGTTTGATTAGCGCAAGCGCTCCGTCCATCATCCCCTTTGGTATCGCTTTGTTCGCCCTAAGTTGGCAGGGTATGCCCAGACGTGGGTCCCTTGCTCACTTTGCCACTGGATTCAAGCTAGCCTGGCTGATGACGGCTGAATGGCCAGAAACCGGTCCCAGGATGCTTGTTTCCGGTCCAGGGAAGACATGGCTTGGCAGTTCGGGCTGGACTGTTCCCATGAGGCACAGGGTCAGACTGATTTGCATATGGCCATGTCTGAACTGGGGTGGTGGAGTGAGCTAAAGAATGATGATGGATTAAACCCAGATCAGTTGACTGGGGGTGAGTGTTTGATTAGCTCAAGCGCTCCGTCCATCATCCCCTTTGGTATCGCTTTGTTTGCCCTAAGTTGGCAGGGTATGCCCAGACGTGGGTCCCTTGCTCACTTTGCCACTGGATTCAAGCTAGCCTGGCTGATGACGGCTGAATAGCCAGAAACCGGTCCCAGGATGCTTGTTTCCGGTCCAGGGAAGACATGGCTTGGCAGTTCGGGCTGGACTGTTCCCATGAGGCACAGGGTCAGACTGATTTGCATATGGCCATGTCTGAACTGGGGTGGTGGAGTGAGCTAAAGAATGATGATGGATTAAACCCATATCAGTTGACTGGGGTTGAGTGTTTGATTAGCTCAAGCACTCCGTCCATCATCCCCTTTGGTATCGCTTTGTTCGCCCTATGTTGGCAGGGTATGCCCAGACGTGGGTCCCTTGCTCACTTTGCCACTGGATTCAAGCTAGCCTGGCTGATGACGGCTGAATAGCCAGAAACCGGTCCCAGGATGCTTGTTTCCGGTCCAGGGAAGACATGGCTTGGCAGTTCGGGCTGGACTGTTCCCATGAGGCACAGGGTCAGACTGATTTGCATATGGCCATGTCTGAACTGGGGTGGTGGAGTGAGCTAAAGAATGATGATGGATTAAACCCAGATCAGTTGACTGGGGGTGAGTGTTTGATTAGCTCAAGCGCTCCGTCCATCATCCCCTTTGGTATCGCTTTGTTCGCCCTAAGTTGGCAGGGTATGCCCAGACGTGGGTCCCTTGCTCACTTTGCCATGGATTCAAGCTAGCCTGGCTGATGACGGCTGAATAGCCAGAAACCGGTCCCAGGGTGCTTGTTTCCGGTCCAGGGAAGACATGGCTTGGCAGTTCGGGCTGGACTGTTCCCATGAGGCACAGGGTCAGACTGATTTGCATATGGCCATGTCTGAACTGGGGTGGTGGAGTGAGCTAAAGAATGATGATGGATTAAACCCAGATCAGTTGACTGGGGTGAGTGTTTGATTAGCTCAAGCGCTCCGTCCATCATCCCCTTTGGTATCGCTTTGTTCGCCCTAAGTTGGCAGGGTATGCCCAGACGTGGGTCCCTTGATCACTTTGCCACTGGATTCAAGCTAGCCTGGCTGATGATGGCTGAATAGCCAGACACTGGTCCCAGGATGCTTGTTTCCAGTCCAGGGAAGACATGGCTTGGCAGTTCGGGCTGGACTTTTCCCATGAGGCACAGGGTCAAACTGATTTGCATATGGCCATGTCTGAACTGGGGTGGTGGAGTGAGCTAAAGAATGATGATGGATTAAACCCAGATCAGTTGACTGGGGGTGAGTGTTTGATTAGCTCAAGCGCTCTGTCCATCATCCCCTTTGGTATCGCTTTGTTCGCCCTAAGTTGGCAGGGTATGCCCAGACGTGGGTCCCTTGCTCACTTTGCCACTGGATTCAAGCTAGCCTGGCTGATGACGGCTGAATAGCCAGAAACCGGTCCCAGGATGCTTGTTTCCGGTCCAGGGAAGACATGGCTTGGCAGTTCGGGCTGGACTGTTCCCATGAGGCACAGGGTCAGACTGATTTGCATATGGCCATGTCTGAACTGGGGTGGTGGAGTGAGCTAAAGAATGATGATGGATTAAACCCAGATCAGTTGACTGGGGGTGAGTGTTTGATTAGCTCAAGCGCTCCGTCCATCACCCCCTTTGGTATCACTTTGTTCGCCCTAAGTTGGCAGGGTATACCCAGACGTGGGTCCCTTGCTCACTTTGCCACTGGATTCAAGCTAGCCTGGCTGATGACGGCTGAATAGCCAGAAACCGGTCCAGGGAAGACATGGCTTGGCAGTTCGGGCTGGACTGTTCCCATGAGGCACAGGGTCAGACTAATTTGCATATGGCCATGTCTGAACTGGGGTGGTGGAGTGAGCTAAAGAATGATGATGGATTAAACCCAGATCAGTTGACAGGGGGTGAGTGTTTGATTAGCTCAAGCGCTCCGTCCATCATCCCCTTTGGTATCGCTTTGTTCGCCCTAAGTTGGCAGGGTATGCCCAGACGTCGGTCCCTTGCTCACTTTGCCACTGGATTCAAGCTAGCCTGGCTGATGGCGGCTGAATAGCCAGAAACCCGTCCCAGGATGGTTGTTTCCAGTCCAGGGAAGACATGGCTTGGCAGTTCGGGCTGGACTGTTCCCATGAGGCACAGGGTCAGACTAATTTGCATATGGCCATGTCTGAACTGGGTTGGTGGAGTGAGCTAAAGAATGATGATGGATTAAACCCAGATCAGTTGACTGGGGGTGAGTGTTTGATTAGCTCAAGCGCTCCGTCCATCATCCCCTTTGGTATCGCTTTGTTCACCCTAAGTTGGCAGGGTATGCCCAGACGTGGGTCCCTTGCTCACTTTGCCACTGGATTCAAGCTAGCCTGGCTGATGACGGCTGAATAGCCAGAAACCGGTCCCAGGATGCTTGTTTCCGGTCCAGGGAAGACATGGCTTGGCAGTTCGGGCTGGACTGTTCCCATGAGGCACAGGGTCAGACTGATTTGCATATGGCCATGTCTGAACTGGTGTGGTGGAGTGAGCTAAAGAATGATGATGGATTAAACCCAGATCAGTTGACTGGGGGTGAGTGTTTGATTAGCTCAAGCGCTCCGTCCATCATCCCCTTTGGTATCGCTTTGTTCACCCTAAGTTGGCAGGGTATGCCCAGACGTGGGTCCCTTGCTCACTTTGCCACTGGATTCAAGCTAGCCTGGCTGATGACGGCTGAATAGCCAGAAACCGGTCCCAGGATGCTTGTTTCCGGTCCAGGGAAGACATGGCTTGGCAGTTCGGGCTGGACTGTTCCCATGAGGCACAGGGTCAGACAGATTTGCATATGGCCATGTCTGAACTGGGGTGGTGGAGTGAGCTAAAGAATGATGATGGATTAAACCCAGATCAGTTGACTGGGGGTGAGTGTTTGATTAGCTCAAGCGCTCCGTCCATCATCCCCTTTGGTATCACTTTGTTCGCCCTAAGTTGGCAGGGTATGCCCAGACGTGGGTCCCTTGCTCACTTTGCCACTGGATTCAAGCTAGCCTGGCTGATGACGGCTGAATAGCCAGAAACCGGTCCCAGGATGCTTGTTTCCGGTCCAGGGAAGACATGGCTTGGCAGTTCGGACTGGACTGTTCCCATGAGGCACAGGGTCAGACTGATTTGCATATGGCCATGTCTGAACTGGGGTGGTGGAGTGAGCTAAAGAATGATGATGGATTAAACCCAGATCAGTTGACTGGGGGTGAGTGTTTGATTAGCTCAAGCGCTCCGTCCATCATCCTCTTTGGTACCAAAATAATAGTGGCCTCATTAGTAAATCAGATAGGTAAAAGTGGCCCATGTTTGCAAACTGGTGCAGTTTTGAACTGTAAAGACATGCTTTAAAAGTGTTTTGCAAGGTATGAAGATCGCAAGGTTTTGAGTGTGCTGAGGGAAATGTTTGTTTTAATATCAGTGAAACCAACAGAAAAACGGCGCAGCAGACCATAAAAGAGGCCCACAAACAGCCAAAAATAAGAGCCCACACTGACCTTTTAGGGCAGATCACTGGGCAGCGCATGATTGCCCTATAGACCAGTCTGACCCTGGTTATGTACCTGATTGTCCTTGTCAAACTTCTGACTAGGTTACAACTGGTGATAAACGCTGAGACATTCCTACTCACAGGTCTTTCAAGAATCGACCATATCAGCCCTTTTTTCCACTCTTTCCACATGCCCTTTTTGCTGAGTTGACTTCTCTTTAAATCAGTGGTGTTTACCTAAAAGAGGGAATTATTATCCTGCATGAGGTTTTAGCAGCTAAATGTGGAAGGGGTAATCAGACAGAATATCGAGGAAAACAATTCGAACCACAATAATATAGAGTGACAAATATCATGGAATGGAAATATCGAGTGCAAGAATATCGTTGTCAAGAATATTGATTTGAAGGTAAGTAATATCAATTTGAAAAACATAGAAGTCATTAATATCGTTTGCAAAAATGTAATTGTTTAAAATATCGTTTTTTAATTATTGTTATGTTTTTTAGTTTATATTTTAAATGTATATGACATTATTTTTTGTTTAATTTCTGTTTATGTTTCTTTCTATATTAGTTAATTTTTTAGTACTTATGAAATTTAATTTAATAAAATTTGTGTTTTTTAGTTCTGTAGCGGGTTGTGGGTTTATAGGTGTATAGGGTGGGAAGTAATTTAATTATAATACATTAATAATTATTTTTTAATTAATATTATTTTCTGTTTTTTAGTTCTGTAGTGTATTTATAATTGTGTTATTAATTTATTTTATGTAAATATGTTTTGCAGGTCATGGTGTTTATAGGGGTAAAGAGTGGAAAATAATTTATTTTTAATTAGTTGATATTTAATTACAATTAATTAATTGATAATTAATTAAGTTAATTGTGTAATCTTTTAGGTGCGGGTTGTGGGGTTGTAGGGGTAAAGGGTGGAAAGTAATTTATTTTCAATTAATTATTACTTAGTTGTTAATTAATAATAATTAAATAATTGATATTTAATTATGTTAATTGTGTAATTTATTTTTTGGGTGTGGGTTGTGAGGTTATGGGGTAAAGGGTGGAAAATAATGTATTTTAAATTAATTAATAAACAGATGTTAATTTATAATACAAATTTAATTTATAATTAATTATGTTAATTGAGTAATTAATTTGTTTTGGTGTGGGTTGTGGGGTTATAGGGGTAAAGGGTGGGAAGTAATGTATTCCTAATTAATTAATAAATAGTTGTTAATTAATAATAATTAATTAATTGAAAAGTAATTATGTGAATTGTGTAACTTATTTTTTTAGGTGTGGGTAGTGGGGTTAGAGGGGTAAAGGTTGGGAAGTAATTTATTTTAATGAATTTAGATTTAGATTTTCATAAATAATATTTGTTTAATTGATAAATAATTATGTTAATTGTGCAAGTAATTATTTTTAAATCTAGATGTGGTTGTGGGTTTTGTAAGGGTATAGGGTGGGAAGTAAATTAATTATACATTTTTAATATTCAAATATTTGTATTTTGTATTCAACAAATTTATTAATTTATTTACTGTTTTTAAATTATTTTAATTTTGTTTATGATATTTTACTTGTTTTTAATGTTGCACTGACTGGAGTGTGAATAGTAAATTTTACCCCTCCGCAATCCAACACTTTCCCTAGTGTTGCACTGACTGGAGTGGGAATAGTAAATTTTACCCCTCAGCAATCCAACATTTTCCCTACTGTTGCACTGACTGGAGTGGTATTATTACATTTTTCCCCTCCGCAATCCAACACTTTCCTTACAGTTGCACTGACTGGAGTGGGACTATTGACATTTTTCCCCTCCGCAATCCAAGACTTTCCCTACTGTTGCACTGACTGGAGTGGGAATATAATTTTTTTGGGTTAATTATAGTATTTATTGATGTGTTAATTGTACTGGGAACAGTAAATTGTAGTATTTTCCAATGTTATATTTTAATTAATTTTATATTTATTGTAGCTAGAGTAGTAAATTTTATTTTTGTGTGATGTAAAGAATTTATTAATTTTTGTGTTGTGTTAGGTGGGAGCACTTATTTTTATATTTATTTAGTATAAAAATGTTTTTTATTTAATGTAGCGGGAAATTTTATGTATTTATTTTAATATTTAATAATTTAGTTTATGTTGTAATTTAGATAATGATGTATTTGATTTATTATAATAATAATATTTAGAAATGTCAATATTTTGTGTTTTTAAATTATTTATAATTAACCCCTTCGCTGCTAGGCCTTTTCCCCCTGTGCTAAGCCTTTTTTGGCTATTTGGGGTAGTTCGCGCTTAGGCCCCTGTAACCTTTTGACCACATAAGGTATCCACGCCAAATTTGCGCCCTTTTTTTCCAACATCATGGGTATTCAAAAGGTACCCAAGGTTTGTGGATTCCCCTGGAGGGGACCCAGAAATTAGCCAAACTACAGCTAAATTTTTTTTTTGGGGGGGAAAAATGGGAAAAAAGGGCACCAGATGAAAGGGTCTGGTTTTTTCCCTGCCAATGGTATCAAAAAAGGGGTTGTGGTGCTGAAATCACCATCTTCCCAGCTTTCAGGGACAAGCACACTTTTGTCGGAAAACAAAAATGTTTTACACAGTTTTGGCATTTTTCTGGGACATAGCCTATTTTTGCTATTTTTGTGCTTTCAACCTCCTTCCAGTTAATGGTAGAAATGGGTATGAAAGCAGTAATGGATCCTGGAGAGCTATACATTTTAAAAACGTAGACAAAATTCTGAATTCAGCAAGGGGTCATTTGTGTAGATCCTTCAAGGTTTCTTCATAGAAACTAACAGTTAAATATAGGAAACATTGAAAATTAGTTGAAAAAAACAGCCATTTGTGTCAATGTTTTCACCTGTAACTTCTTTTAATTATGACAGCTGTATGAAAGCAATATACCGTTACATTTGCTGGACCTTTCTGGTTGTGGGGATATATAGGACTTGTAGGTTCACCAAGAACCCGACGAACCCAGAGCCAATAACTGAGCAGCGTCTTGCAATGGTTTTTTATTATGTACCGGGTATATAGCAATTATTTTGGGAAAATGTATGCATGGAAAAATTGGAATGAAAGACACCTATGTATTTCTGAAATGGGAACAAAATATAGAGTTTAGAAACAGTAGATATTTGCACATTTCCGAAATCGGGAGTACCCATACTAGCATGAGAATTATAGGTCATTTTTCAAAATGACTTCTTTTACCCATTGTCTTTCATTTGGAAGGCAGAAATGCATCGAAAGTCAATAGGTAGTAACAGTTGCTCTACAATTCTGAGTTCCCCTAAGTCTCCCGATAAAAATGGTACCTCACTTGTGTGGGTAGGCCTAGTGCCCGCGACAGGAAACGTCCCAAAACGCAACGTGGACACACCACATTTTCGCAGTGAAAAATTACCCTTTTTTTGCAAAGTGCCTAGCTGTAGTTTTTTAACCCTAGCTCTGCCAGCACCTAGGAAAACCTAGCAAACCTATACATTTTTGAAAACTAGACACCCAGAGGAATCTAGGATGGGGTGACTTGACTGGCTCTCACCAGGTTCTGTTACCCAGAATCCCTTGCAAACCTAAAACATTGTAAAAAAAAACACATTTTCCTCACATTTCTGTGGTGGAAAGTTCTGGAATCTGCGTGGATCCACAAAATTCCACCCACCCCGCGTTCCCCAAAGTCTTCCGAGAAAAATGGTACCTCACTTGTGTGGGTAGGCCTAGTGCCAGTGACATGAAATGGCCCAAAACGCAAGGTGGACACACCACATCTTCAGAGTGAAAAATGACCCTTTTTTTGCAAAGTGCCTAGCTGTAGTTTTTGAACCCTAGCTCTGCCGGCACCTAGGGAAACCTAGCAAACCTATAAATTTTTGAAAATTAGACACCCAGGGAAATCCAGTATAGGGTGATTTGACTGGCTCTCACCAGGTTCTGTTACCCAGAATCCCTTGCAAACCTAAAAAGTTGTCCAAAGAAACACATTTTCCTCACATTTCTGTGGTGGAAAGTTCTGGAATCTGCGTGGATCCACAAAATTCCACCCACCCCGCGTTCCCCAAAGTCTTCCGAGAAAAATGGTACCTCACTTGTGTGGGTAGGCCTAGTGCCCTCGACAGGAAACGGCCCAAAATGCAAGGTGTACACACCACATTTTCAGAGTGAAAAATGACCCTTTTTTTGCAAAGTGCCTAGCTGTAGTTTTTGAACCCTAGCTCTGCTGGCACCTAGGGAAACCTAGCAAACCTATACATTTTTGAAAACTAGACACCCAGGGGAATCCAGGATGGGGTGACTTGACTGGCTCTCACCAGGTTCTGTTACCCAGAATCCCATTAAACCTAAAAAATGTCAAAAAACACATTTTCCTCATATTTCTGTGGTGGAAAGTTCTGGAATCTGCGTGGATCCACAAAATTCCACCCACCCCGCGTTCCCCAAAGTCTTCCGAGAAAAATGGTACCTCACTTGTGTGGGTAGGCCTAGTGCCCACGACAGGAAACGGCCCAAAATGCAAGGTAGACACACCACATTTTCAGAGTGAAAAATGACCCTTTTTTTGCAAAGTGCCTAGCTGTAGTTTTTGAACCCTAGCTCTGCCGGCACCTAGGGAAACCTAGCAAACCTATACATTTTTGAAAACTAGACACCCAGGGAAATCCAGGATGGGGTGACTTGACTGACTCTCACCAGGTTCTGTTACCCAGAATCCCTTGCAAACTTAAAAATTGTCAAAAAAACCACATTTGCCTCACATTTCTGTGGTGGAAAGTTCTGGAATCTGCGTGGATCCACAAAATTCCACCCACCCCGGGTTCCCCAAAGTCTTCCGAGAAAAATGGTACCTCACTTGTGTGGGTAGGCCTAGTGCCAGCGACAGGAAACGGCCCAAAATGCAAGGTGGACGCACCACATTTTCAGAGTGAAAAATGACCCTTTTTTTGCAAAGTGCCTAGCTGTAGTTTTTGACCCTAGCTCTGCTGGCACCTAGGGAAACCTAGCAAACCTATACATTTTTGAAAACTAGACACCCGGGGGATTCTAGGGAGGTATGGCTTGCGTGGATACCCCAACATTTTCTTACCCAGAATCCCCTGCAAACCTCATATTTAGCTGAAAAAATCACTTTTTCCACACATTTTTGTGTGGGAAAGTTATGGCATCACCGGGCTGACACAAATTCTCTACCACCCAGCGTTCCCCCGGGTCTCCCTATAAAAATGGTGCCTCACTCGTGTGGGAGGCCCAAGTACCAGCAACAGGCAAGGGCCCTAAACGTATTGAGGCAACATCAAAATTGCCTATCACAAAACGACCTGGTTTTGCAAGGGGGGTCACCTGGGTTTTTGGCCAGGTGCTCGGCGGCCATCTAGGGAAACCTACCAAACCCACACATTTCTGAAAACTAGACACCCGGGGGATTCCAGGGAGGTATGTCTTGCGTGGATCCCCAACGTTTTCGTACCCAGAATCCCCTGCAAACCTCAAATTTAGCTGATAAAATCACTTTTTCACACATTTTTGTGTGGGAAAGATGTGGCATCACCGGGCTGACACAAATTTCCTACCACCCAGCGTTCCCCCGGGTCTCCCAATAAAAATGGTGCCTCACTCGTGTGGGAGTCCCAAGTACCCGCGACAGGCAAGGGCCCAAAACGTATTGAGGCAACATCACAATTGCCTATCACAAAACGACCTGGTTTTGCAAGGGGGGTCACCTGGGTTTTTGGCCCCGTGCTCGGCGGCCATCTAGGGAAACCTACCAAACCCACACATTTCTGTAAACTAGACACCCGGGGGATTCCAGGGAGGTATGGCTTGCGTGGATCCCCAACGTTTTCTTACCCAGAATCCCCTGCAAACCTCAAATTTAGCTGAAAAAGTCACTTTTTTACTCATTTTTGTGTGGGAAAGTTGTGGCATCACCGGGTTGACACAAATTTCCTACCACCCAGCACTCCCCCGGGTCTCCCGATAAAAATGGTGCCTCACTCGTGTAGGAGGCCCAAGTACCCGCGACAGGCAAGGGCCCAAAACGTATTGAGGCAACATCACAATTGCCTATCACAAAAGGACCTGGTTTTGCAAGGGGGGTCTCCTGGGTTTTTGGCCCCTTGCTCGGGCGGCCATCTAGGGAAACCTACCAAACCCACACATTTCTGAAAACTAGACACCCGGGGATTCCAGGGAGGTATGGCTTGCGTGGATCCCCTAACGTTTTCTTACCCAGAATCCCTGCAAACCTCAAATGTAGCTGAAAAAATCACTTTTTCACACATTTTTGTGTGGGAAAGTTGCGGCATCACCGGGCTGACACAAATTTCTTACCACCCAGCGTTCCCCGGGTCTCCCGATAAAAATGGTGCCAAGCATTGCGTGTAGGAGGCTCAAGTATTCGTGACAGGCAAGGGCCCAAAACGTATTGAGGCAACATCAAAATTGCCTATCACAAAATGTTTTGGGCCCTTGCCTGTCGCGGGTAGTTGGGCCTCCTACACAACTGGAAGCTCTTACCCAGCCTCCCGAGGCCAATAAAAAAAAAGGGAATTCCCTCTGCTGTTTACAGCAGAGGGATTTCCTGCCCCTGTCCTCATGACGGAATGGTTCCGTCATGAGCACAGGAGCACCGATGCTCATGACGGAACCATTCCGTCATGAGCATCGAAGGGGTTAAATTAAAAAATATGTGTTTGCTTTTTATTTTAAATTAAATTGATTTACCTTATTAATATTTTATATTTTTAGCATATTTAAATATGTATACATATATTTTTGATAATATTATATTAATTACGATTTTTTAAATTATATTATTATTTGAAATATTAGTTTATTTATATATGTATGTTCATAAGTATGTGTGTGTTTACATTTTTAAAAGTAAGTTTATTTGTCATATTTGTTAAAATATACATTTAAATATATTTTATTTTTATAAAATGAATGTTAGTATTTAAACATATGTTTATTTTAATATTCTAAATTATATATATTTAAAAATCGATATTTAATTCAACGATATTATTGTAAACAATATTTTTTTCGATATTTTTGTACTTATCCTTTTAAGTATAAGCAGTCGATATTTTTGTATTCTATATTTTTTCCTCAATACTTTTTTCTTATATATTTTTTTCCTCGATATTCTGTCAGTGAACCTGTAGAAGGTGAAGGCTGCAGCACCGATTGCAATCCACCTTTTTCACACTTCTCCTACTTTGGAAAACAGAGCTTTCTCTGGTGCAGCTGCCAAGGAATGGAATGCCCTTTCTGTGACCTTGCACATGGTGTCCCCAATGGTCTCAATACCCTGCCTCTACACTTGGCTCTTTAGCCAGTCCTTTGTTGTCTTTTTGCTGTTTACCCCATTCTTCTTTGACCTGTTGGCCTTTGAAATGCAATTTAAGCTTTTGTTGTTGTTTTTTTAATCTTCCTAGTTTTTCCCAAATGCCGCGTTATGGTTCAACTTCAGAATGCTTCTGGGTACGTTGCACTTACATGGGCTTCATTTGGAGGTAGTCAGGGGTCACAGCTGTGACCTCTAGCTGGTTACCTGCTGCTCCTGGCACTTTCTTTGGGACCTCTGGCCTCAGAGGGGGTAAATTAATCAACTAAAATTAACATAACATAGCATAGCATAGCACAGCACAACGTAACATAACATGTCCCTAAATCAGGACAATAGTTCTGTGAATTGGGCCCCACAGTAAATTAAGTGAAATTGCAATGGTACTTCAGGCGGATTTGTGAGGTCATAGGGAGATTTTGGATGTGCCAAAATACAACTGACATCTGCCTTGATCCCTTCTGTGCTCATGACGGAATGGTTCAGCCATGAGCACAAGTGCAAGTGTGCTCAAGACAGAACCATTCCGTCATGAGCACACTTGCAAAACATCCCTCTGCTGTAAATAGCAGAGGGATTTCTGATTTTTGTTTTTGCCTTGGGAGGTGGGGAAGAGCTTCCCCAACCTCCCAAAGCATAGTTTTAGTTTTCTTTGCAATGACGATCGTGCGCATGGTGCACTGTCGTCATTACAACGAAAACAAAACTGTTTTCGCTGCTCGTGGGGCTATCTCAGCCCCCCGAGCACCGAAGCACATGGGAGACATATTGTTGGAAAGGGGAGAATCTCCCCTTTCCAATGGTACCACTCCCTAGTGGATCCCTGCTTGGGGATCACCCCAGGAGGGTGATCCCCAAGCAGGGATCCACCCACTAACCACCAGGGGGCAGGGCGGCCCCTTGGGCAAGGGCCCCTTGCTCCCCCCATTTAATTTTGCCCCAGACAGTCTTTCTGCCCCCTGTAGGGGCAGAAAGCACCCTAGACCCCAGGGATTTTTTTTATAGGCCAGGGGTGGGGGCTGCCCAGAATGGGCATGCCAATGCCCTCACCCTGCCCCCCAAAAAAGGCAAAATACTTTCTGCCCCCCCAGGAGGCAGATGGGGGGATTAGCTCCTTTTCTGCCCACTGATCTGCCCCCTGGGGGGGGGCAGAAAGCC
Source organism: Calotriton arnoldi (assembly GCA_963921515.1). Classification (NCBI taxonomy): domain Eukaryota; kingdom Metazoa; phylum Chordata; class Amphibia; order Caudata; family Salamandridae; genus Calotriton; species Calotriton arnoldi. The sequence continues at coordinate 3,717,370 of CAWUFW010000449.1, forward strand.
CACTGGGCACCAGGGATATTTTTTTTTTATATTTAGGGGTGGGGGCTGCCCAAAATGGGCATGCCAATGCCCCCACCCCCAATAACAATTACCACAGTCTTTCTGTCCCCCCGGGAGGCAGATGGGGCAATAGTCCCTTATCTGCCCCCCCGGGGGGGCAGAAAGGCCGCTAGGCACCAGGGATTTTTTTTTTCAAAGTTCGGGGTGGGGGCTGCCCCGAATGGGCATGCAAATGCCCCCACTCCCCCAAAAAATGCCACAGTCTTTCTCCCCTCCGCAGGAGGCAGATGGGGGCAGTAGCCCCTGATCTGCCCTTGGGGGGCAGAAAGCCCACTAGGCACCAGGGATAATAATTTTCTCCTATATGTAGGGGTGGGGGCTGCCCAGAATGGGCATGCCCCCACCTCAAAAAACAATTGCCAAAAACTTTCTGCCCTCCCTGGGAGGCAGATGGGGGCAATTGCTCCTTATCTGCCCCCTCGGGGGGCAGAAATTCCACTAGGCACCAGGGATACATTTTTTTCAAAATTCAGGGGCGGTGGCTGCCCTGAATGGGTATGCCAATGCCCCCAACCCCCAAAAAAGATGCCACAGTATTTCTGCCCCCCCAGGAAGTAGATGGGGGCAGTAGCCTCTGATCTGCCCCCTGGGGGGCAGAGAGCCCACTAGGCGCCAGCGATTATGCTGGCTTTTTTATACGCAGGGGTAGGGGCTGCCCTGAATGGGCATCCCAATGCCCCACCCACCCAAAAAATAGCCACAGTCTTTCTGCACCCCTTGTGGGCATATCGGGGCAATAGCCCCCGATACCCCCTCTCCAGGGCAGCAGAAAGCCCACTAGGCACTGACTTTTTTTTGGAATGTGTCTACCTGTGGATTTTGAGTCCTAGCGCAGCCGGCACCCAAGGAAACCTAGCAAACCTATACATTTTTGAAAACTAGACACCCAGGGGAATCCAGGATGTGGTGACTCGTGGCACTCACTAGGGGGTCTATTAGGATGGCGGTCGGAAAAACATTCCGACCGCCATGCTAGCGGGAAACTTCCGCCCGCAGGTACCGCGGCAAAACCGTCGGCCAGATTAGGATGCACCGCCAGAAACTCCCTACCGCGGCGGTCGGATTCCAGGAATCAGCGCTGGAAAAGCTGAAAATCCGTCCGTGGTGGTCGGATTTGCTGCGGAAAGGCCAAAGACCGCCGTTTCCCCAGCGGTCTGGAACACATGGAGCTATCCGCAGTATTGCCACCGCCATCCTCGAATGGCCGGATTCTCCGCAGCGGTGTGGTGGGCTGTATGAGGCATCGTGATTTGACCGGCGGTCCTGACCGCATTCCACACGGCGGTACCTCTCATGTGGCTCCATCTGCTACCGGTGCGGACGGAGATTTTCAGCGGAACCCAGAACACCGCAGAGGACGGGAAATGGGCTATCTATGCCCATCATAATACGGCGGACGCAAAGACCGCCGATGGAGTGCGGAAAAGGGCATTTTACGCCACCGCCAGCACGGCGGATGTGCCTCCGCCCGCCATCGGAATAGGCCCCTATGTTCTGTTACCCAGAATCCCTTGCAAACCTCAAACTTTGTAAAAAAACAACAAATTTTCCTCACATTTCTGTGATGGAAAGTTCTGGAATCTGCGCAGATCCACAAACTTCCACACACCCAGCATTTTCCAAAGTCTCTAGATAAAAATGGTACCTCACTTGTTTGGGCAGGCCTACTACCCGCAACAGGAAATGGCCCAAAATGCAACGTGGACACACCATATTTTTACAGTGAAAACTGACCCTTTTTTTGCAAAGTGCCTAGCTGTAGGTTTTGAACCCTAGCTCTGCCGGCACCTAGGGAAACCTATTAAACCTAAACATTTTTTAAGACTAGACCCCCAGGGGAATCCAGGATGGGGTGACATGTGTGGCTCTCACCAGGTTCTGTTACCCAGAATCCCTTGCAAACCTAAAACTTTGTAAAAAAAACCACATTTCCCCCACATTTGTGTGATGAAAAGTTCTAGAATCTGCGTAGATCCACAAACTTCCACCCACCCTGCATTGTCTAAAGTCTCCCGATAAAAATGGTACCTCACTCGTGTGGGTGGGTCAAGTACCCATGACAGGCAAGGGCCCAAAATGTTTTGTGGCGACATCAAAATTACCTATCACAAAACGACCTGGTTTTGCAAGCGGGGGCACCTGGGTTTTTGGCCCCGGAATCAGCGTCTATCTAGGGAAACCTACCAAACCCACATATTTCTGAAAACTATACACCTTGGGGAGTCCAGTGAGGTATGGCTTGCATGGATCCGCCAAAGTTTCCCTACCCAGAATCCCCTGCAAACCTCAAATTTAGCTGAAAAAAATCAAATTTACCTCACTTTTCTGTGTGGGAAAGTTGTGGGATCGCTTGGCTGACAAAAAGTTCCTACCACCTAGCGTTCCCCCAGTTCTCCAGATTAAAATGGCACCTCACTTGTGTGGGTAGACATAGTGGCTGCAACAGGAAATGGCCCAAATCGTACTGTGGAGACTTCAAAATTACCTATCATAAAACTACCTGGTTTTGTGGGGGGCACCTGGTTTTTTGGCCCCTGGCTCGCGGCCATCTAGGGAAACATACAAAACCCATACATTTCAGAAAATTAGACACCCGGGGACTCCAGTGAGGTATGGTTTGCATGGATCCCCCAACGTTTTCCTACCCAAAATCCCCTGCAAACCTCAAATTTAGCTGAAACAATCACCTTTTCCACACATTTTTGTGTGGGATCACTGAGCCGGCACAAATGTCCTACCACCTGGTGTTCCCCTTGGTCTCCCGAGTAAAATGATACCTCACTTGTGTGGCTGTCCAATGCAGAATCAGCTAAAAGCCTATTTTAAAAAAAATGTAGAGCTTAGAATTAGCAGTGCTATACCCTTAATCCATATGTTTTTGGCCCTTCCCAGTCACAGGCCTTTGGCCCACCCACACAAGTGAGGTATCATTTTACTCGGGAGAACAAGGGGAACACTGGGTGGTAGGACATGTGTGCTAGCACGGTGATCCCACACAAAATAGTGTGGAAAAGTGATTTTGTCCAGCAAAATTTGAGGTTTGCAGGGGATTCTGGGTAGGGAAACTTTGGGAGATCCACAAAAGCTATACCCCACTGGAGTCCCCGGGTGTCTAGTTTTCCGAAATGTATGGGTTTTGTATGTTTCCCTAGATGGCCGCGAGCCAGGGGCCAAAAACTCAGGTGACCCCCCTTGCAAAAACAGGTTGTTTTGTGATAGGTAATTTTGATGTCTCCACAATACATTTTGGGCTCTATCCTGTCGCAAGTACTTGGCCCACCCACACGAGTGAGGTACAATTTGTATTGGGAGACCTGGGGATCGCTGGGTGGTAGGAAATTTTTGTCAGCCCGGTGATCCCACTACTTTTCCACACAAAAATTTGAGAAAAATTTGATTTTTTCAGCAAGATTTGAGGTTTGCAGGGGATTCTGGGTAGGGAAACGTTGGGAAAGACATGCAAGCCATACCTCACTGAACTCCCCAGGGTGTCTAATTTTCAGAAATGTGAGAGTTTGGTATGTTTCCCTTGATGGCCGCTGAGCCCGGGGCCAAAAACCAAGGTGTCCCCCCCTGCAAAACCAGGTCGTTTTATGATAGGTAATTTTGAAGTCTCCACAATATGTTTAGGGCCCTTGCCTGTCGCGGGCACTATGCCTACCCAAACAAGTGAGGTACCATTGTTCTTGGAAGACTTTGGAGAATGCGGGGTAGGTGGAATTTTGTTGATCCACACAGATTCCAGAACTTTCCATCACAGAAATGTGAGGAAAATGTGTTTTTTTTACAAAGTTTGAGGATTGCAAGGGATTCTGGGTAACAGAACCTGATGAGAGCCAGACAAGTCACACCCTCCTGGATTCCCCTGGGTGTCTAGTTTTCAAAAATGTATAGGTTTGCTAGGTTTCCCTAGGTGCCGGCAGAGCTAGGGTTCAAAAACTACAGCTAGGCACTTTGCAAAAACGGGTCAGTTTTCACTTTAAAAATGTGGTGTGTCCACGTTGCATTTTGGGCCGTTTCCTGTCGCGGGCACTAGGCCTACCCACACAAGTGAGGTACCATTTTTCTCAGAAAACTCTGGAGAAAGCGCCGTGGGTGGAATTTTGTGGATCCACGCAGATTCCAGAACTTTCCATCACAGAAATGTGAATAAAATGTGTTTTTTGTTACAAAGTTTGAGGTTTGCAAGGGATTCTGGGTAACAGAACCTGGTGGGAGCCAGACAAGTAACCCCCTCCTGGATTCCCCTGGGTGTCGAGTTTTCCAAAATGTTTAGGTTTACTAGGTTTCCCTAGGTGCCGGCAGAGCTAGAGTTCAAAATCTACAGCTAGGCACTTTGCAAAAAAGCGGTCAGTTTTCACTGTAAAAATGTGGTGTATCCACGTTGTGTTTTGGGCCGTTTCCTGTCGCGGGCACTAGGCCTACCCATACAAGTGAGGTAATATTTGTCTTGGAAGACTTTGGGGAATGCGGGGTGGGTGGAATTTTGTGGAGCCACGCAGATTTCAGAACTTTCCATCACAGAAATGTGAGGAAAATGTGTTTTATTTTTACAGAGTTTGAGGTTTGTAAGGAATTCTGGGTAACAGAACCTGGTGGGAGCCAGACAAGTCACCCCATCCTGGATTCCCCTGGATGTCTAGTTTTCCAAAATGTATAGGTTTGCTAGGTTTTCCTAGGAGCCGGCAGAACTAGGGTTCAAAGTCTACTGTTATGCACTTTGCAAGAAAGGGGTCAGTTTTCACTGCAAAAATGTGGTGTGTCCACGTTGAACTTTGGGCCGTTTCCTGTCGCGGGTACTAGGCCTACCCACACAAGTGAGGTACCATTTTTCTCAAAAGACTTTGGGGAATGCGGGCTGGGTGGAATTGTGTGGATCCACACTAATTCCAGAACTTTCCATCACAGAAATTTGAGGAAAATGTTTTTTTTTTTTACAAGGTTTGAGGTTTGCAAGGGATTCTGGGTAACAGAACCTGGTGTAAGCCAGACAAGTCACCCCATCCTGGATTCCCTGGGTGTCTAGTTTTCAAAAGTGTATAGGTTTGCTATGTTTCCCAAGGTGCTGGCAGAGCTAGGGTTCAAAATCTACAGCTCTGCACTTTGCAAAAAAGGGGTCAGATTTCACTGTAAAAATGTGGTGTGTCCACGTTGCGTTTTGGGCCGTTTCCTGTCGTGGGCAGTTGGCCTACTCACACAAGTGAGGTACCATTTTTCTTGGAAGACTTTGGGGAATGCAGGGTGGCAGGAATGTTGTGGATCCATGCAGATACCTGAACTTTCCAACACAGAAATGTGAGGAAAATTTGTTTTTTTGACAATGTTTGAGGTTTGCAAGTGATTCTGGGTAACAGAACCTGGTGAGAGCCAGACAAGTCACCCCATCCTAAATTCCCCTGGGTGTCTAGTTTACAAAAATGTATAGGTTTTCTAGGTTTCCATAGGTGCCGGCAGAGCTAGGGATCAAAATCCACAGCTAGGCACTTCAAAAAAAGGGTCAGTTTTCAGTGTAAAAATGTGGTGTGTCCATGTTGTGTTTTTGGCCGTTTCCTGTCGCCGGCAGTAGGCCTACCCACACAAGTGAGGTACCATTTTTCTTGGAAGACTTTGGGGAATGCGGGGTGGCAGGAATTTTGTGGATCCACGCAGATTCCAGATCTTTCTATCACAGAAATGTAAGGAAAGTGTGTTTTTTTTTTTACAATGTTTGAGGTTTGCAAGGAATGCTGGGCAACAGAACCTGGTGGGAGCCACTCACGTGACCCCATCCTAGATCCCTCTGGGTGTCTAGTTTTCAAAAATGTATAGGTTTGCTAGGTTTCCCTAGGTGCTGGCTGAGCTATGGTTTAAAATCCACAGCTAGGCACTTTGCAAAAAAAGGGTCTGTTTTCACTATAAAAATGTGGATGTTCAGGTTGCGTTTTGGGCCATTTCCTGTCGCTGGCACTAGGCCTACCCACACAAGTGAGGGTCAATTTATATCGGGAGACTTAGGCGAACACGGAATTGTAGAGCAACTGTTATTACCTATTGACTTTCGATGCATTTCTGGCTTCCAAATGTAAGACAATGTGTAAAAAAGAAGTCACTTTGAAAAATGTCAAATAATTCCCATGCTAGTATGAGTACCCACATTTATGGAGTTGTGCAAATAGCTACTGTTTCTAAAATCTATATTTGGTTCCCATTTCATAAATACATAGGTGTCTTTCATACCGATTTTTCACTGTTTTTATATTCCCAAATGAATTGCTATATACCCGGTACACAATAAAAAACCATTGCAAGACACTGCTCAGTTATTGGCTCTGGGTTCCTCGGGTTCTTGGTAAACCTACAAGTCCTATATATCCTCACAACCAGAAGGGTCCAGCGGATGTAACAGTATATTGCTTTCAAATATTTGTCATACTTGGAAGAAGTTACAGGTGAAAACGTTGGCACAAATGGCTGTTTTTTTCAACTCATTTTCAATATTTCCTATTTTCAGCTGTTAGTTTCTATAACAAAACCTTGAAGGATCTACACAAATGACCCCTTGCTGCATTCAGAATTGTGTGTACTATTGTGAAATGTATAGCTTTCCAGGATCCATTATTGCTTTCATACCCATTTCTACCATTAACTGGAAGGAGATTGAAAGCACAAAAATAGCAAAAATAAGCTATGTCCCAGTTAAATGCCAAAACTGTGTAAACAATTTTGGTTTTCTGACAAAAGTCTGTCAGCCTCTGAAAGCTGGGAAGATGGTGATTTCAGCACCACAAACCCTTTGTTGATACCATTTGCAGGGAAAAACCAGATGCTTTCTTCTGCAGCACTTTTTTCCCATTTAAAAAAAAAAAAATTCTGGGTCTCCTCCAGCGGAATCAACAACCCTGGGTACCTTTAAAATCTCCATGATGTTGGAAGAAAATGAAGCAAATTTGGCGTGGATACCTTATGTGGTCAAAACGTTACAGGGGCCTAAGCACGAACTACCCCAAATAACCAAAGAAAGGCTTGACAGGGGGGGAAAGGCCTAGCAGCGAAGGGGTTAAAGCGTTTTAAGATAACATAATCAGGAAGTAAACATTCAAAATAATAATCCACGTCCAAAAATCGTACAACTGTAGATTACAAAATCGTTTTCTAGTCAGAACAATGACCTTCATTTTAAATGAGACGTCTCTCATAGATTAGCTCATTCCTTTATAGATATTCATTCAGTGCCTCACAGGAAATCTTCCTTTTCAAACGTGCAGCTCGTGCTGCGTGCATGTACATATCATCGTGGCCTATGATGTATGGTCTAGGGGAGCTAGAAAGTTAAAATCCTAAAACACAAAATTCAAAGGTACAAGAAAGATTGCAATTCATGAACAAAAACTATTGTGCCTCTGACATAAATGAGCGAAACGTCAGAAATACTCCTTACAATGGTGGCAGAGGCCTGCATTTTTATTCCCTTGCTCCACTTTGCCACATTGAAGATTCAGCAAAACCTCTGGAACATCATACAGATTGCGACCAACAAGATTTAGTACTTTAGCATAGAAGATGTTTGGAGCAGCTGGTACAGTTGAGCCATTCTGGAGAAATGCGTGTCTGTAATGCATGCATGTTTGCATGCGACAGACGCAAAAAACAAAAGCTGTGTTAGGAACAATAGACTTCTATTCTGAAGGGTAAGGTGGATTGATATTTTATTTTTTCAGGGCAGCATATTATTTGTTAAAACCTGAAAATGTTTGACTGAAGACAATTGAGAAAAACGCTAATGGACAGTGGTATTGTTTTTAAGAATAGGGCGCCACTAAGGAGAGTAACACAAATATTGGTATGGAAAATGCCTATCTCTGTCTTGGTGCTGAAAGGTGAGGAGAACCACCAAACTCCCCAAATCGGTAGCCTAAGCTAACTTAACATGTAAAACTAGCAAGACCGTGCTAGCGTTCCGCACTCGGAGTTACACTAGGAGCTGTGTAACACACTTGGACCATTGGTATATACGCACAAATTTAATGGACGTCGCAAGAAACAGAACCCCTTGTGGGTTGGAAGTATCACCACAATAGAAAGAAATACATACAGAGAACATAGCCTTGATAAAGTCGCGGGACGATTTCCCTTGTAAAGCGATGAAACACGTGTCGGCTGTTTAGAAGATCCAAGGAATAAAGGAAAAGAACAAGAATTTACTTACCTGTGTTAATTTTGTGCTCACATTCTGCACCTTTTGATAATTACTGTGACATTATTTTGTGTGCTGAGGATTTTCTTTTACTGAAGACAATTGAGAGCCAATATATATTCACAAGAATTCCAAAATTGCAGAGATGTTAGCAGCGTCTGAGATCTGAAATTAAATTTAGGCATTGAGCACTTTAAAATATTTTCAGAAGCAAATAATATAAAAAAAAGCAAACAAAAAAAGGCAAACAAAAAATGTTCCGACTATTTTCTATCAGTCACTCCTATTCGCCCCATTCAGAAAGTTTCACTGTGAGTTGGCGTGAATTCCAATCATAGCACTCCTAGCTCACAGTAAGGCGGGATACTACAAATGTAGGTCACGTATTCTCACAGCCAAATATTTATGAGTCGGGCTGAAAGACCTCCACATCTTATGTCAGTTTGCTGATTATTTCTTTACGTTTGAATATTTTTTTAAATCAGTAATCCAGACATGTAAACGGTGCAGCAATACTTCAGTATTTACCAATATTAAAACATGGGCAAACTAGTTCACCTGGGGTAAACATTAAAGCGCAAATGGAACCTTAATCATCAAAATAGGAACTCACACGATGAACAAGCTCAAAACTGCGTAGGCTCTCCCAAGAAGAGTGGTGGAAAAGGGAAAGCAGAGTAACAAAAGAAAAAAACAGTCGCAAAAAAGAAAATCATTCAGGAACCTCCAACCCATCATCCGTCCTGAAGTATCTCATCCCAGTTTGCACCACATGGGCTATTTCAACTTCCCTCCCATGAGTCATTAACCCACAGCCATTCCCACATGTCCTCAAGAATCAATCAGCCTGGTTTAGAATCCCGATTTTCCAGGAATGTCTTAACCTTCTCCACCTGGGAAAAGAGAAATTTCTTCCCCAGTACTCCAACCGTAATGCTACTGGCTAACCCCCACGTGTCGTAAGCCTTCTGTATGTTAATTATTTCCAGATAACCATTAACATTTTCTTCTTGGTCAGTGTTTGTGGGCTCAAGTCCGAAAGCAGCAACTGCTTTGATTCTCTCTGTTTCATTACTTTCTTTAAAACTGTTGCTCTCAGGATTCAGCCCTGTATTTTAGCTTTTTTAATCATCATCGTTACTATGGCTCCAGAGTTCATCATGGATTGATTCGAATTCTATGCGACCCAAAAATGTTTTGGCACATTGTTTTGGGCTCCATCTTGTACATCTAGTGGTTCAGCCAAATATTCTTGTAGTCCTGCTTCCTTTGCCACCTCAGCAGTAACTCCAAGGACCCGAATGTGATAGTCCCTTCTCAGATTGTCTACTATCTCATTCTTCTTCCTAAGGGTCATTGCCGACCCCACAACATTGGATTGAAATTACTTCACTTCATTCAATTTATACTCCATTCCTTGCATCTTTCTGTCAAATATCTACATCTTCTTTTCATTCCCACTAATTTCTGCACCATGGCCAGGACCCTGCAGCCAGAACTTCCAATTTAATTCCCACATCTTTTAGTGCTGCCTTTATGTTGCCCTCTTTTAGGCCACTGTGGTGCTGCTATGTCTTTACTTTACTTTCTTTACTTTAGAGTAGAATATTTGCATGAGTGGAATATGGAATGTGTAGTGATTTTGGAGAGAATGGATGACATGTGGGTAGAACATTGAGGAGACGGTTTACACTCAAAGAGGACTTTGTTGAGGTAGCACATGCTTGTACCTGTTTACTCTTTATACTAACCAACTTGAATTGGATCTGAACTAGCATGGAGTATTCATCATAACAGGAGCACAGGCATACATTTCAGCAAGGTCCTCTCACCAGCTGTCTCGCATCAGTTGGAGGGACAAATCCTCCATATTGGATTTTGATGATATTATTCATGGTGAGAAAAAGTCCTCTTTACTCTTTCTTTTGCCTGATATATTAATCCGTGGGGGTAAAACTAAGATTCGCAAGTGTCAAATCTCTGCCTCAGAAGTAGGCTTTTCAGGTCAGGTAATGATGCATAACAACTGCAATTATGCGAGTTAGCAGGGGGATGGCGGTGGGAGGAAACTCTTTTGCATCTCATTATGGTGACTATATGACCCCATGGTAATTTGGGGTATCAGCCAACAGCAGAGAATCACTATCCTCCCTGGCTCGCCTCCAGGCATACCACCCCTCCTCCACAGCTGAATGCTTGGCCACGGCCCTGGTCATGCTGCTAGCAGACTGATACTATGCTGAAGTGTGTCTCCCCTTTGCCCAGGGTTTTCAATTTCTCCTGGCTGCCCCACTCCTCTAACTCTGGGAGCCAGCTCATAAGAGAGCACCATCATAGGCTCCTCGCTTTATGCACTAGTGTGCCCCACAATGCCTGCCAGGGATTTTTGCAATCAGCAAAAGAGCAGTATTCACTCCACTGCCAGAATGGGTGTAAGAATGCCAGACAGTCAACAACGGTCTGTGGAGTTTCCTCGTTATTTGGACAAAATATCGAGTTTTAAATATGGAGTTACAGTAATATCGTAAGAAAAATATCTTGATACAAAAATATCGTGATGCAGTAATATCGGTGTCAAGAATATTGATTTTTCAGGTAAGTAATATCATTGTCAAGAATATTGTTTTTATGAATATCATTTTCAATAACAGAGTTGTCTTTATGTGTTATAGTTAATATATTAATTTTGTCTTACTGTTTGTATAATTGTTAATACATTTTTTTACATATAGTTTGTAATAATTAGGGATTTATAAATTGTTCTTTAATTGCTAATAGTAATTTTTAGTTGTAGATGGTTGCTAGAATTGTAGTGTTAAAGGGTGGGTATTTAATAAGTATAATTAATTAATAATTAATTATACATTTTTTTCTTAATTATTTAATTGATAAATATTTATGTTATTTGTGTAATCATATTATTTAAGTTATATTTTAGGGGTATAAGGTGGGAAGGCAATTAAGTAATAATTAGTTATGTAGTTAATTAATAATTGTGAATTGTTATTTTGTAACTGCGCAAATCCACTGGAGGGAAACAATTTACACTAGCAGCACCAGAAATCCCAGCATGCATCTTAATTGCAAAAACTCACTTGGAAGGCCCACCGGAGGGCAATACTGGTAATTAACAAGCAAAGAAGAATGCTGCAGGTGTCGTTGCAAAGCCATACTTTAGCCTGTGAACAAGGACATGGGGGGTGTGTGAAGTGCATTAGGCAGAAGAAAGGAAACTTCAATGAAAATGCCGGGTTTATATATAAATTGAGGGTTACACTGTCTTAGCTTTGTCATGTGATCAAGGCCGTGAACCGGCCTAAACACGTCATGGCGGACTGAACTGGTGGCAATAAACATCTTGCACATATGCTGGGTCTACGCTCATTTTTTTGAAGACTTTGGAACGTTTAAACAAGGCTGTTGGATATATATATATATATATATATTCACTGAAAAAACCATAGGTTTTAGGGACAGTTATAGTTAGTTGGACATTGCACTCGTACAAAACCCGTGAAATTCCCCCGTTATAGTTAGTTCAGGTAACTATAACTCGCGCCCCCGCAATGCACTGCTGATGACGTCACATATTACATCACTCATGACATGGTCAGTGACATCACTGATGACATCACTGATGACATCTCAAATGACATCACTGATGACATCACTGATGACATCATCCATGTGATATTTTGATGCATCTTCTCACACCCTAATATAAGTTTTGATACACCCACTGTAAATTACAGACTGCCATTGTCAAGACCATAGACACTCCAACACCAATTACTATATACACACTCACTGATTCTTAGGTCTACACACACACATCTACTCACTCACCCGTACAGTCACTCATACTTATAGTCACTCAGTACAGGACTATTATATGCACTCATACACCTATATAAACACTCACACACCGCCACTCATCCATAGAGGTACTCACACACCTAGTCAGTCATGCAAAAATTAAGCACACACCCATTTACTCACCTATACAGTTATACACACACCAACTCACTTACTCATACAAATACTAGCACATTCTTCAGTGATGTCATCAGTGATGTCACTGACCATGTCATGAGTGATGTAATATGTGACGTCATCAGCAGTGCATTGTGGGCGCGAGTTATAGTTACCTGAACTAACTATAACGGGGGAATTTCACGGGTTTTGTACGAGTGCAATGTCCAACTAACTATAACTGTCCCTAAAACCTATGGTTTTTTCAGTGAATTTCAAAGGTTTTTTAAATGCTAATTTCTAACTATAACGTGCCTGAAACCTATGGTTTTTTAAGTGAATTTCAAAGGTTTTTTAAATTCTAATTTCTAACAATAACATGCCCCACCCCCTCCCTTCACCACTGTGCAAACGCGCCCCATGGCGCATTTTAAGTTGGGGGATTAAGTTCCCTTGAATCATGAGGGTCCCTGGGGTCCAACTAGCCCACCCTGTACCTCCAGTATGCGCCAGGAGCTGCGTTGCAGAGAGGTGTTCAGAGGCCACGCCTTTTTACACCTCTCTGCAACGCAGCTCTGTGCCGCTTTCTGGACGTACCTGATGGGCTAGTTGGCCTCAGGGACCCTCAGGATTGAAGGGGATTTAATTCCCCATCTTAAAACGCGCCACAGGGCCTGTTTGCACACATGTCACCTGAAGCCCCGCCCTCTCCCTTCACCACTGTGCAAACGCGCCCCGTGGCGCATTTTAAGTTGGGGGATTAAGTACCCTTGAATCCTGAGGGTCCCTGGAGTCCAACTAGCCCACCATGTACCTCCAAAAAGCGCCACAGAGCTGCATTGCAGAGAGGTGTAAAAAGGGGCGTGGCCTCTGAACACCTCTCTGCAACGCAGCTCCCTGGCGCATACTGGAGGTTCCTGGTGGGCTAGTTGGCCCCCAGGGACCCCCAGTATTCAAGGGGAATTACTTCCAGTTCTAACAACGCGCCAGGGGGCGTGTTTGCAGAGTGCTGCAGGGAGGGGGCAGGGCCTCCGGCACGATGCCGGTCTTTTTTTTTTTTCGTCTATTTTTTTTTTATGGGAGGGTGGCTGCGTGGCCCCCCTTCCCTCGTCCACTTTTGTCCCCGGGGACCCCATCCCCCGGGGCCTGAGGATTTCCTGTTTATTTAAAAAAAAAAAAAAAAACGGGAAGGGGGCCGCGTGGCCCCCCTTCCCTGGGCCTCTATTTGCCCCGGGGACCCCATCCCCCGGGGCATGCCCTCTTTTTTTTTTTTAAATAAATATTTGGAGGGGGGCTGCGTGGCCCCCCTCCTCAGGCCATTTAAGGCCCCAGGGACCCCATCCCAGGGGGCCTGCCTTTTTGTCCTTTTTTTATTTATTTTTTTTAAATCGAATTTTGGGGAGGGGGCTGCGTGGCCCCCCTCCCGGGCCACTAATGGCCCCGGGACCCCATCCCCCGGGGCCTGGCCACTTGTTGGGGACCGCGTCCTGCGTGGAGCCGGCATTGCTTTTCCATAAGTGGAGCTGCTGACATGCAGCTCCCCTTATGGAAAGCAATCTGCTTGCTTCATTGAAGCAAGAGCAGGTTTCCCTGCTCTCGCTTCAATGAAGCAGCAGTTTGCAATGACAGGACGGGAGCCGCGAGGCTCCCGTCCTGCCATTGCAAACAGCAGTGTCCCGGGGGTAGGCACCCCGGGACACTGCAGGAGCCGGCCCTGGGGGGTGGCGGTACCCAAGGCCTGAGGATTTCCTGTTTATTTTAAAAAAAAAAAAAAAACGGGAAGGGGGCCGTGGCCCCCCTTCCCTGGGCCTCTATTTGCCCCCGGGGACCCCATCCCTCGGGGCATGCCCTCTTCTTTTTTTTTAAATAAATATTTGGAGGGGGGCTGCGTGGCCCCGCTCCTCAGGCCATTTAAGGCCCCAGGGACACCATCCCAGGGGGCCGGCCTTTTTGTCCTTTTTTTATTTATTTTTTTTAAATCGAATTTTGGGGAGGGGGCTGCGTGGCCCCCCTCCCGGGCCACTAATGGCCCCGGGGACCCCATCCCCCGGGGCCTGGCCACTTGTTGGGGACCGCGTCCTGCGTGAGCCGGCATTGCTTTTCCATAAGGGGAGCTGCTGACATGCAGCTCCCCTTATGGAAAAGCAATCTGCTTTGCTTCATTGAAGCAAGAGCAGGTTTCCCTGCTCTCGCTTCAATGAAGCAAAGCAAGTTTGCAATGACAGGACGGGAGCCGCGAGGCTCCCGTCCTGCCATTGCAAACAGCAGTGTCCCGGGGGTAGGCACCCCGGGACACTGCAGGAGCCGGCTCCTGGGGGTGGTGGTCCCCAGGGCCACCACAGGCTCCAGGAGGGAGCCGCACGGCCCCCTCCCTTCATTGCACAGCCCCGGGGAGGTGGTGGTCCCCGGGCTTCGGGGTCCGAAACGGACCCCCACATTTGTTTTCTAAGTGCCCCGGGGAGGTGGCGGTCCCCAGGGCGTGTGGGGGGGCTGGAGCCACCCACACAGGTGATTAAGAAAGAAAATAGAAGCCCCGTGGAGGTGGCAGTCCCCGGGGCTGCGGGAGGGCGGAGAGCCCTCCCACACCATTTTTTATTTAAAGCCCCGGGGGGTGGCGGTCCCCGGGGCTTGGGGGGCTTTAGAGGCCCCCCACATAAAATATAAACCCACCCCCGCATGCCCCCGGTACTTGGGCCACCCGGGGGAAAAATAGCATCGAAGCGCGGGAGACCGCGCTTTGATTTTTTTTTTATCGGCGGGATCCGCGCACCCTAAGCGCATCCCGCCGATTTAAAAAAAAATAAAAAATGCTTTTTTCTGCCCAGGGGGTCCTTGTGGGACCCCTGAGCAGACCTAGGGGGTCAGGGTGTTTCTACCCTGCCCCCTTGTTGCGTTTGGCGACGTGTTTCTGTGCCTCTAATCACGGTGGGATCCGCACACCCTAAGCGCATCCCGCCGATTTTTTTTAAAAAAAATGCTTTTTTTTGCCCAGGGGGTCCTTGTGGGACCCCCTGAGCAGACCTAGGGGGTCAGGGTGTTTCTACCCTGCCCCCTTTTTGCGCTTTGCGCACTTGTTTCTGTCCCTCGGTTCTACCGAGGGACAAAATGGCTGCCAACACTTCCTGATTTGGAGTGTTGACAGCCACTTGACAGCCAATTAACTCGGCCATAGAAATATATGTGACTTTACTTTTGATTTTCTCAGGAACTACTGAATGGATTTACACCATTTAAGCAAAAGGCACAACACTGATTCAAGGGCTATCTATTTGCCAAATTTGGTGTAATTCCGTTCAGCAGTTCGGGCTGTAGCTGCGACTAAAGGTTCCTATGGAAAATTGCATGGGGAAAACGCGTTTTGGGACCCCCTTTTTTCTCGGCCCCCGCTTGACGAATCACCCCGAGACTTTCAGGATAGGAGCGGACCGGAGCGCCCCAGCAAGTTTGAAAATTTCGCGAAGATTCGTCAACCGGCGCCAAAGTTATTTCAAATAGAATGTTGCGGATTTCCTATGGAAAATAGGTCCTAACTATAACTATCTACTGGCGACCGCCAGTAGATAATATACATATATATATATATATATATATATATGTATGTATATATATATATATATATATATATATATATATATATATATATATATATATATACATTCAACACTGCTCCCAGCACCTCCTTTCGGCGAACTGCAAGTAAATGGACCACCAGGACAATTGAATGGCAATGTTCTTTATTTCTCACTCCTCAATCTCCATGACGAGTTTCGGGCATCCAGTGCCCTTGATCACATAAGGAGACTGCAGTACGCCATTTTTTTTATATATGCTTCGTGAACAAAACACCCACGTGATAGTAAACAGCAAAGACACACTTTAGTTTTTTGTGTAAGCTCTTTCTCATGCACAGGCTGATGGTTATACATTTCTCTCGTTTTTGACACATTTTGCGAGTAAAAGTTAACAGTGTATATTATATTAAAAATATATACATAGAAACTCGCATTTGTATTAATGTGCATTCAATAAATATGTTAAATACATTAATTATTCATTAAAATAAATAAATATGTATAAATAATTTAAAATATACATATCATCACACACAAATAAATATAGATATAAATATTAAAAAAATGTGCAAAATCTTTCAATGCGGTAATCATATTTCTGCATAAATGCATTTTGGCCTTTCCCACTCTGATTTCTTACTACCAGCGTAATACATTGTTAAATTTTCATATGATTTCTGTGTTTTACTACCAGCCTAAATGCTCTTATATTCTAAACACATCATCAGAAATGGTTATATTTGGTTTCAGTGCATATGTTCTTACTGAGCAATATTGTATATTAAAGTGCTTCCTAAATATCTGTGCAAAACTTTGTATTATTTATATATTAAAGTGTCTAGTGCATACTATATAAATAAATAACCCAATAGATAAAAAATATAGTGATATTCCCATAAAAATAATTTGATTGGATGTTTAAAAAGAGAGGCATTCAGTTAATTCTCTTTACATTTCTGTTAGCAGCGGTTGGAGTTTGTCTACACAATTATTAATTGCACATGAGGCTTGATGTTCATGTTTGATTTTTAAAGAATTCATAAAGTCAAGACATCATAATTCTACAAGTTAATTCTATGGATTAAGATCTGTGATTTAGACATCCCAGGAAAACGATACTGTTAATCTGTCAGAAATCTAAAAATCACATATAGATAATCCGTATAAAAAAGCCCGGTTTATAAAAAGGTGTGCATGTCTTCAGTATTGTTCAATCCTTTCAGTATCTTGCTATCAAGCTCTAAAATAAATTTTGTTTCACGCTGTCTCAAAAGTTTTTCCCGATTTCCCCCTCTACGTGGGACTGGGATTGCATCAATAACAAAATACGTTAGGCATTTCACATCATTATTGTGGACTTCCTTAAAATGCCGGGCGACCGGATAAGCCGGATCACTGTTGATGATTGCTCGTAGGTGTTGAAGTATTCTCACGTGCACTTGTAGCTTAGTACTTCCCACGTATCTAAGCCCACAAGTGCACGTGAGAACATATACTGCGTGATCGGTCCGGCAGTTTTAATTGCCCTTAATGGCAACCTCACTTTCTCTAAATGGAGTCATATAGGTTGTAGTATTGACTCCAAATTTACAGGCTCGGCATGACGAGCATTTAAAGAAGCCTTGCCTTGGTTTTAACCAAGTTTCACTAGTGCCTAGTTCTGGGCTATTTCTTGACAGTCTAGATCCCATTGATTGTGTTTTTCTAAATGTGATGACTGGATTATTTGGGAGTCTAGTGCTAAGAACATTATCGGTAAGGACAAACAATAGGCCAATTCTTTTTAATTATGGACCTTATTTTCCTTTCTTGGAGACTATATGATGTAATTAGTCTAGGTGTACTTTCTGTTGGGTCAGCAGGATTATCACCCCTCTCGTCTTTTTGTGGAAGCAGTGATATTCTTGTTCGATTATCAGCTTTGCTCACTGCCTCAGCAAGTGTCTTATCACTGTATCCTCTATTTTTCAGTCTCATGAGGGCCTTCTGTTTGCAGCTCTCAAAGTGACTTAGTGAGCTGCATATACGTTTTAGTCTCAGGATTTCCCCATACGGGATACTGCTGATGAGGTGCTTAGGGTGTGCACTAGTTGCATGTAATGTTGCATTCCCTGCTGTTGGTTTCCTATATACGGTAGTAGCCAATTTTCCTTCATTGATATACACACTAACATCTAAAAATTCAATCCTGGAATGACTGATATGTGATGTGAAATGCAAATTCATACAGTTGACATTAATTGTTTCCACAAACTGTCTAGCACTTTCAATATCGTCATTCCATATAATAAAAACATCATCGATGTAGCGTAACCAATGAACAATTTTGTGTCTAAAGATCTCAAGGTGCTGCCTCATGAGGACCTGCTCCTCCCAATAGCCCACGTGCAAACACGCGTAGCTAGGGGAGAAGCAGGCCCACATAGCAACACCCTGTATCTGTTTGTAGACATCTTTACCAAACAGAAAGTAATTATTATTTAAACACCATGAAATAAGGGCAATTAACATCTTATTATGTTGATGGTATTCACATGGCCTGGAGTCTAGGAAGTGCTTAACAGCAGTCATACCCGTTGTATGTTCAATACTGGTATACAGTGACTCAATGTCTAATGCAATTAAAATCAAATTATCTGTCCATACAATGTCATTGAGTTTGTTTAAAAAGTCACCTGTATCTTTCACATATGAGGGCAGCGACCAGATCTTGCAAAAAATAGTCCACATATTCTCTCACATGCTCAGCCATACTGTTGATAGCTGAGATTATGGGGCGACCCGGAATTGGAGTAGCATTCTTGTGGACCTTTGGTAAAAGATATAAAAACGGAAGAACAGGGTTTTCATTGAACATATATTGATACTCCGCTGTAGTAATCAATCCTTCACGTTTCCAGTGTTGCAACTCCTTTTTTATGGTATCCTTCGCTTTGTTATATTCCCTCATTGTCGTTTTTTCATAACATAGCTCATTATTTAGCTGCCGCATAGCTTCCTGTACATAGTCTTTTCTTGGCCACAGTACTATATTGCCGTCTTTGTCCGATTTTTTTATGACAGTTTCTAGATCTTTGCCCAATTTATTCATCAAATTTTGATATTGTATTCTGTTATGTTTCATCTTCCATTTTTTGTAATTAACTTGGCGCTGCAGTTTTTTGATATCCTCCGTCACCCTTTCATGGAAGATATCAACTGCATCTTTAGGCATGATTGGCAGGAATGTAGATTTAGGTTTGTAGGGGCTTTCCCCTGCTCCTTGCTGAAGTAAATTTATTTTTTGTAATCTCTGTTGAGTGGAATTTACAGATTCTTGTTCTTGGCTGTTTTCATTTGACTCATTGCTTAGATCATGCATGGTTAGCAGTGTCTGTACATCTGAGACTTGTAATCTTGGTGGATCATTGGTTTCAGTCAATTGTGTAGTTTTAAATTTTTCAAGTCCTGCTTTTATTGTAAAAAGATTTTAGTTTTAGTTTACGTATAAAACAAAACACATCGACTCTTGTATTCGCATAATCAAAGTTGCTCTCTGGACAGAAATTCAATCCTAAAGCAAGCAACTGTTCTTCAGCCTTGGTTAGTGTGGTGGATGACAGATTAATTATAGTTTTATCATCAGAAGTTATTTCCTGCGCCATTGATTCCTTTTCTTTCTTTCGGCTTCACGTTAGCCGCTCACGGCGCCGCGCTCTTCTGATTGTGTTCCGCCTTTTCTATTGGCTTCTTTTCGTTTCTTGGTCTCAGAGTCTGTCTGCGTTCCTCCACTAAAAATCAATCTCTTCTCCAAGGCTGAGGATTGTTTTATTCGTTATACTTTCCACGTTTCGCCCTTCCATACTGGAATCACTGGTTACTGATTCTGTATCAGTGCTTGAAACGTTTACATCATTATTGGTTATTTGCGCACTCCCCACCAAGTTTGGTTTTGCCTTGCCACTGAATTTTAATTTTTTGGCATTCTCGTATTTCCGGGCAAATGTGTAAATTTGGCCTAGCTCGTAGTCAGCCTTGTCGCGCGCAAATTTGTGTACTTTTCTCACCTTTATCCTATCTTCATGCTTCTTTAATCGTTCGATTATTTCATTTCTTTTTGCCGCAATGAAGTCTTTTTGTCAGATTTGCTCAGTTCTTTGTTGATAGTCTCAATTTCAGTTAGTAACGTTTGACGATCTATTTCGGCATATTTAAAATATGTACTAAGTTCATCGAAGCCACTAAGTTACTTTCACCCCATTCTCTAAGCATATGAGGATTGGGGTTATCAAAGCTTGGAGCAAGAAGTATTCTTAGTCCCCGCTGTACTCTACCAACCTCCACATACTTTGTCAGAGACTTATGCTCCCACCACTTTGTTATTTCATTTTTCATTTTCTTTTCCAGGTCTTTTAAGAGAAATTTGATGTCATAATCAGCGTTCATGTCAGTTGCTCTTATACTCTGTGCATTTGCATTCACTTTAGGCAGATTGTTAAAAAGCTCATCCGCTGCTGCCTCCCGTTCGCGTACTGCGTCTACGGACATTTTTGAGGATTTCTATGTGAGTCTTAAGATTAAGATCCGCGGTCTGCGGGCTTGATGATTACTATGTCGATTGTCCTTTCTCCCCACCTACATATATGCCGTATCACTCACCAGCTTTGATGACATTCCTTCGTGAGTCCTCCGACCCGACCGACGGCGTCCTCTCGCTGATATAAATACTCCCGGCTTGTAGGGGGTCGCAGCCAGTATTCCTTTCCAGATTCCAAGCAACGTTAGGTTGTGGGCTGCTACCAACTTCCAGGGAGGGGTCCGTTTGCCGGAAGCAACCTGACTTCCATATATTGATGCATTCAACACTGCTCCCAGCACCTCCTTTCGGCGTACTGCAAGTAAATGGACCACCAGGACAATTGAATGGCAATGTTCTTTATTTCTCACTCCTCAATCTCCATGACGTGTTTCGGGCATCCAGTGCCCTTGATCACATAAGGAGACTGCAGTACGCCATGTTTTTTATATATGCTTCGTGAACAAAACACCCAGGTGATAGTAAACAGCAAAGAAACACTTTCGTTTTTTGTGTAAGCTCTTTCTCATGCACAGGCTGATGTTTATACATTTCTCTCGTTTCTGACACATTTTGCGAGTAAAAGTTAACAGTGTATATTATATTAAAAATATATACATAGAAACTCGCATTTGTATTAATGTGCGTTCAATAAATATCTTAAATAAATTAATTATTCATTAAAATAAATAAATATGTATAAATAATTTAAAATATACATATCATCACACACAAATAAATATAGATATAAATATCAAAAAATTTGCACAATCTTTCAATGCGGTAATCATATTTCTGCATTAATGCATTTTGGCCTTTCCCACTCTGATTACCAGCGTAATACATTGTTAAATTTTCATATGATTTTTGTGTTTTACTACCAGCCTAAATGCTCTTATATTCTAAACACATAATCAGAAATGGTTATATTTGGTTTCAGTGCATATGTTCTTACTGAGCAATATTGTATATTAAAGTGCTTCCTAAATATTCTATGCAAAACTTTGTATTATTTATATATTAAAGTGTCTAGTGCATACTATATAAATAAATAACCCAATAGATAAAAAATATAGTGATATTCCCATAAAAATAATTTGATTGGATGTTTAAAAAGAGAGGCATTCAGTTAATTCTCTTTACATTTCTGTTAGCAGCGGTTGGAGTTTGTCTACACAATTATTAATTGCACATGAGGCTTGATGTTCATGTTTGATTTTTAAAGAATTCATAAAGTCAAGACATCATAATTCTACAAGTTAATTCTATGGATTAAGATCTGTGATTTAGACATCCCAGGAAAACGATACTGTTAATCTGTCAGAAATCTAAAAATCACATATAGATAATCCGTATAAAAAAGCCCGGTTTATAAAAAGGTGGGCATGTCTTCAGTATTATTCAATCCATTCGGTATCTTGCTATCAAGCTCTAAAATACATTTTGTTTCACGCTGTCTCAAAAGTTTTTCCCGATTTCCCCCTCTACGTGGGACTGGGATTGCATCAATAACAAAATACGTTAGGCATTTGACATCATTATTGTGGGCTTCCTTAAAATGCCGGGCGACCGGATAAGCCGGATCACTGTTGATGATTGCTCGTAGGTGTTGAAGTATTCTCAAGTGCACTTGTAGCTTAGTACTTCCCACGTATCTAAGCCTACAAGTGCACGTGAGAACATATACTGCGTGATCGGTCCGGCAGTTGTAATTGCCATTAATGGCAACCTCACTTTCTCTAAATGGAGTCATATAGGTTGTATATATACTATATTATATATATATATATATATATATATATATATATATATATATATATATATATATATATATATATATATATATATATTATAGTAGTAAACTAAAGAAAAATTCCTATAATGCAAAAATATACATTTTTAATAATAGTGTTACATTATTTATATGTATATATAAACATACACACACATATAAATGTGTGTGTTTAAGTAAGTATATATTGATGCATAGAATTAAATATTGTTTAAATGTATTTAATAAACATCATATACATGTTATATATTAACATATTTCATATGTAATAAAAACAATATTGCTGTATGTTTTTTTAATGACATTAGTGTGAAACTATTTCCCCCAATATTTTATAGGTATAGGAAACCAATATTTTAGTAATCAATATATTTTACACAATATATCTGTATCTCAATATTGTTATGTTCGATACTGTGTCAGTGATCTCTTTCCTCAATGCTCTGGCAGACCTTGGAGTTGGAGCCTGATCCAGAACTCTATACAACATGTCCATCTTGCTTCTTGGTTGGCTCTACTCACTGGATTATTTCCTTGAACAAGGATTGACATCACCAGAAAGAGTGACCTTTGTATAGTGCATGTGCACAGAGGTACACAACATACAGACACACATGCACTCATACAATCTGCACACAAACCAGCTCAATTCCATACAACCACTCACATAAGCAAAAATACATACATCAACCCTTGCACCCACTAGGAAGCATATTAATATTAATGCAGAATGATTGTATGAAGCAGGGTGAATTGAATGAAAGTAGAAGATAATGTATTTATGGTTCCTGTAGAGTGCACAGGTACCAAGAGGTGTGCAGGTGCTGACAGAGGAACCAGAAGTTCCTCCCAAGAGATGAGTTCCCTTTTTGTTCAATCAGCCAATTTTTTAATTGTGTCCTAAAGACCAAGTAGTACAAAATGCACCTTATTCCATGGTAAGAGAGTTCCAAACTTTTGCCCCATTTGTGTACTTTCTTGATCTTCGCAATTTGAAGAAGGAAGGTGGAGCAAGATCTTACGGTTCTCTTGCGAGTGTGCCAAGAAAGCAATTGGCAGATGAAGAGAGGGCTTGCGAGGGTCAGTTCTTAAAGCAAATGCAAAAAAGATTTAAAATAATATGTTGGAAAGCCAATGAAGCATAAACAGTTGCCAAGAAATGGGTTCTAGTCTAGGAAGATTAAGCAGGAACCACACTGCCCAATTCTGGATGTAGGAAAGCCATCCTTTTTTGCCCTGATCAGCCCCATTTTTGGACTGATGCTGGTGGTTACTGACACTGAAAGATCCCTTAGCTCTGCTAACCAGACCCTGGGCCAGTGCTGTATCATCTAAAAGGGTCATGTTTATTTGTATGATTCTAATTGGTAAACACAACCTACTTGTAAGTCACTAGGGTATGGTAGGGCATGTATGTTTAGATACCCCAGTGGACTTAATGCACTTAAATGTGCAGTGCTGCGGTGTCTGATGCCATTTTAAAGCCAGGCCTGCCTTTCAAGCTGGTTTTAAAATAAAACTGTGTCCAAGTTTGTCTTCCAAAGTCCAAAACGTCCTTTGTATTACTTATAAGTCACCCCTAAGGTCTGCCCTAGGTGCCCCAAGGGCAGGGTTCATAGTTATAAAAAGCAGGGGCAATGTAAGGAAAGGAAAAACACCCCAAAGTCATTTTTTCCTAGTGTAGTGCTGCTAGCCACATAGTCTAACATGGGAAGGGTTTATTAAACTTAATAAAGTCTTTATTTTGATTGGCGCTAGCTAGACATATCATTTAAACTACAAAATTAATGATTACATTAAACCCAGCAACTTGGGTCAGATTTGATATAATCAATTTATTGTAGGAAAGTAGTTTTAGAGCTTACTAATCTGAAGTATCCACATAAAGCAATGCCATGCGGACCGCGCACCAAAGACATAAAGTACAATATTCAGTGGGCCTAACTTGGTCCTGTGTCCGGCCTGTGCTCCATCGTGGTCGGCATGAACTTGTGGCTTTGTCCCAGTCCAGTTTTCCGACTTGGACCAGCTGCAGCTGTTGGATAGTATAGGCTGGAAGTTCTAAGCACAAGGCATTAATAAATTCTGGTTGAGAGTCTATCACTGCCTGCAGAATGGGATGACAATTGTTATCTCTGGTAGATATGGGAGATTTTTGTGAAGAATTGTTAGATGGTAAAAACAATAAATGACCTTAGGTGCCTCAGTTTCAATCATCAAACACCATCCCCAGACGTTTTACATTTTTCAGCGGCACTGGACAATTTGTCTGAATTCTGCTTCAGACATTTCCTGCCCTCCAGTCAACCACAGCGCTCATTCCAGAATTAAAGTTGTCTCAGGCCTCCTCATTATTATTATCTGTGTAACACTTGCAACAGAGATGAACCTCCTTTATCAATCCAGCTAGAGGAACTACATAAAAAGTAAATAAAGAGTGGCTCAGAGCTGAGCCTTGTGGGACACCACAGAGCACTGGGTGTGGTGTGGATCTAAAAAGAGGCAGAAAAACTATCTGGCTATGGTCAATTAGAAATGACTAGATCCAATTGTAAAACTGACCTCTAAATCCTACCACTCCTACACTAGCTTGCAGTGTGACATGACACATTGCATTGAAGGCTGTGAAGAGGTACAAAAGGATGATGGTGGCAACTACGCCTTGGTCAGAAAACATACAAAATTGATTTTGGACAACAATAAGCACAACCTCAGTGTGATGAGATGTGTTAAACCCTGCTTGTACTGGGTTGAGAAGAGAATTAGATATAATGAATGTGGATGGGCTTCACACCGAGGGTAGAAGAGAGATAGGGCAGTAGTCACTAAGGACAGTAGGGTCCAGAGATGCCTTCTTGTAGTAAAGACTTCACAGCAGACACCGTTGTGAACCCAAAACAGGTTTATTGAAACACAGCACATTTATAGGAAATGAACATAAAGAGCCCAGGAGACACAGCCAGTCCTCAACCGCTTCGCTGGCTGTCTCGCTGAGACCATTCCCTTTTAGAATACTCATATGTCTCAGAGGAACACACACACGCACAAACAACTATACCACACTTCTTTCCAATAGGAAGAAGACATTCCTTTCTCCATTCAGCTGCATGAAAGCCTGATGAAACTGAGGAATTCACCAGCCTACAGAGTGAAGGAGCAATAGTCAACTTCAGACGAGAAAAAAAGAAATTTAGCATTGTAGGATAGTGCAAAGAGAAGCTGGCAGTGCCTCGAATAGAAGTTGTATTTTAAGCACACTCACCAGTACAAATTTCTTGGCGCAGATGACCTCCCAATGTTCACCATCTAAGGAAGTGTATGCTTTGTGAAAATGACGCGTTATGCATGGAACCATCATGTGATCACCTATTGGCCTTTGTTTGCATTTATTTACATTTGGTTATACAATTCCATACAAATCTAGACAAATTAAACAGCTCTTTATGCCATGGATTCTGGAACCCTCTGGGGAAACTAGAACGGGACAAACTAAACTGCTTAATTCACACCTACAAAAAGACAATAAAACCTATGTATATTCTAATAATATTTTCTATTTTTTGTTTGTTATTATCATATATTTATTTTGCATTATTTTTATTATCATTCTATTTTTATTAACATTCATCCTATAATAATGTTGGGCAGATTTACAAACATTTGATGCAATGCAGCGCAGAAACCAATGTTTCAGTGCTGCATTGCAACAGCGCTGTTGGACTTGGCCTTTTCTGCGCGGTCATCAGCAAACAGTTTGCCTTCCTCCTCTTATTTTTGCTGAATTTGTTTTTGTGGGCCTTAGGACTTTGCGCTCTTTACCACTGCTAACCAGTGCTAACGTGCTTGTGCTCTCTCCTTAAAACATGGTAGAACGGCTGATACCCAATTGCCATATTTAATTTACTTTCAAGTCCCTAGTAAACTGGTACTATGTGTACTCAGGTCCTGTAAATTAAATGGTACTAGTGGCCCGGCAGCACCGGTTGTGTCACCCACCTAAGTAGCCTTGAAAACCTGTCTCAGGCCTGCCATTTCAGTCCTGTGTGTATAGTTTTAAACTGCCAATCGATCTGGAAAAATAAACCCTTCACTAGGCTCAAACCTTCCTTTTTAATTCATATAAGTCACCCTTAAGGTAGGCCCTGAACAGCCAAGAGGGTAGGATGCAATGTTTTTAAAAGTAGGACATATACTTTTGAGTTTACATGTCTTGGTAGTGAAATACTCCCAAATTTGTTTTGCACTACTGCAAGGCCTACCACTACCAAAGGATAAAATTGGAGTTACAATATTACATTTAATAATCTGTAATCTCCAAATGGGACCACGGAACTCTTTCAGGTTTGATGTCTTTGGAATTGTAATGAAAAATCCCAACTTATGCAAAAGTCAGATTTTTATTACAATTTTGAAAAAGCCAATTTTAGAAAGTTGACATTAAGGGGCCGATTCCGATCTCGGTCGGAAGCGCACCTAACACCATTCGGTCGGGAAAAAAGCCATGCGAATGCCTGTTTCCCGACCGAGCCGCACATTAATCCGAACGAACAAGTACGATGCGCACAACAGCACAGATTCCGACCCAGTCGTACTCACCCAATCCAGGTCCTGTTCCCCGACCGAGCCGGATCCGTAAACGCAGATTCGAGTCGCCCGGAAGCCAAAAAGCAGCCCCTCCGGCCGGACAAGTACGATGCGCTTCCCGTACGCGCCGAACCCGTCGCTACGCACGGCCCGTCAAAGCATCCGGGAGAGGCGCACATAAGCTCCGATTCGCGCCACAACACGATCCACGGCTACGATACGAACACGCAAGCGACGAGGACGAGTCGAAGCAACGACAAAGACGAACGAGACGAACCAACCATGAATCCCATCGTTCCGATCCTACCAATATTCTACATCTACTACCGGAACAGGCACGGACGCGTACGGCGCAGAAGGTAAGTCAGACACCAACCACAAAAACAAACTACACGTACCTGACATATCACACACACACAGAGGGGATGCACAAATTACTTACACCAGAAACAGCAGCACCATAGGGGCGGGATGCCCATCACCAATGCCACATATACACATAGGGGCCCGGATGCCTGTCACTACTACCACCTCTATCCAGGGGGGGCTGGATGCCTACCACTACTACCACCTCTATCCAGGGGGTGCCAGATGCCTACCACCACTACCACCCTTACCCATGGGGGGCTGGATGCCTACCACTACTACCACCTCTACCCAGGGGGGTGCCAGGTGCCTACCACTACTACCACCTCTACCCAGGGGGTGCCAGATGCCTACCACTACTACCACCTCTATCCAGGGGGTGCCAGATGCCTACCACCACTACCACCCTTACCCAGGGGGTGCCAGATGCCTACCACTACTACCACCTCTACCCAGGGGGTGCCAGGTGCCTACCACTGCTACCACCACTAACCAGGGGGTGCCAGATGCCTACCACTACTACCACCTCTACCCAGGGGGTGCCAGGTGCCTACCACTACTACCACCTCTACCCATGGGGGGCTGGATGCCTGTCACTACTACCACCCTTACCCAGGGGGTGCCAGGTGCCTACCACTACTACCACCTCTACCCATGGGGGGCTGGATGCCTGTCACTACTACCACCCTTACCCAGGGGGTGCCAGGTGCCTACCACTACTACCACCTCTACCCATGGGGGCTGGATGCCTGTCACTACTACCACCCTTACCCAGGGGGTGCCAGGTGCCTACCACTACTACCACCTCTACCCATGGGGGCTGGATGCCTACCACTACTACCACCTCTACCCATGGGGGCTGGATGCCTGTCACTACTACCACCCTTACCCAGGGGTGCCAGGTGCCTACCACTACTACCACCTCTACCCATGGGGGCTGGATGCCTACCACTACTACCACCTCTACCCATGGGGGCTGGATGCCTGTCACTACTACCACCCTTACCCAGGGGTGCCAGGTGCCTACCACTACTACCACCTCTACCCAGGGGTGCCAGATGCCTACCACTACTACCACCTCTATCCAGGGGTGCCAGATGCCTACCACCACTACCACCCTTACCCAGGGGGTGCCAGATGCCTACCACTACTACCACCTCTACCCAGGGGGTGCCAGGTGCCTACCACTACTACCACCACTACCCAGGGGGTGCCAGATGCCTACCACTACTACCACCTCTATCCAGGGGGTGCCAGATGCCTACCACCACTACCACCCTTACCCAGGGGGTGCCAGATGCCTACCACCACTACCACCTCTATCCAGGGGGTGCCAGATGCCTACTACTACTACCACCTCTACCCAGGGGGTGCCAGATGCCTCCCACTACTACCACCCTTACCCAGGGGGTGCCAGGTGCCTACCACTACTACCACCTCTACCCATGGGGGGCTGGATGCCTGTCACTACTACCACCCTTACCCAGGGGGTGCCAGGTGCCTACCACTAGTACCACCTCTACCCATGGGGGGCTGGATGCCTACCACTACTACCACCTCTACCCATGGGGGGCTGGATGCCTGTCACTACTACCACCCTTACCCAGGGGGTGCCAGGTGCCTACCACTACTACCACCTCTACCCATGGGGGGCTGGATGCCTACCACTACTACCACCTCTACCCATGGGGGCTGGATGCCTGTCACTACTACCACCCTTACCCAGGGGGTGCCAGGTGCCTACCACTACTACCACCTCTACCCAGGGGGTGCCAGATGCCTACCACTACTACCACCTCTATCCAGGGGGTGCCAGATGCCTACCACCACTACCACCCTTACCCAGGGGGTGCCAGATGCCTACCACTACTACCACCTCTACCCAGGGGGTGCCAGGTGCCTACCACTATTACCACCACTACCCAGGGGGTGCCAGATGCCTACCACTACTACCACCTCTATCCAGGGGGTGCCAGATGCCTACCACCACTACCACCCTTACCCAGGGGGTGCCAGATGCCTACTACTACTACCACCTCTACCCAGGGGGTGCCAGATGCCTACCACTACTACCACCTCT
Source organism: Calotriton arnoldi (assembly GCA_963921515.1). Classification (NCBI taxonomy): domain Eukaryota; kingdom Metazoa; phylum Chordata; class Amphibia; order Caudata; family Salamandridae; genus Calotriton; species Calotriton arnoldi. The sequence continues at coordinate 3,746,524 of CAWUFW010000449.1, forward strand.
ACCCAGGGGGTGCCAGGTGCCTACCACTTCTACCACCTCTACCCATGGGGGGCTGGATGCCTGTCACTACTACCACCCTTACCCAGGGGGTGCCAGGTGCCTACCACTACTACCACCTCTACCCATGGGGGGCTGGATGCCTACCACTACTACCACCTCTACCCATGGGGGCTGGATGCCTACCACTACTACCACCTCTACCCATGGGGGCTGGATGCCTGTCACTACTACCACCCTTACCCAGGGGGTGCCAGGTGCCTACCACTACTACCACCTCTACCCATGGGGGCTGGATGCCTGTCACTACTACCACCCTTACCCAGGGGTGCCAGGTGCCTACCACTACTACCACCTCTCCCCATGGGGGGCTGGATGCCTACCACTACTACCACCTCTACCCATGGGGGGCTGGATGCCTGACACTACTACCACCCTTACCCAGGGGGTGTCAGGTGCCTACCACTACTACCACCTCTACCCAGGGGGTACCAGATGCCTACCACTACTACCACCTCTATCCAGGGGGTGCCAGATGCCTACCACCACTACCACTCTTACCCAGGGGGTGCCAGATGCCTACCACTACTACCACCTCTACCAATCGGGGGCTGGATGCCTACCACTACTACCACCTCTATCCATGGGGGGCTGGATGCCTGTCACTACTACCACCCTTACCCAGGGGGTGCCAGGTGCCTACCACTACTACCACCTCTACCCATGGGGGGCTGGATGCCTACCACTACTACCACCTCTACCCATGGGGGGCTGGATGCCTGTCACTACTACCACCTCTATCCAGGGGGTGCCAGTTGCCTACCACTACTACCACCCTTACCCAGGGGGTGCCAGGTGCCTACCACTACTACCACCTCTACCCATGGGGGCTGGATGCCTACCACTACTACCACCTCTACCCATGGGGGCTGGATGCCTACCACTACTACCACCTCTATCCAGGGGTGCCAGATGCCTACCACCACCACCACCCTTACCCATGGGGTGCCAGATGCCTACCACTACTACCACCTCTACCCATGGGGGCTGGATGCCTGTCACTACTACCACCTCTACCCAGGTTGCCAGATGCCTACCACGACTACCACCTCTACCCAGGGGGTGCCAGATGCCTACCACTACTACCACCTCTATCCAGGGGGTGCCAGATGCCTACCACCACTACCACCCTTACCCAGGGGGTGTCAGGTGCCTACCACTACTACCACCTCTACCCAGGGGGTACCAGATGCCTACCACTACTACCACCTCTATCCAGGGGGTGCCAGATGCCTACCACCACTACCACCCTTACCCAGGGGTGCCAGATGCCTACCACTACTACCACCTCTACCCATCGGGGGCTGGATGCCTACCACTACTACCACCTCTATCCATGGGGGGCTGGATGCCTGTCACTACTACCACCCTTACCCAGGGGGTGCCAGGTGCCTACCACTACTACCACCTCTACCCATGGGGGGCTGGATGCCTACCACTACTACCACCTCTACCCATGGGGGGCTGGATGCCTGTCACTACTACCACCTCTATCCAGGGGGTGCCAGGTGCCTACCACTACTACCACCCTTACCCAGGGGGTGCCAGGTGCCTACCACTACTACCACCTCTACCCATGGGGGGCTGGATGCCTACCACTACTACCACCTCTATCCAGGGGGTGCCAGATGCCTACCACCACCACCACCCTTACCCATGGGGTGCCAGATGCCTACCACTACTACCACCTCTACCCATGGGGGGCTGGATGCCTGTCACTACTACCACCTCTACCCAGGTTGCCAGATGCCTACCACGACTACCACCTCTACCCAGGGGGTGCCAGATGCCTACCACTACTACCACCTCTACCCAGGGGGTGCCAGATGCCTACCACTACTACCACCTCTATCCAGGGGGTGCCAGATGCCTACCACCACTACCACCCTTACCCAGGGGGTGCCAGATGCCTACTACTACTCCCACCTCTACCCAGGGGGTGCCAGATGCCTACCACTACTACCACCTCTACCCAAGGGGTGCCAGGTGCCTACCACTACTACCACCTCTACCCATGGGGGGCTGGATGCCTACCACTACTACCACCTCTATCCAGGGGGTGCCAGATGCCTACCACCACCACCACCACCCTTACCCATGGGGTGCCAGATGCCTACCACTACTACCACCTCTACCCATGGGGGGCTGGATGCCTGTCACTACTACCACCCTTACCCAGGGGGTGCCAGGTGCCTACCACTACTACCACCTCTACCCATGGGGGGCTGTATGCCTACCACTACTACCACCTCTACCCATGGGGGGCTGGATGCCTGTCACTACTACCACCCTTACCCAGGGGGTGCCATGTGCCTACCACTACTACCACCTCTACCCATGGGGGGCTGGAGGCCTACCACTACTACCACCTCTACCCATGGGGGGCTGGATGCCTGTCACTACTACCACCCTTACCCAGGGGGTGCCAGGTGCCTACCACTACTTCCACCTCTACCCAGGGGGTGCCAGATGCCTACCACTACTACCACCTCTACCCATGGGGGGCTGGATGCCTGTCACTACTACCACCCTTACCCAGGGGGTGCCAGGTGCCTACCACTACTACCACCTCTACCCATGGGGGGCTGGATGCCTGTCACTACTACCACCCTTACCCAGGGGGTGCCAGGTGCCTACCACTACTACCACCTCTACCCATGGGGGGCTGGATGCCTACCACTACTACCACCTCTACCCATGGGGGGCTGGATGCCTACCACTACTACCACCTCTACCCATGGGGGGCTGGATGCCTACCACTACTACCACCTCCATCCAGGGGGTGCCAGATGCCTACCACCACCACCACCCTTACCCATGGGGTGCCAGATGCCTACCACTACTACTACCTCTACCCATGGGGGGCTGGATGCCTGTCACTACTACCACCTCTACCCAGGGGGTGCCAGATGCCTACCACAACTACCACCTCTACCCAGGGGGTGCCAGATGCCTACCACTACTACCACCTCTACCCAGGGGGTGCCAGATGCCTACCACCACTACCACCCTTACCCAGGGGGTGCCAGATACCTACTACTACTACCACCTCTACCCAGGGGGTGCCAGATGCCTACCACTACTACCACCTCTACCCAGGGGGTGCCAGGTGCCTACCACTACTACCACCTCTACCCATGGGGGGCTGGATGCCTACCACCAACAACACCCCCACTCACAGGATGGCAAATACATGCCACAAGAAGCACACACCAGCAGTAAGAATGCAACACAAAGACATCCCCCCAACACCATGACAAGCGTGTGTAGACTGTGTCAAATGCCTACAACACTGAACAGGACTGTGAACATACAATGTGACCCCCTATCACAAGTGCCACACATAAATGTGTGTGGCACCCACAATGCAAGCAGGCCATGACCATTGTGGCAATGGGGTCCAAACCCCCATCATCACAGTGACCAAAATGTAAGTGTGGGGTCCATAGCTGAAGCACATTTTGAACATTGTGGCAATGGGGTCCAAACCCCCATCATCACAGTGACCAAAATGTAAGTGTGGGGTCCATAGCTGAAGCACATTTTGAACATTGTGGCAATGGGGTCCAAACCCCCATCATCACAGTGCCCAAAATGTAAGTGTGGGGTCCATAGCTGAAGCACATTTTGAACATTGTGGCAATGGGATCCAAACCCCCATCATCACAGTGCCCAAAATGTAAGTGTGGGGTCCATAGCTGAAGCACATATTGAACATTGTGGCAATGGGGTCCAAACCCCCATCATCACAGTGACCAAAATGTAAGTGTTGACAAAGAAAAAGCTGCAACTGCCAAACTGCATGGATGATTCCTGGTCACAGAACAACAAACACATCAGTGGCAAAGTAGTGCTTGTGTCCCATAGCAACATAGAATGGGGGAGGCAAACAGTGCAGTGCAAATAAGACATACCTTTGGCCATGTGCAGACACACATCACCCATGGGGGCTGACACTGTCAACATTCATCAATGACACAATGACAGAAGTGACCATCAGAATACAGACCCACATATTTGCACCAACGGGCACACAAATTCAGATACCCAGTGGAGACTGTAGATGTGAGGTGAACAGATACCATACCATGGCAGCAATGGGACACACACACAATGATCATTGTGCTGACTGATGACCTAGGAGTCCCAGGGACAGCAGGGCAAACACACCAAACAACATACAGCCAATGGCACACCTAAGATATGCCAATGCAGTGGTGCCGATGCACATGCACAAACAGGCAGACCCACACTGCACATCAAACACAACAGGTGAGGGGGGGGTACCAGTGTCCCCAGGCAACCACACAACACATGAGGAGGCCTGAATACCAATTACACAGATGTGCATACAGTGCCACACAAAGGTAACTCATGGATCCAAATCCCCTATGTGGGCAATCAGGCATTGTCAGATGAGAGGGAGCACAAATCACACATGTCACACAAGCATGTAGGAACAGCAACTGACACAGCAAGACACAGAGACACCACAGCACTACCCCCAGGGCCCCCACAATGTGGTGACCCTGGGCTGCATTACAATCCCACTGTGATGACAAAGCTAGATGTCGTTCACACTGTGAACCACAGTCATGTGTCCTGAGCAACAAACTACCATCACACCTACACAAGCACAAATCAATCAGCACGGCCTGTCAGCCAAGGCCAACATGGAGGCAGGGGTCTAGCCGGGCAACAACTCTCATCTGCACACACTCAACACCACACACCTCGACCTCCAACAATGTGCAGCAGTGAAGCTCACATGCACTGGTGACATTGCACATGCACCCATGACAATCCCAGGGGGTGGTGGGAACCAAGGTGCAGAAACACATCACACATGGCCACTCAACCAGACTCCTGAATGTCTGACACACTGCACACTACGCTGTACATGGACATGACGGCAATACCACACCAACCAATGGGATCCCAGCCACAGTCACACACCTATGAAGAAGCCAAGGTCACCCACAAAGAACACACATATACAACTACCAACATTGCAGCCCTGAGGAGTGCCAGCAGTCACACACACAACGTGTCACAACCAATGAAAGCTAACACAAACAAGAAATCACATGACAGGTGTAAACAACAAGTGCAAAGGGGAATCCTGACTGTGACACATCAGCGTCTGCCCACAAACTCAGCCCTGACAGCAAACACACCTATGGGTGACACCCTGATGACCAGTAATGTGCCATGCACCCACATCACAGAGAACCCAGGGAGAAGACTTTGGGGGAACATAGGTCAACTCAGCAAGCATCACAAACAGGAACATCACTAGGGATCCCAGCATGCACAGCAAAATGGAAGTGAACACACAGACATGCTCATACAACACACACCTTGGGCGCATGAGATGTCACAGGAGTACACACTGCCATGAGGGGACTCCACTCCTGTGTGAGGAAAGCTGTGCCATATGTCGCATCAGTAGGGCTCCATCATGCCAGCAGAACACTTGGTCACACAGTCAACAATTAGCACAAAATGAAGGCTCCCGTCACATCAGCCTGGTCATGGGAATGTCAACGAAATCAACAGCACAGATCCAACACACATGTATAGCAAGTTGCACTGACAACACAGATGAGTCCTTCCCCAATGATGCCCAAACCTGCATGTCCAGTGGAGATGGCCACACGGTCAGGGAAGTAGACTAATTGAACAATGGCAAACACAACAGATGTGCATGGGTGGAACCCACAGATGTGACATTGCTAATGTAAGTAGGAAATCCCATTGCCAAATATTGAAAACATGACACCCTCAGATGCTGCTAAGGATGATATGGATACACCACAGGATAGGACACTGTCCCCCTGGACCACATGGGTTCCTGCACAGTAACACTTCATTTTCATGAGACCAAATATCACCATCACTGCAGCAAGGGCATGGTTAGCGTCATCAACATCATGTACATCAGAAGTAAAAGCACTAGAGAACAGAAAGTTGCTTTATTCAGCATATGTGGGTTCAAAACTTGGAAAAACTGTAAGGAATCAACCAAGGCCAATGGCCAGTCCATCAAGGAAGTCAATACAGGGTGACAGTGGCAGATGTCACCCTACGCATGCCTGCACTGATCAAAACCAGGGACAATCCCCTAGGAGGGGCATACTGGGGGGCAGGCCAGGCACCGCAGGGACAGGATCAGGGCTCACCAGGAGGAGGCAGGGAAGGGGTGGTGGGTGCTGGAGAGCCACTGACAACTGCAGTGGAGGTGTCTGACATGGTGTGTGCCGGCACAACTGGGGGGCATGACTCAGATGTTGTGGGTGCCGGTAACACTGCAGTGGACCCTGCAGATGGAGTGGACAGGTCCGCCACTGCAGTGCCCAAGTCAGACAGGGTGATAGTGGACTCCACTGCAGTGCCTACCTCCAGGGGAGGAGAATGGGGATCAGGTAAGGTGGGCAGGACAGAGGGGAGGACACCCTCACCACATCAGTGGTACAGACAAGCGCAGTGGGGGTGTGGGGCCGGAAGAGCAAGTGGCAGGGGGAGAAGGCCTGACCCTTCTGGGGATGGTGTATCTGTGGGTGGGGGAACCTGGGGCAGGGTGTGGTGGGGGCACCTGTGGAGTGGGGGCCTGAGGGATGGAGGAAGGAGACTTGGTGCCTGAGCTGCAGGGCGGCGGCGGGGTCTTGCTCTTCCGGGCCCGGGGGACTTGCGGGTGGGGGCCTCAGTCGGTCTGCGCCTGGGGGATGGTGTCCGGGGGCCAGGGGCACTCCGCTCCATGTGGGTGGGCTTCCTCTTCCCCCTGAATGCTGGATCAGCTGGATCGGAGGGGAAGAGGCCAAGGTCACAGAGGAAGAGCCGCTGTGTCTTTGGGGTTGCAGGTGAGGCAAGGGAGGAGTCTTTGGAGGGAGAGGCAACTGAGGACTGCACAGTGCTTGTGGATGCGTGTGTTTGTGCCTGTGCCCCATCCCCTGTGAGTGTGGTTTCAGTCCCCTGACGGTGCGTGCGTGTGCGTCTTGTTTGTGGCGTGTGTGTCTGTCTGCTGCATGTGTCTGTGCTGGTGTGTGCCTGTGCCAGTGTGTGTGTGCTTGGGACAGGTAAGGTGCTGGGGAGTGTGGATGGGGCAGAGGTAGGAGGGGTGAGGGACTGTCGGAGGAGGGACACTGCTGCCGTCAGGGAGGAGTCCATGGACCTATTGCCCCTCTGTAGGTCAGACATGCCCGATGAGATGCCCTCCATGAATGACACCAGCTGAGTCAACAGACTGGTGTGTGCATGGAGGACACTCAGCATCGCTGTCTGTCCTACATGGAGCTGGCTGAGGAGGTACACAGACTCCTCACTCAGGGCAGCAGGGGACACAGGGGCAGGGGGTGCGGTGCCTGGCCCGAAGGAGACACGCTCTGGAACATGGGAGCCTCCACGGACCTCGGGAATGGGAGCCAACGGGAGGGTGGTGGTGGTGGTGGCGGGGACAGCAACACTAGCTGGGGTGTGGTGGCTGCTGACACCCGCCTCCATAAGGGAGTCATCGTCCGAGTTGCTCTGGTCCTCAGCTGAGGTGGATGGTGCTGAGGACTCCTCGGTGTGGCTCCCCTCGCCCTCCGTGCCACTGGGTCCCTCCGACCACTCCTCGGCTGCTGACCCAGTCTGGCTCTGCGGCTCCTCCTGGTCCGTGGAGCTGTCCCCTCCTGTGGCCGTGGATGTATCTGCAATCAATAGGGAAACAGACAGACATCAGTCACCTGCACCGAACGCACACACCACAGTAAGTACAGCACATTACAGAGCAAGGCCTGGCATCCTTAGTTGAACATTGCTAAAACTGCACAAACAGAACAGGAGAAGTCAATTGTCAGTCTGATGGTCAACCATGGCACGCACATCCCACCTGGCCTTGCACCCATCTGTCTGGTGTCTGTTGGATGGCAATACCCCAGTGTGGACACATGCACCACCTACACAGTATTTGGACAGTGCAAAGAACCCGGTGAAGCATGTGGACATGCACACATCACAACTCTTGCCACTGAGTCAGTACAGGTGTCCGGATGTAAGGGATGCCCAGAGTCAAATAGGAAATGCATGTCATGCATACCAGCGACAGACACCATGATGCACCCATGTCCTGATAGCCATTGCCACAATGGTGTGCATGTAGCACATGTCACTCCCCTGCATGATCACTAATAGGAAGTCACATGCCATGGCACAGCCATGCCTGCTAAGTCATACATCACTGTCTCCAGTCACATGGGCAGGGCAGCCAGACAACAACACTCTGCACTGTGTCACAATAGTAGCTCATGGGGAATGCAAGTCCTGGAGCTGAACAAGTGCACATGTACATCCCCCACACACCACATCATCTGAACCCTCATCTGTCCAGGTCATACCCATTGGACATATGGGAGACCTGTAACACTACCCTCTGCACCTGAGCACCTCACAATCTGCTGTGAATGGGAAACAGCTGCCTGAACTTCATATTCGCATACCCCAGTCTGCACGGTCAGGTGATCAAACACCTATGTGTCACACAAGTATCATCTCCTATGGTCACATCTCCGGTGGCATGCGGAGCCCCAACCGAGGAACACCCCAGCAGACCTGACAACGAAGCCACAGCACACTGACACAGAGGCAGACACCTGAGGGGACAAATCACTGAGCAAAACGTGTCAGCTGATACACGGCAGTGGGAGTACAGAGTGTATTGTATGGCCTGGAGTAGGCATGACTGTCCTGCCCCACATGAATGAGGGATGAGCCCTGGACAGTAGGCAGCTGGCTAAGTATGTGTGACACACGTTATATACACACTCCTGGGGCCCAAACATTGTTCCCACCCGCAGCATGGGTGTGTGCCAGATACCCCAGGCACATGTGGTGGATCAGCTCAGCAATTGGGCCACATATCAAAGTAACACGCAGAACACATGTCAGAACACAGGCATTGTGTAAGCAATGGACCCACCCATGATGCCCACCACAGAGTCACGGAAACAGATGCTGTCCTCCACCTTGAGTCAAGCAAACTGCAGGGACACAGTACCCAAGTGACACAATACCCTGACTGTAAGGGCCACACCTGGGTATCAGATGAGGAGTGGGCAGTGCACAATAGAGGGACATGGGTCCTGGACCACAAGACTGATGTACTGTGGAAGTTTAACCAGGCCAGAGGAGGGCACATAGCATGGCAGACATAGTTCACAATGCAGACATGGACTCACCCCCTCCTTGCTGCTCTCTGGCCTTCAGCTGCCCATCCAGATCAGGGAAGACCACCGCCAGGATCCTCAGCATGTGGGGGTCAGGGTCCGGTGTCTGCCCCTCCTGCGAGGAGGCGACAGCTTCAGCTGGACCCGTGCGATCCTCCGGGTCCAGCCCCGAAGGTCCTGCCACCTCTTCTGGCAGCTGCGGATCCGGCGCTTGTAGACCCCCACGGATATCACTGCCCGGATGATGGTCAGCCATATCTTCTGCTTCTGGTGGGCATCAACCTGTGAGGATGACAAAGTGAGAATGCCATTACTACACATGCAACATAACCGTGCATTACACAGTTGGATATACATGTCTCAATCACAGGGGCACATGATGTACACAGGCAGTGCAACGATGGCCATGGACAGTATGCCAGCAGTTACTACATGGTATCATTGCCTGGGCAGTAAAACCTTGTTTAAATGCACTGTCACTGCACTATTCCTGTCCAGTGCATGTAACTACACACTATGGGGGTGACAACTACTCAGTGAGCCTGCTAGCCAGTGGCGTGCAGACTGTTAGCCTTGCTAGTCAGACAACATGCACATTTAGAAAGGCAGTGGACAGAACACTCACCTGCTCCCCTGGTTTCCCATACAGCTTGCTGTACTGTGGAAGGAGGCTGTCCAGCAGGGCCTGGTTCTCCTCAGTGCTGAAGGCTGGGGCTCTCTCCACAGTACGTGCCATTGCAGGGTCCAGAGGGGGCAGAGACAGCAGCAGTGTAGTGGCAGATGTCGTCCTGGAGCATGTAGTGCAGGCAAGTGAGCTCTCAGGGGAACAGCCAGCATTATATGTGTGCTGCAGAGGCAGATACTGTCCCATGTGTCCAAAGTGATAGGTCCAAGTCATTTGCATCTTCTGAATCTGGCCAATCCATGGAATTGCACCACTTACACACGTCCCCAGCATCCTTCAAATGTTCAACTTCATGACACCCATGAAATTGCAACATTGTTGTGGGTGACCAACTGAATTTACAGCATCAGACTCGTTCAAACTTTGAAAACGCGTCCGTTGCCAGGCCAGGCCATAGCCAATGGGTGCGCACCGATCGGACCATTGCTGTTCATCGCGTACCTAGGATACAACGCGTACCCGAAAACATTGAATGCAATGGGCCGGCCGGGCACACCGATCGGACCATTGCTGTTCAACGCGTACCTAGGATACAACGCGCACCCGCACACATTGAATGCAATGGGCCGGCCGGGCACACCGATCGGACCATTGCTGTTCATCGCGTAGCTAGGATACAACGCGTACCCGCACACATTGAATGCAATGGGCCGGCCGGGCACACCGATCGGACCATTGCTGTTCATCGCGTACCTAGGATACAACGCGTACCCGCACACATTGAATGCAATGGGCCGGCCGGGCACACCGATCGGACCATTGCTGTTCATCGCGTACCTAGGATACAACGCGTACCGCACACATTGAATGCAATGGGCCGGACGGGCACACCGATCGGACCATTGCTGTTCATCGCGTACTGCGAATACAACGCGTACCAGCGCACATTGAATGCAATGGCCAATGTGTGCGCACTGATCGGTCCATTGCTGTCCAAAGCGTATTGCGAATACAACGCGTACCAGTGCACATTGAATGCAATGGCCAATGTGTGCGCACTGATCGGTCCATTGCTGTCCAACGCGTATTGCGAATACAACGCGTACCAGCGCACATTGAATGCAATGGCCAATGTGTGCGCTCTGATCGGTCCATTGCTGTCCAACGCGTATTGCGAATACAACGCGTACCAGCGCACATTGAATGCAATGGCCAATGTGTGCGCACTGATCGGTCCATTGCTGTCCAACGCGTATTGCGAATACAACGCGTACCAGCGCACATTGAATGCAATGGCCAATGTGTGCGCACTGATCGGTCCATTGCTGTCCAACGCGTATTGCGAATACAACGCGTACCAGCGCACATTGAATGCAATGGCCAATGTGTGCGCACTGATCGGTCCATTGCTGTCCAACGCGTATTGCGAATACAACGCGTACCAGCGCACATTGAATGCAATGGCCAATGTGTGCGCACTGATCGGTCCATTGCTGTCCAACGCATCCCTGTACAAGTCACTGGCATATGTCACCATGCCTGTCACAGGTGAACATATGCCAGCCACATATACTTCCCAGGGAGTGAGGGGCACACCTACAACACCACAGCCTGTCCAAACTGTATCCTACGGCATGTAAGGCTGCATTACCTATTCCGTGTATGGGGGTGAACATGTTGTTCTGTGGGTGTCACTTGGGGGCAGCCACCCCCAGGCTGTGCACGTGTTCATGGGGTAAGAATCCTTGGTGTTTCGTGTACATGACCACAGTGATGTGCAACTGTTCATATCTGAGCATGTGGCATGGTCACATTTCACGGTGGTGTATGTGTATGTCATGTCACATACCCCCTGAGTCCCATGTGGGACGGTATGTTTAACCCAGGGTGACCCATTGGCACAATGGTGATGGTCCTCCACAGTCTGTGTGCATGTTGTGTTACCAATGTCTCTGATTTCATGTGCACAATGGGAGGCAGTCTCCACATCCACGTTGTTTGTGCATGGACTTTGATGTTGTGCGTGTGTGTGTCACAGACGTCCATGTCTGTCCTGCCGAGGCAACAGGGACCACTACCTGTGGGGGTCATGGTTGTTTTGCTGTGGTGTATACATGATACACCATCTCATGCCAGTGTCCATGTGGCAATACAGGGTCCCTGGGAATCTACCTGTCGTTGAGCCGTGATGCCTGGGGCACATCAGTCCTCACATGTCACTGTGGGGCGTGTTTGTAATTTGGCAGCAGGAGATGGGAACTGGGACACGGCCTCATGATATCCAATGGCACGACCTGGGACTTATTGATGCCACTTGTTGAACTGTGATGTTAGATGTTGGCCATGTATGTGCCATACATATCCTTACGGAACTGCACACCTCATGTACTTGTGCCTCATAATGATGTATCATGTGATGTTGAGTGTGTTCAATGCCACATATGTGGGGTGACTGACAATCTTGCTTTCTTCACCTATGCACTGCAGGGCACCAGCTGTCCTTAGACCATTCCCTGACCTGGCAACGATGGTGGAACGTGACAGCATCCGACGGTACCGCTTCACCAGGCAGCTGATTGAGGATTTGGCAGTGCGCTTGGCACCACATTTGCAACCTGGCCGTCCGTACCCTACAGCGCTGACCCCCAAGGTGAAGGTGATGGCAGCCCTACACTTCTTTGCCACCGGTACCTTTCAACACACTCTGGCGACTGCTGGTGGGATGTCACAGACCATGTTCAGCCGTGTGCTCCGGGATGTTTTGGAGGCTATGTTGATATACCTGAACCAGTACATCTATTTCCCTAGACTCCAACGACTCACTGGCGTGAAGAGTGACTTCTATGCCCTGGGGAGGATGCCGCATGTCATTGGCTCCATTGATGGGACACATGTGGCTTTGGTACCACCAAAGGCCCAAGAGCAGGCCTACCGTAACCGCAAAACACTACCACTCGGTCAATGCACTGGTGGTCTGTCTTGCAGATATGAGCATCTCACACGTGTGTGCCCGTTTCCCTGGTTCTGCACACGATGCCTACGTGATGAGGAGTAGTCGCATCACGAGGATGATGGCACAGATGCCGAACCAGCGTGCCTGGCTTGTTGGTGTGTACTGACTTTGTACCATTGTGTGTGTTCTGCTATGTAGTGTTCCACCCTCTTTTCCAACTCTGCTAATGTGCAATTGTCTGTATGTAGGTGACTCCGGATACCCCAACATGCCGTGGTTGCTGACGCCCCTCAGGAACCCTGTGACATCAGCCCAGATGCGCTACAATGAGGCACATGGTCGGACCAGGTGAGTGATTGAGCGGACATTTGGTCTCCTGAAGAGCCGCTTCCGCTGCCTCGACAAGACAGGAGGGTCCCTCCAATATGCCCCAGCAAAGGTGTGCAAGATTATCATCGTCTGCTGCATGCTCCACAACCTGGCAGTGCGGAAGGAGTTGCCTCTCATCCTGGATGACGATGACCAACGTCCGCCACCTGTGGAGGATCCTGGCCTGGACCATGATGCCAGTGATGATGATGATGATGATGATGGTGATGTCCGCACACAGCTCATCACCAACTTCTTCAGCTGAATGTGAGTATACAGAGATGTCATGTCAATGATGTGAGTTAGCATGATATGTGTTGGTGGTGCTCTGGTGCTGTTTGAGTGTGTCCATGGGCTACATGACTGTATGCATGTAGCGATGTGTCCTTGCAGGTACTCTGTACTCCCCAACAGTGTTGACATGCTAACTTGGTTCTGGGTGGGTATCTTGTAACATGTATTGTGCATGAGTATTGCAGTTCTGTCCTGTTCTTCAGTGCTTTTGACTGTGTCATTTCTGTCCTTCACAGGGTACTTTCAGAGTCGTTTGGTCAACTGTGATCCCCAACACCGTGATTTGACTTCCCGGGTGGTAGCTGTTGTGTCCCTACAGGTGATGTGCACCACACCCATGGACATCCTTCCTTCTACACTTGTTGACTGTGTGCCCGCTGCCAGGTGGGATTACCTTGCATCTGTGGTGGTTACAACATGTTGCAAATGTGTAATAAACCTGTGCTTCACTTTGGGATGTGCGTTGTCTGTGATCACACATCTGACTGACATTTGCTTACTGCACCAGTGGGCTAGTTAACACAGTGGGCTAGTTAACTGGGTCTGTGCAATGCAACGTATTTCCTGGTAACATCAGTGTAGGCGATGAGTCAGATGGCCATGGTGTGTATGTGCTGTGTAGCCCTGGTGGTGTGCCTCCCTCATATGTGTGACGTCGCCATGACTCACATGCCGGTGTTGTACTTGCTGTAGCAGTTAGCATGCACAGTGTCATTTCCCAGATCATCATCGCCACTTCTGAGACAACATAGGAATCACAACAGAGGCAAGTATGGTGTATTAGTGAGTTTATTGACATACATGTGTGAGTATAGTGCACAGGATGGTGGGTGCTGTACATTGTGATTGTAATCCAAAGTTCCTAGATGATTTGGAAGTCCTGGTAGCAGAAATGTCCAGAGTGAAGTCCACAGTAATCAGAGACATTGGTCCAACTTGAGCTCCCCATGTCATGTGGGAGAGTTGTGTTGCAGTCAACAGGGTGAACAGTTTGCGCACAAAGGTGATTATCCAGAACAGGTTTTGGCTTCCTGGGGGTTGCACATGGCCATCGGCCTCTCACTTGCCCCTCCTCGGATGGCCCCTCTTCTTGGGGGTTGACCCTCAAGTGCAGGCTGCTGCGGTGCAGGGGACTCTTCGCCAGAGTCATCCGCCCTCCCTGTGGCAGTTGCAGTTGTTTCAGCAGCAGATGTTGTGGGCACACAGGGAGGTGTTGACTGGTTGCTGCTCATCTGGCTGAGGCATTGTAATATGTCCCTATGCACCACCGTCATCTCTTGCAGTGTGTCCCACTTGGACTCCACGCGGGACATGTGTGAGTCCAAGCGGGCATGATGGGCAGCCTGCTGCTGTTTAATGTCCCTGAGGAGCCCCACTATCTGGCTGAACTCTCCGGTGCTGGACTGGTACGCATCGGCTATGCGTGCCAGTTGTGGGTCATCATGCAGTCCAGACCCCTCTGCGAGCAGCGACCTATGTCTCCCACCCCTCCCACCACCCCTGGCAACACGTGCAGTACCTGAGGTGGCACGCAAAGGTGACCCTGGGCGACCTTGTGGGTTGTTGGTGGTGGTGGTGGTGTCCATGGCCCCACGTTGGTCCAGGGTCCCTGTGCTGGTGGTGGTGGTGCTCCTTGGTCTGTCCATGTCGGCAGGGGTGGTATGTGTGTTGACAGTCGTTGGAGGGGTGGGTGCAGGGGGTGCAGCTAGTGGTCCTGCTGGTGCTGCATGATGACTTGCTCCGGAGGTGCCAGGTAGGTCTTCTTCATCCGAGGAGGGCAGAGGCTGTTCCCCACCAGTGAGCTCCGTATCCTCTTGAGCCTGGGACGAGGACTCCTCAGCGTCTGCTGCTGTGTCCCCATCATCACCTGTTTTTGGGAGACACACACAATGTATGCTATGTTTCTGCAGGCATCAATGGTTGACACACCTGACAGTTGTGACTGTGCCTCTGGATGCGGGCCTGTACATTGCATTGTCCTAAGTTGTCACAGTCAGGGGTTGATATTGGTGTAGCACATTGTCCTGCATTATTTGGGCATTTCTATGTGAATGTTGGGGTGTGTACATGGTCTGCATTGGTTGTATTTGGTTGACATCCGGTCCTCCTTCCCACCCAGCCAGATATCCCACCATGGAACGTGCTTCCATTGCAGGGAGTGCAAGTTGTCTTTCAGGATGTCAGTCAGTGGTGTCCTGCTGTTGGTTGGTGCACAGTTCCCAGCAGGGCCTTGTGCTCCCCACAGCAGTAGCCAGTGTCAGCCATCTTGTGAGTTGTTTTCCACTCCCTGTGATGTGCGCATGGTTCAGGGTGGTGTTGATGGGACAGTTGTGGGGGTGACCAATATCTGTGACTACCACTCCCATCATGCTATTGGCTACACTGACTTGCCCAGCATACACATATTTCCTTTCTTTCAGTGGGCTTCACTGTGTGGTGGTGTTGTAGCGGTGGCTACTTGTCTGGATGTGTTTGTCAGTTATATTTGTGCCACTGCCTAGCTGTTCTGGTTGCTGTGTATTTGCTAAGAGTGCATGGTTTGACTCTCCCCTTGACAGTGATGTGTGTGTGTAGTCGCAGAATATTGTGTACATTTGTTGTGTACTCACCAGGCTCTGGGATGTTTTCTAGTCCATAGACGTTCACTGGTGGTAGGATGGCCTGCACCTTCTCCTCCCAGGGCCTGAGGTATACTGGCTTGGCAGGAGGGCCACTGCCGGTGTGTTGGCTCAAGAGGTAGTCCTTCTTCAACAGCTCCTTGACCCTCCTGCGCACGTCATACCACCTGTTCTGGATGTCTGTCTTTGTGCGCAAACATAGTGATTGTGCGTTCACCCTGTCGACGATCCTCTCCCACATCTTTGTTTTCTGTGACATGGGTGTCTGTTGGACCAGTGTACCAAAGAGCTGTGGCTCTACCCTGAGGTTCTCATCTACCAGGACTTCCAATTCACTATCTAGGAACATATGATTCTTCTTTGGGGGCATGGTGATGGGTGGTAATGGTGAGTGATGTGTGTGTTGGTGTGCAGGTGAAGGTGTGTGAGTGTGTGTTTTGCTAGGTGTATGTGAGGTTTCTATTTGTTGTGGTGCTGATGGTGTGTGGCTTGTGTGATGGATGAGCTGTGGGTGTGTGGTTGCTGTCTGTTGAGTGCTGGCAGGTAATTTGAATTTGCAAAGGATCATGGTAGGGATTTGTGTCCTTTATATGGGTGGAGTTGTGGTTGTGTCTTTGTTCCCTGCCCCTCCCCCCAGTATTTATTGGCTTTGTAATTGCTTGTTTGGCCTTTTTTGTGTATTTTCCCTTTGTACTTTTCGTGCATGTAGGAGACGTTCTTGTGACCGAGTCGGACCCTGCAGTTGTCTCGTACGGGCTTATCCGTTTCGTTCACGCTGTGTTTGTGCTGTTTTCTATGCTGCGTACGCGTCGGTCGCGGTGTTTTGGGTTGCTTCGCCTCGCAGTTTTGTATGCGTGTCGGTCGTACGGCTTGTCCTCCGTGCGACTCGGTCGTGTTTTCCACGCCTTGCATCGTACTTGGCGGGTGGGAGTCCGCGGGTACGTCTCGTTCGGTATTGTTCCGGGGGCGAGTCGGTCGGTTCGAATCGCGTGTTTTTCCGGCCGGATTGCTGTTTTCCGCGCGGCTTGGTCGTTCGGCTTGTGTACCGTACGAGTCGGTCGGGTTTTGCTCGCTTCTCACCGGTACGTGTCGGTCGGAATGTATTCCGGCTCCTACTCGGTCGGTACGTTTTCCGGCCGGAATCGGCCCCTAAGTGTGCATATCTAAGAACTTTGTTAATGGCAATTAGCTCTACTCATTCTGAAATCTTTAAGCCACTGTAAAATTTAACATTCTCTGTATTCTTTTAGTGACACATTTGAATGAACTTTTTAAGTCTAATAAGTTACATTGATTAACAGTAATCTTTAATTTTCATAGTTTGTTAATTACTGCAGTTTACTGTTGGTTTATAATTCCCTTCCCACCCTCCTTTCCTCACTTTTTCTCACCCCTTTTCCCTATAAATATAAAATGGTAAAGAGCTTTACTTATTTATTACAATGTTATTTATTTCTTTGGTCCCAGTTTTGCATATGTTGAAGCTGTTGTTCCTTCTTCATGTAAATCTATTTTTAATAAAGCTGATTAAACAAAAAAAAGAAAGGTGGCATTTTCCTGTCTTAGCCATTTAGTGCCTGCAGCCTTGCCTGTCTCTAGGTCACATTACTGGGCGTAGTTGACAGTTGGGCTTTGTGATTTCCTCCTAGACAGCCACACACAATGAGGAGCCTAGGTGTGCCTGAATGGGCCATCACTGGCAGGTTGGGAGGGAGGTGCTAGACCCAGCCCTACTTACAATTGAAGAGGCTGTGCCCTGCCTTCACGCAAAGGGCTGCATTTCCCCTGTAGTTAGTCTGGATCCAGGACAGGGAAGGCAGGATGCATGGGAACTTTAAAGATAATTTCTAGAAGCTTTTTCCACCTTCCAGAGGAAGGACAACGTGTATTAATATTGGACCCCAGACACCAACTCTTCACTATACTTCTGGACCTACAGATGCTCTGCCAGGAAGAAGGACTTCTGTGCTAGGGAAATGGCTTCCACTCTGCTGAACGGCTGCTCTGAAAGACTGCTGCTCTGAAGGACTGCAGCCCTACTGTGCTGACCTGTTGCCTGCTGCTCTCTTGCCTGGATGAGAAGGACTAGTCCTGCAACTCTTAACTCAGAACCCCAGAGTGACTACAAGGGCTAGTTGACTGGCCTCCTCATCTCAAGCCTCTGGGACATAACATGCCTCCAACAACCTTCACCCAACACCTGGGCTCTGCCATCTGTGAGTCCTGCCCTCCCAAGTGGTGCCACCTCACAGCTTCATCGGAACAAACGCTATACGACGCTAAGTCTCGCAAAGCAACACCACACAGACCGTGCACCAGGATTAAAGGTACTGTTCAGTGGACCCAATTGGGTCCCTGTTCTCGCTCCTCCCGCACTGGTGCACTTTTAGGCAGCCTTCTGCCATACACACACCCTTGCACCATAGTGCAAGGGTGTGTGGGTGATGTCTAGCATAGCTGCAGTACTGAAATAATATCCTTACAAAATACTGTTCCTAGGCATACTTTAAAATGTTTCCAATTTTGTATATGTGCTGTATATCACGCATGCAAAGTTGGAAAAGTTTGGAGAGAAGAAATATTCTCTCCAACATTATGCCTGCCTTGAGGAGGCATGTATTTTTGGTGAAAAACACTGCCTCACTTTTTTAGTAGAAAGGGCTTTGGTCTAAAACTCATGGGTGGTTGCATAGGAGTATTCATTTACCACCCTTGGTACCCTCCCGATGCAAAGTATCTCTACTTTGAGATACTTTATGGCTACTTTCAAGCACAAAACAAGTTTTGCACTGGAAAGTTAATTCCAATTCTACACTTTGCATCTGTTTGCATTGTTTTTGTGATGCAAACCTGGTGCAAAGTGGTAGAAAATATGCCCCTCTATATAGCTGAGTCTTTTGCAGGGTTTCTTCAAATAGCTTTATACAGAGCTTTTATCCGATGCACTTTAAGACTTTAGTAGTCATATAATCGTTTAAATGCAATGTCCGTAAAGCAAACAGCCTAAAGGATTTGTGCAGTTTTCACTGCCTTGTAATTCTTCGAATCCTTCCATCAGATTCAGTTCCTCACTCTGTGCTTTGTAACGAAAATTTTGTTCAGCAAATCTGTCAATTACATATCAATGCTACTAATGCACCCTTAATCACTGTGCTATAATATATATGTAGTATGGTTTAGGAATGTGCACATTACTAACTGCCATTTAGATGCTTCTTGATAAGATATGGTTGAATCTGAATACTGATGATTGCTTCAGTTTTACAGTATTATGATGTATACAGTGCCTTTGCATCACTGTTTTTCAAAGTTTTTTCCTGCATGACCTACTAATATGCTTACTTATCAAATGCTGTTTTGTCTTACAGAAGCCTACTAAAGCTACGAGGAAGGCATAGTGAGCTGAATGGTCGCTGCTGACAAATGTGTTATGGATGTTTGAATCCCAACCAGGAAGACCAAGCTTTCCACAGTTGGTAAATTGAGTACAATAAATTTGGTCCTAGAAACATTTTCTATTTGTAGCACTTAGAAACTGCAGTGTGGTATTGGTGCTATACACGTGTGAAGAATGACACCATTTTTCTCATGGTCCGCCCATTTAATCCAGGCTGATTTTGCTGGCTTTGAACTCTAGTCACTAGACCATTGCTAAACAGCAGTAAAGCACCAGTATATTCCCCTAAAGTATGTGCTGTGCATTGGCATGTCCTATTTGGCATATTTAACTTCCCCATAAGTCTACTGTAAATGGTGCATAAAATACACCTAAGGCTTGGAAAGTTAAATGTCATATGTGGGCTTCAGTGTCACCATCGACATTTGTGACACAAAATGTCTTGAATGCCTCGAGCGGACTGGGGCAAGTTGCTAAGGCTTGCCTAGGTAGGTGGCATCCAAGTGGGCAAGAAAGCCAGGTTTGTTCTGCTTCTGCTGTGCTGAAGACAGGTTCAACAGAACCTTGTGATAAAGATTCCCAGCCTCATGGAGCCATACTTGGCTACAGCTTCAAGCCTTGCCCAACTGGAGGATTTTATGAACCAAAAAATTGACCAAGTCTGAATGTAATGTCATACTGAGGTGAGGCAGCAAATTAAATTGAACCATGAAGTGAACTTGGCAGACATTTAAAGAACAGCTTTGTCCCACTTGGCTTCAAGTTGAGCTCGACTATGATGTGCCTGACTTTGAGGACTCTTGCTAGCTTACTGAGCAGCCTCCATGCTTAATGGTACTGTTGAGCAAAGTTTTTGGAGTTTGTTTTTGAAAACAAAAAAACAGTTGCTTTTTGGAGGCTGCAACCTTCTCAGATCTCTGCAACATGTTGAAGGAGCAGTGTCAAATGTCAGATTTCTAATAGTGATTTTTTCCGGATATTCTCAAAACACATTTGGATTTCTTTTGTATGAACATTTACTCAATGTGGCACTATTTAACAAGCAATGAATGCATGTTTATCACTTTATTGACAAGATACTGTATACAAAATATAATGTATCTTACCTGTTTTCCACACAGTGAGCACATAGGAAACAAAGTTGTGTAATCTAAACCCAATGTCATACAGCATGCTCCCTAACATTTAATTTTCATTCTGCCCTGTGTCACTTTGGTAGAAAATCTAGTGACTCTGACAAGTGTTGTGTAGTAAGAATAAGTCATACACAATGTATTTTAAAAGTAGCGGTTGGAAGAGGGAACCACCAGGATAACATTCCTGCATCATTACTTGAGCCTTTAGTGACCATGCGCAACCAACGATGTGGACACTGGAGAGAGGTGTTTGATATAAATCTATACTCTAATAAAATACTTAGAGACATTACTTTATACAGGGATTGCGGGGTTCAACGTGTTATATTCCGAATTATAGGTGTGTAACTGTGAAAAACTGAGATAATTCTGAATGCTTACATCACTCAGCTATAAGAGGAAAGCTAGAGTTGTCTATGATGTCTCCCAGAACTCTGATGGGAAAAGCATTCCCATTATTCACTTTTAGCCATTTATAATTTATGTATGGGTCATCCCATCCCCTCTTCCTCTGCTCAGATTACCAGTGAAGAGATAGAGGGTCATGGTGGAGCCACCTAGTCTACACCATAAAAAATAACCTCTCACCTGGAATCTTGCTACACTCCCCATCCTCTTTCTGTAATACCCTCCTTCACCAAAATACAAAGTCCATATCTGGCCACCCTCCTACACCACCCTCAGCATTAACCCTCCCCTATAAAACATTAAAACATTATAATACCAGGTCTTTTGTCACTCACCCCACCAACCTCTGTATTTACCCTCCACATCCAAATTGAAAAAAATACCTGATACATAAAACAAACCTGCCTTTTGCCTCCCGCCCTCACCACACCCTGTGTCTGCCCTCTCCCTCCCCACCAAAGCCAAACTCTCAGCTCTCACAATTAGAGCAGAGTACCAGTGCCACAGTGACAAGGGACTCTCGACGAGCTGCTCATCAGTGCAACATGTTTTGTCCTGTCAGCGTGAGTCTTCGGAGACTAGGGCTACAACAGGGGAGACAGTAGTCAGGAGTAAAAGAGTGCTGCCAGCAGTCGCCTTCCCCCCTTGAGTCTGTGAACACCTGAGGGAAGAATAAAAGCAGGTGAGACTGCCATCTCCATTTTCCCACTCCTCCCTGGTCTCTGCAACTCAATCAGAGTAGGGAACACAGGGGAGGCGAGAGCTTCTCCCGTTGACATAACAATAATGTGAAATAACTTTTGTTCCCCACTGTCACATCATAACAATGAATAACTGGATTTTGATTTGGTTATTTACAGTGCAGGCTTCAGATGGAAGCCATAGATAACAGAATTCTTTACACAAAGTGAACTTTCATCTTCAAAGCTTGAGTAATTTACTTCATTCAATTAACCATTTAAAGCACTGCATGAATCAAAGAGGCAAACTGAAAGTCTTTGATTGCCATTCCTATAAGGGTAAGTAGTCAGATTAAAACTTCTTCCTCTGACACTTATTGGTCCTTTATGTACAGTCATCAATCCTTATTTTTTTAGAATAGTGAATAAGCTGCTACATGGGCATATAGATGTAATTAATAATAAACAGGCACTAAAATCGTAACTTTGATGTACAAATATCTACAAGCCTTGGCCCTAGGAATGTAGTCTTGAATCTATATCCTTTGACATAAAATGAGGCTATTTGCTACTACTGATATACCGCACAGAATATAACTAAATCCTTAATGTGGCTATTATTCATCTTGGCATGGACATCTACAAAATCAAAAAAGAAAGAAATATAGTGAATATTCATTCTTTTAATTTCCTGTTACTTTAATTGGTATTCCATTGTGTACTATAAAGTCAACAATACATTAAACACACCCTACATTAAATATAAAAAACAATCCTAATCCGAAACACACAACATATAAATATGAAGCATTAAAGAATCACTAATGGTCACCTCAGTTTCCTGCCCTCAAAGCATTTCATGGAGGTATTAAAATGAAGCATGTTTCAATCTCAAATATACGCCAGAGCAGAGTGGGGAGTGGTTTGCACATGACGGTTTTGCCGGCCCTCTTGGCCCGGCCAAACCGCCATGCGCACTTAGCATGTTCTCCACTGGGCTGTGTTGCACAGCACCGCGGAGAACATGCCCAGGATCTCAGGCACTGCCTTAGGGACCAAACAGGCCACGCAGACCAATCACGATGCTGGTCATGCAGCGTTGTCATTGGCTAGGAGAGTACGGGAGCCTGGGTGCTTCCGGTGCAACCAGCAGAAGAAGAGGATGAAAGAGAGGCATGCGACGGTGCGGTAGCTAACGTAAGTTTTTTTTTTTTTTTTTAAATCCATTCCCCCACTCGACTCACCACCCCCGTTCCGAGGCAGCCGCCACTGCATTCTGCAGTTGGAAACTGATTACAATTCTGTCAAGATATCTGTGATAGTTTCAGAAGTAACATCTCATGCTGATACCAAAATAGTAAATATTGCCTCAGAAATCATACCAATTTGAAATCTAAAATTTTACTCCATTAAAAATCTCATCAGCTGCCACTTCTAACCCTCTCTGCTGCCCCATCTAGACTGGATAATCTCTCAAATGTGTGCCCTGACTTCATAGTAAAAGAGATTGAGATTGAGATTGAGATACTGGGTAATCAAGTAAAATATTTTGTCAAGACCATCTCATTTGTGTCCCAAAATTAATCCAAGATTGTAGCTGCTCTGATTTGGTGAACACGGAGTGCAAAAATGGGTAAATAATAATGTTAGCTTCACTTTCTATATAAAACAGTTTATATTGCCTAAAACAGAAGCGGGAATTAGTTCTGGCCTGGAGTGTCCTGAGTGATCACCATGTTTCGGCACAGGAAGGAGCACTGGTCTCTTATGACACGGGTCCCTAAGGTCTTTGTCCCAATACTAGTTGACATAATAGACAATTCTGAGTGGTTTGCCAGTTTTTCTGGGTTGTGTCTGAGTCCACCAAGGAAGAAATCCTGGATGGGTTGTCTGAACAACACTTGAATAAATTGGCAGCCCCAGATTGTCTGCTGGCTGATATGTATAGATAGAAACCAGGGCCAGACTGGCCGTAGCAGGCACCAGGTGTTTCCCCGGTGAGCCGCCAGGGTGGGGGCCAGTTTTGACCCCGGTGGGGCCATTTTTGTTACCGGGGGCCGCCCACCTACAACAAAAGCAAAAAGCATCACAAATCTTACCACTAGCAACCCTCCACCCTCCGCCCAGGCCGGCCGAGCTCTTTGCCAGGGCCGGTTTCGGTTCCCAGTCCGGCCCTGATAGAAACCAAGGATCAAAGTGTAAATATCTGATGGTAATGGTTAATGCAATTCTTGTGTCAGGGAGAGTACCACCTCCTTGGAAGAAGGCACTATATGTACCCTTTGTATGAAAGGAGAGCTCAATCTCTTTGTAGTCTATTCCATGATCGTTTTGACAAAGCAAACCTATATCCCATTCAGTGACAATTTGTAGACAATTATATCATCTCCATGAAGCAGGAGGGTTTGAGAAGTGGGTTTGGTATGGTTCAACCGTACTTCCACCTGTTTTTATGCTGAAATGTGTGGTTCTGAAAAAAGGTGATTATTCATAGACTGCATACTTCTTTTAACTTCCCCAATAGAACTCTGTTACGAAAAGCCACTGATAGTATGGACCAGGGCTAACACTATTACTCCCTGTGTTTATTGTACATATCACACACTGCACAGCACAAGCACACACCCACTGTGCTGCTCTGTATCATCGCTATTTCCTACTGAGAGGATGGATATGACTTATGATACCACAGACTGTGTTCAATTGGTTTTTTCGTAATACCAATATAATTAGTCAGTCAGTCACAGAAACTTTAAGCACATAAATTCAACATGCAATGAAAACATGATAAAAAGAAAAGGGTTTAAAATACTTAGGATTTTTTTGTCTCAATTTTTAACCCAAATATACACTTGCTTCTCCATTACATTTCTTAATTTTCATATCAGAATAAAATACATGAAACTAATTGCATCAATACAAATTTACTCCGGGGACAGCTGTTGATTTAAAAACCTGCCCATTTTGCGATTTTTTTAATACTTGAAGCAAGAAATAAGGGAACAAGGAACCTCTTTCGGAGGGCCAGGTACTGTGTGCATAAAAAGTATAAAATGCAATGTGCTTTGTGCTGAAGCATTATCGCTCGGACAGATGGGAAGGTCCATGAACCACAGGGAATGCAAATAAAAAATGCAGTGTATTAAGTCTGAAGCACGTGAGATGAAACCTAAACTGAACATTCCTCATTAATATGAAATAGGGCTCAATTCCTGAAGTCATTAATAAGTCTAGGTGATATATTATGACTGACTTAACATTTTCTTTGTCTGTGCCTATGCTCTCGCGACACTAATATTTCACTCTGGAATTCGTTGTAACATCATTACAGTTTGGATTTTCAAACAACTCAGGCATCCACAGGGTAGTGAAAGGATGCTTAATTTGTGAGAGCTAAGGAATTGCCTTCATCTTTTCCAACGACATACAATCCTTAATGACCAACCTCAGAATGGCACACAGAAGTAGGACAAGCCTTCGGGACTACCAAAAGTTGATGTAAGAAATTATTCTCAGCCTTCTAGAGAATCTCTGGGTTGGAGTATCCCCAAACACCTGCTCCTTAAAGATCAACTACAATGCATTTACTCATAAATTTCTACATTTGCCATAATTGTCTTTAGACTCAATTTGGAGGCAAAACTAAATACAGCGTCCGTTGATTTAAGAAAATAATGTGCTTACAGTGACTAAATGCTTCCAATCTCAAGCGGGTGCAAATAGAAGGCCTAAGTATGATAAGTGTGTTAATCCCCCTAAGGTTTAACTTTGAATAAGGTGAGTTCTGACCTTAGCGGTTTTTGGTCCGCATGTCATGATGAGAGATTTAGTTAAATTGGTATTGAGATCTAATTTCCCCATAAAATGGATAAATTCATCCAACAGAATTTTAAGACCATTCACCGTCTCCAGGCCATTTATATAATCAGTAAATAAAAAACAGCGCCAGAACACAAGCCTGTCTTTACCTCTATTATCAAGCTGATTTGGTCTGTATACTCTCTGTTAAGCCCTAAATTAACCCTGGTGGTCGTATACTCAATGGTTTCTTGCCCCCCATGGTTTCGATCAACAACCATAGCTTAGGACAAATGACAGTATCAAAAGCACTGGTAAGATCCATGGACACTACTTAATTGGTCCCCGTGACCTGTTTATTTAGACACTACAATTATACAGTACATAATGAGAAAATGAATTTATTGGTTTTCGTGACTTAACCACATTCCATTCATTGCAAAAATGGTAATGGCCATGTATGCCTTTTCATGTACTGTTATATTTTATTATTGAATTACTCTGCCATTTTTATATCAGCCTGCGGACCACTAACTTCCTAGTATGCTTACAAGGTTACATGCATTTCCAATGCACCACAGCCATTTTATTTGTTGTGGCAATTTTCTGCAAAGTGTTGTAAGCATAGCCTTGTTTTGAGTATTGGCACCACATCCTGAGAATTTTAGAAAATAGTGAAGTCTACACTTGTCTGTGCCATCATTATCATTTTGTCAAGGTCTTCTCACATTCCTTCTCATGAGAAGATCCAGGCACCTACTTATTAGTTAGTATCAATTAGTGAAATAGTTCCAAAACTCTTTTGTTAGGATTCATGTGCTGCACATATATTGAAATGAATACTTTGATCTGAGATTGTCTTCCAAGCTTTAGAGCAAAAATTAGCCCCATTGATCAATTCATTGGTTTCACATTGCCGCATTGAAAATATGTGATTCTTCAAAAACAACATCAGTATGTGTCATTGGCATTCCACATAATTTGTTGGAAATCCTAATTCGATTAGACAAGGATAACTATGCTCAAGTCAGGTATGCTACGACAATTTCAATGACAAGACGCCTGACCCCGAAACCACATCCTCCTCCAGCAACGCCAGCCAGCCCACCATTTCCTCCTGGACCCCAGTCACCACCGTAGAGACCACCTCAACCATGAAAGACATCCACTCAGGAGCCCCCTTCAAGATGGCAACTATCCCGACGACTAGAAACGTGCAAAAGTCAGTTCCCTTGCTCAAGAAGCCCTCAGCAGATCCCACGGACCTCAAGAACTACTGCCCCATCTCCCTCCTCCTGTTCGCGGCCAAAGTCACTGAGAAGACCGTCAATGCCCAGCTGACAAGATTCATCGACGAAAACTCCATCCTTGACCCCTCCCAATCCGGATTCCGCAGCAACCACAGTACCGAGACCGCTCTACTCGCCGCCACAGACGACATCCGCACCCTCCTCGACCAAGGACACAACGCGGCCCTTACCTACTCGACCTCTCACCAGTGTTCGACACCGTCTCCCACTGCACACTCACCGCCAGACTCCGCGATGCCAGAATACAGGGAACCGCCCTCAACTGGACCCGCTCCTTCCTCAACGGCAGAACCCAAAGAATCAGACTGCCACCCTTCCTCTCTGAACTGACGGAAATCAACTGCAGAGTACCCCAAGAATCGTCGATCAGCCCCACGCTCTTCAACATCTACATGGCCCCCCTCACCGCCATCATCAGACAGCACGGACTCAGCATAGTATCCTACGCCAATAACACCCAGCTCATCCTCTCCCTCACCAAGGACCCCATCACCACCAGGCTCAACTTCCAGGAAGGAATGAAGGACGTCGCATCCTGGATGACCAGCAGCTGCCTGAAGCTCAACTCGGAGAAGACAGAGGTCCTCGTGCTCGGACCCTCCCCCTCTGCATGGGACAACACCTGGTGGCCCACCGCCCTTGGCAGCCCTCCCACCCCCACGGACCCCGCCCGTAACCTAGGCACCGTACTCGACTCCTCCCTCTCCATGACCCGACAGATCAACGCTGTCACCTCCAGCTGCTGCAACAGCCTCCGCATCCTCTGAAAGACCTTCAAATGGACCCCCCCCCGAATCAAGGAAGACCGTCACCCACGCTATCATTACCAGCAGACTGGACTACGGAAACGCCCTCTATGCCGGGATCAACAAGTCTCTGCTC
This sequence comes from Calotriton arnoldi, assembly GCA_963921515.1. Taxonomy (NCBI): domain Eukaryota; kingdom Metazoa; phylum Chordata; class Amphibia; order Caudata; family Salamandridae; genus Calotriton; species Calotriton arnoldi. The sequence continues at coordinate 3,774,254 of CAWUFW010000449.1, forward strand.
CACAAACTCCAGACCATACAGAAGTCCTCAGCATCCCTCGACACGAGCGCATCACCCAACACCTGCGGAACCTCCACTGGCTCCCCATAGAAAAGAGAATCACCTTCAAGATACTCACCCATGCCTACAAATGCCTTCACAACACAGGACCCCATACCTCAATGAGAGAATCTCCTTCCATGCACCCAAGCGAAACCTCTGATCCGCCGACCTCGCCGAAATCCCGCGGATCCACAGAGCCAGAACAGGGGGAAGAGCTTTCTCCTACATCGCGGCCAAGACCTGGAAGGAGCTCACGATCGACATCAGACGCGCCCCCTCCCTGAACATCTACAGGAAGACACTCAAGTCCTGGCTCTTCGACTGAACGGAGCTGCTACCCCTCCCCCCCAGCGCCTTGAGACCCTCACGGGTGAGTAGTGCGCTTACAATTCCCCTGATTGATTGATTGATTGATTGAAGCCGCTGGGAGGGAATGGTGAGCTGACTGGCTGCATTGATATTCATAGAGAGCTATGCAGGGCTGTGCACTCACGCCCACTTTATTGACTCTTTACATAAATGATGTAATTGAACACCTTATGGACACTGTGAACCATTCCCCTAAACTTGATGGTTGCAAAATATCTGCCCTACTGTTTGCAGATGATACGTTATTAATATCAAAAACTGTTAAGGACAACAATTTATTAATCGCTCCTCAATTTGCCAGCAAGTAACCATACACTTTCCCTTTGTATGGATTAAGGTTTTAGGAGGATCGCAAATAAAATAAAACTTAGATCACTTTCGTTTTGGCGGAGGCTCTGGCATACTGCAGAGATGGCTTCTTATAGAAATACTTAAGTTGATCTTATTGAAATGGATACATTGAATGTGTTACTTTGGTTACAATATGCCAAAAAAAATGATTGTATGCCCTGAACTTACAAGCATACTGGGAGGATCCCAGAAATATAGCTGCTAGATCAATTAATTTGTTGAAAGCATAACAGAGAATTAAATGTAATACTCCAAGGAAGAAGGACTAACAGATGGTGTTCTGAATTGTAAGTCTATTTTAAAATTTGAGACCTACTTGGACAGTGTACTTCCTCGCTATGCAAAAAGCTATGAATGGTTGCCAGTGTTCATGGCTTCCGATAAATGTCCATTTTCTGAGACTGACAGAATCTGTAGAGCATTTTCTCTTATTTTGCCCTGCTAAGTTACATATGAGAAGAAAACGAATTTGCCCACTCTGTTTGAACCTGGGATTCAGGAGATATCAGTGTACAATGAGGATTCTAAAATCAGGTAACCAAGAAATCATTGTCTTTTGACTGAGCAGATATTACCTCCGGGCATGGTCCTCGAGGAAACAGAAGCTGGATTTAAGGCTTACACAAGACGAAAAGACAATCCTACTTTACCTGTAACATATATTAATTGGGCCTATGAAGAAGCAGGTATTTTTTTTTTTTATCATTTTCTTATTAATGTTTTTAAATTGTTTGTACTGTTTAACTCCTGTGTTTTATAGGGTAAATTCCTCAAAATAAAGAATCTTGACTACGACTAAGAGACTATCTTCCAGATAAACCACAACCTTTCTTGGCAGCCTTTTACAGATAATGTGACAATAAGTAGCTTTGAAATAACACCTGCAAGACCTGCAAGATCACGATAATACATGCTGTTAGGCTGAAAGTACAAAACATTTAAGAACAATTAAGAACTTCTCACTAAATCGTATACTTTTACAAGTCCTAACACATTTCCAGAAGTCACATGTGGTCCAATTTGGTGCTATGTAAATGAGAAAACTGAGGGGGACATTTAGAGCTTGGCAGAGTGGGAGCACTACCATGAATCAGTAGTGCGCCTACTGCATCAAACTTGTGGCTCCTCCACTCAGTTTGAGGGAGAGCAAACTGCAGAGTTTCCAACAGAAGAGCCTCAACTGGCTGTGCCACTAGAAACCCTTGATGTGGCCAGCTTTCCATCACTGGGTCGAGAGGTAATAGTTGCAGTCACCAACAATATTTAGAGCATGACAGTTGTCCTAGATTTTCTTGCCTCGGACCAACATATGAAGCATTCCTTCCAGGACAGGGAATCAAACAATGACCCCAATGGGAGGGCGGAGAGGTGGACTCCCAGCCCATTGTTTTATTATTATTTTGAAGAAACAAACTCCTGCTTTAGAAATTTGTTCAATAAAAACAAAATAATTTTGCCAAGCACCCGTAACAAGCATGGCGCCTGATCAGCAAAGTCCAGTGTTCAGTACCTTCAATGGAGCAGATGCAATGGAGGCTCCACTCAAAGCACATAGATCCCTGCCTACATGACTGGGATCTCTAAATTTTATGGGGGTCTGCAGCCAGGGGAGCAGTGTCCATAGACGCTGCTGACCTGAATGGTCAATTGACCACCTGGAGGGATTTAAATGGGCTTATTAATCTATGATCTAGGCTGCGGGGAGAATCATTAGATACTCACAATTGTTCTATGACTTTTCTACAGCTGTACCCTTGGAAGCATACCATGTTAGTTCTATGTTGAGAGCAGTTCATGCAACAAACTGAAGGGGCTACTCAAAGATCAGCAATTGTTTTCAAGAATCAACTTAAAGCAGCCCATGGATTGACTCATGCTAGCATCATCCTGTAATCAGTACATCTTAGGGAATGGCAGAGTGAGCTAAATTTGGCCTAAACATGAGGCTCCCCAGAGTGTTTGGTCTATTGGGACAAGTTAATTTCAGAGTTTTACGAGGAATATGTTAGGCAAACCTTATGTTGGATACCAGAACATTATTGGGTAATAACAACCTGCTTACCAAGTTTAATAGATCTTTTGAAGTATGCATCAATGAAATGTGACACAGGGACCTGAGAGGGACTCATTTTTATTTAAATTGTGCATACTTCCTTTGCATGTAGACCTTCCTACAGAGGCATTGAAACCCTGCCATGCTAGAGGCCTGATGTATATTTTGGTGGACGGAGCAAAGCAGACAGAGTGATGGAGGACTTTACCTCCGCCACCCTGTCTTTACTCCTTCCGCCACATTGAGAGATGTCTGCTGGTTCGCAAACATCTCTATACATTGGCAGGGATCGCACCCATTGTGGCCCCTGTAAGTGTTGGAAATGTTTGACAGATAGCTCTGTCAAACATGGTGGACAGCCATCAAACTTTTCCAAAGTTTTTTATATTTAAAAAATAAGCCTCCAAAGGAGGAGATTGTTTTAAAAAAATAAAAAACAATGGCCCCCACTCAATGAGAGTTTTCTACCATGGTGTGGGGATTATTTTTTTTCCTGTCCGTCACTGCTAGGTTTTACCTACAGGTGATGTACAGGAAAAAACACATAACACTGCCCATCCTAAACAGGGAGGACAATGTTATGTGCTTCCTCTGACATTCTCCACTCCATTGGGCCATCAAAGCAAAGTTTACGTGGACATAGCAAACTTTACTCTTTTGATGTAAACGTAGCAGCCCACCTGACTTAAAATCAGGTAGTCTCCCTGCCAAACTCTAAATTGAGCCCTTGGTTCTAAATGTGACAACCAAGCCCATGAAACCACAATACATTTATTTTTGTTTGGTTCAGCATACAAGACACTCACCAAGTATTGTGTTTTTACCACTTTTTTTCTGAAAAGACAAACACTGTAAAATCGGTTTGTCTTCCACTTCAGCATATCCAGAATGGGATTACCTTTTTGGTGATACACATTTCCTACAGACGGACTGTGTTATTGGAGGCTTTATGAGGTGGCGATAGCTTAGTGAGAGGGATTGTTTAGTGCACAGGCTCGGACATCCAGATTTTAATCATGCTTTCTGTATTTGTTCAGTTTGTCAATGTTTTGCTCTTATTAACTTGATTGAACCATATGTTTGCGGTGCCTATTGCTCTTAAATGTTTTATTTGTGATTAGAGCACCTACGCAATAAAGTGTTGAATAATCATTTGAATTTGTTATACTGTTTGTTATATGACAGATATGCAATGGGCAAAGTAAAGTGACTGCCATCCAACTCATGAGTTACCTCCGAGGAAATAAAGAGTTTTCATGTGAGCCAACATTAAGCTTTGTATTATTGTATTAACTCACTTGCATCTCCTACTACTATGCTCGTCAGTGCTACAGGATGGGCAGGTCCTTGACATGGCCCAAACTACTGATGCTCTTGTGGGTGAGGGGAACCCCATACTTTTTTTACACCCCAACATTTTACCTCAACAGCACTTGTTGAATCTGAGACAGTGTTAAACCCCAATTTCATGAAGCAATGTGTCCTTGAGGTAAGGGACCTCCCAGCACAACCACAAATATCATAAATACAGTCAAGTGGGTAAAAGGACTCACTCAATAACTAAGTTCTAGAACAGCAGAATAGTTAAAATATTTATTGGAAAAATTCAAAAGTAAGACGGGGCACAGTCAATGCCATGAAGGCTCTCAGTAAACAGGGCATAGAGAGAAATGCAAAATGAAAAATATTCTAAGTTCCAAGCGGGCAGCAAAATCAAGAGAGAAATGGACAGCATCTCCAGGAGAACAGAAAATTCTCCTCACTCCCCCCCCCAAATCGAGGGTTTTAATACACTATTCCCTCATGAACACAGCAACACAGCAACTCTCTTCTAACCACCTCTTATCCATTGGACAATTTAGAACCTTACTACATGACCCACATGCTGCATCACCACCCCTGACTCATACACCTTCCACCATAAACACACGCAAACAACATAAGCGACGTGCCACACCTCACAACTTTGCTTCCCCATGTCTACTGCACAACAATGTTACACCACGAAAACAACATAGCACACCAACTCACTCTCAAACACCATCTCCACCACATACACACACAGACCCATCAAAATGCCTTCTTAGCATGCTGGATGAGGAACATGATACAGAACAGCTACACGATTGCTATCCTAATACAGCTAATGCCAGCACTAAAAACACACCTGCTACAAACACACACAATACTGTTCACTCTACTACAAAACAAAGTCTCACTATCACCAAAGGCCATTCTCTAAACTGTCTACTAATAAATGCTCGATCCCTCTCTAAAAACAAACATCACATCTACGACCTTCTCACAGATGCAAAACCAGACATACTATTCATAACTGAATCATGGTTGGGAGATGATATGGCTCCAGTCCTGCATGGAGCCATTCCTCTAGGCTATCAAACGATCACCCAAAATCGTATAGGCAAAAAAGGAGGTGGTCTAGCTGTTGTGTCCAGGCAAACATTACATATCACTAAAGTTGATGACATCTCCATAAAGAATTGTGAGGCTCTTCTAACAAGATGCAATACTACACCGTCTTGATCCTGTAACTTCCTGCTCCTTTACAGACCTCCACCTAGCAAGGCGACATTCCCAGACGCACTTCTAGACACAGTTTCAAACCTGATAACAATACACTCCAACTTATGCGTTCTGGGTGACCTCAACATTTGGTTTGACAAACCCAATATGACCCATCCAAAAACAATAATCACTGGCCTAGAGGCAATGAACCTGCATCAGATTGTCCACAAACCCACACACATCGCTGGACATATCCTAGATGTCATTTTTGCTAATACTGAACTAGTTACCTTTCAAACTATAACTCCAGTCACATGGTCAGACCACCACTTGCTTGCTTTCCAACATAAAACAACACTAAGTTACTCACCTAAAACTAGCTTACATCCATCCACCTATCGGCCATGGAACAAACTCAATTTGGAACACTTAGAAACACAACTAACAGCAAGTACAAATCTGGAAACAATAACTTCGGTTCAAAATCTATATGAGTGGCTACAGGAAGCTTTTGACATCCTGATACCACTCAAAACCACGCAACAGCACAAAAGAAAAAAAGCGCCTTGGAGGAACTTAGAAATAAAAGACATAAAACAACAAATTAGAAAGCTGCAACGTACCTGGCTCAAAACAAACGCCAAACAAGACAAACTTCACCTACAAAACATTAACAGATTATACAAGTCAGCTATCAAAAAAGCCAAGAAAAGGTACTATTCAGACAGAATTCAAAATGCTAAATGTGCAAATAAAGAATTCTATAAAATACTCAATGAATTTCGCAAACCAACTTGCCTAGAAGGAACTCATCCTGTTACTCAATATTTCACAGACAAACTGGCAAATCATTACACAGACAAAGCAGACACATTGGACTCATACTTAAAACAGAAACAAAGCACCAGCACTAACCCCTGTACAAAACAACAATCCAAGAATACTCTAACCCAGCCTCTCCGTTCCTTCCAACACATCTCACACAATGAATTTATGGACCTGGTCAAAGCAAGTAGGCCTGCCGGCAGCCCTTCTGACCCCTGTCCACCACAAACTTTGAAGACAATTCTTTTAACAACCTCTGCTGCCACTCCAGTAAGAAGAATCAACAACGATTCCTTAACTAGCGGAATATTTCCAGAAGAACTAAAAAAATCACACAAACGCCCTTTACTGAAGAAAACAAACTTGGACCCGCTGAACCCAGACAACTACAGACCCATTACAAATGGACCTTTCCTGGGCAAACTGATAGAAAGAGCAGCGTTCGCCCAGATGTCACAATTCATTGAAGAGAATGACATACTCTCAGACTTCCAAACAGGATTCCGTCCGGGAAGAGGCACTGAATCTGCCCTCCTTGCCATCTGGGATGACCTGAGGAATAGAGTTGACCGCAACGGGGTTGCTGCGCTACTCCTCTTGGACCTCTCGACTGCCTTTGACACGGTTGACCATGACACTCTGAAACAAAGACTCTATGAAGCCGGCATAGAGGTAACTGCTCTAGACTGGATCGCGTCCTACCTTCAAAACAGAACTAATGTCATCCATACCCCACCTTTCTCATCCAAACCATATTCCACAAAAGCAGGGGTCCCTCAAGGTTCTATCATCTCGCCCATGCTTTTCAACATCTACATGAAGTCATTACCGGTACTAATCAATCAATTTCACCTCACGTGCTATAACTATGCAGATGACACGCAAATACTCCTTCAACTGGAATGCCCCAAAGACATTGAAAAATGCCCAATTTTCAGTTGTCTCAGAGCCGTGGATCAGTGGATGACTTGGAGCCATCTCAAATTGAATGCTTCAAAAACGGAAATACTCATGTGTGGCGATTGGAAACATTACGACCCGCTTGCCGCCTGGCCTGATGAACTGGGATCACCACCTAAATTATCGAAGGAAGTAAGAAACCTCGGAATAACCATGGACTCCAAGCTGTCGATGAATGCCCAAGTGGACAAACTAGTAAAATCAAGCTTTGTCACTATAAAAACGCTGCGACTAATTTTCCCTCATTTGGGATTTCCACACAAGGTCCAAGCTACCATCTCCCTTGTTCTGTCCAAACTCGATTACGCCAATAGCCTCTACCACGGATCACCTTTAACAACCATGAAAAGACTACAACAGATTCAGAACTCGGCTGCCAGACTACTCTTGCATATCAAACCGCAAGACCACATCTCACCTGCCTTGAAAGCCCCGCATTGGTTACCGGTTGCCAGAAGATCCACGTTCAAGCTACTTTGTATCACCCACAAAGCAATACATGGGATGGGACTGCTCTACATCAGGAATAAAATCACCAAACACATTCAACAAAGGAACCTACGCTCTAAAGGGGCATCTCGCCTCAAAATCCCAAGATACAAGAAAAAAACCAAGGGTGACACATCCTTCTCTGTTCAAGCAGCTAAACTATGGAACTCTTTACCCCTCAACATAAGATCCACCGACAACCACCTTATCTTCAGAAAACTACTCAAGAATTGGCTCTTCCCCACATAAGCACCATACGCAAACAGAAATTTACAGCATATTCCTCTGTATATAAGCATTTATTTTCACTATAGATATGTACCTATCTTTGTGTATTGCTTTGTATAAACATGTAGAATAATTATGTTGTTGTAAATAAATAAAAAAATAAATAAAAAAATAAAAAATCATCTTTGGTCTACATGTACTTACTTCCATTGTGCATCTATGTACCTTCCATGTACTTGGATCTGTGTGTCTGTTACCTTTCTCCTGAAAAAGCATATCCAATGCACTACCCTATTTCTCATCCTGTACCTCTATCAATATCTTTAATCTATATATACTTACCTCCTTTATGCATCTATATACCTTCAATGTACTTATGAATCTATATATTTATCACTTTCTTCTAATTTAGCATTTCAAATGCACTACCCTATTTCTAAGCCTATACTTCTCTCAATATATCCTCTGGCCCAACCTTCTGACTCATCTCAAACTTATTTCTACTACTCTTTCCAATGCACTACCCTATCTCTCACCCTATACATCTATCAATATATCCTCTACATCCACTCTCTCATTTATCCCAAACCCCATACCACTACTATGATCCCAAAATAACCCTTTCTAGACTTTCTCCTACTCTACCCTCCTTGCATCATCTGACACCCCTTTTACTATACTGATCCCCCAAAACAAACCTTTATAAACTCTCCCCTCTGACTCTTCCCCTCAAAAACCCCCTTTTACTCATCCAAAAGCCTCCTCCTACTGCTATGACCTCAAAAAATAATAATAATAATAATAATAATCTCACTCTTCTGTCCCTCCACTATCCTTTTCAATCAAAATAACAGACTAACATGTTCACTTCTCAATTTCCATATTCTACTATACTAATTCACCACTAATCCTTTATGGGTTCCAAAGTAGCGTGCTACTCGCCAATGAAGCGTTTCAACACCCCATCAGGGTTACCAGCGCTATATAAATGCAAACCTTTTCCCTTTTCTACCCCCTCCCCAAACCCTTCTCAATCCAAATAACTGACTAACATATCCACCACTCAAATTACTTTCATGTTTCGCCATACTAATTCAACAGTAATCCTTATGGGTTCCAGAGTAGCGTGCTACTCACCAATAAAGCGCTTCAAAACCCCATCAAGGGGTAGCAAGCGCTATATAAATACAAACCTCTTTCCCTCTTCTATCCCGCAACCTACCCTGCCCTATCCAAATAACTGAATAACATATCCACCACTCAAATTACTTCATACTTCACTATACTAATTTTCAACACTAATCCTTTATGGGTTCCGGAGTAGCGTCCTACTCGCCAGAAAAGCGCTTCAACACCCATCAGGGGTAACAGGTGCTACATGAATGCAAACCTTTCTTCCCTTTTATCCCTCCGCTACCCTTCTCACTCCAAATAACTGACTAATACCCACCACTCAAATTACTTTCATATTTCACCATACTAATTCAGCACTAATCCGTTATGGGTTTCCGGAGTAGCGTGCTTCAACACCCCATCAGGGGTAACAAGCGCTATATAAATACAAACCTTTTTTTTCCCCTCTTCTATCCTTCTGCTATCCTTCCGAATCCAAATAACTGACTAACCTATCCACCACTTAAAATTTACTTGCATGTTTCACTATACTAATTCAACACTAATCATCTATGGGTCCCGGAGTAGCGTGCTACTCGCCGAAAAAGCGCTTCGACGCCTCGTCAGGGGTAGCAAGCGCTATATAAATGCAATTACAATACAATTACAATGAAATTAACATAACTGCAGAATGATCATGGTATGATTGAAAATATGACATTAACCGCAAATCATAGCACAGTCTCATTAAATGTTATATTGCCTTAACATCTAAGCACTATGTGAATAAGTATCCTGGCCACTTATGTCACTGGTAGATGGTGGAACAAACTAGATACAATAACAAAAGTTTGTTATTATCAATGAATAGAGTACAGTGATCTAGTGGAAAGACCTTGAAGTTATAGTTGCAGTTTCGTGACTGAGCCAGGCAAGATTCATTGAGAACAGCATAAACAATGCAATGGAAATAAACAAATATTATTCTGCTTGTCTATGTGCAGCAGAAATAACAAACAGTGAAATGGGCACGGGAAGATAAGGGTGACATCTATTTTGAAAATTATGATTGCCAGGCTCAAATTTGGGCCTAGTTAACAAAGGTCAGGAAAACACACTTCTACACCTCATAGGAAACTCGTTTAAAAACAACTGCACTATATCAAGTGTGAAACTGTATTCTGCATATTGTTATTGAAGCACAAAAATATAAATGCACAAAATCCTCCACTCTCCCTCTAGGGCATATGTCATTATATCATGTCCTGAGCTCTCAATTCTTTTCTTCTATAATCTTTTCATCAATGATACCTAAATTCTCTTATAATTCTCCTCTCACTCAGACTTTCATAGCACGGGTGACTGACTGCCTAACCGCAGAGAGTGGTGTTTGGAAATATTTGAGCCAATATTTCTTAAGCACTTTACATTCCTCTTATATTTCAGGCAATCATTTCAACTCAACAGTATCATAAAAGAAAGCTTTCAATCATATATATCGATCTTGGTCGAACCCAAAAGTAATCGGTATAGCATCTGGACAGGAACAATTGGAAAACCAAATGCTGTTCAGTCCAAACACATCTATTGTTCTTAAAGATTCGGGTCCTAATATTCTCTCTAATGACATCTTATCAGCACTTGTAAGAACAATGACTAACGGAAGGAGATTCAGATGGTCTCCAAATGTCACTCAATCAATCAATCAATAAAAGCTTTATTCGACTGTCAATACATAAATAAATCAAACTACCTTGCACCACACTAGCAGTGCCAAATACCCCAGACTGACAAGACCGCATGCATTAACTACACTGCCTGTCCCTAGATGCCACCAAGTGCTCGTTCTAAAGGGGAGCACTTTCCTTGCGCTTAGACATGCAGGCTCCCAGGTAACTCCACACACTGGTGCAGGCACTGCCTGATGGTGCACCCCATTCAATATTCTCCCACATTTGTATGACAATCACTGCTCCAGCGTGTAAAGTCAAATTCTGAACAACACAGCCTGAGGCCCTTCTTAACCGCCTCATGAAGAGAGTGATGTGCGCATTTTAAGGAGCTTATTTACAAGCCCCTTACGCCGCCTTTGTGTCACTTTTTTTCATGCAACGGCGACAAAGCATCTGCTCCATATTTACTTGGATGCAGATGCGTCACTTTTTTATAGGCTGCGTCGGTTTTCACCTGAGGTAGAATTCCCTGCGCAGCCTCAGATTTTAATTTTTGCATGGTAGGCGTAACTTCCGAAATGCCTACCTTGAAACTGATGCAGTGGTATTGACCACTTTTTATTTTACGCATCCTGCCTCTGCGCTGCCAAGGCTTCACAATCCCTATGCCTGCCAAACCCAGGCATAGGGACGATGCATTGGCTGTGCCCTAGGGACCACACCAGCGGTAGTGACTTAGTTGCAATATGATATCATCAGGAGGTAAGTAGGCCACATATGGTAAGTAGTTGCACGTAATGTCACAACTTGTGACATTACGTGCTGATGTCACACATACAAGCAGTTTTGGCCGGCATGACTCGTGCGTTCTCCCTTCTCCTCCGGTCCCGTTTCCCTCCTCCTCTCTCTGCTCACAGGAAGCAGAAGCAGAAGCAGGCAGCCTCCCTCTCCTCCCCTAAGCCAATCACAACGTGATTGGCTGGGATGCCGACCGTACAGGAGTCTATGAGGAGGCTGTTTTCTCCATGCAGGCTGCATGCAGCCTACATGGAGAAAACGGGAGAGTGTGCATGACTGGTTTGGTCGGCCCTGGGGCCGACCAAACAGTCAGCGCCCACAAAATTGGGCTAGCCACTCCTCCCCGGCCCGCCCCAACCAAACCCTTCTTCTGCAAAATGGTATTTATACCATTTTATGTTTCTGCTTCTCACACTGCGAGAAAGCAGCGGGGAGACACTCCTCCGCCCACGTGGAGGAGCCGCCCCTGCATACAAGTGGGCACTCTGCCCACTTGTATGCGTCACATTCAGGACCAATATGTTTGAGCGCAAGTTGACTTTGTCACCTTTTCAGGCTCAAACACATTTGTCCCCATTCAGTAGGTGATGCGTCAGTTAAAACTTAAGCATCGCCTTTGTATTTAGACGCATTGCTGGAGTTCCGTTGTATTTCCCACCAACTCCAGCAAAGCGCAAAAAAACCCTGCACCATGGTGCACTGTTGTTTAAATACGGTGCATCTATGGTGGCGCAAGGGTTTCTGCTGTACGCACAAGTAAACTGACGCATCGCTGCTTTAACGCAACGCTGCTTTAACGCAGCGATGCATCAGTTTCTTGTAAATGAGGCCCTAAGAGTCCAACAACTCTTTTTGGACATCTTTGCATGCAGCAGAGGACAGCCCAAGATTAAGGATTGCCATAAAAAAACGATTGTAAATAAAACTAAAAACAAAATACCGTCAATTGTCCAGGATCAACAGGAGGCAATAGTATGAAAAGGAAAGTGAAAGAAAATAAAGGGAAAATGAACAGTCGAATTATCTATTTGCTACTGACACGTTCACACTCTGCCAAATTCGACATGCAAAAAAACGTGTGCGCAGCCACATGTCCTCAAATGGTGATTATGCGTAATTGTCACTTTGTATAATGTAATCAACTAATGTTACATAGAAGATTAATTACAAATGCCTCATTTAGTTACCACAGTAGATTTTGCGACTGAATAAAGACACAGAATTATTTTTACAGAGGAAGATACATTGCATTACATTTTTTGCAAGGAATATAAGTATCTTATCTCTCCACTACTGTAATCGTTGAAACAACCAGGAGCTATTGAATATGCACAGTGAATATTCTTAATATCAATTAAATTATAGGGATATTGCAAAATTTCTTTTACAGTTTTGTTGGTGCTCCGTAGGATAACACGAAGGCTCAGTATGTCGTGGAGAATAAAATGACAAATTCACTGACATTTTTTGAAAATGCATACTTTTCTTTTTATAACATCTTTTTATTTGTAGTTCATTCAAGACACATAGCATTTTTATGGCACACATTTCCTTATCCAGGCCCCTCGCAGGGGGCTAAATCTTATGTACATCATCAGTTCTAGTATATTTAAACCTTGATAAGATCCATGATAATGCCCAACTTCACCCCCTCCCTTACCTCCCTCCCAGAGCTTCAAGCACACCTCCCACTCCATCTTCTATTGAATTAAGCACCCCCCGATATTGCATCCAAAAACCCCATATTTTCTGAAATTTACGTGGACTACCTCTGGCCCTATACATTGTCTGTTCCGCTTGCTGGCACCAGTCCAGGTCTTCCTTCCAATCTTTTATGGTTGGGGGGTCTGCCCGCTCCCCACAGCCTAGCTATGTTATGCTTTGCCACCACAGCCGCCACTCCCAGCCAGGTACCAACATGTCTTGGCCACTTTTCCTCTACTGACATTCCCAGTAGTAGCCACTTAGCTTCTAGCGGTACTTGTACCCCTGTCACTTCTCTCATTACTGCTATTACTTTGGCCCAATAATTCTGTATGACTGGACAAGACCATAGCGTATGGAAAAATGTAGCCAGCTCCCCACACCCCCTGGGGCAGCTGGCTGAATCTATCCGACCCATTTTAAACACTCTTGTCCTGGACAAGTAAGCCCTGTGCAGTATTCGTAGTTGCACTAGCCGACAGTGGCGGCTGGTGACATTTGAAAGTGGTGAGGCGTAAAATTAGTGGTGGAGCAGACCGCGGCGAGCGAGCGAGCCCGAACGACCTAAGGAGGGTTCAGGGGGGTTCTCCCCCGAGAAAATTTTGAAAAATGAGTGGGCAAATGGTGCATTTTCAAGACTTTCGGAAGCCACTGTGCTAAACAGAAACAGGCCACTGCCTCCCCTCAAACTATCGTCAGTTCCAAGGCCTCATGAATGAGCCATTCTAAATTGCAATAAACCACAATTAATTTTAATAATGTTGCATAAATAGGTTGGATCTGTCTACTGAGCCAGTGCCTACGTGAGATAAAGTGGCATTCAAGTTGGCACAACAGAGTAAAATGCCTACAGGACAGGAGCGGCAGCTGCAGGATTAGGGTCTCCTGTTACAGCAGAAGCTAAATACTGCTCTGCAGCCTGTGACTGCACTGCACGAATGATAAACGTGTGTATTGTGTAGGTGTATCGGTTATGTATGTGTGGGTGTCTGTCTCACTGCCATGAGGTATGTATATCTGAAGTGTGCATGTCTCTCCTGTGGGTGTGTCTGCTCTGTGTGTGTGCCCTTCCGCTGTGTTTGTCTGTTTTGGACGTACAATGTGCGTGTTCGTTAGTGTGTGCGTGCGTGCGTGTGTCTGCACCTCTTTGCATGTCTGCTTGGTCTGAGCATGTGTATGTCTGTCTTCTGCGCGTAAGGCATGTACGCATCACACATTTGCCAGCACATCATGTTGCGAATGCACCATATGGGGAAATGTCATACGCCAGAGCTTGCTTCATGTCTGGAAGCCAAAAAATGTGATCACATCACTCCTGTGTTAATAATACCCCAATAGCTGCCTATTGGTCCCAGAGCACACTGCAAATAATCTTCCATCACCCATGAACTTTTACACACAGATACACCCAACAACAAGACAGAAAAGCTCACATTCTCTTGTCGTTTACTTGGGTGTAGTGGGCGTAAAACGTTGTGGGTGATGCCTTTAGAACTCACTTCCTGTTGCAATTCCTCTGTCCCACCGTCCCCTCTCTCATTTCTCTTTCTAACCTTTACCCTGTGCATCTGACACAACATATTTGGTGTTATTCCCCTTTCCGTGCTTCCCACGTCCTCTGCACTTTCATTTTCTCTCATCTACTTGAATTCGTTTTGTCTGCTTCCCCACGTAATTTGTTCTTGTGTTTACTCGCTATGTATGATCTATGCGGGCTGACATTGTTTTCTTTCGGTAGGCAGGAGCCTTCGTCCAGCTTGGGCTCTCTATTTATTGCTAAGACGGTGTTGGCAATCATAAGATATATCGCTATTGGCCAGAGCACCGAAGGGGAGGGTGAACAATTCTCTTTCCATTCACATTCCGATATTTGCGCTCATTGCAGCAAAAACGATGCACCGCACATCCACAAACATTTACATCCAATAAAAACATGATGGGGTTCTGTTTGTTACACAACATTAGTAAGGAGCAGAGCAGGGCTGAAGTTGAGAGAGGACAGGAGAAAAAGTCAGAAAATATGCAAGTAGCTAGATGAGAAAGAAAATGTCAGAAATGGATGGCATAAAAGTGGCAGAGAATTATACGACGTTTTAGGTTTACCTATAGCGTGTGTTGCGCGACTCGGTATAGAGTTATTGAGTTCGCAGAGAGGCGGTCGTCAAGCCGCAGATGCATGGTTCAAGATGGATACTGAAGACGTAGTCAGAAGGGTGTGTGGGGGAAAATATTAAGGGATTTGGGGTGGAGTATATGGGTCTGTAATTGGGATTTTGTAAGTTGACGAGGGGTACGAGAGAGACATAAGAGCCAGGAGACATACTAAGAGATGTTGAGTTAGAGGATGAGATGATGGACGAGACGGGAAGGAGGCGTGATTCACTTATGCCTATTTAGGAGTGATGCTGATTTGTAATACAGTCGGGTTTGTTTAAATGACAACACTAAATGAAAGATAAATGCAAAGCGTTTGTCACTTTGAAGGTTTCTAAGGTTTTTAAGAATCGATGCAAACGCTGATACATTTTGCTAATTGAAACAGAAACTTAAAACAACAAATCAATGAACAGCTCAATTCAAAAGTATATTTGAGCTGTCTTAAGTATTCCTGAATGATAATTAAGTCGGAGTTTCCCATGTTAAAATAATAATACAACATTTGTATACAATCGTGTGCAAGTTCCAGCTCCTGGCCATTTCTGAATCTCAAAACATGAACAATTTAACAAATGAATGTTTTGTGGGTTTTTCTCTGAGAAACCTGGTACCCCTACTCAGTGAATGCATGTTCATTGTGGAGGCTGACCTGCCCCCATCCCTCCCACCTCTTCCTTTAACTCCAAGCAACTTGATACGGGCCTGGGAGTGCAGCAGGGCCAACCTGTCACCCAGGTGCTCGCATTGGCATTCTGAAAGAAATTCCCAGTACGAAGGATCTACATAACATTGGAAAGGGCTGCTCTTCAGTTTCCTGCAGAACAACACGGATGGAAAGTAAGGGATATTAACTAGCAGAGTTACTCGTTTTTGCTTAACACCATAACTTGCTGCTTCATCATCAGAGCTTTATACTTCAATAAAGAGTATTTCATCATCTTATCCACAATAACGGCTCTCTTAAGCACTTCGATCTTTAAAGCCTACAATTTGCAGGAATATAGTAGTAGGGATTTAAAACTCTGAGGTAGTGTCACTTAATAATATTTCTGGGTTTTCAGTGAAGTGTAACCTACTTTTTCATTGAATTTCGCAATACGCTTTAAGCAAGGATTAGACAGTGTTCCTTCTTCTAATTTCCTTTAGTTCTAAAAACACACAACCCTGTGTGGCGCCTGCAGACGGTACCCCCCCCCCCACCCCACTCCTCTGGTCGTGTTCACACCAACGCTCATGGGGTCTTCAAGAACCCGCAAGTCCACCTGTGAGGTCAGTAAGGTCTGACGACACCAAGACACAGCACCTCAGAATCACCCCCCGAACGCACAGGACCGAGGGAGTCCTCCATTCCGACACAAGCAGGACCACTCCTTCAGCCCCCAAAACCCTATACCGGACTCTAACCCATGCCTCGCACTTCTTAAACAGAACACCCTCTCCCTGCTCCCCAGTCTGCCCCCCCCCCCCCCCCGTCAAGGAACGGCACCATCTGTCAGAGATATGCCGATGTTATCAGCAGGCTAGAACAGTGGGTTTGGTACCGGCCGCAGAACTGTGTGCACTCAGAAGCACTGACTCCTCTTTCCACCCACCTGGGGGTGGTAAAACTGAAATCACTTTTAAATGGGGTAAATTACTGTATGGGGTTAGTTTATGTCAAATGTCTCGCGTAAAAACCGCTGTAAAGCCCACTTAACAATCGTCAGTATAACCAAGTGTTCGGGGTTCAATGTTTAGGTGACGGAACGGCTATCCCATTACATGTTTATAGCACAGTGTACAGAGTAAACCGTCTCTAAGCGCTTCAGTGTTACTGGACGCACAGAAGCGGACACGAGGCGCAAATGGAAAGCACACAGGAGTGGGCCCAGCCCATGTCAACGGTCCCATCCCGTCCTCTGTTTACCTGCGCCCAGAAGGGGCCCGGGCTGGATCTTAGCTCTCCTAGGGGTCCGGCGGCGGCCTCTAGCCTCACACACTGGTCCCGGGGCTCTCACAGGGTACTTTCCCAGCTCTCCAAGGATCCGGGGGAGGTCAAGCGACTCTCTCCGGGGCAAGGGACTCTCTCTGGTCAGAGGGTCCTCGCAGGGGTCCGAAGAATCTTGTGGGCTCTCCCAAGGTCCAGAGGGGACCAGGCGGCTCCCCCAGGTGTCCGGAAGTGTCCCCTTCCCAGGGGTCAGAGCCTGCTTGCACAGTAATTGTGATTACACTCGCGCGCCTCCGCCGGGTCTTTTCCCTTTCTAGCTGTTAGATTACATAATCTAACAGCTAGAAAGCGAAAATAAAAATCCAAATTGTCCACTTTTCTTGGTCAATGACAGATCGAAAAATCTCCCCAGGCTCCCTTTCATCTCCCCTGTAGGAGCTGCAACGGTTTGGTCAGCATGCAGAGTGCATTCCGGGTGGGGGAGGGCTGATAATATGGAAATTGTGCCCTCGCAGCAGAACCCTTTGCACGGATTAGAAAGGTGAACGTGGATTCGTGCACAAGAAGCCAAAAAACACCTCATAAAGCGCTATAGTGTAATACCAACAGTCGCGGCTCGCGGGGGAAATAAAAAAAGAAAACCCTACCTGTCCCTGAGCAGGTCCGCCGTCCGCGCCGCCTCGGGTCCGACTCTGTTTGCGCCTAGTATAGCCCCTCTCAGCCAATCCTGGCACTGCTGGCAGCGCCAGTATTGGCTTAGGGCACGGTTACCTCTCGCCCGCCTGCCCATTAGGAGACCGAGGTTTGAGCCTTTGCTCAACCCTCGCTCTCCTAATGGGCATGCGCAAGCCAGTGCAAACACAAGTGCGCATGACTAGGCACGGCGCGAAAATTCGCTGCCCTTCCCCACTCATGCGCACTTGTGCTGCAGTGCTGCCTGCTGCCCCTGGTCCCTCTGACAATCATGTCAGTCAACATGACGCAGGACCGCCCACCCCCTTCAGACTCTGAAGTGGGTGGGCGGTCCGACGTCATGCTGACTGACATGATTGTCAGTTCTCCCTCGGCGTCTTTGAACTTAAGTAAACTGATTCAGTTTACTTAGGTTCAAAGACGCCGAGGGAGCTGCGGGCGGGGGGGCTATGCCCCAACGCCCCAATGGACGCACCGCCCCTGCTAGCCGAAACCTAACCCTTATCGCTATTTCTCTTGGATTCTGAAGCACTTCGCTCCATTCTTCCTCGTCTATCTCACCCAAATCGGCCGACCTTGCCACTCAAATCTTGCTAAGATTATCAGGCATATTATTCATAATTTTTTTATATGTTAGGGACACTGCCTTAAGGGGCATCGGGTCCAGTAGCAGTCTGTCTTCAAGGGGAGAGTAGTCTGGAATCGACTCCTTCTCAGGAAGGTGAAAGCATACTTTTAATAGCAATTTTCTAATCAGCTCTAGCTCAGATTTCCCCCAAAAAAGGACTTTTTTTGCATCCATATGTGCAACATGTGTAGCATTTTAAATTGTTTTCTTTACACTCATCTCCCAGGGTCAGATCCCAGCACATCCCTCATTAACAGAGGGCTGCCTTGATTAATTCACATAATACACCACCCATTTATTCTCAAATGGCAGTCCTGGGCTAATCCACGGACACCAAGGGGAAGGTACAGGGCAGACCCACTACTCCATCACTCTTGAAATTGTTAGGTGTTGAAATGTAATTGGTTTCATTTCGATGCATGGTCTTCTTAATGCCTATACATGTGATCGAACTCTTATCAGTGGTATAATGAAAAATGATGGGAAGCCCCACAGATATTCACAGGCATTGGTGTGAACGGAGGGCCCTCTGAAGGATTCCACCCCGTGCAGCAGGGGCTGCGGGGACCTGCGTTACCCGACTGGCTCCTATCGGAGCGCTAGGTGCGGGGGTGGGAGTTTGATAATAACAGCAGGCACTACTCACTCTACCACTTGACTCCTGGGGGCCAAAGAGGACGTGCACCCATTGATCTACACTCTGACTAGTCTTGACAATAGAAATGCGCACTTTTTTGATGCTTATGCAGTCTCTTCTGCGAAATCATGACAATTTTTGAAGATGCAGCAATATGACTCAAAATGCATTTTTATCGTCAATAGCTGTGAGGAGCTAAGCACCAAGCTGGAGTTTCTCAAAATACAGAAGTTAACATTGGGTTTTATAGATTAATTACAATACATATTGCACAAATGATACACAGCCCATGAGAGCCAATTGCTTGGTGAAACAATAGGGGTTTTCCAATAATTTATTCAATTATTGATCAGGATGAATTCTTTGGCTATACATGGGCAGTTTTTATTTTGAGAGTTTTATATAGCGCTGGCTAGACCCAGAGGTATCAGAGCGCTTTACATGAGAAGATAATATAACGCAAACATGACATACGATTAGATAAAAAGATAAAGAAACAACATGTGAAATATACAAAAACAAAATAAATATACAGGAGCATGAGCTATACACTTCAAGTAACTAGGTATATGATGTTCGGGGGAAGGACAGATAATACTGGACAAAATGTAACATGGTGATTGGAGATCAGGTGCAGGTCACAGGTTAGGACCTCCAATGATAATTGGGCCAAACATGGCGTTTAAGTAGATAAAAGATAATGACAACAACATGTGAGATATACAAATCAAGTAAATAGATAAACAGGGGCAGGAGCTATACATGGAATGGACAAATATTACTGGATTAATATAACATGGTGAGATTGGAGGACGAGTGCAGGTCGCAGGTTAGGATCCCCAATAATAATTGAGGAGGTGGATTTTGAGGTCTTTTTGAAGCTGAAATAGGAGGGGTTGCAGCGCAGGTTTTTGGGAGGGCATTCCAGATGATAGGGGCATTCCCAGAGAAGGAGCGTGATTGTGTGGCTTTCTTTTTATGCAGTGGTGGTATAAGGAGGAGGGAGTTAGTGCTTCTCAGGGGACGTGTGGTGCCCGCAATGAGGAGTTTCTTGGAAAGGTACTGTGGAGTGTTTTGGTGGAGAACTTTATGAGTGATGCAGGCAGTTTTGTATGCAGATCTGCCTTCAATAGGGAGCCATTTAAGAGATTTGAGAGCCGGGGATATGTGATCGAAGCGTTTGCAGTCTGTAATGAGCCTGGCGGCCAGGTTGAGGACAGCTTTGATTGGAGCAAGGTGGACCTTGGGGATTCCGTTGAGGATAGCGTTACCATAATCAATACGTGAAAGAACAAGTGACTGAACTACAAGTTTAAAATCATCGTTGGGTATAAAGGGTTTGATTTTCTTGAGGTGACGGAGAGTGAGGAGGGCTCCTTTAGCAGAGTTTTTGATGTGGACGTTAAGGGTTAGGGTGTTGTCGATAGAAATACCAAGAGATTTGACGGAGTTGGACAAGGTGAATGAGCAGTTGAGTGTGTTAAGGTCAGAGATCCATGAATGAATGGGGAGCGGGTTGTTTTTAGGGGAGAAGAGAATGATTTCAGTTTTATTAGGGTTAAGTTTGAGATGATTGGAGTGGAACCAGGTTTGGATTTTGGTGAGGGTGTTGTTCAGGTGTTAGATGTCGGCATGAGTTTTAATCTTGTAATAGATTTGGGTGTCATCGGCGTAGAGGTGGTAGTTGATGCCTGCTTGTTTAAGAATGAGGGTGAGGGGTTCCATAACGAGGTTAAAGAGGGAGGGAGAGAGAATAGACCCTTGGGGGACTCCAAGGGAGACAGGAGTGGGGTTATGTTGGGGTTTGTAGAGCGCAACCGTCATGATTGCCCTCCAGTATTGAATTGGAAAGATCTGTATGACCAAGTGTTAAACACAGCAAGGTAAGCTTGACCAAGCTGTGTTTGACTGGTCAGGTTTACTCTGTGGGGTAACACCATCCCTATGCTCAGCATTGCTTTGTAATTGGTCATGATGCCCTTCTTGTAAGCCCATGGTAAATGATTACGCTTTCGAATCTGCTGCTATTTGTATTTGTATTTGTCTGTGCGTTATTATTGTTCCCATAAGAATGTCACTGACTCAAACAACCAGGAACAGGTGCGCTGCCTTGTGTGCACGTTGCTTTCCTTTTACGCTGCTAGACGCGTGTCTGGCAACGTGCAGAAAAACCCCACCCTTCTGCAGCTATAAAAGACTGCCGCCCCCGCTTACGCATGCTTGTGTTCGTTTACCGCTATCCAGCATCTCCACTTACCTGGAATCTCCCGACGACGCTGCACGCTCAAGTCTCCTCTTCAACTTCCGGTTTTTCTTCCGGCTTTCGTTGCTCCCCTCTGCCTTGGTGAAGTCAGTTCCTGTTCGTCCCCCGTCAATCTTCCGGCGCTCGCTTCCTGGTCCCGATTCTTCACCCGACCTGCAAAAGAGAAAAAAGAAAGAAGAAACAGAATCAACAAACAAAGTAAGAACGTTCCGCTTGTGGAGCGAGCTCGCATGCATGCATGAAAGACAAATGAAACGTAATAAGAGAAAGGAGATACTTATCTAAAAACAGTTTGGCTGAAGTAAGCCTTCTTGCCGCGATCTTCCAGTTAAAACCTAAGACACACAAAAGAGAAAAAAAACCGCAAGGGTTACAACAGAGTTACCGAAAGAAGGCTCTGTGAATCAATCATTGCAATAACAATTTCGCTCACTTTATTCTTTATTTGGGGCATTTGTAAAGCGTCAAAAGACACCTGATGTTGTGTAAGTGGTCCAAAAGACGAAGTGTACATTTAAGTAAGATGTGATAGGAAACGTGTGAACTGATATGTTTATATTTGTTGCAGAAAAGAGACAGAGAGAGAGACAAGCATTTTAACTTCATCTCTGAATACTAAGGATAAACGGAAAGGTATTAACAGGGCAAAGAATAGCGTTAATGTTAGATACATGTGAATGACAGTCTTAGGAGTGAATAGTGTTGCACTCATTATTGTTTATTGTTTTATAGGCATTGGACCACGACAGAGGTTGCCGTCAGATGTGTTCTTACTGAAGTGAAGAGAGTGGCGAGAGTGTCCTTTTATTTATCGTTTTGGTTCTTTTGTCCCTTTTTTCCCCTTCCCCCGAGGACCTAAGAATCCAAGCTGTTAATAGACATAGGCTTAGGAGGAACTAGGTCTTAGGGGGCATAGGAAAATAACTTCTCATCTCTCATCTGGAACGCCTGGATTTCAGGTGAGTGAAGGTTAACAGGTTAGAGAGACAGTTTTGAATTTTGATTTGCTGAGTTCGGTGTTGTAGGTAGGAGACAAACCATTTGTAGGCAGTATCATTGAGGCCGAAGCGGGTCCTAAGCACATTGAGAAGGGCTGAATGGTTGACTGTATCAAACGCTGCGGAGAGATCAAGGAGGATAAGAAGACAGGTCTCGCCATTATCAAGTGATTGGTGGATGTCATCGACGACATTGAGCATCGCCGTTTCGGTGCTGCAGCCTTTCCTGAAGCCTGATTGAAAGGGATCAAGTAGGTTGAAGTTTTCGATGTGTTTGTCTAGTTGTAGTAGGACACATTTTTCAAGGACCTTTGAGAGAAGTGGGAGGTTAGTGATGGGGCGGAGATTGTTTAGGTCATTGGGGTCAGCATTGGGGTTTTTGATTATGGGAGAGATTTGTCCAAGTTGAAGGGAGGTGGGGACACAGCCAGTGGAGAGAGAGGTGTTGATGATTGTGGTCCAGTATGGGGTGATGATGTGCTTAAGGGCAGGGACAAGGTTAGAGGGTAAGGGGTCTTTTATGTGGGAGGACGGTTTAAGATTACCAATTATATTAAGGACTTCTAGCTCAGTCACGGGGAGGAAGTTGAGCAGGGAGGCATTGTTCTTTAATTGTGAGTTAGGAGAGTTGGTTTCCGGAGAGGTAGCAGGGTTAGTTGGTCGAGGGGATGTGGGGTAGGCATTAGAGGTGAGGACGGGTTTGCATTGGGAGTTTGTGGGGAGCTGTGTGGAGCGGAAGGATTGATCAATTTTGGCTATCTTTCTGAGAAGAAGTGGGAGATTTCTTCACATCTGGCTGAGGAGGCGGTCAGATTAGGAGGGGCGGGGGAAGTTTGGTTACGAATGATTTTGAAGAGTTCCCTAGGTCTGTTTTTGGCATGATCGAGTTGAGTGCGGAAGAAGGAGGCCTTTTCCTTGAAGATGTGTTTTTTGTACGTGGATCTAGCATGTCTGAGGAGTGCAAGATGGGCGGGAGAGGGATGGTGTCTCCAGGTTCTTTCCGATAGTCTGAGTGACCGTCTTTCGTTATTAAGCTCGGTATTAAACCAAGAGTTGGAGGGGTGGTTCTTTGGTTTTTGAGTTTGGGCGGGGCTAGTTGGTCAAGGATACCAGTGACAGTATTGTTAAAGTGTTCAGTGAGCTCATTGGCATTTTGTGAGGGGGAATGAGAAGAAGTTGAGCTTGGAGTTTAGACTCAAGAACACCCGGAGGCTATGTTTTAGATTTCTGGTCAGTTTCTTAGGTCTGTTAATTTTGGAGGTGGGGAGATTTGCATTTGTAGCAATGGTGAACAATATAAGGTGATGGTCGGACCAGTCAATGGGGACGATATTGGTCACGGAGGCCAGATCTTCGTTGGAAAGAATGGCGTCAAGGATGGCTCCTTTGGTGTGTGTCGGGGACAGGCATAGTTGTTTGAGTTCATTGATCTCAAGTAGATTGGTGAGGAGGGGGATAGTGGGATCATCGGTATCGTTCCAATGGAGGTTGAGCTCCCCAAGAAAGAGATTTTTTGAGTTGGATAATGAGGATTGTGTCAGGAGCTCAGATAAGTCCTCGATGAAGGGCTGGGGGGGGCCTGGAGGGCGATAGATGTTGTGTAGACGAATTAGGTGGGAGTTTTGGGTTGTCAGTTCAGCTTCCAGGTATTCGCAGGAGGAGTAGCCAGAATTATTGACAAGGAATAGCTGAAGTTTATTTTTAAAGATAATGGCTAGACCACCCCCAACTCTGTCAGGTCTATCTTTTCTCAGAATAGAGTATCCCGGGGGGGAGAGTAGGTCAAGTATGCTTGTTGAGTGGTCTTTGAGTCAGGTTTCTGTGAGGAATGCAATGTCAATGGATTCACTCATGATAGTTTCCGAAATTTCCGTGGCATGTTGGACTGCGGAGCGACAGTTGACAAGCATACATGTAAGTGGTGTGGGGTTGCATATGGTGGGTGGGCAAGTGTGGATCGACGTGAGTTGAGGCGGTGGTCTGGGGGAAGCGGGGGAGGAGGGGATTCTATTAGTCCCTAAGATAATAGGGATGTGGGAGTAGGGGAGTGGAGAATTGGTGGTTGGTAAGCTAGGAAGGTAAGAGTTGCACAGGTCGGAGAGGTCGGACGGGGAGAGATGGTTCGAGGTGCGGTGAGGTCTATGTATACGGCAGCAGAGAGGAGTCGATCTCCAATGATTGTGTTTGGTGTTAGGGATTTTCAGGGGGAATTTTTGGGGGGGATTTTTGGGCAGGGCTGGGTGGGGGTTTTATGGTGAGGGAGGGTTCTGGAGCTGTGGGAGATAAAGTCTTTCCTGAGTTGAGAGAATTTAGTAATTAAATTAGATAGGTCAAGTTCAATGTTGTGTAGGCGCTGGGCAATTAAGGTGAGGGGAGGTATCGAGGGGGGGTGGTCTGGGTTAGTTACGGAGGGTGGATTGATGTGTGTGGGTGGAGATAGGGAAGTGAGTGTGGAATGAGGGGTGACGGGGCTGTTGGGTGTGAGGGGTTCGGTAATCAAATTGGATAGGACACGTTCAGTGTTATGTAGGCTCGTGTCAATTGGGGTGGAGGGGGTACTGAAGGGGCGTTGGCGGGGTGTAGGGAAAGATCTGGGTTAGTTGCAGAGGGTGGACTGGTGTGAGAGGGGGCGATAGGGTAGTGGGAGTGGAGTGAGGGGTGACGGGGCTGTTAGATGGGAGGGGTTCAGTAATCAATTTAGATAGGTCGAGTTCACTGTTGTGTAGGTTCGGGGCAATTAGGGTAAGGGGAGGAATTGAAGGGGCGGGGGGAAGGGAATGATCTAGGGGTAGGGAGTGGTCTGGGTTAGTTGCGGAGGGTGGACTGAGGTGTGAGGGGGGAGATAGGGTAGTGGGTGTGGAGTGAGGGGTGTCTGTGCTGTAAGGTGTGGGGGGTTGGGTTAGGTTAGACATGAGGTTAAGAACTTCAGGAGATGTGGTCAGAGAGGATAAAAGGGCATAGAGTGAGTGGAGAGCGGATATATTGGGGTGGGGGGGTTGTGTATTTATCGGGGGTTGGGATAAAGGATTGGGAGGTGGAGTTAGGAGGGCCTGAAGGGGCAGGATAGGAGGGGTGGGGAGGAGAAGAGGGTGTACGGGATGGGTAGGAGGAGGGGGGTGAGGAGTTGTGTTAGGGGATTGAAGGGCAAGGCCGGTGGAGTACGTGAGTAGTTGGGTAGGGGGAGAGGTTGTGGGGTCAGGCAGAGGCGGGGTTGTGGGAGGGGAATGATAAGTAGATGGTAGGGATTGGGGGCAGCCGTTTTTAGTGGAGGGGTCCGAGGCGTGTAAGTTCCGGGTGTTAGGTGGAGAGAGGAAAATTAGAGGGGTTGAGAAATAGGTAATGTTGGTTGGGGGATGCCATTTGCTGTAGTGAGGTCCAGGGAGGGTGATGGTGAAGTCGATTGTTGGAGGATGGTGTTAGCTGGATGGTTGCGGGTGGAGGTGAAGTGAGGGGGAAGGGGGGAGGGAGCGGTTGGAGGGGGGTTATTCAGTAGGGGAGAAGGAGTGTTTGGCGCTGAGTGGTCAAGGCGGAGAGACATAATGCTGAAGTGGTGTTCGAAGATGGAAAGGTGGGATACCGTGGCTTTTATGAGGATGTTACCTGTTTTGAAGATGGAGATATCACTATCACCAAGAAAGGCTGGGGAGGGAGTGGTGGATATTTTGAATCCATATGGTATTTTGATTGATTTAGAGATTGGGAGGTGTTGTAGGAAGATGCTTTTCCATTTGGAAGGACGTTTGGAGTAAAAGATGTAGTTGGTTATAATGGGGGAGGTGAGGCTGAGGTAGTTATCAACAATGAGTGTTTCAGGGTTACGGATAAGGAGTTTATGTTTGAAGTTTTTTGGGCATGTTTGGAGAGATTGGGGGGTAGAGAATGGTCCATGAGTTGGGGCCATGTTTGGAGAGAGTAGGGTCCTGGGGGTGATGGTCAATGCTGTGAGGGGGCATGTTGGGTAGACGCGAGAGGAAGAGAGAGTGGGGAGAGGGAGGTTAAGGAAATGGGGGTAGAACGGGAGATGAGGATTGGGAACCAGGGGGGCACTGGGAGAGTGGGGGATAGAAATATAAGGGCTAGAGGGAGGACAGTCCTGTGGACTTCTGAGGAGGGGGACAGTAAACAATCAAAAGGCCAAGAAAAGAGAGGGGAGGGTAGATCGGAGGATAGGGGGAGGAGGGACATTAATAGGGGAAAGGGAAGGGGAGAGGTGGGGTGTGGTTGAAGAGAGTGAAGGACGACAGTGTGAGAAGTGTAGGAGCAATTCACAGGCAGTAATAGGAGTAGAGCAGGGGCATATACGTGAATAAGAGTGCCGGAGGGATTAAATATGATGCAGTAGTATTTGTTAAGACAGAAATAGGGTAGACAAAACGAGGAATTATAATCGGCAAAGTGGAGCAGATCAGATAGATAAGACAATTATATCGGCGACATGGAGCAAATCAAATAGATAAACAGTCGTCAAAAAGGAGCTGATCAGTATACCAGCAGCAAAGCTTGCGATAAAATAGATAAATAGTCAAACACTCGAGAAATAAGAGTAGATCAATAGAAAACAAAATAGAAAATCAAAATAGAAAATCAAATAGATAAACAATCGACAAAGAGGAGCAGATCAGTATACCAGCAGCAAAGCTTGCGATAAAATAGATAAACACTCGGGAAATAAGAGTAGGTCAATAGAAAACAACAACAATGCTTACGAGGGCGAGGAATGTCTAAATTAGAGAGGGAATACCGGAAGAGAGAGTAATACAGGAGCATAAAAATAGAAAGAGTTAGAGGAATATATGGATATATCAATGAACAAGAAAAATAATAAGCGGTAAATATAGAAAGAGTTAGAGACATAAGGATAAATCAGTGAACAAAGAAAATAATAAGCGGTAGAAAAGTTAGAGTAAGAAGATAGAGTCAACAATCAATAGAAACAAGTTTGAAAAGGGAAAATCGGAAGAGAGAGTAATACAGGATCATAAATATAGAAAGAGTTAGATGGACATGTGGATAATTCAGTGAACAAAGAAAAATAATAAGCGGTAAAAAGTTAGAGCAAGAGGATAGAGTCAACAATCAATAGAAACAATATTACTTGCGAAGGCGAGGAAGGTCACAATTGGGAAAGGAAATGCTGGAATAGTGAATCAGCGGGACGAGGCTGCGACAGTGATAAGGCATAAAAGCATAATCAGAGCAGAGCAGGGGAATGATGTGGGGGGGCAAAACCATTAAGAGTGAGACAGTTCAAGATGGCCGCTACGTTTACCACAGAGAGCTGTTACAGGGAGGAGTCCTCTCACTCTTTCCATTAATTGTTCCAATTGGAGAATGCTCCTGTTTCCATTTCTGAGAGCGAAGTTTTAGTGGTCCTTTCTTTGTTTTCGGTGTAGTAAATTTTAACTAGAGGACCATGTCTGTTTCTAATTAGTTTTGTGCTGAGGTTAGTCCTTTCTTGATTTTTATTTAAACTCTATTGCTGCCATTTTGTGCAGCTTGTAGAGTCAAAGATATGGTGACTGCAGGAGATCAACATATCCCAAAATGGGCTCCCAGTGCGTGTATGCATGAGTAAACTTCAAATCAAAGCATCCATTGTGGCCCGAGCATAGTGTAGACTAAAAGTTGTTCATTTTGCCGGCATATCGTTATATGCTCTGGTCGAGGGCCTCTCTATCAGAAGTGCAAGTGCTTCTGCTGCAGCGTGGAAACTTTCAAAGATTAAAGAGTCGCCAGCAGGAGGGGAAGGGTAGGCGACGCAATTTCAAACTGCTTGGCTCCCCTGCTCGCCGCGTCTGCATCGCGTCGCGCCAATCAGGCGATCCAGAACCTAGAGTGATTTTCGAAACCGGCAAATGAAGCACGGCATCAGATTGTCACATACCCTTGTGAAATTATAATTTCTCAAGTCCTTACGATTGCAACAGTGTTACAGACAGCTCAATTTTTTTTAAAGGCCAACAGGCATGTGCACGTTCTGCAGGCTTCTCCCTTTGGGTGTCAGAAAATGGAACCCGAATCTAAATGGATTCCACACTTCCTTGTTCAATCAGCCAGTTTAAATGGACTGTTTGATCTGAGATGGGTCTTGGTGGTGCCATACACCTTCCACTTCTAATCATCATAACGATGCACTAAGGGACATAGAAGGTATTTGAAATGTTTTATTCTGACCTTGAAATGTGCCTTTCCCCAATGTTGTCTCTGTGTGCTTTCGATAGAGCCCTTGCTTCAGTGTTCGCTTTCAAATTCGATACTTAGTTAGAGTAGACATAAGGGAACTGCTGACTTGATAGCATGATCTAGAAATCGTGTGAATCACTACAATGTTTGCAAAGGTGGAGGGCAATTTAATTGGTTCGGCTTTCTAAAGATGACTGGTTACACTTGCACTAAATTAGGATTGCTATTAGAAGTGGGAGATAGGAAATAAACACTTCTCCATGCACACTATTTACGAGTTTTTTTTGTTTCAACACTAGAGTTATTTAAACTAGACGTTCTGGAATAGATCTGTGGAGACATTAAAAATAAACTATTTTATTGATATATTTGCGGGGACTGGCACCATATATAAGAATTATCTTTGAGCTGAGTTCTCTTTCAGGAGTAATGGCTGAATTACAGGCAGTGCTAACTTAATCATCCTCCTTATATGTATGGAAACGGAAGGTCCCTAATTATATTGATATATCTATATCTTCTTCTACTCCACAGTGGAAAACAGACAATTGAGCATCTGACAACGGATGAACATATTCTTCTGTAAGGTCCCTAAGATGGGTCATGCATACACTCAAACTCTCATTGCTATTTCTTGTAGAAACTTAGGGGCATATTCTCAAGGAGCTATCGCCGAGTTAACGGCACTTTATCGCAGCCAAAGTTGCGATAAATTCATCGCCCCATTCACAAGCTGGTGTTAACAGCCCATAACACCAGTTAACCCGCGATAGCAGCCGCAAAAAAAAAAACATCGCCACAGATGACCCCCGCAACTATCGCTAATGAGATGCAGAGTAGGCGTTCCCATGCAAAAAGCCGCAACAACACCACTTCTCAACATTCTCAACGACCAGCCAGATCGGCGATAAGATCACAAAACATGCGATAAGGCGCGTTAGCAGCAGGAAACTAACACCTGCTCCGACCTGGTGCAAAGTCAGATGACAGCCTTCACCACAAAAGAGAGCCCAGCCCAGAGCCACACCTGAAGAACAACAGATGCCATGCAGCCACTGAACATGCGTGCCGGACACCCAAGGGGGCCACAACACCCACCGCCACCACCCCCAGGACCACCCTCCCCCCCGGGCCCCACCCGGGCACCCCCGCCCCCGGACCAAGACACAGCACATCAACGGCACGAAAACATGAACAAAAGCACCCGCCTGATGTCGCACAATTGCAACAATCAACATACATGTGAGCACTGAAATCCTGATTCATACATACACCATTGAAAGACCAAACAAAATGTCACATTCTATATTTGTCACCAAACAAATATTTTGAAGAGTCATGGCGTGGCATCCCTGGACAACTGTGACTCACAGCCTGCAAGACAATATCCAAGATAAGAAGGTGTGTCAGGCACTCATCAAAGGACAGGGAGAGAGAGAGAGAGAGAGAGAAAGAAAGAGAGAGAAAGAGAGAGACTGAACAAGGAGCGCAAGGCCAATCGGGCCCTTGGCTCATGCAAACATGCCAACAGCTGCGTGTGTCTAGAAATCTGTGCACCCCAAATCACAGGCCTGGCATCAAAGTCAGCGCGAAGTCCACATCACAATTAAGAAATGCAAGCAGTAGTCAGACTAAAATCAGGAATGAAAGCTCCTTTGTCTCAACACACAAGGCCGAAGGCCAACCGAACCCCCGACCCTGGTCCTGAATGCGGCTGGCACACCCTGCGTGAGATACCATACCAGCCTTCGACGACTCCCGCACCACGAACTGCGCTAATGAAACACCAACGTGCCCACACCCCACACACACTTGTCCCTGCATGACCTACACCTACAAGGGATGCCCTTGACACATTGGTTAAAAACTACCCATACGTCCAAACGTTGCACACACATACGACTCATTGCCCAGAGCTGTGGCATATCGTCCACCGAACTTCCGCCGGTCTGAGGAGTGCCGGTGCCACGAGACCAACAAACGCAATGGCAGGCAGTCCCGGGCACATGCACAACCCCTGTCACGTGGAACTGTACCGTGCACGAATATTGCATCTGTTAGGATCCCTGCCAATGGCAGTGTTGCGAATCAGTTTCCGTCTGAGTTTCCGTCTTGCCTACGTCACCTGCGTCCAGCCCTGATTCCACTGTCGATCATGCACATTCGAGTGGCCCATGGAGGTCTGCCTATCCAACGCAACGGTAGCTGAATTGGATTATGACCTGACAGTGCGCCTCCTGTTGGCCCACGAACAGGAGTGTCACCGGGATAGCCGTGCATGGGATGCACTGATCCTTGGCGTATGTGCTGGCAGTTGCACATGGGAGATTGCACAACTCCTCGTGTGCAGTGACCACATCGAGGCGCTCCCCTATTGGGCTGTGTTGTGGATTGGGGAAACGGCGTGGACTGAGCACATCTGCCCGGACCAGTTAATGGATTGGCTCACCCTGGTGTTCCTTGAACCCGACAACGACGTACTATTGGAACACATTGCACATGAAGCTGCGCTGGCATTCATGGACGAGTAACTACGTTCCTGCAGCCACATCGGATTGTCACCCACAGCACAGGTCGCAACACCTTGTTGCATCGTGGGGAATGCTCACATATCCCACCACAACAGAGGACATGTCTGCCTTCGTCTGGACTCTGAATGCATGTGCGTGGAACTACGCGTGTATACACACACCTGTGCAAGGTGATGCAGTTCCATGGTCAGAGCTGTACAGCGTCGTTTGGCAACGTTACCAATTCGGACACACTGCTGGGGGAGAGTACACACATGGCAATGTAGCACGACATGTGAACTTGTCGGACCCTTTCACCTGATCACTGTCAGCAGAGCAGACAGTCGGCGCAGTCCAGTGGCAGAGCACTATGCAGACCCCATGGCCTGTGAGTCGTGCCCCCTCACACGGGGCAATGGGCAGAAGCCAAACAACACATGACTCATCCAGCAAGGCAAGGTGGGCTGAGACCGTTGCCATCCGTGATGATTGGTGTTCATTTTTGCCTCCCCATTTCCTGCACCTCGACATGTTCCCATGCTTCGTGTAAGTGTCTTAAGCATGTCCCTGCCTGTTGTGGCCGTTGCCTTGTCCGTACTGACACGCACATGCCAATAAAGTCTACGCAACTCCACTGGTGTCTAACTGTGATGAGTGTTGATTAGATTGACCACTCGTGTGCCACAATGAGCATCGTCCCTACACTGGGAGGAACTGACTGACGCATGTACAATGGGGGTGGGTCCCTTTTGACAGCTCCACCTCTGTGAGCCAGACATTGTTTTGGGATAGTTGCTGGCCGACCTGTGCACTTACGTGTCTTCAGCAATGTGAGTATGGTGTCCAACCTCTGACCATGTTGAGCAATGTTATGAATCATAACAGAATGTGTCCACACAGATGTGTGTGAGTAGGTATGCGACGTGAAGTTCTGTTGTCATATGTGATGTAGGACACCACTTCTGGCCTGCTACCGATTTGGTCATTCCTACACACAGCCCAATTAAATACATGGACGTGTGCCTACGTTGGGGGCTTGTGAGATTGTTGTTAATGTGCAATGGGGACACAGCTAGTACTCACCTTCACAGTCATCCAATTGGCCATGTGTCTCGGGGATAAACATGCGCATTGATGTCATTTACCAGGGTGTACCTTCTTGTGCAATCATTGTCCCTACGTCCAGCCATACTTCCATACGTGAGTGAACATAGTCATGACACATCTGTATGATTTTGAATGTTTCATTCACATTCTGGTGAATGACAGAGAGGGAGCTGTACATGGCCATCCAAACCCACATAACATGGAAGCCCAGTGGTGGGCCAACCAGAGTCCTTTGGGGATTGAAAAGTGATTTGGAAGAGGGGGGAGTGCAGTCCGCAGCAGGATTGCTGTGTAATTGTCAAGCAGTGAAGATATGGCGGTCCGTGTCGGGGTCCGGGTGAATGTTGCAGAGTGTTCCGGGGGTCAGTGGAAGGTGTTGTCCCAGGGCATGATGCATAGGGCAGAACCAGGCAGGGACAGGCCATATGGCGGTGATGGATGCTACTGCCTCCTTCCTCACACAGTAATTACCATCCACATCTTACTCCTCTGATACTTCTTCTGTGTCCGGTGTGTCCGGTGTGTGTGGCGGTGTAATGGCTGCATCACTGTGTGCCACTGACACATCAGGGTGCGAAGGTGATGGGGCTTCATCACTGTGTGCCACTGACACATCAGGGGTTGGAGATGTGTGTGTCAAAGTTCCCGCTGCATTTATCTGGGACTGGCTAAGTGGCAGCAATGGCAAGATGATGAACTGCAGGGAATGGAAGATCCCAGCTACATCTCACTGGTGTTCAGCCGTGGCAGCCATACTTCCAGCCTGCATCTGCTCCATGGTCTCCATTGTCCTCCGCATCTGTGCCAACTCTGTGCTGTCATCGCTGGTGCCTGTCTGTCTAGACAGTTCTTGTATCCGATTAATGGCCCCAGCGAGGTCAGCCAAGGATTGTCGAGGAGCATGGTGTGGACAGGGGGTGTCCGATAGGGACTGTACGTGGTCCCTGATGGGACTCAGACACCCACGTATGGCATCGAGTTTGGCTGCCATGAGCTCGAAAGCCACCCGCAACTGATCAGCCAACTCCACCTGGCAACCCAACACACGGGGTTGAAATTCCATGTATTGTTCGTGGGGGTCCTGGGCGACAGCTGTGGTGGTGTGTGTTTCCTGCTGTGTGGTCTGTGCAGGTGGTGGGGTTACCTCGAGGCAGCTGGCCTGCCCTGCTCCTGGGGATGGGGTGCGGAGGCTGTCCATTAGCCGTTGGAGGGTGTCTTGACATATGTGCAGGTTGTCCTCTTCATCATCACTGATGAGATGTGTGGTCTGCTCTGCAGGAGGTGTTGATTGTCCCTCTGCAATGTAAAGGGGAGATGCAGGTTGTTAGATTTGGGGGGTCTCTAGTTGGCAGAGGTAGGTACCTTTGACCAAAAGGGACCCTTGCGTCTAGTCAGGGGAAGGGGGTACACTCCTAAAATAACCCCTGCTCACCCCCTTGGTAGCTTGGCACGAGCAGACAGGCTTATCTCAGAGGCAGTGTGTAAAGCATTTGTGAACACATACAGTAATCAAGTGACAACACTACAGATGGACACCACACCAAATGTATATTAAAAATAAGTATCTTTTATATAGATTTAACACAAGACCACAAACGACAAAAATCCACAATACTGTACTTCAAAAATGGTAGAATTAGCTTAGTTCTCTTAAGATGGTAAATGCAACACTTTGAGTTCAATGTACCTTAGGATGCGTAACGCTATACAACGAAAGTGTTGCAGGGAAGGTGATGCGTCGGTTCCTTACACGCAAGAACGGTGATGCGTCGGGTCCCTATTGATGCGTAGAGTATGCGTCAGTTCTTCTCTGCGAGGGGAGGTGATGCGTCGGTTTCTTACTGCGCTTTCGTGGCGATGCGACCAGCAACGCCGTGATGCGATGAAGATCCGGTGCAATGAACAAAGATGGCGTCTTCTTCTTGATGTGACACGATGCATGCACGCCCGACGGCCGTGCGGCGACTCACCGATTCTTCGGAGCCGCGACAGGCCCTGTGACACGCTTCCCGGTGATGCGGCGGCGTCTGATGCGACGTCGGTCCTCTTCTCCGGCGATGCGGGGCGCTTCGGCAACGATGCTTCTGAGCCGCGACAGGCCCTGCGACGTGCTTCCCGGTGATGCGGCGGCGTCTGATGCGACGTCGGTCCTCTTCTCCGGCAATGCGAGGCGCTTCGGCAATGATGCGACAGCGGCGTCGACACTCTTCTCCGTTGATGCGGCGGCGTCTGATGCAACGTCAATCCTCTTCTTCGGCGATGCGAGGCGCTTCGGCTGCGGCGGCGACGCTTCTTCTTCATGAGTCGCGCTTCCAGCTCCTTGCAACACGCAGTCCCTCAGAAAGTCCAGCTCAGCAGCAGGCACTTTACAGAAAGACTCTTGGGGAGCTGGTTGGTGAAGTCTGTTGTCCCTGAGACTTCAGCAGGAGGCAAGCTCTTCTCTCAAGCCCTTGGAGATCTTTTACAAGTTGATGAAAGTACACACAAAGTTCCTTTCTCCTTTCTTTGGCAGTCAGGCAACCACTGCAGGCCAATCCCCCAAACAGCACTCAGCTTAGGGATAGTCTCTTCTTCAGTTTCTCTGGTTCCTCTCCTCAGCAAAGGTTTCTTCTTGTTTCCCAAAGTGATCTGATCTTCTGGGGTTTGGGTCCCCTCTTTTATACACATATTCTCTTTGTTCTCTGAAGGCAGAGAGGCCTTTGCCTAGTCCAAACCAGTTCTGGTCAGTCCTGGAGCACTTTGTTGACAAGACTCCTTCTTTCCTTTCACAGAGTAGGCCAGGGACATCAGACACACCACAGGAGGTGGAGCCAGCATTGTGGAGGGAAGGCACAGCCCTATTCAGGTCCCAGGTGCAACTCCTCCCACCTATCTCCATGCAGATCTCTCTATTCAGCCCTGTGCTGACTCACCCTGTCTCCTGGAGTCCCCCAGCCCCTGTCACTCACAAACCCAGACAAGGAATACACAACCTAGCAGAGGCAGGCTTGGATAGTTAGGTAAGAAAATACCAACTTTCTAAAAGTGGTATTTTCAAACACAGAATGTTAAAACCAACTTCACTAAAATATGTATTTTATCATTCTGAGTTCAGGCATACTAAATTCGTTTTTCTACCATGTTCCCTGGGTCAGTTAGGATTATAAGCTGTAATAATCAAACCGCCCATTCTGGCCTATGGGGAACAGGTAGCCTTGCAATAGTGAAACACGAAAATGGCTGTAATTCACTATTAGGACATGCCACACACACCAGGGCATGTCCTACCTTATACTTACAATGCAGCCTGCCCTTGGGCCTCCCATAGGGGTGTCTGGTATGAAGAAAAGGGAAGGTTTCGGGACTGGCAAGTGGGTGCACTTGCCCAGTCAACATGGCAGTACCAGACTGCACATAGGCTCTGCGATGGCAGGCCTGAGACACACTTTACAAGCTGCTCCTGTGGGTGGCACAACCAGTGCTGCAAGCCCACCAGCAGCATTGGATTTACAAGCCCTGGGCACACTCAGTGCACTGTACTAGGGTCTGACAAGTAAACCAATCCAGCCAATCATGGAGTCACTAATCCATACATCAATTTACCATAGGGAAAGCATATGCACTTTAGCACTGATCAGCAGTGGTAAAGTGCCCAGAGTCAGAAAACCAACAAAAACAGGTCAGAAAAAGTACAGGAGGAAGGCAAAAAGTTCAGGGATGACCCTGCAAAAAGGGCCAAGTCCAACACAGGTTAACAGAGTTTCCCATGTATGTTGACGCTTTGCAGATGTTTACATTCAGACCGCATGCCAATGTACATTGTGACTGTTTTGGTGGAGCTGGCTATTTGATGGCAGACAGTGGGATTTTCGACTACATGACGGATGTGTGGTAGTACCCGTACATTATCATCACACAGTGTCAGGCAATGCCAGATGTGAGTGGACAGTTACTACGCACAAGCGGAACCTGTTGTGTCCTCTGTCCTGTGGTGTACGAGTTGCACTTTGTACCACATTGCTGTCATTGCTGATGTTCTGTGATTGCTATGTGTGTGTGCTGCATTGTGGGGGAGTTGCCCCTGCAGCTCTGATTTCGTGTACCCTTATCCCTTTGAGGTGTGCCTTTGAATTGTGTGCCTTTGAATTGTGTGCTTTTCGGGGGCTGAAATGTTCGCGACTTGGGTCATTTGTGCTCTTGGACAGATTTTGTGGCCTTGTGCATTGTTCGTCTGCTGCGTGTATTGGACGGCATGGGTTGTGGGTGCACGTGGATATGTCAGAGTGTGACCTGCTCCTTTACGGATGTGATCCACACTGGGCCACCTCCATGTCGATTCGTGCACCATGTCATGTTTTTTGGCTGCTGCCATGCTATCGGGCATGCAGTGTCACTTGCATGGTCAGTGTGGCTCACACAGCCACTGCTTTTCTGGATTCATCACATGTGCATGGCTCGGTTGTGTCGTTGGTGATTTGGAGGGGGCCCATATGTGCACATAGTGGACGGGGCCCTACTTGGTGTTTGTATGTGTGCTGCAGTGTTGCAAGGGTATCAGGGACCTGTTCCACAGTCATTGTGCGTGTGCAGTGTGCTACACATGATTGTGCATGTGTGCCATTGTGCCCATCTCCCCCCGTCCCCCAGTCCTTGGTGGTTACTCACCCTGTTGCTGTTGGGTCAGGTCATTTCGAGCTGTGTCCAGACCCCCAACTCCTGCCACCGTCTCCACACTGATGACTGTGGCCACCATTTCCTCCAGCTCATCCAGCTCCTCCTGTGGCGCAGGACTCCCACCTCCAGTCGCCGTTGCTGCCTTCCTGTTGGCGGCGAGTTTCTCCTTGGTTTGGCTGTGCACTTCATGCCAGCGCCTCTTGACATCCTCCATTGACCTCCTCGACACTCCGACTGCATTGACGTTGGTGACGATGGACTGCCATATTTCCGTTTGGGTTGCCAGTGCCGCAGTGGAGGTGACGAACAGTTGTTGATGGTGTTCTATCACCTCCGTGACGATGATCCGGTCTTCCTGTGGACTGAACCCCGTCTTCCTCTTCCTCTTCTCCTTGCCCTTCCCCGAACACGGGGTTCCATGCTGGTCCTCCGTGGGGCTTGTGGAGTTCGGCTTGTCCTCTGCACTCGGTCCGGGTGCATCCATGGTGCTACGCAGTTTGGATTGGTTTTGGTGTTTTTTTTTTTTTGCTTTTATAGTGCATTTTCACGCATGACGCGTGGGTATTGCAGGCCTGTCGCTGGTTTTCGCTGATTTTGGTATCGCGCTTTGTGGCATCGCAACTTTTTGGGCGTTCGTGTTTCGCATTTTTTGTTTGTCGCGTTGGTTTTTACGCGGTCATTTGGCGCGTTATCATGCTGCTATCGCATGGTGCCGCCGGGTTGGGAATTGGACGTTAAGACGGTGTTATTTTCTCGCGATGGACTGCGATATACAAAGTTGCGTTAAGCTAAATTTGCGATGGTTATCACACGTTCTTGAGAATATGCCCCTTAATTTTCTACAGCAACAGCTGATTACCAGGTTGTAAAGCCAGCATGGTTTATGATAATGCATTTCGACCTACAGTCGCTGTAATAAATGTCACATTAGACCAAATTTTCATCATAGGCCCAAAATGGCCAGCGTCACATGTCATTTTCAGGATAATTGGTGACTATGAAAGGGATCGATTTAGATGCATTGCATGTACATTTATATTTTGTAGAATATGGTATACACTCGGCCCTCCTAGGCCAAACCTGGACACTCCCACTTTAAATGTTATGTTACATCGAATATTTAGAATCTCTGTAATGTTCTTTTTCTCTTTCTGTTAATGCAATATATGTTATTTGCTTCTTTAAATAGAGAATCTACTCTAAAATGCCAATCTCTCGCCCTAGTCTACCTTAACTTTAATATTCAGTTCTTTTTTAAAATATCCAAATTACTACTTTAGTGGTATAAACCTATCTCTATATGTGGAATTATGTTTGGTTTAATCTGCTTGGATTTGAGAAAATTGGTTTTGATTTACAATCTGCCAAAATATTGCTCAAATAGAAACTGATGGTACCCAGTCCAGGCCACTCCAGTCAAGTTCATTGGAATTATTCAGCACAAAAACATACAAGTATCCAGGCACTGTAAGCATACTACCAGTGCAGTGTCATGTCAATTTTAGTCCCCGTAAAATAGGCAAAGTGAATTATCTTTTCATCTCCAAGGGGAAGTCATTCTATAATGTGGGCTCTTGTATCTGAAACATTTTTCCCAGTAATGTGCTTGTCTAGAGCCATAGAACCACTGTTATACACATATTTAATATTCTATAAGCGAAAAACTCCCTATACCCACATCTTTCATTTGCCAGAGTCTTTATCTGCAATACTTTCAAGGCAGTGTTCAGCAATTCAGAGAGTTTTGAGTGTCAGTGACCATAATTCCCATTGGCTAGCAGCCTAGCTGCATGATGTTTAATTCACTGAAACCTACCCACAATATTCAAAAAACATTGTGTTACAGTAATCCAACAGCGAGCCAAATATGGATCTCACTGTCTTTGCCCTCTCACTTCTAGAAATGGGGATAGTTTTCTCTGTATGTGGCTATAATGTCCAAAGAACACAAAAATGCTATTGTATACTACAACAGGATGGAAACAACACAAGCTACGTGCAATAGCAAATAAATAAGGACCAGATGTACAAAGATTTTTTGTGGTTGCAGAGGCTCTGCTTCTCAGAATCAGGCTGTTTGCAAATGCAAAAAGGCCTTTTCTTATGTACAAAACTGAGTTACGATTTGGTAACATGTTACCTAATCACAACTAACATTTGCAATCAAATAATGATTTGGAATTTGGAAGGTTCGTGTTTAGGGTGTCTTCTCTAAATACTAAATTAGATTGGTATGTATTAATGTTTTGTGACTGAATTCAGGTCTTAAAACATTAATCTTTTACCACCTCCTCAAAGGAGGTGGTAAGGCCTTCGCAAACTGGACGGGGTCCCCAGGAGAACCCTTCCCCTTTGTGAATGTTGAGAAAAACAACAACAGAAGAGAGAGGTACCACTGCTAACTCTTCAAAAATTAAACTTACGCTTTTAATTTTTTTTCAAACACATCCTGTTTTCCTTTAAGGAAAACTGGTTGAGCTTTAAAAAAAAAATGCTTTATTCAAAAGTAACCACAAACATGGTGATCTGCTGACCTCAGCAGGCCATCATCCATGTGATGGCTGTGATTCCTAGAGGGTCCCAATTTGCGACCTACGTCATTACTATTTATGAGGTAGGTAGAATTGCAACCCACTCGGAATTGGTAATTTGTGAACCAACCTATCAGTACTTAGGTCTGTTAGCAAATTACAACACCGTTTGCAAAAATGCTGGTCGCAAAATGAGAACAGTATTTTATGACCAGTTCTTAGTACGTTTGGCCATAAATACCTGTATTTTTCAATGAAGATGCCTTGAAACCAACACACTTTGGAATTGGATCTTGTTGACTTTAAGAAATCAGTTAAGTGAGCCTTTAAGTGTATCCTAACTACAAACAAGTGCATTTAGCTATCCAGCAGAATGCAAGTCGTGCCACCGCACAACAAACTGCAGAGAAGAGAAGGAAGCCTTTGACGCACTTCAACAAGCAACAGCCCCAGGCATGAAAATTCCTTTTGCATGATCAGGAGATGTATGAGACTATTCCCTACCCTCGCACTCAAGAAGGAAACGTTAAGAAGGGACATTTTACTTCTTACAACTTTTATTTATTTATTTAGTCATTTATTTATGTATTAATTTATAAGAGCACAATTTGGACTGAGACAGCATTGTGGTGGTAGGTTATTACATGTACAACACAGAACTACAGAGCCACAAAACTAAAAAAAGATCCTCCTAACAGGATGGATATGTTGTAAGAAATTAGGTTATTATTTGGTGAGGACTACAGTCCACTTCATGGAATAATAACAACTCTTGTCAGGGTGAAAACTCAAAGTCGCTAATTTAACCTGAGCTCAAACACCTGGTAACTAGGGAACAGAGCAGACAGGTTTAGGTTAGTGTAACGTTTATGTAATACCAAAAGAGTGATAAAATAAAAACATAAAGCAATAAATATCCTAAACCAAATTTGAAAAAAAGAGTAAAACTTCATGAATAAACTGACACCAAAATGACAAAAGTCCAGTAAGGGTAAATGGAGATACAACGTTTTAATACAAAAGAGCTACAAAAGTGCAAAATGCCTATGGTAGTCAATGGTCGTGGTAGACCGGGACCTAGGCACGTTTTAAGGTGGACCATGAAAGAACCTGGATTGGATACACCAACCAGGTTTGGCCCAGTCAAAGGTTTTACCATGGGGCTTTCAGTGATGTAAGGCAGCAGGCTGTCTTCACGAAGTTCATAAGGCAGTGGGCAAGGTACCGCTAAAGCTATTGACTTTAGTAGGAAATGCTCCGAGAGGGAAAAATTCTAATTTCTTTCCCTGGGAAGTCCTCTCACTGGTTGGAAACTTTTGATGCCTTCACCTTGTTTTTACCTTCAGACTTAGGAGTCGATTCCGATCTGGGTCGGAAAGCACTCCGACCGAGCCGGATCCGGAGTGTTTTCCGACCGAACCGTACCAGAGGAGTCCGACCGAGCGAGTACGATGCCGCCGTATGCTGACGGACTCGGTTCGGTCGGACTCCCATTGAAGTCAATGGGAGCCGATCGTACAACGCGTGCATGGCTTTGCGTCACTGAATAGGTACGTCTCGCAAAAGAGCGCCCCCTGCAGTGGGTACGCGTTGGTGCCATCTGCACCGTACATGCATGTATGGGGGGACCCCTGGGCCCCCCCCTGTGTCTGACTCGTAAGGCTACGGGTGAGGGGGGTCCGGCACGGACCCCCGTAGTCCGCTTCCCGGAGCTTTTTCGTGTCGGAGTCTCCGACTCGATCCGGCTGTCCGGATCGTGCATCGTACTGGCTCGGTCGTGAAACGTCTCCATTGCGCGGTGCGAATCGTGTCCGTACGAGTCGGTCGGAGCGGGTCGGATCCGGGAACGGTTCGGTCAGAATACACGCGTACATTCGCATCGTACTTGCTCGCTCGTGCAGGTGTCCGAGTCGGTCGGAAAGCGTACGATTCGGTCGGAAATCGGCTCTACGAATCGGACTCGGTCGGATTCGTGGGCCTACCGAGCGAGATCGGAATCGGCCCCTTAGTCTCTTTTTTGGAGCTTGGAATCCTTCAGCTGGGCAAGGAGGTGGCTTGTCCAACTACGAGTTCCAGAATGCTGGAGAACTTCTCGCCAAGGGTCCACTGAGTGGGATTAGCTGCTGCTGAGAAGACTAGAGCAGGAGAAATCAGATTTTCTTAGCCCATCAAGGTTACTCCTTGGGTAATTTGGTGGTGTACTTTGTCCCAGTCCTCAAAAGGCATGGAAGTCCAAACGTTTTCTAAGTCCCAGTGTGGTGATTTCCCCTCTGGACCCACTTTGGTTCTTCCTTAGTTTTGCATTTTAGGCTGCCTCTGCTTGCTCTGCATAGCCATCTATAACACATTTGTTTTTGTGACAGTATTTTTGAGAACACACTGTACATGTTGTTTGTTATTCAGGAACTCTTCTTGGGATTTCATCGACACATTTTGTTCAAGGTTACTGGGAATACATAACAACATAGAGTACTGGTTTCTTTGCTCATTCAGCAACAGACTATGTCCCGTCCCCTTGGGGGCCAGAGAGGAGAATTCCAGCAGAGAGGACAGTTCTGGAGCAACGGCAGTGGTTGACATGCAGCCCTGCGTAAACTAAGTTTGCATTCATGATGCAGACCACCTACCGGCATACACCAGGTATGAGGTCCCAGATTAATCCCAGAGATCGCAAATATATCCCTGTGCTCACATAGTAAGTCTAGACCTAGACAGATGTATAATTTGTCATGGTTGGGATGTTTGTCCTATACGGTCTGTTAGTAATGCTAATTGCCTTGTTTAGTTGCATCTGCCTAATGATCACAGCGCATTTGTTTCATAATAGGCTACGATAGTTTCAATAAATGTATTGTAAACTTTCCTCATGCCTTTCTTTTGTTTACTACAGGCATGCATGAGTGAGTAATGAAAAGGAAGGATCTATTTTCACAGTTCGGTTGGTTGCCCAAATCACCTGTTACACTGGGAAGGTTAGGAGTTCAGGTGAGACACTGTGAGCTAGCTAGGATTGGGCCGACAGGCACTGATGTAGTAGAAAGACTCAGTCCCTACATTCTGACGTCCTGCCATCCTAACACACAGTTCTGCGTTACCAGCAGAATCCGATCAACACCAGGTTTTCAGGAATGGTACAAGAAATATAGTTAGACACAGCCAAGGGTGCCAGGACCAGGAGCTCCTTCTCAGTGTACTGTGTGGGCAGAGTGAGCCAAGGCAGGCTGTGATTTCCCAGCGTGTTCGGGGCTGAATTTATGACATCAGGTATTGACCTATTTACTGTTTCCGATGATTCGTTTAGTTCTTTCACCTGACAATTCATATTCACGACAAAATTGCTAGATTATAATTTCCCCAATTTCTACCTTGTGGGAACATATTTGGTGAAGGGGAGCACACTCCGCAGGAGTGCCCCTGCAAGCCCTCATTGGGGTCATGTGACTGTTTACCTTTTTATAATATATGAGCAATTTACTCCTATGGTTCTCATATTGATTTATATTTTCTGATATTGGTTTATGTATCCAGGTACCCATTGTAGTGTCGTGATGATGATCCCTAAATTTGAGTGGATCGAAACGTCGTGGACCTTATAACTCTGACCCATCGAATAATACACAATTGATTAATGGGTGCGGCAGTGCTGTGTTTCTTTACGTAGTTGTGACTTTGATTTTGTGTATTTTTTTGTCACTAAATTTTTTGCCTGTGTTTGTTTTTTTGATACCTGTATAAGTGCACC
Source organism: Calotriton arnoldi (assembly GCA_963921515.1). Taxonomy (NCBI): domain Eukaryota; kingdom Metazoa; phylum Chordata; class Amphibia; order Caudata; family Salamandridae; genus Calotriton; species Calotriton arnoldi. The sequence goes on from CAWUFW010000449.1 coordinate 3,817,414, forward strand.
CCATAGGGGTAACCACCCCTACAGATTATTTTTAATTTTATGTATTAGAAAAATTGCATTTTTAAAGTTGATTGGATGTTCCCTGGGCATTATTTATATTCCTAGTGTATTATATTTTCTCTATTTCTGTTTAGGGACCTCTGTTCCTTATAACACAGGACCTCAGGAACAGCACTTGGGGGTTAAGACTCACTCCCACAGAGGCCACCAGCTGGGTCCAGGTCAGGTTCAGTTGGTACTGGTCAGCTGGGAACTTCCGGAAAAGGCCTCTTGTAGCCTTTACTAGCGCTGTAGCCACGCATGAGGTAGGACAACTGACCCTTGACATCCACTTCTTTGTTCTGGGTACAAAAGGTAGCAGTCTCAGGCCTTCAGGACTCCTCTCAGATCATAAACAGCAAGTCCAGCCCTCTTCTGTTCTACAGAAAGTGTTCTAAAGAGGGAGCCATTGAGTGACACATTTATGCCTGGCATTAGGTAGTAGATGAGGGTGGCTCCTGACCCTCCCTAACCAATGGGGTAAAAGTTGCCAGGGGCAATCTTACCCACTGGTGTAGCAGTTCCTGTTTGACCTACTGCAAACAATCCCACTGTGCCCCTCAATTCTAAAATCCAAGATGGGGAAACCCTTCTCCCCTTGTGCAAAGACATAGGGCCCGATTCACAAAAGTAATCAGACAAAATCCTAACTTTACGACTTTCTGTACTTTCGTTATTCACAAAAGGCATTTAGGAGTAGTAAAGTTAGGATTTTGTCTTAAGTTTGTCTTAAGTTTTGGTCTTAAGACAAAATCCTAACTTAAGTTAAACTTAAGTTAAACTTAAGTTAGGATTTTGTCTCAAGACCAAAACTTAAGACAAAATCCTAACTTAAGTTTAACTTAAGTTTAAATTAAGTTAGGATTTTGTCTTAAGACCAAAACTTAAGACAAACTTAAGACAAAATCCTAACTTTACTACTCCTAAATGCCTTTTGTGAATAACGAAAGTAGTAAAGTTAGGATTTTGTCTCAGATTACTTTTGTGAATCGGGCCCTATGTGCCCACCCAGAGATGTGGCCTGGGTAATAAGCAGCCCCTCCTCTGTGGTCACTTCACCACTTCACCACAGTTTTCATTCCTCATCAGGGCTAATCACCCACAGGACCAGACAGGCCTTTTATTCTACCAGGCATTTCCTCAGTGGGCTGGAGATCTTGGAGGCTGATTTTTAAAATCTGGGCTCGCTCCTGGTGCCTCTGTCGCTTTTCCCATCTCTCCAAGGTTAATTAAGCAGGCACAGGAAGGCTTCAAGAGACACAGAAAGAGCGGGAGGGAGGTGGAATGTAGAGAGAAAGTAATCAGCAAGTGAGAAGAGAGAGAGGAGAGAAGGAAGGAGAATGACTAGATGGAAAGATTGCTTTAGGTGATGAAGATACCTGGTTTGAGCATTTTTTCCAGGGCTGCTTTGGGTTCCTTAGTCAGGCCCTGATCACCCACAAGGTTACTGCTGGAGAGCTAATGCAGATTAGCCTCCAGGAGATTCAGGCAGAGAAACTGTAAGTTTCTAAATGCTACTTTTTCTTAATATTTAATAAAAATCCAACTTTACCATTAAGTTGGGCTTTTAATAAATATTAAAAAGAGTGATTTAATCATGTTTCTAGCTGTTCCTAACCCAGAGATAGCAGAATTAATATTTAATCTTGCTTCCCACTATTTTCTATAGGCCTGCCAGAGCATTCATACAGTGAAAATAGCTTTTGGATGCTAGTCACTGTAAAGACATGTTAACTTTAAATTTTTACATGTCCAACTTTTAAGTGCCACCTTATGGTCTGCAATGACTACATGAGGTCACTTATTACAATTTAAAAGGAAGGTTTTCTCCTGTCAAAAAAGGTTATTTTGACAGGTTGCAGTATACATTTTTCACTGCAGTAGTCAGGCTACACAGGGTATGCGTGGAATCATATTTGCCCTGCCATTGTAAGGGATGTCACAATAGGTGCTGCAGTACACAAGCAGCTGCGACCCGTGCAGGTAAGAGCGGTGGGGCTGGATGCGGGGGGATTTCGACAGACGACGATGAGGGAAAATTTATCATTTATTTAATTTTCCCTCGTGGTTGTCTGTCGAATGCCTTCCCAACCCGGCCCCACCGCTCTTACCTGCACTGTCCGTGGCTGTCCACAAGTGGCATTTAACATCCAGGCCCAGGTTACACTTTCTACACCATGTACTAGGGACGTATAGGAAAGTTAAATATGTCAAATAGGAGTAAGTCAGTTCAATCATTTTTAAAGGGGGGGCACAGGCCCTTTCCTGCTGCACAGGAGGGGTAAAGTGCACAGAGTTCTAAAGCCAACAAAGCAGATAGACAAAAATCTGGAGGGGGGCATCACGTAAAAGATGGTAACTTTCTGCACTTGTGTTCAGCTCTTTCACAAAATAGCAATAGTCAGAAATCTATCACTATTGTATCAGTATATTCTACATTTGGAACAGTAGAACCTTAAAGACTCTCCCTGCAGTTCAAACATTTTTCATAATGGGGCAAACTTAGCAGGCAGCAAATGTCCAATATAAGGAATCCCATGGGACCTTGAGGGTTTAAGATTAGAAAGACAGGCTCGGCCTGTGCTGGAATAGGCTTCTGAATGGAACTGAGAAGTTTAAATTGGCACTGTGTAATAGGTATTAAATGCAGAGAGTAATCTACATGAGGTGTGGTCACATTTAAGATGGCCACCATACCACCATGTCCTTTAATCTCTGAAATGTTTTTTTCAGATCTGTAGCAGAGCCCAATGATTTAGGCACATGTTTTCTGAGGCAGAAATTGCATCATCTCCTTCAGCATTTTCAATAGCATAAAGCATAAGGATCAGCCTTTCTTGACTTAGGTATCAAAGACCAGATCTTGGTAAAACTAAAACCCCAAGGGGCATATTTACAAGCCCTTTCGCCACTTTTGCGTCACTTTTAACATGGGAAAAGTGACGCAAAAGTGGCGCAAGGGGCTTGTAAATCTGCCCCCAAGTTTTTAGCACTAATAAACAGGGTGGGAAGGTTTCCCAATATGCAGGGCGAAAGCCTCTCCATCCAAGACTGGATCCCATCGACAATCACAGTCTCAGTCTTATCTTGGTTTAGCTTTAAGAAAGAGGTGCTCTTCCACTCCTAGATTGTCGTAACTCGTAAGTAACTGTCCCTGACATCCAATGCTAGCTTAGTGCTGATGCTTGAACCTCAGAAGAAATTGAGTGTCAACACCATTGGACAGCGCAATAAAACCAAATGCCTGGATCACCTCATCCAAAGCTAAACATACATATTAAATAATATAGGTGAGAGTGCCAACCCTTGTGGAACAGCACAGCAAATGAGCTTCCCATGCAAGCAAAATAAAAGGAGCCCGATTGCTTGGAACTGATAGCTGAGAAAAGGCCTAAGCCGTTTGAGTTCAAATTCAGCCAGTTCCACTGTGCTAAAACAGTCGATCAAATTAATATGATTGATTGGTCCAAATATTATATATAAGCTGTCCTATATACTCATACTAGGCCTCAAAATTATTAAAGCAGCACTAGTTCATAACTGCTTGAAAACGAGCTTGAATAGAAGATGCTAAGCACGCATAAAAAGTTTGATTCTTGACCTCGTGATCATGTTTATTTAATAATTAATAAGTTGCATATATAATTTCAAGTATTTCCGTAAAATGTTTTTACTTATACATACAAAGATCACTGTTCACACATGAATAATTTTTGTTGTTTAATATGGCAGCACTTTGGTAAAATGGTCTTAGAAGCTGGATAGGAAAATGGCACGATGAGAGATGCTTAGGGTTCAATTCGTAAAAATAATTTGGCATAAGCCTATCCATGGCAGAGATTTGTGACCAGCCACCATGTCCGGATTAGTGGTGAAGATTCTCCACATTGTGGAAAATCTGAATGCACAAGATTAGAAAAATTGTGATATTTCACAAATATCGTTTTTCGTGTTATATTCACACAAAAATATTTCCCAGAGCGAAATCTCCCCACACCTCTGTGTTGAAGTGTAGATAATTGTGGATAGGCAATGCAAAAGATTGTAAAAAGCCACAAAGTTTTAACTATGTGTGCTGATCTCCTCTGCTTTGTGTTTTTTTGACCACATGGCACTCTCCTAGAAGCACCAGGGGCCCTATTTACAAGCCCCTTGCGCTGCCGGTGTGTCCCTTTATGTGACACACCGGCGGCGCATTTTGCTGCCCCATATTTCCAAGGACAGGAAAAGCCATCCTGCGTGACTTTTCCTGTCCTTGTAAATACTGCCCCTTTACACGCAGCACTTTGCACGAAAGGGGCGTTCCATGGGTGTTGCTGTGGGTGTTCCCACGCAACACCCATGGAACGAGACACATTTCCAGATTTACGAGAAATTGTAAACCTGGAAATGCAACTGAATGCTACGACTCCCCAGGGGAGGCGTAGGGAGGCGCAATGAGGAGAATTGTATTCATTTCTCCTCGTTTTTTTTCCTCTTTCTATGCGTGCTGCAATCAGCAGCACGCATAGAATGAGGAAATCACCTCTTATGATTGTTTATGTGCAGGAAAGTGTCCCTTCCTGCACATAAACAATCATTAAAGAAATGGCGTTTTACAAGTTCTATCTGTGCTAATGCAGCACACATAGAAGTTGAAAAACACCATTTCAGATTGTTTAGGTGCAGGAAGGACACCTTCCCGCACATAAACAAAAATCCCCGTCACGCAGGCATCCTTGCACCATGGTGCAAGGGTGCCTGCATCGGCGAATGGCAGCTAATTGTGCGCCAGCACAGGGGAGAGCAAAGGGAGATATGACGCATCCCTGTGCTTTGAAAGTACTGCAGCGTGGCGCAGCCAAAGGGCTTGCACTTTCTTGTAAATGAGGCTCCGGTTTTTGAATTAAAACAAACCCTATATGTTTTTTTTGGTACTTTCACCTTTATGACATTTTTAATGCAAAACTCTGTGAGGCCCACTTTCTGGGTCACGAAATGTTTTGGATGCAAAATTCGTAAAATTTTTCATGCCTAAGTGAGAGATGATAACTGAGTTTAAAGACTTGAGAGACTGTTGTATTCCTCTTAGGGTATCCATAAACGGGCTTTCCAGTATCATGTCCTTATATAGGCACAATTCGCCCTGCCCTTATATAGGCATAAAATCCCAGCCCTTATTTAGGCATTAAACCATGCACTCCAAATACAGGCATGGTCTCTGACATCCGTCCACCCTAATGTCACAACGAGTTCATGAAGAACAGACCCTTAGGTTGCGGGAGTTTCCCTAGTCCAGGACTATTGATTTCTTCAAGGACTCATATATTATGCATGAACCATTATTCCTTAGGGGGTTCATTCATGACGTCTTTCGCTGTCCAACTCACGTCAATACTAACATTCTTAGGTGCTCTCAGGTATAAATATACCTTCCCTAGCCCCTGTAAACCAGAGGAGACCTCGACTTCAGAGGAGCCCGTATCCCGGCCTGACGCACTGAGAAGACGCTGCCTTCCCTGCACGCAGAGAGCCCAGCTTCCAGCTTCCAGTGATCTGACTTCCCTTGCGGGGTGTTGGAGTTCGAGTCTGGCAAAGAGATTCCTACCTCTCTCATTCTTCAGGTATGGAGTTGACTAGAACCTAGAGGGACTCTTGGCATACTTGGCATACTAGGCATACTAGACTTAACATATTCTTAGTATACCATAGTAAGGAATACTTCACCTACTTCTTCCCTCTTCCTACACCTAGGTCAGGTTAGGTACATTGGGGTAGAATTAGCTTAGCTACGCATCGTATGTGTACTCGCATTTTTAGACTGTGTTATTTATGTAAATGCATATGTACTAAAAGATAATGCTATCGCAGTATTATTTATTTCTACTGCTCACCCTGTACATTATTTATCTCGCATACTGTCTTGTGATCGTAACAGCACATTTTACTTACACCAGAAACAAGACTGTTCAATAAATCTTTTATTGAAACGCCCGTCTATTTCTTTCTGTGTAACTTGGAGAAGACTAAGCATGCACGACTGAGCTGAGTGAAATAGTTATCTATTGTTTCCACGACTCTGGGACACGTTCTGATTCTAAAAGGGAAACACAGTGGTCATGTTTTGCGGCTGCCAGAAACTACTCCCTTCTTGTTGTCAAGGATTTCTAGTGGCCTCTGAGCTAGCTGGCACAAGTAATGAAGTTTAATATACTCGATAGGGACATACTGACCTTAGTCCTATGTCAAACCTATAGGATATATTATTCCAATGCACAGAGCCTATTAGGGAAATAGGAGCTACACTACATGGCGCCCAACGGTTTGGTAAGGCAGTAATTCAACGTTAGATACTGAGCAACTCAGCCGTGCTTTTTCTCTCAAGACCCCTACCCATATACTCCAAAAGACGTCTGGAGTGGGCAGGGTTAGGTATCCACCACGGCTACATAGGGCAGTACCCTATATATTAGCTGTTTGGTTTGCTCAACGTTGAAGGATACAGTGTTCCACAATATTGTGCACCTTATCTTTGTTTCCTTGAAACTTGTTCTACATTTTTCAAACAACAAAATGCCTGGCTCCGACAATGAAACCGGCTGTGGCTGATCCAGCCCAAGCAGCAGTTTTTAACTTTACCGGTTTAAATGAAACCGAGGAGGGTGTCATAGACATCGCTCCAAACTTAAGAAGAGCCATCACTCTAAAACTTATGAAACATGGCCTATCACCGAGAGGAGGTAGAGCAGTTTTCGTGATAGAGGCACATGAATCCTTTCAGACAGAGGTATTCTATTCATGGGTGATATTTCCTGAATCCAATCCAACAACACACATGTTTCACTTCTACAAAGAAGATGAACCACCAGAGGAATACATTCCTTTCGAGGATATAGAAATTCCATTAACATACCAGGAGCATCAGCTCTGGTTTAAAGGCGCCCTAAAACATCACAAAAACATTACCAGGCTCGGTCCACTAGGTAGACCAGGAGCAACATGGCCGATTTTAGCCGGCTACACACCTCATCCTGACATTGAAGAGATGTCAGATGAGGACTTACTTACTCAACTCACAGAGTTAATAAAAATTTACAGACAATTGGTCCAATATGTCATGCAGACTTTTACAGTCCGACCACCATTGACATATCCAAATCCAACTCCCCAACAGGGGAATACACAAAAAATTACACCACAGACTCTATACGCAGTCCTGGGTAAAATGCCCACAAAACGTGAGCAAATTCCATTTTGGATAGCTCAAAAAATTACTCAAATCGAAGCAGTATTTCCAAATACTAGCCCGCATGAGAAGCACAGAATCCTAACAATCAGTTTACCGATGGGGATCACACCACAACTGGAAGACTGCACCACTTGGGGCTCAGTCTTTGCTGCCATCTATACTAAAACACATGGCATTCCGTCAATTGCGGTAATACCTGATGTCCTGAAACAAATTCAAAACGAATACGGGGCAGAGCCTGCTCTAAATTTAGGTATGAAATTACTGAAAATTTTCGACCAGGTCTCAACAATAATATTATCTAATATTAAAGGGCAGGCAGCAGCAGTGGCGATCGGCCAAAAATTGAGGGAATTCGATGTTACAGAACATCAAACTGAGCTACCCAGAATAATAGAACAATCTTATGCAGAATTAGGCAGAGATAGTTTGGGTGGAAGACCAGTGAAGCCGAAACTATCTGAAAGTCCTGAGAAGGACTCAATAAAACAAACTCCTACATCTTCTAAAAAGAAGTGGGAGTCTACTAAACAAAAATCAAACGAGAAACGTTCTCAATCCCGAGGTAGGTCTCCTCAAAAGGAGCCCTCTGAAAGGAGGTATAACCTCAGGAATAGGGATAATTTGAGAAAACCTGATAGGTATCAAGATACTGATACACGTTCCTCTCGTCCCTTTCAGATCTCATCACAGACTTCGGAAAGAAGAGGACGAACAGAACATAAAGAAGAACGCGTGAAATCGAAAGACGACAAACACGCTTCAAAAACCAAAGTAAAACCTCAATTCTCCAAAAAGAAGGTAGCAGGTCTGAAGATCAGACATGCCGAGAATACTGAGAACACAACTCAAGAACGGAGAATGGGCTCAGACAATGCTGGACAGTGCAGCAGAAGTCACAATAGTTCGCCAGACCGTGAAGGAACTTCTGGAGATAGTGGACTTGAATAAGTACATCACAGTCGAGACTGTAGACACCAGGGTTAGTACTCCACAAACGTTATATGAAATAACACTCCGGATGGAGGGAGACAAACCTAGACAGGTGAAAGCACTTTTTTGGGAAAGACTATCAAGAGGCTATGACATACTTCTAGCAGAAACGGACTGGCCACCACAATTTGTCAGGGAGTGCCCACACGGCGAGGACATTATTATGCCTGCCTTCTCCAACCATATTCCAATTCACCTAAAATATACATATGTCAGGAAATGGGCAGTGGCCCAGGCCCCAGCATTATATAAAAATCATGTAGGATGGGATGAGGATTCACCTCACCATAAAATACATCTGAAACATGAACCAACTGCACAAAGGCAGTACCCAATAAAGCAAAAAGCTAAAAAACAGGTCAGGGAGATCTTAGATCAACTTGAATATCAAGGGGTGATTGAAACATGCACCTCCTCAATGAACAATCCTTTGTTTCCTGTCTCCAAACCAGACAATACATATCGTCTAGTTTTGGATTACAGACACCTAAACACTTGTTCTAAAACTTTTGCAGTGCAAAATGCACATAGCACAGCATTAATGAATAACATTGTGCGTAAAAAATATAAAACCACATTAGACATCTCAAATGGTTTCTTTTGTCAAAACATAGCACCTGAAAGCAGGTACTTAACAGCATTCTCCATAATGGGGACCCAGCGTCACTTTTGTCGACTCCCACAAGGGTTCAAAAACAGCCCAGGTTTATTCTCAGGGAGGGTAACGGAGTTACTACAAATTTATGACAATGAGGCATTGTCCTATGTCGATGACATATATCTGACAGACGATGACCTGAACAAACACTTGAACAGGGTGAGCACCATTATACTGGGTTTCGCCTCTGAGGGCTACAAGTTCAACTTTAAAAAGTCCAGAATTGCCCATCTCAATGTCCTATTTCTAGGATATGAGCTTTCAAGTGAAGGCAAGAGCTTGGCAGCTAACTTTTTAGAAAAGTGTGCGCTGCTCCAACCTCCAAAAACGCTAAAAACTTACAATCCATCCTGGGTTTCCTAAATTTTGGAAGAACATACATTCTAAATTATGCAGAAAGGGTTAAACCTCTCTACGCATTAATCAAACCTGATTTTTCAATCAAAAACTGGACACAGGAACACACAGAAATTTTGCGTTCACTCCAGGCTAACATGTTAGCAACAAATCACTTACAAACACGTGTAAGTCAACGTAATTTGGTGATCCGAATAATTTCGGGTCAATGTGGATTCACATACTTAACCTTCAATGAGGGTGACAAAATCCCAATTGCATACAAATCCCATTTGTACACACAAGCGGAAATGCGCTTCAGTTCTACTGAAAAAATTCTGACAGCAGTTCAAACCGCTGTAGCAAAAGAAAGAGCCTTAGCCCAAGGGAAACGCATTATTGTCGTAACCCCGGTACCGGCTTTAGAAGCTGTTACAAAAGCGAGCATTCCAAATGCTAAAGCATTACATCCAAGATGGGTACAATGGGTTAATTCTCTTGCTGCAACAGATGTTGAATATGTTTTTGATCCAGATTTAAAAACACAAGCATTCCTACAATATGAACAAGAATGTCTTCTGCCTACTGAAATTCTGCCTCTTGATCAGTACGAATTTATAATTTACACTGACGGATCCGCACAACCCGCAATAGGGAGTAAGCAAGCTTACAGTGCAGCGTGTGCAATCGTTAAAGGTCGCATGCGAGATGGCATCTTCAGACCTATGGTCACAACAACTCAATCTCTAGGGGATTGTACAGCTCAGCGAGCTGAACTACAAGCATTCAAACTGACACTTGAAAGTACAGATCGAGAATTCCCCACACTAATAGTGTGCGATTCCTTTTACTGTGTTCAGTCGTATGATGACTATATACAAAACTGGCTTGAAAATGGTTTCAAAGATGCGAAAGGTGGCACAATAAAGCATAAAATGCTTTGGGAACAAGTAGTTCAGTTGAAAAATTAACTACCAAAGGCTCACGTGATCCACACACTGAGTCATCAACGTGATGGCGTTCACGTTGCAGGGAATTCATTGGCTGACGAAGCCGCAAAGGGGGCTGTGCAAACGGCTTCCGTAGCTGTGATCACTCGTTCAAAAACAAAAATAGACGGTGAGATAATGTTGGCTGTCAATGCATCAAGCAAAGGCAGCAGTGCAGCGTTACCAAAAAAGTTTCCACTCAAGTACTCTTATGTAATTGATGCGAACAACGTTCCTTTTGCTCGAATCCCTGGAGTGGGGGATAGGGTAATTCCAAACATGGAACGTAGAACAGCCTTGATTTATGAAACACATTTGGGGGAGGGTCTGTCACATCAAGGGATCTCTAAAACAATTTTGACGTTAAAAGAGATGTACTGGTGGCCTGGAATGAATACAGAAATTCACATATTCATCAACAACTGCTTAGACTGTAAATTACAGCGAGAGAGCCACCAGACACCATGCTGCGAATGCGGCAGCCCATTACAGACACCACTGTTAGACAGCATTCGACTATCTATGCGCCTGCGTCCTACTGGACAAGGGCATTCCCACAAATACTGAATCTAGGTTCCTATGGTTATGGCCTCAGCGCTCGGCTGACGCTCGAACTGTTATAAATCACAGCTGTTCCTATACAGGATGGTATAGTGTGGGACAAAACAGATTATGATATCTTCGGCCCGAATAAACAATTGAACATTCCACATTTGTTTAAAATTTCACTAAGTGATCTAATAACGTCCAGTACCTATTCAGATTATTGGGACTTTGAGACTGTTAACGACATAATGTTTGACTTAGAAAAATCTGCTGCATTTTCTAAACATGAATATTTAGAGGGTTCATCAGACTATGAACAAATGTATTGTTATAATCACTATGGTCATCATTATTTGCATAAATCTGCATATCCAAGAAATGTGTTTATGTTTAACCAATGGGAACATTGTCCGACACCACCTAAAGGTAGTTCAAAAACATTTGCGAATAAGTTTCCATATTTTTCAGGATACAATACATCTGAACCAGAAATGTTTTACTATAAAAATGTAAACAAGACAGGACTGAAAATTATGTTAACAAATACAAAACAGATTTATTCTGCGTTTTTAATGCCCAACTGTCTAGATAGGGTTTCGACTTTTGGAAAGACACAATTGACACAAAAACTGTGTGGGGTACTAAAGATTGGCAAGTGCAGGGGATATAAGCTTTATTTAGAGCCTGCATCATACCAGAACAAATAATGTTTTTGAATGAAACTATCCAACAAACATCTTGTCTTGGATTAGCCAAGATAAAAGAGATGAACACACCTTCTGTACCAACACCTGCCAGTGAAAATAATACAAAGGCAGTGGTGACAGTTGACAATATACTACAACTCAACAGATCTAATCCTACTTGGAAAAAATGGTTGATCTGGCCCACAGACACGAATAACTGTCAGGAAAGATTCCTGAATAAAACTCAGGGCTTTACTATTCATAGGCCAGACCCAAGATATGTCCAAAGACAACATCCGGGGGTAGTAACAACATACAGTGTAGGTAAATTATGCCTCGATTGGCTGCATAAGTCTACACTACAGGATGTGAAACAACACTTAACCTTACTTAAAAAGGACGCAGACCTTAGGGAATTCTTGCTTGGACCAAGAAAACCGCGTCAAAAACGTTTCATATATGCCGGCATTTATGCTGCTTATAATGAAGCTTGGAAGGTATCACAGATAGAGGCCGCAGAACGAATACGTGAACTTGATCGTATTAAGTTAGAGAAAACACTCTCTGTGGTCGACAATGGGTTAACAACTTTGTCCTCCAGAATATATTCATTGGATGGCTTTGTATCCTCTGCTATCGACATACTAGAACAAGATTTGGCGATGTTACAACAAGGCCAGTCTCAATTACGTTCTATTATGTTATTAAGCTGGACGCTGCAATCTTTGCGAGCGGGCTATGTGCCTTGGCGTTTCATCAACACAACGGCTCTGTTTGCAGAATACAATCTCACTGATAAACAGATCGAACTGGCACAAAGAGGAGCAAAGTATACAGTGCTGAGCATTGAAAAATTGGAGAAGTTACCATTCACTGTGGCAGAAAAACCAGCTACAGAATGGCTTATTCATGGCAAAATAACGTTACCTGTGAGTACTTTTCAGTTTCAGTATTGCCTCAGACAAATGCAAGCAGGCAAATATGAAAGGTTGGGTAAGGAATACATTAAGACATCTTGGGATTTACCGTATACATATAGATGTTGGAGTGGGGATCGTGAAGTGTTTTTGAGCGGTTCAAACTGTAAACTTGCACTGAGTGGTTCACTTATATGTCAAGACATTTCCTTGCACGGGGCTTGTAATGCTTCAGTGGAAAATTTGTCTTGCCATCAGCAGGAGTACTCCAGCTGCTGTGATTAATCCAACGTTTGGACAACTTTCTAATGGGAGTTACCTCATGTTGAATGATCAGAGCTGCTGCGGAATGCTGCCAGGCATCCCATATCTAGTAACGGTCAACTCCAGGGTCACTTGCTGTATGCAAGTATTGTTTCCCCAATAGACACAGTCAGGGAGTCGCCTCTATGGCCTTCGCTGAACGTCTCTTTTATAAGATTTGATACTCTAAGCAGAATGAAAGCCATGCTTTTACAGCAAACAGTGCCTTTGACCTCGGCCAAAGAAACCTATGATCTACAAGTAGCAAGGACTTCGGCTGAGATACAGACTTTAATACGTACAAACTGCCCTATACATTTCGTGGAAATGATATCACGTATCTTTAACATGTCTGATACAACCGGAATTGTACATGTATTTAAGAGCATCTGCTCAGGTCTGTTAGCACCTTTTCAGGCAATACTCGGAATCATCTCGAACTTTGCACATTCGGTGTTTGGGGGCATACCATTAATTCTAGCACTTGTTGCCGGGATTCTATTTCTCTTCCTGCTATTGCGCTATGGCCAGCCTATTCGCAGACATCACTCTGAGCGAAATGGAGAAAGCTCTCCTTGAACGAAAGTGCCGTGAGCAAATAGTAATGCTTTTGGGCATGACTCGTCTACGGGACCTTAATACAACTTGGTTCCTGTCGTTCAGACCAATCTGGCAAGATTGCATCTTACCTGTTATACGATGCCTGCTATGCGGTGAAGAATGCGTGATGGACACCTGTCTAACATTTCCATCAGCAACGCCAACGGATGTCGATACTCTGCTGGACCCGATAACGGCCCATGCTCTGTGTTGTCCCCAGAGGCTTCCTATCCTGCTGTCAGCATTCATTGAGATCTCACAGACGCTTCTGGCTGCTGCTGAGGTACGAGAAAGAAATCCAGGCACACAGGTTACAACGGACGCGAACATTGCTGAGGCAACCTATGCTGGAAGCAATGCTTCCCATCTCTGTGCAATTAATCTACTACACGAGGTGTTCCAACTGACACCAACAACAGTGGATGATGTTTTGTCTATTGAAATAGATGATCTCATGTTTACACCAGACCCGTGAACTAACTCTGATTCGGCATACTGTGTTCCAGAGATGCAGTGACAATTTGGCCTTCATTTTTAAACAACTTGGAACTCTACCAAAATTGAACTTTTTCCCCATTTTTTGGAACGAAAATGGCACATCGATCTGCTTAAAGTAGAACTAGCCTTATAATACAGACTTCAAGGTACTTCCACGGACACTTAGTCATCTTGTGTGTCTAAAACAGTTCATTAATTTTCATGACATGACATGACTTTGATTTTTGAGAAACTTATCGATCATTTTTTGTCACATGTAAATATTACTGCTTATTTCATTCCAATTGCATTTATTTTCGAACTTTATGCATGTAATGAAAAGCAATGCTTCAAATGTACAGTACCTTTTTCTTTCTAATAGGTTTTTTAAATGCCTTTTTTAAATGGTTTTATGAAAAAGTTTAGAAATCTGCGGTACTCCATTTTAATGTTTAGCATTTTAAATGTTTAGCATTTTAGTATTATCGTACACACGAAAGAGGAGTGGGTGTTGTATTCCTCTTAGGGTATCCATAAACGGGCTTTCCAGTATCATGTCCTTATATAGGCACAATTCGCCCTGCCCTTATATAGGCATAAAATCCCAGCCCTTATTTAGGCATTAAACCATGCTCTTCAAATACAGGCATGGTCTCTGACATCCGTCCACCCTAATGTCACGAGTTCATGAAGAACAGACCCTTAGGTTGCGGGAGTTTCCCTAGTCCAGGACTATTGATTTCTTCAAGGACTCATATATTATGCATGAACCATTATTCCTTAGGGGGTTCATTCATTACGTCTTTCGCTGTCCAACTCACGTCAATACTAACATTCTTAGGTGCTCTCAGGTATAAATATACCTTCCCTAGCCCCTGTAAACCAGAGGAGACCTCGACTTCAGAGGAGACCGTATCCCGGCCTGACGCACTGAGAAGACGCTGCCTTCCCTGCACGCAGAGAGCCCAGCTTCCAGTGATCTGACTTCCCTTGCGGGGTGTTGGAGTTCGAGTCTGGCAAAGAGATTCCTACCTCTCTCCTTCTTCAGGTATGGAGTTGACTAGAACCTAGAGGAACTCTTGGCATACTTGGCATACTAGGCATACTAGACTTAACATACTCTTAGTATACCATAGTAAGGAATACTTCACCTACTTCTTCCCTCTTCCTACACCTAGGTCAGGTTAGGTACATTGGGGTAGAATTAGCTTAGCTACGCATCGTATGAGTACTCGCATTTTTAGGCTGTGTTATTTATGTAAATGCATATGTACTAAAAGATAATGCTATCGCAGTATTATTTATTCCTACTGCTCACCCTGTACATTTTTTATCTCGCATTCTGTCTTGTGATCGTAACAGCACATTTTACTTACACCAGAAACAAGACTGTTCAATAAATCTTTTATTGAAATGCCCGTCTATTTCTTTCTGTGTAACTTGGAGAAGACTAAGCATGCTCGACTGAGCTGAGTGAAATAGTTATCTATTGTTTCCACGACTCTGGGACACGTTCTGATTCTAAAAGGGAAACACAGTGGTCATGTTTTGCGGCTGCCAGAAACTACTCCCTTCTTGATGTCAAGGAGTTTCTAGTGGCCTCTGAGCTAGCTGGCACAAGTAATTAAGTTTAATATACTCGATAGGGACATACTGACCTTAGTCCTAGGTCAAACCTATAGGATATATTATTCCAATGCGCAGAGCCTATTAGGGAAATAGGAGCTACACTACAAGACCTTAGAGATAAGGGATTTCATTTTCAATTTTTTTCTTAAACAAGTCTGAATTACTGGTGGGAGACGGAACTTAGAGCTGACCAAGATGGCCACTCCCTGTTAGAGGTCCGTCACGGCGCAGGTCTGTACCTCTCTGTCTACCTGCATGGAAAGGTCACGGAAGGCTCACTGCGCCCCTATGTCTCCCAGCATGAAAGGCTCACATGCTCCGCTGCTATGAAAGACAGCTTCTGCTCCAGACATGCCCCGGGGAGCATTACAGGTGCTCTGAATTCTTGCGAAACATTTGTGGCCTCCCTTGCATTGCTGCTTTAGCTCCCAGAGGCCTCATATAGGACTCCTGGCACGAGTGCCCCTTGACTGCTGGGGGACCCAAACACTGAATGCTGAACACTAATATTCATTGCAATATAGGCAGCTTCATCCCGCCTCCGCTCACTGACCACTCTCCTGCCTTTGACCCTTATGCACACCTCTAGAGTTCTGCCCCTGCCTGGAGACTGCTACAAACTCTCTTTATCCCTGTCGGACAGTCGCGGGACTGGCCTTTGGATGCCCGACTGGGAGCATCCAGTGGCTACTGGAGGGCCCGACCATTTAACAACAAACATTGATACTCTGCTTGTTATTGCTGCAACATAGAAAGCCTCCTCCCGCCCTTTCCTATCCCCGCCCTCAAGCCTTGTAGCGCCTGTTTGAGGGTGCAGGAGCACTTTCTGTTCTACTGTCCTGCTGATTATTGCCCACGGAGCGCGGCATGGTAGACGCACCATGACCCCCAACTCTGTTTGCTTGTATGAGCACACTACCTCTGGCATGTGGTAACCTTCTGTATGGGCATGGACTCTGACATTCTGAGAAGTCATCCATACATTTCAAAGGTCTCCTTCCTTGCCTTAACTACTTCTCCAGCCTGTCCTTTGGGGACTAACAGCCGGATCATCTTCCCCCGTCTCCCAGCCACTCCTGCTTTGATCACTAGGGGCACTGGGATCGCTGGGTAGATGGCTAGAGTCTGAGTCATCATGTTAGCCCTGCATGTCCTGCAAGCAGCCATCCCATTTTCTCTTAGGCTGTACTATGCTCTCAAACTTCTCGAGAACTACCTCCATGGCCTCCTCCAATGGTAACATGGATGCACTCCTCAAAGAGTTTACGCCCATTGGTACCACTCTCATCCATGTAGGATGTGAAGATGATAGACCTCAATCAGAGGTTAAATCCATGTGGCAAGAGGTGTCTTTCATATATACCCACCTGGATAAAGTGGATCATAGAATGAGTGAGGTAGAATCTCAATACAATCACCTACCAGACTGGAATCGAGATATTGAATTCCTACATCGTATAGTAATGGGCTTGGAAGATAGAGCATGGAGAGACAACTTTCAGGTTTCCATTATTATGGAGGGGGCAGTACAGACTGACATGTTGGGCTTCCTAACATCCATGATGCCCGACTTCCTCCATCTCCAACTGCATGAACCCCTGGAATTTCAGAGAGCTCACTGGGTCCGATCTCATCGAGCCTCCCAGTTCAATGCCCCTTGACCAAATATAGGCTGTGCCCTCTGTCACCAACACACTAGAGATGTCCTCTTGGTGGCCAAGAACCTTTCTGACCCTTTTCATATTAATGGCAACCAAATCACCTTCTCTGTGGACTTTTCCGCAGCTACAAATGCAAAGTACAAGAGGTTCATAGCCCTCCACAGTCATCTGAAGCACAAAGATATTACAGCCTGACGGATCTTGCAAGGATGGTGGTGGTGACCATGGCTGGGGAGACGTTGGAGTTCACTGATCCAGAGGATCTTGAGCTGTTTCTGGACACCATATTTCTGGACACCATAGGAGACTCCACAATGTAGTGTACCGCTGGTGCCCCTGTAACAGGAGGACTCCCCCCATTCCCTCCTAGAAGCCATCTAAATACCAGAACAGTCATCTGCGCATGGGAGGTGTGCTGAGGAGAGAATCAGATCGAACTGGCCTGCACCAAGTGATGAAGGCGCTACACATAGACAGAGACGCAGACAAATCAAACTCTCTTCTCAAGCAGAGAGCAAGTGATGTGGGAAGCGGAGGAGATACCTGAACATATCCTTTTCCTGGCAGCCCTTTGCTACTCTTCACTGTGTGGTGATTGCTGTGTCTCACATGTTGTTCTCTTTCCATGTTACTTTCTGTTTATGCTGTGTTGCCCTCTTGTCTCGTGCCCCTGCTTGGGGGGCTGTTCTGCATTTTGCCAGTGAGCCCCACCTGGTTTGTTTACTTACCTCATGCTAGGGAACCAGCACATAATGGGCGCTCTGGGCTGACTTATCACAGGCCAGGGTGACGAGTGGTTCGATTTGTCCCTTGCCTGTCCTGTGGGGCCCTTCTTGCTCCCACATGCCCCCCCCAGCTGTGCTACTCTGGACTTCCACCCACCTGCAGAGTTGTGTGGCAGTGTGCGACTGTGGGTACGCATCCATAACTCCAGTCCTTATATTTCATTCTTGCTGTGAATGAGTGGGGCATCCTGGCACCACCGGGGCAGGATCTATGTTTTCCTTTTTCCCCCATACTGTTCCCCTCTCTCCCTCCCTCCTTGTGGTTCCCCTATTCTCTCTCCCCAGACTTTCCCCATGTCATCTCCAGGGTGCACTGTACAGTTTCATGTCTCCCACACCTTTAACACTGATGAATGTTAATGGGATGTCTCATTACAATAAATGTAAGAAGATCCTGCACAACCTTATTATGAAGCATGCAGATATAGCCTGGTGCAGGAAACCTTTCTATCCCAGGTGGAACCGTCCAAGCTTAAGTGGGAATGGTAGGGCATGGTCATTAGCAGTAGCAGAACAGTCAATGATCAAGGTGAGCTCTCCTCCTCGAGTAATAGCTCAAAGAAATGCAATGTAGCCATCCCTATAGGGAAGAGCCGCCCATGCAGAAATCTTAAAACTTGGACTGATGAGGAAGGGTCATTGGAAATTGGTCAAACTTCTGATCCTAGGCAAGATTATTATTGTGGGCTCCATCTACTCACTTTCTGGTGTGACTCTTGTGGCTTCTATCCCCCTTCCCTAAGGCTCCTGTGCTGTTGAGTGGGGATTGGAAGTTAGCACCAGACCCGATCCTGGACACAACAGTGCATGAGGACATGCCCAACTGAAAGTTCACACGTTGGTGGATGTTAGAAATGGGGGTCTCTAGTTGGCAGAGGTAGGTACCTATGTCCAAAAGGGACCGTTGCTTCTGGTCAGGGTAAGGGGGATACACACTTTAGATAACCCCTGCTCACCCCCTTGGTAGCTTGGCACGAGCAGACAGGCTTATCCCAAAGGCAATGTGTAAAGTATTTGTACCAGCACACACAGAAACACAGTGAAAACACCACAAAAGGACACCACAACAGTTTAGAAAAATAAAATATCTTTATCTAAACTAAACAAGACCAAAACGACAAAAATCCAACATACACAGTTTAAAATATAAGTTTCAAAAGGTTTCCTGAAATTGTACCATAGAAAACTAGTGGATGCGTGACTTTTACACAAAGTACCTGTAGTTGCGTCAAAATTCACAAGGCCAAACAGCTGTAGAGGCGGAAACAAAGAGATGCATCAACTCCTGCGACCTTGGGGAGGAGATGCGACAGTCCCACTGCACGCAGAGGAAGGGTTGCGTTGAATCTGGTCTGTATGGGGAGTGATGCGTCGATTCTTCGTGATGGTTCTGGTCTGCAGGTGATGCGTCGGGAAAACTTGCTGCACAGGTGTGATGCGTGGAAATTCGGGATGCGTCGGTGATCGATGCGGCGGCGTCGAGCGGCGCTGCGTCGGTTTTCTTCAGCCGCGATCCCTTGATGCGTCGATTCTTTTGGGGTGACAGGCGCTGCGTCGGTTTTTGCAGCAGCACAGCGATGCATGAAAATTCTTCTTGCGCTGTGGAGATGCGTCGGAAAAACAGCTGCAAGAAGAGCGATGCATCGATTTTTGCAGTTCTTCAAGTTTCTTCTTTCTTCCAGCTCCCAAACAGCAGCAACAACCTCCAGAGGTCCAAAACTGGCACAGGCACCTCTTGGCAGGTCAGAACTCACAGCAGCAGAGTTCAGGGGAGCTGGGGGTGAAGTCTTTGTGTCCCTGAGGCTTCAGAACAGGAGGCCAGCACACACAGGCCCTTGGAGATCTCCTTCAAGCAGGGAACACAGCACACAGCAAAGTCCTCCTCCTTTCCTTGGCAGAAACAGCAACTGTGGGCCAACCCCACACAGCACACAGCAAAGGGGCAGTACTTCTCCTCAGTCTCTCCAGCTCTTCTCCTTGGCAAAGGGTCCTCTTGAATTCCAGGGATGATCTAAAGTTCTGGGGTCTGGGTCCCAATACTTATAGAGCAAAATCATTTGTTCTCTGGTGGCAGATAAGCACTGTGCCCAGTCAAAACCAGTTCTGTCCTCTCTGGTGCAGCTTCCTGGCAGGAGGTGTACAGCATTGTGGAAGGCAGACCAGGCCCATTCAGGTGAAAGGAAATCTCCTCCCCCTACTCTAAATGCAGCCCAGGTCTATTCAGCCCAGCCCTGACTCATCCAGACTCTCTGGAGCCACTGCACATCCCCAGCCCCTATCACTCCAAAGCCAGACAGTCAATACACATCCTAGCAGAGGCCCACTGAATGGCTAAGCAAGAAAATACCTACTTTCTAAAAGTGGTATTTTCAAACACAGAATGTAAAAATCACCCTTACTAAAAGATGCATTTTAACATTCTGAGTTCAGGCACACTAAACTTTATGTTCCTACCTTGTTCCCAGGGGTAGTTATGCTTATAAGATGTTGTAAGCAAACTCCCTATTCTATCCTATGGGAACAGGTAGCCTTGCAATAGTGAAAAACGAAATTGGCAGTATTTCACTATCAGGACATGTCACACACCCCAGGGCATGTCCTACCTTTCACATACACTGCACCCTGCCCACAGGAGTACCTTGGGCCCACCTTAGGGGTACCTAACATGTAAGAAAAGGGAAGGTTATGGCCTGCCAAGTGGGTGCACTTGCCAGGTCGACATGGCAGTTTAAAACTCGGTGCAGACACTGCAGTGGCAGGCCTGAGATACCTTTTCAGGGCTACTCATGTGGGTGGCACAATCAGTGCTGCAGGCCCACTACTAGATTTTTACTTACAGGCCCTGGCATACGTAGAGCGCATTACTAGGGCCTTACCAGTAAATCAAATATGCCAATCAGGGAAACACCAATCCATAAATGCAATTTATACAGAGAGCATACGCACTTTAGCACTGATTAGCAGTAATAAAGTGTCTAGAGTCCTAAAGCCAACAACAACAGGCCAGGAAAAAATAGGAGGAAGAAGCAAAAAATTTGGGGATAACCCTGCAAAAAGGGCCATTTCCAACAGTGGACATCTGGCATGTGCTAAAACCAGGTGTTAGGGAAAACACATTTCTCTCTTACCCTCACTGGAGCCAAGCTCGTATAGACAAATAAATGCTCCATGGCACATTACCCACTGCAACATCCTAGAAGCGAGTTTAGCGGACCACAGCCTGGTCCTATTGGGCCTGGACCTAGGGCGAATGGCCCGCCCCCATGCCGCTCACCCGAGAGTAAAGACTAGCTGCATACTCATATTGGATCCCATCTCGCTTATAATGTGGGCTTGGTAGACTCTCACTGGGTGTTGTGGGCTGCCAGCAAGGCAACTTTATGTGGCAACATAATGGCTGACTCGGTGATGTGCTTGACACAAGTTTTTTGGTATGACAATCGTTTTGTTCCTGAGTAGCAGCTCGTCTTTGGCAATTGTCAGTTCGTCTTTCACATGTCAGGAGGAGGCCAGTTCTTTGGTGTCAATGTTTCGATTACTATTAGGCTCTTCCCAGTGTCTCCATGAGTTTGTTTGGGTGACATCTTCTGTAGTGGCCTTTGTGATGGATTCAAGGGGAACTACAGACGGTCTTGCCTGATCGATGACAAAGTGAATGTATTCCTCTGCAAGCGAGTGTGGTTATTAAAGTCTGGTGATCCATAATGAGTGTGAAGTGTTTTCCGTAAATGAAGATGTGAAAATGATCACAGGCCCAGACCACCGCCAGGCTTTCCTTCTCTGGCTGTGAGTATGTCCTCTCAATACCAGCCAAGCTGCAGCTAGCATATGCCACGATGTGTCTTTGATTGCCTTCTTTGTCATACTGTACCAATATGCCTCAAAGTCCCACGGGACTGGCATCTACAGTGACTTCTGTCTTCCTGCATGGATTGTGACCTTGATTGTATTAAACGCTTGATCACACCTGGATGACCAATGAATGGTTGACCTTGCTTTGCTAGTTCATGAAGGGGATGGCTAATGGTGGCATAGTCCTTAATGTAGCGAGCACAATAGCTGGCCATTCCTAAGAAAGACCGAACATCCCCAGCATCTTCTGGGCAAGGGGTGTCAACTTGTCTTTGTTATGGGTCAGGTTTGCTTCCAGGAGGGCATGGTATACATGATCCCGTGCTTTGTCGTGTTCTTTGACAGTGGCACCAAACACCACGATGTCATCACTGTAGTTGAGGGTGTTGGGAATATGACAAATGACTCTCCCGATTGCTTCTTGGAAAATCTCGGCTGCAGATGAAACTCTGAAATTGAGACGTATATACCTGACTAAACCTTGATGTGTGGAAAACGTGGTGATATAACATGAACTCTCATGGAGTTTGAGCTAATGACAGCCCTTATTAAGAACTAATTTAGAGAATATTTTCGCCTCATTCAATAACGCGATCATGTCACTGATGAGGGGTTCTGAGTGTCTTTCCTATTCAATGGCAGTCTTTGGGGCTCTCATGTCCATACATTGACACACTTTTCCTTCTGATCCTCGTTTGGGTACCTCAATCACTGGGGACACCCAAGGAGTGGGTCCGGATGTTCTCTCGATGATGTCTGCCTGAATGAGATCTCATAATTCATCCTCCACTGCCTGTTGGAGGTGAAAAGGCACTCTCCAATGATGCTGAGCCATGGGTGTTACTTGTTCATTAATGTGTAGACGAACTTGAAAGTGAGCCATTTTGCCAAGTCCATTGAACAGTTTCGGAAACTTGTTTACAATGCCTGGTTCACCATCTATCTGGTATAATATTTCCACTAGTTTTAGACATTCAGCAGTAGTCAGACTAAGGAGACAACCCGCTGCTTCAGGCCCATCAATGGGGTGAATGTGCGCTTGAGCAGTTCTGTTCTTATAGGTTCGAGACGTTTGAAACTGTCCTAGACATGGTAGTAGTTCTTTAAGCAGCCACATGTAGACTCGCACAGCAGCCTTGTGCAATTTGGGTTTCGGGTTCATTTTGTTGCACTCTGTGACTCATATGTAATTGAGTGACACCCCACTATCTAGCATGAATTCTGCTGAGTGCTACCCTATTCAGATGTGCATCTGGGATATCTCTTTAGTCTATCTCAATCGGCAACCATGCAGACATATTCGTCACTGTCTTGGGAGATTGGCATGAGGGATCTTGACTCACGGGATACAGAGCGTCGAGACCAGATTGTGACCTATGAATGGAGACTTGATCATGAAGAGCTGGTGGAGCGTACATACGGCCTTTGCATGATGGTGATTATGGAGTCCCTTGCCGTTCCTTGTATGTCTTTTTGAGATTCTGGGCATACTTTCTCAAAATGATTATCTTTTCCACACCGTCAACATCTCTAGCTTATGGCAGCACATAAATAGACATTTGGTAAGTCTTGTCCACAATGACAGCATTTCAGCTGGTGCTCCTTTCTCTTGTCAGACTGTTTGGGACCGCGACGATGATCTGCACGTTAGGGCCAATCCGCAGATTTGGGTGTCTGCTGATGTTCAGATGATCGACGTCTCTTATGACAAGTTTGAAGTCTGAAGACCTGTTCTATATTTTTCAACTTTCCTGCCTCTATTTTCTTTGCATGTTGTTTACCTTGATTGTTGACTCTCATCCTTTCCTCTATGTCATCCAGAGAGTAGCATTTCTTTAGGAGACGTTGACACAGGGACTCTGATTGCCACCCTTATATGATCTGCAGGCAAAGTGCATCTTCAGTCATGAAGGTGTCAAAAGCACAGTATTGTGCTAAGTGTTTGAGACGTGAGATAACCTCCCCCATGGATTCATCCTTTTCCTGGACGCTAAATTGAAAGTGTATCAATAGTAGTCAATGTGCCTTTTGAGGAGAAAGTTCCTGTTAAGTGTTTTGCGAACATCTTGATAGAATGTTGTGGCATCCGCTGGTAGTTCCTTGATGATCTGTTCAACCTCTTTGCCTATTAGATTGCGCAGGGCAATGAGCTCTTGAGCTGGGTCAGTGACTTGTGACCCCTTCATGAAGTCCTCAAAATCTTCCAGCGATTCTTTCCAGCAGAGGCCCATGCCACCACCAGATGTGAAGGCTAAAGGGACCAATGGGCAGAGAAATGAGACTCCAAGCATGACTGGTCTGTGTACAGTGTTTGGTGGAGAGCTGAGTGACACAGACATGGCCCCAGATGAGCTGTGTCTGGTGCATTGCGTCGAATCTCGTGACATGAACATGTCCCTGGGTGACATGGGTAGGCCCGCTGGAGTAGCTATGGGTAGGAAGCGTAGTAGTGTCTTTGAAGAAATGATCAGGGAAGGCCACCAGTTGAATGCAGTGTTTTATCGTGTTGACATGGCCTAGACGTGGCTCAGAGACACAGAAATGGGTAGAATGTCTTTTGCTGGTGGTGGCTTGCTGGGGAGATGCACAGAAGAGAGCGTGAGTGGTTGTAATGAAGAGAGAACCACACCTGTTACACAGAACTAATATCTTACAGTGGCACCTGACCTCAAAATGGCCACCACAAGTTTCTCAAAGCTCATTGAAGGAGCCACCTGATTTAAAGATGATCGCCGAGAGTAGCAGCAGACTCACTGGACTTCGCCAGCATGAACCAAGCAATGTGGGAGGCTTGCAAATGGAGCAGCCCACATGGAGGGAATAGCTTACCGCAGCTAAAGGGCAGACTACACAGCAAGCAAGGAGGTGACACAAAGTGGTTGCACACACCCAGGGTAGGCTCCTGAAGTTGCGTCTTGTGCAGGCCTCCATCTGCGTGATCGGGGTGGGCTCCCGACTCTGCGCTGCTACTACAAGATGCAGGCTCCCTCTGGTGCATCTCATGCCGAGTATCACTCTGCACAGTCAGGGTGAGCTTCCGACTTTGTGTTGCGGCAGGAGGGGTAGGCTCCCAATGTGGCGTCTTGCATTGCATGATCGGGGTGGACTCCCGACTTCATGCCGCAGGAGGTCGTGAGGCACGAACGTGTCGATGGCTGCAGGGTGTTGTGACCGCTTTTGTCACCAGTTGTATTGTCATGACAGCAACTAATAACAAACCACACTGCACATAGTTTTCATGTACATTATTGTATATCATTCATCGGAGCTCAAGCTGCTCCAACCTTCCCTAATCTATATCTATCCCCAATCTGACTCCTCCCTTTTCGTTTCCTGTCTACCTCCCTTGCTCTCAGTGCTCTTTACATGCAGGGTCCTAGCGCCCTCATGTGATTATATTATTACATTACAGAGTCCTTTTTCCTTTACATTACTAGTGGTTTCCCCATTTTTCATGTTGAAATATTTATACCGTGCAGGCTATAAAATAAACATTGCATTGTCAAATATTTCTGCTGGGTGTTTTATTCAAGCTTTCTGCAGCTCTATGTGGCTTTTCAGTTTATTATTCAGTTGCTTTTTGTAATGTTTGACTGTATTTTCTTTTTCCATTATGGACACAGTCTGACACTTTGGGGCCGATTCCGATCTCGGCCGGTAGGGCTCCGAATCGGATTCGGCTTAACCGGATCCGATTCGGAGCCCTATTTCCCGACCGATTCGAAAGCGCGTCCGGGCGAGCGAGTACGATGCGTATTCGCCGACCGACTCGTCCGGGCGTCCCGACCGCTCCGACCGACTCGATCCCGGGTCGAACCGCACCGACCGACTCGCACGGACACGACTCGCACCGTGCAATGGAGACGTTCCCCGGCCATGTAAGTACGATGCGCGCCGCGAGCAGTCCGACCGAGCCGCGCACTCCGGCTCGAAAGAGCTGTCGAAGCCGTATTTTGGGGGGGTCCGTGTCGGACCCCCCTGTACGCGTAGCCGTGCGAGTCGCACACAGGGGGGACCCATGGGTCCCCCCTACCTGTGCGTGTACGGAGCGAATCGCTTCGCCGCGTACACGCTGTAGGGGGCGCACTTGTCCGCATCGCACCCATTGAGTCAATGGGAGCCCGCGTACGCGTTGTACAACAGGCTCCCACTGACTTCAATGGGAGTCCGACCGACTCGAGTCCGATGGCATACGTGCGCATCGTACTCGTTCGGTCGGACTGCACGGGTCCGATTCGGTCGGAAATCTCTCCGGGTCCGGCTCGGTCGGAGAGATTTCCGGCCCGAATCGGAATCAGCCCCTTTGCTGTGCTCCCTTGACCCAAATTATACAATTTAGTAACAACTTCGTTCTAACGATCTACCGTTACTGTTTTTATTGGGTCCAGATAGTCTCTTTTTTGAATAGTACAGGGTACATGCTCTGACAACCAGAAATCCAAATTCTAACACAGGCCCTTAAAATAATGTACATAAATCAAGTTATTTAAGTGACAGTAACAATCTTAACTAATGGCACGCTTTCCTATTTGATTTTGGCAGAATTACATTGCATGAAGGTATGTATGCAATTTATATAGTGTGAACCTAATGGCAAAGCAAAGGAGCGATGTACACGAGAGGGGTTTGCAATTATGGTGAAAGAAGGATAAGGGCAGGTGCACGGCATCCTTAAGTGAGGAACTGGAGGGAGTTATGGACAGTAGAAGTGTAAGAAAGCAAAAGACACACAATTGATGGATTTAGGCCCAGATCTCTGTACTGGGGTGAATGTATGACATTGTTCTGCATTCTGTCCATCAACTGTTGTTTTTGCATTTGTCACCCCGAGTGGGACGGGTATGCCCAGACGTGGGTCCCGTGCTCTCCATGCCACTGGAATCAAGCTATCCTGGCTGAAGAGGGGTGAAACCCCGAAACCGGTCCTAGGATGCTTGTTTCCAGTCCAGGGAGGACCTGGCTTGGCAGTTCGGGCTGGACTGTTCCCATGAGGCACAGGGTCTAGACTGATTTGCATATGGCTGGGTTCAAACTGGAATGGCATGGTGAGCAAAAAAATGATGGATTTAGCCCCAGATCTCTGTACTGGGGTGAATGTATGACATTGTTCTGCATTCTGTCCATCAACTGTTGTTTTTGCATTTGTCACCCCGAGTGGGACGGGTATGCCCAGACGTGGGTCCCGTGCTCTCCATGCCACTGGAATCAAGCTATCCTGGCTGAAGAGGGGTGAAACCCCGAAACTGGTCCTAGGATGCTTGTTTCCAGTCCAGGGAGGACCTGGCTTGGCAGTTCGGGCTGGACTGTTCCCATGAGGCACAGGGTCTAGACTGATTTGCATGTGGCTGGGTTCAAACTGGAATGGCATGGTGAGCAAAAAAACGATGGATTTAGGCCCAGATCTCTGTACTGGGGTGAATGTATGACATTGTTCTGCATTCTGTCCATCAACTGTTGTTTTTGCAGTAGAAGTGTAGGCTGCAGGAAAGGGGGTTGAAGGATGTTCCTAGTTAGGAAGGAAAGGGGGAGGGATAATCAGTTTTTCCATTTTTATATAGGTAAAATTTTATTCAATTAGATTTAGTTCATTTTATGGAACAACAAACTGTATATCAATATACAGAAATACAAAAAATGACACAATTGAAATAGTTTATATCTTCTTTTTATTAGTAGAAATATATTTTTTAGGAGCAGGATGTTGTGTTTATAGGGGATAAGGGTGGGAAGTATTTTAAAACTAATGTATTAGTGTACATTTTTATGTTTGTTATTTTAAATATTTCTTTTATTAAAATATATTTTTTAGGAGTGGTATGTTGGGTTTATGGGGTATAAGGGTGGGAAGTATTTTTAAAATAATGTATTAATGTTCATTTATTGATGTTTATTTATTATTATTATTTTTTGAATTTTTGAAGTGGGATGTTGGACTTATAGGGAATAAGGGTGGGGAGATTATTAAATATTATTTAATACATTTTTATTTTAAAAAACAAATTTGATTTAGTTTTAGAACTTTTTAGTACATTTTATATAGTTCAATAAATTTTTTAACACATAAATATATTGTTATAAAATAATTATTTTTTTTACATTCATTTTTGTATAAATATTATAATGTGTAAAAAGTATTATTATTGTCAGTTGAAAAATAATAGTTTGTTTTAAGACTTTTTTCCAAATTAAAAAATATATTTTAGTAAAAGTTTTAGAATTTTAGAAATATGGGAAAATAAATTTTACTTTTAAATACTTATAATATTTTTTATAGTTGTGTTAGAAAATAAATCTAGTTTTTACAAATGATTACAAATCTTTTTTTCATTATAGGAAAATTGAATATTTTAAAATGAAATAAACTATGTTTTTTACCAATTTTAAAACTTTTTGACAACTATATTATTTTTATTTCTCATTCAAATATGTATTATTTTTTTTTAGATACTGTGTTAAAATATTGAAGTGCATTAAAAGTTTGCAAATAATATTATTGTATCAAATTTGGTTTAAAATATATTTTAAAAGTTTTATGAAAAAATATATTGTAGTCAAGGATGCTTGTTTTTATTTGGAATAATTACGTGCTTTCTGAAACATTTTGATACATGTTTGTTAACTTTGTTGACATTGTGGTGGGAATATTAAATGCTATTTAAATATTTTCTGTCAGTTATTTGTAGTAGTTTGGGAATTGTAATTGTTACCCCTTCAGGCCGGGGTTTTTGTGACATCCCGGTGGCGCACAGGGCTTAGCCATATCTACAAGACCACGTAAAGCCACGCTGTGTGGCTTTTCATGGCCTTGTAGATATGGAGTGAGGTAACGCAGCGCAAGTCGCTGTGTTGCCTCACACTACGATGGGGAGGCGTGCCATGGGCATTATGGAGGGTGTTCCCACGTAACACCCATGGCATTTGACATATTCCCAGATTTACAACAAGTTGGGGTGGCATAGGGCTGGCACAATAAGGAGAAATAACACTATTTCTCCTCGTGTTTTCCTCTTTCCATGTGTGCTGCATTCAGTAGCACACATTGAAAGAGGAAATCACATACATTGATTGTTTTTGTGCAGGAAGGTGTGGCTTCCTGCACAAAAACAATCATCCCTACAACACAGACAACATTGCACCATGGTGCAAGGGTGCCTGCGTTGCCGCATGGCAGCCAATTGAGCACCAGCGTGGAGAAGGAGGACAGGAATGCGCAGAATCTGATAGATACTGTTCATTCCTGCCTCTTCCTTTTGCCTTAGGGGAGCGCAGCAGGAAGGCTTGCAGCACTGCCCTACGGCAAAATATTGTAAATGAGACCCTTAGGGGCCGATTCCGATTCGGGCCGGAAATCTCTCCGACCGAGCCGGATTCGGAGAGATTTCCGACCGAATCGGACTCTGGCAGCCCGACCGAACGAGTACGATGCGCACGTATGCCATCGGACTCGAGTCGGTCGGACTCCCATTGAAGTCAATGGGAGCCGGTCGTACAACGCGTACGCGGGCTCCCATTGACTCACTGGGTGCGAGGCGGACAAGGGCGCCCCCTACAGCGGGTACGCGTTGAAGCGACTCGCGCCGTACATGCACAGGCATACAGGGGGGTCCGACACGGACCCCCAAAGTACGTCTCCGACTGCTCTTTGGAGCCGGAGTGCGCGGCTCGGTCGGACTGCTCGCGGCGCGCATCGTACTCACCCGGCCGGGGAACGTCTCCATTGCGCGGTGCGAGTCGAGTCCGAGCGAGTCGGTCGGTGCGGTTCGACCCGGGAACGAGTCGGTCGGAGCGGTCGGGACGCCCGGACGAGTCGGTCGGCGACTCGCATCGTACTCCGCCGCCCGGACGCGCGTACGAATCGGTCAGGAAATAGGGCTCCGAATCGGATCCGGTTAAGCCGAATCCGATTCGGAGCCCTACCGGCCGAGATCGGAATCGGCCCCTTTGTGTCCAACACCTTCCCTGAGTTACGTTATATTGGAGTGGGAATAGTAAATATTGCCGCACAGTCACCAACACCTTCCCTGGGTTAAGTTATATTGGAGTGGGAATAGTAAATGTTGCCCCTATAGTGTTCAACACCTTCCCTGAGTTAAGTTATATTGCAGTGGGAATAGTAAATTGAACCCTTTTAGTGTCCATCGCCTTCCCTGAGATTAGTTATATTGGAGTGGAAATAGTAAATGTTGCCTCTTTAGTGTCCATCAGCTTCCCAGAGTTAAGTCGGCCAAAGCTGTAGTGTGACCACCGGCCAGATTAGGAGTAAAATCCTGGTCTGGCGGGCGTACCCTGCGGTGTTCTGATGATGGGGGTCTGCTAGGCTCGTAGAAGAGCCTATCATACAGACCGCCGCAGTCAGAACGTCGACTGCACCTTCCTGCACAGGAAGTGGGGGGGGTGTAAATCCAGGGGGGCACTGGTACACACTGTAAATGATGCTACTGTAGGTGTACTCTAACCTAATGCACTACATAGGCCTGGGTTTTCTATTTGAGTGTCAGATATAAGTTAAGATTCAAACCTCTAAAGAATTGCTGTGGACTAGTGGGTAAGGTCTTGACCCTTACCCTGCAGGTTAAGCATTCAATTCCTGATGTTTCATTGGATGAGTGTGCTCAGTTACAAGGATATGAATTGGTAATTTCTTTGATAAAGGTTACAAATAATGTTTCTTTTCCCGTGTTAGAATATATGTTAGAATATACGGTGTCCCGAAAACCCATAAGGATGCCAACAACCCCCCTCTGAGACCGATTGTCTCTACTATTGGGGCTGCCACGGAACCGCTATCCAAGTACGTCGATCAGTTCCTCAAACCCCTTGTGTGTAAACTTCCATCTGATGTCAAGGACACCGGCCATTTCATTTCTAAAATAGAAGGCCTACCCTATGACAGTGAAAGGGAGATACTAGTTACCATGGACCTGGAGTCCTTATATACTAATATCCCCCAAAAAGAGGCAATGAGAGTAATAGGGGAAATATTAGAATCTGATCCATCAGTCACCAACTCGACCTTTATTCTCCAATGTCTGGATATCGTCCTTGGCTCAAACTTTTTTGATTTTAACGGCAGTTTCTTCCAACAGATTCAGGGTGTAAGTATGGGCGCGGCTTGCGCCGCGAGTGTAGCCTGTCTTTATATGGGTCATTTTGAGAAGAAGAACATTTACAACGAACTGGCCCCATTTTCTGAGAACGTGTGTTACTGGTCGCGTTTTAATGACAATATTTTTTTCGTGTGGAAAGGCGACCAGGACACCCTAGACGAATTCACACTATGAATTAATGCTGCTGACCCCAATCTCAATTTTACTGCGCATACCAGTAACATCAAGGTGGAGTTCCTCGATGTGTGGATTGAACATCTTAATTCCCACCTATCGGTATCGCTTTATACCAAACCCACAGCACGAAACACCTTATTGCATTTCAGCAGTTTCCATCTCAGATGCCAGAAGGATGGCATCCCATTTAGTCAATTCCTCCGTCTCCGGAGAAATTGTACTACTATCAAGGATTACATGATGCACGCTGAAATCCTCAGAGACAAACTTGTGAGGAGGGGCTATCCTACCAAACTGATTAAGGATGCCCTCAAGAGAGCTAGGTATTACGATCGCGACTCAATGTTTAAACCTAGAACTGAGGAACAGAACGACAGACTTGTTTGTGTGACCAAACACTCAAACTTTGACAAAAAGGTACGCCAAATCATCAACTCACAATGGCACCTCTTAAACCTAGACCAACAGGAACAGAAACTATCTAGGCCCCTGTTTGCCTTTAAGAGGAACAAAAATCTCAGGAACATCTTGGTGAGAGCAAAGAGGCCTGAGAGTAACAGCTTTTGTCAGAAATCCATCTCAGGGGGTGAGCCAGTTAAAGGGAACCACAAATGTGGTTCATGTCAAGCCTGCCCCAATGCCATTGTGAGTGAGAATATCCGAGTCAATGAAAGAACGGTGTTCCTTAAAGAAATGACTAACTGTCGGTCCTCGAATATTGTATATATCATTTTTTGTCCTTGCAATTTGGCATATGTGGGCGAGATGGGAAGAGAATGCAGAATAAGCATTGGCGAGCACAAATCCAACATCAGATTATCCAAACTTACATCTCTCCTGGTCAATCTTTGGATCGAGTCTAATCACGACGAGGGGGACCTTAGATGGCCCATCTTGGAAAAAGTACGACCTCATTTGGGGACCGATGTGGCGAGCACGCGTAGGAAGAGGGAAGTATTTTGGATATATACCCTTAACACCAAAGATAAAGGCCTCAATGAGAGCCTTCCGTGGGAGATTGCCATTCTGTAAACTGTCCTCTCCCACAGTGTCTCCTCGGTCCACTTCTTCTGTCCATCCCATTGATCCTTTAGAATGCTTGAAGGGGCGAACCCTTCCTCTAGGGATGCACATTTTTTTCCCCTGTTGGCTTGGAACCTTTTCTGTATGCAGCCTCCGATTCCCGTTTCGGGTTCCATTTTCTCTTTTGAGTTTTATTTACTTAATGTTCGGTTTTTCCAACTTTCATCGTGGTAATTGCGTTCCCCTTTATCGTGTCAAAACACCCCCCATCTTTCTTTATTTATCTTTCTCCTAAAGAGAATTGCCTTTCCGGGCTTCCTACTTTGGGGCCGATTCCGATCTCGGCCGGTAGGGCTCCGAATCGGATTCGGCTTTACCGGATCCGATTCGGAGCCCTGTTTCCCGACCGAACCGTACGCGGGTCCGGCCGAGCGAGTACGATGCGACTCGCCGACCGACTCGTCCGGGCGTCCCGACCGCTCCGACCGACTCGGCTCCCGGCTCGAACCGCTCCGACCGACTCGCTCGGAGTCGACTCGCACCGCGCAATGGAGACGTTCCCCGGCCGGGTAAGTACGATGCGCGCCGCGAGCAGTCCGACCGAGCCGCGCACTCCGGCTCAAAAGAGCTGTCGGAGCCGTACTTTGGGTGTCCGTGTCGGACCCCCTGTACGCGTAGCCGCGCGAGTCGCACACAGGGGGGACCCATGGGTCCCCCTACCTGTGCGTGTATGGCGCGAATCGCTTCGCCGCGTACCCGCTGTAGGGGGCGCACTTGTCCGACTCGCACCCATTGAGTCAATGGGAGCCCGCATACGCGTTGTACGACCGGCTCCCATTGACTTCAATGGGAGTCCGACCGACTCGAGTCCGATAACATACGGACGCATCGTACTCGTTCGGTCGGACTGCACGGGTCCGATTCGGTCGGAAATCTCTCCGGGTCCGGCTCGGTCGGAGAAATTTCCGGCCCGAATCGGAATCGACCCCTTTATCTTCTATATGTATTTTTTGTTTCTGTTTTCTTACAATATTCATTTTTTCATCTGGCGCTGTTTATCCTTTTGGCGCTATCCACCTTTTGATATAGAGATGTGCTTTCCAATATGGCTCCCATAGTCACGTAGATTTGTTGTTCACGCCTCCTTCTAGCCTGCTAGGGGCGTATCTATCTTAGTATTTCATCTGTTTCATTTCCGCCTTTTACTGCGCATGTGTAGCGTTCGCGACCGGGATTTAAACTTCTAGCTTTCGCCGTCCGGTCATTCGGCAGTGGGGATACCGGCCGATATCCTGCTTCTCCGCGTTTTGCAGCCAGAACGGTCAGAAGGTTTCCTGACAGCCATCACGCCATTATCGTCTTGGTAAGTCCGGACAGTTTCGTCCCC
Source organism: Calotriton arnoldi (assembly GCA_963921515.1). Classification (NCBI taxonomy): domain Eukaryota; kingdom Metazoa; phylum Chordata; class Amphibia; order Caudata; family Salamandridae; genus Calotriton; species Calotriton arnoldi. Next base: position 3,850,807 of record CAWUFW010000449.1, read on the forward strand.
ATAGTATCCTTCTGGGACACTCCACCACCTTTGCTGCTCCTTACTATCTCCTTCTAGTCGCCTTTGCCTTTCCCCCTCTGCCTCCTTGCATTTGTGGCCCCTCTATGCTCCCGGCGTATTCTGGCCACCTTAGTCCGCATTTTGTAATTTTTGCCCGACCCCTTTTGTTTTTTCCCAGGGTCCTGCTGGTTTCTGTTTGGCAAGTATCTTGGTAACCATTGTGGATTCTTAGAGAACCCTTTCATGCTTTTTGACAGTTTACGCTTTGTGGCGCTTATTTGTTCTTCCGTTTTCCCTATTAGGGACATGTTAGGACACTCATCGTTTGTTTGTACCTTTCCCTTAGGTGTTTTATCCATTTTTCTTATCGTCTTGGACTCCTTTGCATACGTTGATGCTGAGACATCTGGGACAGCGATTCGAGTGGCTTCCTTCCTAAGACGCCCCCAACCTCGGGGCCCCTCTTTTCGTTACTTTTGTGAAAGCCCTGACTTTATCCATTCTTGGGTTACCACTCCCCTTCTTTGGTAAGTGTAGGACCCCTCTTGGCATCTTCGGCGAACTGTGGATATCCCCCTAGGTGTAGACCACCTTCAGATTTTTTGTTTATATCATCTTTCCTTTAGACCCGGTTTCTTTTGGTCCTGATTCTAGAGTCCTCCAGTCGGGTTTTGGCTGCATACTTCGAGCATTCCGTCTCCAGGTATGCGTGGACAGGATTTTGTTCCTATGATGTTTTAGAGCATGGGGATCATTTTGATTCCGATCTATATATACTCTTCTTATTTTGCTATCCTCCCTAGTCATGGGTGTATCACACACAGCTGTGTTTCTTTATTGTGTGTCACGAACTTGCTGGTGTTGGACTCTACTTTTGTGCTCAATCTTTTCTTGTATTCACCCTCTCAGTGCACTTTTCCTCCCCCTTCATTAGTATTTTTATCCTTATACGTTCTGCACCTGTGCCTTCCGTTTTTACTGATTGACTTTGTATCAGATGTACCATATATGGCACACTGTTTTCGTATTGTTAAAAGTTTAGCTGCCTGTTCTAGACTCAGTTTTTTTATTTCTCCAGGCACGTCCTTCCGTGTTTAGACATGTGAACAGTGCGCCCTGAAGAAGGTGAGACCCGGATTGGGGTCGATCACCAAAACGCGTGTCAGCGCTGAAACTCCCTGTTAACAATAACATGTACCCCTCTTCCCCCTAATGATGAATGGGTTTTTTTCAAATATGAAATAGTATCTTAACTGAATAAGCTGCTGATCCATGTATTGAGTCCTATTTCATTGTATTGATTTTGTTAGGCACCTAATTATGTGATTTGTTTTGTATATTATATGTGTGGGTATATGTTGTTGGCCTATTCATTCTCTGTTTACTTAACAGTGAACCCTGATTTTGTAGGACGTTTGAGTATGCGAGGGTATGTGTCCGTTTGTTTGTATGATTGTGTGTGTGCGAGGTAGGATGTGCTTGGATTTGTTCTTATTTTAACTTTATTATGATCTGATCACAAAACTAAATGTGTAAATAAACTATTTTTGATATGTTACATATATAAAGTGTTGTGTTCCATATTTCCGAAGGCCAGTGTGTTCAGACGTATGCCTTAATATCAGTGACTCTTAGCATTATATGACTTAGTACAACAGGTAGAGGATCTCCTTTTTGAATGATTCTCTGGTTTTCCCCTGCTCCCTCTACCTGCTATCTGCCTCAGGGGCCCCCGTTCGTATGAGTGGTTGGTCCTTCCAATTCTTCGGGCGATGAGAGCCTGGGAGGTATAAAGGATTGGACTGGAGAAGAACTCACCCACAGCGATGGCAGCAACACAAGCAGCCTGCATTTTGAATAGGGGGTCATCAGTGGTGCAGGAGGCAGCCCCTCAGTCAGTCCTTCAACTGTTCGAAGGCTGAAAAAACACAGAGAACTGCCCAGGACTGAGTCTAAGGGGGCCATGGGCTCGTTAGTTTGGGATTACTCCTTTTCGCCTAATCTTGGGGGTGACGGAGATGTAGCCAATGGAAATGCGGCGGCAGGTGGTGTGGAAAATCCAGAGGAAATCTCACTCTCCATCATTTACCAGAGCATTACGGCACACAGGCAGGAGACTCGGACGGAGAACCCAAGGTGCTTGTCGAAAGCTGCAGAATTCTATCCGCAGAGTGGCGAAGTCATGCTCAGAATTAGCAGTAAGGATTGAGGAAGCTGAGACTCGGATTTCTACGCTGGAAGACGAACTTGTCGCCCAAAGAACCCTTGCAGACTCTCTAAGGAAACAGAAGGACGACACCATTTGGAAGCTAACGAATTTGGAAAATCGCTTAAGAAGGAATAATCTGAGAGCCCTGAGTATCCCTGAAGGTGTGGAGGGAAGGGATGTATGGAAATTAATTGTAGAACTTTTTACAGAGGCATTCCCCGAGCTTACACAATGGAACTGGAACTTGGAGGTTCAAAGGGAGCATAGATTCCCTTTCAAGCTGCAAAAGAGATCAGGACAGCCCACAACTAAACCTAGAGCTATATTGATATGCCTGAATAATTTTTTGGCTAGGGAAGCTATTTATGATCTAGCACGTCCAGACAGGAAAAGGGCAGGAAAGGGGAGTGAATTTTTCGTTAGGCCCGGTTTTTGTCATGCGACTGTAGAGAAGAGGTGGCAATTGCGGCAGCTGATGCCAATGTTTCAGGCGAAGGCGGCGCTGGTCTTTTTGCTTAACCCGGCCAAACTGAAGGTCATATGTAAGGGTCTTACGCAGTTTTTCACCTCTGAAGTCCAGGCAAAGGAATATTTGCTATCAATCTAGAACTGCTAGGATAATGTATATATAGGTATTGATTGTATGTTGACCTGGTTTTATGGATATACACTTTGGTAATGCCGGGGCGTGTAACTTCTGGTGTATTGGGTGGGGGGGACAAAGGGATATCTGTCAGCTTCCCATCACTAGGATGTTGGGTCCTTTTGCCTCATTAGGTGGGGGAAGGAGGGTGGGAGGCCTTGAGGGGTGGGGGGACCTTTGGTTGGGGGTGGGAGGTATCTTGGGAGGAGGTGTGGGTGCACTGGGAGGTTCTGGGGAGAAAAGGAAAAAAAGGTCATGGTGGAGGAGGGTGGAGCAATGTTCACTTAAAAATACTATGTTGTCAAATCGGGAGGAGTATACTGTGATGAGATGGGGGACTGAGTGATGGCTGGGAGGTTACGGGTGTGTACGTTTGATGTGTCTGGTTTGAACGATAGGGCTAAGAGGCAGCGGGTTGCTAAGGAATTGAGAAGTTTTTATCCCGATGTGGTGTGTCTACATGAAACCCGCATTCCATGGGAAAACCGTGGTGTTTTGGCTGAATTGGGATATACGGTATTAGTGTGTACACAACACAGCTCTACAACTTGAGCGGTGGCTATTTTGGCTAAAGCATGTGTGCGCCAGGCTGGAAGGGTCATGGCAGATAAATATGGCCAGTGGGCCATTGCTGAATGTGCGGCTGGGGGGTGGAAATTCATTATATGCTCGGTCTATGGGTCAAATGTGGACGAAGCGCAAATTTTAGATCTGCTTAATACTGAGTTGGCTTCCTGGGCAACCCCGTTAATACTATGTGGGGATTTTGATATACATTTAGATGGCTTAGAGTTACATCCTGGCAATGGAATATATACGGGGAGGAAACCTAAAGTTTTCAAGGCACTGCAGCAGCTAGTGTCCGAGCATGGTGAAGAAGATCTGTGGTTTACAAATCGATGTCCACAGCCAGGATTTACATACTTTCCCTGTCCTCATAATAAGTGGGTGAGGCTGGATTACTTTTTTGTATCCAGGGGGCAGGCCGCTATGGCCAGAATTCAACTATTCCCCAGACTTACTTCTGATCATAGTCCAGTGGTTATGGATTTATCGGTTCAAGGTCTACCCAGGCCAAAGAGACGGTTTACCTTCGATAGGAAATAACTAGCTGATGAAGTATTTGTGACTCACATGAAAAGCTGGATCACCCAGTTTTTGGAAATAAATAGGAATATGGCCTCTCCTTTTCCATTGTGGTATGCTTTGAAGGCAGGCCTCAGGGGGGAAATACTGAGCTTTGGTATACATAAGCAAAGACAGCATAAGGTCTTGCTCCAGGGGCTCTATGACGATCTCAGATGAGCTGAATTTGGCTTGATACAATGTGTAGTTGATAAGGTGCCAAGCTCTTTGGCACAAGGTACTGTCGCCCTCTGCCAGGCAAGGATCAATTTATTATGGTCGAAAGATATTGCCTCCAGGTACCAAACTTACAGGAGAGAATGTTATGAATTTGGGGAGGCCGCTGGAAGATGCTTAGCTAAACGAGTCAGGAATAAGGAGACGGAGCGGGGTATTGCGCATATAGAAGACTCTACCGGGAAACTAGTTAGTAAACCCCTTGAGATTTTAGCAGTACTAAGATCTTTTTATAAGGATTTGTACACAGGAGAGGTCAGAACAGAGGAAATCCCATCCCGCAAGCCCTGTTCAATCAGACTCTGAGTAGCGAAGATGCTGCAGATTTAGAAATGCCTATAACTCAGGAAGAGGTTGAGAGTGCTATTAATTAATTGGTGGCGGGTAAAGCAGCTGGGCCTGATAAATTACCTCTGGAATTTTATAAGACTTTTTATTTTGAACTTAAAACAGAAATGCTGCTAGTCTTTCAGGCTGCACAATGAGGACAGGCTCCAGTATCATGGGATACTGCAAATATCATTATTTTAAAAAAAGGGTTAAACCACCAACCCTAGTGTCAAATTTAAGGACCCCCTGCTACTTATAATAGTTCCTAGGGCAGGGAAATACAATTCTGCAAAATAACACCCCTAAGCAACACTTGGTCAGATTAATAACAAGACCTATTACAACATACTTATGACATTATGGACTCAGTGTACATAAAATTCATGTTAAAAACTTCATTTTATTGATACAATTTCATATAATGATATTATAAAAAGATTGTTTCACAGACATATAAAACTAGACAGAAACAATGCAACATATTTTCTACAATAAATCAGCACACATATGTACAAAAAAATAAACATATATAAAAAGCAAAAATAGACAGTAGTTATAAATAAATTTATAACTGGACACTAAACAAACACATATGAATACATCAAGGTTTAGAAAAAGTGGCTGAATGATAAATTTTCTTATTTTCTACGCGCGTTTCGGCGTGCTGAACGCCTTCTTCAGGAAAGCCACAATGATTCCTAAACAACAAAAAAATACATCAATCTACACTGAGTCTTTGATGAAAACATCTTAATATATACAGCATAATATACAAGCCTGTATTACTCTGTGTCTAAAAAGAGACTTTATGGTGGTTTCAAAGGTGTAAAGAAAAAGAAAAAAGAGAGAGAGAAACAGGATATGTTCCTCTACTGTGGTCACAATACCTATGTGACACATAATTAAGGAAAGTAGGTGCATGAGCGTGAACATAAAAGAAGAAAGAAAATGAAAAGTACCACGTGCATTGCCATGCAGATATAGTTGTGAGAAAAAGTATAATAGATATGAAACAGATAAAATCACACTTGAGCTTACCGTAGGATGGCAGTAAAGACCCAATGGATGGTAATGACAATGATTCAAAGGATCCTTATTAGACCGTTATGAGTAATTTTTGATTATTTCATATTCTTAGAATTGTGACCACAGTAGAGGAACATATCCTGTTTCTCTCTCTCTTTTTTCTTTTTCTTTACACCTTTAAAACCACCATCCAGGCTCTTTTTAGACACGGAGTAATACAGGCTTGTATATTATGCTGTATATATTAAGATGTTTTCATCAAAGACTCAGTGTAGATTGTTGTATTTTTTTGTTGTTTAGGAATAATTGTGGCTTTCCTGAAGAAGGCGTTCAGCACGCCGAAACGCGCGTAGAAAATAAGAACATTTATCATTCAGCCACTTTTTGTAAACCTTGATGTATTCATATGTGTTTGTTTAGTGTCTAGTTATAAATTTATTTATAACTACTGTCTATTTTTGCTTTTTATATATGTTTATTTTTTGTACATATGTGTGCTGATTTATTGTGAAAAATATGTTGCATTGTTTTTGTCTAGTTTTATATGTCTGTGAAACAATCTTTTTATAATATCATTATATGAAATTGTATCAATAAAATGAAGTTTTTAATAACCCTGGGCGGTGAACTCCGCTCCGCTCGCGGAGTTTGCAGAGTTTTCCGCACTCCGCGTTATGCAGAGCTCGCGGAGTTCCGAAAAACTCTGCTTTGCACAGCGGAGCAGAGTTTTTTTCCTCGCTCGCATCGCCAACATCAAGTTGGCGAGCGCGAGCGAGCAAAATCCACCTCCCGGCGAGATTTTTCCTCATTCGCGATCATCAAAATCAAGTTGGCGTGCGCGAGCGTGGAAAATAAACCTCTTGGCGAGATTTCTCAACGCGGGGGGTCGGGTTTCTCATTGCGAGTGGTCGCATATGCTCGCGACCACTTGCGTTGAGAAACTGCACGTTCGCGTTGAGAAAGCTGCTGCTTGAGTAAAAACCTACTCGAGCGGCAGAAAGGAAAGCAGCGCTCGCTTGCGCTGTGCATGGTGCCGTTCGCGATGATTACTCAGTGCGGGTAAGCATCCGGCACTGAAAATCACTGCGAACGTCATTTCTCTATCGCACTCCGCCGCTTGCGGAGCTCCGCGTAGCGCGGCAGAGTTTTTTTCCTCTTCGCTGAGTTTCGCGTAGCGCAACTCCGCAAACTCCGCCCAGGGTTAGTTTTTAACATGAATTTTATGTACACTGAGTCCATAATATCATAAGTATGTTGTAATAGGTCTTGTTATTCACCTGACTAAGTGTTGCCTAGGGGTGTTATTTTGCAGAATATACCAGCAACCCTTCCAGGATCGTATAGATCTATCTCACTTCTAAATTGCGACTGTAAAATTTACGTTAAATCTTGGCAGTACGGCTATCCAGGGCTATAACCCCCTTGGTCTCAATACGCCAGCACAGCTTTATCCCAGGAAGAGGCACGGTCAACCATATCAATCGGATGGTGGCTATGTTTAATATAGCTAAAGTTCAGCAGAACCCACTTGGGTTGATACTTCTTGATGCTGAGAAAGCGTTTGACTGTGTCTCCTGGGAGTTTTTATGGACAGTGATGGGTTGTACAGGCTTTGGGTGTGGCTTTATTAACGCAGTTAAAACTATGTATAGATCTCCTGCGTCTCGAATCTGTGTGATGGGTCTGAAATCTGAACCTGTTATCATAACCAGGGGAACGCGTCAGGGAAGCCCGTGCTCACCTCTATTGTTTGCGCTATATATTAATCCCTTGTTGGTCCAAATAGAGCAGAGTATGGTCATACAATCTGTACAGATACAGCGGGTAAATTATAAAGTATTGGCTTATGCCGATGACGAGGCCATCGTCACCACAACACCTGCCATACCCATCCCTAAAATAGAACGTCTGGCCTCCTCATTTGGTTTAATGTCAGGGTATAAACTGAATATCGTTAAAACACAGATCATCTGTACAAACCAGGCTATCTTTGATGACCCAAGAGTCATGCAGGAGGCAGTTTATTTAGGTATCAAAATCAGAGCCTCCTTGGACGATCTGGTCACTGCAAATTGGGACCTATTGCTGGCGAGAATCGAGAAATAATTGGGGAGGTTAGAGTGCTTACATCTCTCATTGGTAGGTCGATGTAACGTGTTGAAAATGAACATTTTACCTAAAGTGTTGTATTTCTTTAGGTGTGTTCCTTAAGAGCTTAGTAGAATACAGCTACAAAAGCTGCAATCTATCTGTGGAAGATTTATGTGGGTGCAGAAACAATCTCACAGAGCAATGAAGTATATTACGTTATCTAGAACTCGGGGAGGTTGGGCGGTCCCTAATTTTGTGTTTTATTATTATGCATCCCTCTTACAGAATATGTGTATTTTATTAACTGGAGATGAAAGTAGCAATCCAGCCGACGCTAGGAGTAGAAGCAGAGAGAAGTTTTTAAGGGTAATTGAACCAAGTCACTATAAAAAGACCCGGTTAAAGGTACTATGGGCAGCTTTTAAAGTCTGGAAATAGGTTCGCAGGAGCCTGAAAATTGGGAGAATAGATTATTATACTCCTATTCATGCAACTCAGTTATTACCTCCTATTTTTTGGGATACAATTATGGGCAGGTGGAAATCAAAGGGGATATCAATTATCGGGGACTTTTATGAGAGTGGTAACCTGTGTACTTTTGATCAATTGAGGGAAACTTTTGGATTGTTAAATGAAGATTTCTTTAAGTATTTACAGACACGGGACTATCTAGGAAAAACAAATCACAGCTGGGAGACATGGGGAAAAAGGGTCTTATGGAAGCAATTAAACATAAGCAGAAAATTGGGAGTCTCTACATGGCCCTTCTAGAAATGCAGGAGGATGACCTTGAAGGGCAGGATAAGGAATGGAATAACAGACTGGGGCATGGAGAGGGGCATCTGCAGAGATCGATCGACATGGCAGAGAAAATCCTGATTTCCTCAAGTCTCAGGGCACAGCACTATAAAAGCATCTATAATCTGTATCATATACCTTTGAACATGTTGAAGTGGGGTGGGGTAAATGATGGCAAATGCTTTCTGTGTGGAGCTGATTCAGCTGATAGCCTCCACGTGTTCTTTGCATGCACAAAGCTGCAGCAGCTTCTTGTAGGGATAGAGCGCTTTTTAACATCTGTGACGGGGGTAGAAATCACGCTTATCCCGACGGCTATGCTACTAGGCGTCGCAGAGGAGTCGCTGGCTAGACTTGGTACACCGCCAGATGACTACATTATATTTATGGCAATGGCTGTGGCTCGGCTCTGTATTACCTCAGCATGGCTGCAAAAAGAACCACCCACTTTTGAAATGTGGAAAGCCAGGTTTCTTGCATTTTTTAGCTTAGAGCACAGTTTATACTCCCTGAAAGGACCTCGTAGAAGGAACCTTGGTGTAAAGGTTCGGCGAGCTATAATAGACTATATGAATGATGAAAGCAATGATTCTTAAATCTTTTCTCTTTTCTCTTACCCTTTTATTATTCTACTGTGATGCCTTGCTTGTTAATGAAAGTTTTGATTATGTTACTGTTTTAGCTAGGTGCTGACGGCTGTTAGTTTTTTAATATGTAATATGAAATTTGAATATTATGTATGTAAGCTAAATTAACTGTTTGTCCCTTGATATATGGCATATTATTATTGTAATATTAATTACTGCTCCGCCCTGATATCATGGCTTAATAAAAAAAAAAAGAATATATGTTAGAATATATGTATTTTTAAGTACTTCTTAGCTCAGAGAAAAAAACCTCTCTCTCTCTTTCTCTCTCTCTCTCTCTCTCTCTCTCTCTCTCTCTCTCTCTCTCTCTCTCTCTCTATCTCGCCATACTTCTATTATACACTATTAACAATGTTACTGTAGGTGTACACTAACCTTCTGGAGTACATAGGCCTGGGTTTTCTATTCGAGTGTCATATTTATACATTTTGATTCAAACCAGTAGAGGTTCACTGTGGCCGAGTGGTGAAGGTCTTAGACTCTTGCTCTGAAGGTTAGATGCTCAATTTCTGGTGTTTCATTGGGTGCTTGTGCTCATTTACAAGGGAATGTGATGGTAATTTATTTAATAAAGGTTGCAGTTTTTTTCTTTTCACCTATTTTAATATATCTCTTTTTAAGTAAGTCTGAACCGGAGAAAAAAATATTTCTCTCTCTCTCTCACCATACTTCCATTCCACACTGTAAACAATGTTACTGTAGGTGTACACTAACATACTTCACTACATATGCCTGGGGTTTCTTTTTGAATGTTATATATAAGTTTAATTCAGACAGGTAAAGAGTCACTGTAGCCTAGTGATAAAGGGGCTGATTAAGATGGCGGGCGGACGACCCTATCGGAAAACGGGACCGCCGACAGTCTGTTGGCGGTCCCGACAGAGGCATTAGATGTGACCGCCACCACAGCGGTCCCAATGCCTATCTTTTGCATTGCAGCGGGTGCTGCTAGCTACAGCACCCGCCGCAATGCAAAATGGGGACACCTGACATATCCCTGCACTACGTGGCAGGCACCATGTGGTGCCTGCCACAAGGTGCAGGGATATGTAGGGAGGCACCATAGGTGCCCCGCAACACCCAAAACAGAGGGCCAGGGAACAAGGGAGCCCGCTACGGGCCCCCAAAGTCCCTTTCTGCCTGCTTTTTCATGTCGGGTTAACCACCAAGAAAAGGTGGGCGGAAAGGGGCATCATAATCCCTATGGCAGTGCCAGGTAGGCACCGACACCATTGTAGGGATATGATTCCCCTCCGACCCAACAGCAGGCTCAAGGAGCCTGTTGGATGCGTGGCGGTTGGTCTTTCTGACCCCCACCTATCCACCCGCCATGGTAATATTGCGTGCGGATATCATGGTTCTGATGGTGGTGGGACCGCCACCGACTGACTGTCAGTGGCGGTCCCACCATCATCATAATCGGCCCCTAAGGTCTTAGACTCTTACTTGGAAGGATAAGTGTCCAATTGCTGGTGTTTCATTGGAAGTTAGTGCTCGGTTGCAAGGATATGCAGTGGAAATTACTTTAATAAAGGTTGAAAATATTTTTTCTTTTCACCTTGTTTGAATACATCTATTTTAAAGTACTTATTAACTCAAAGAAAAAAACTTCTCTCTTTTGCCATACTGCCACTCCACTCCACACCGTAACCGATGTTACTGTAGGTGTACGCTAACCTGCTGCACTACATACACCTGGGTTTTCTATTCGAATGTCATATATAAGTTTTAATGCAGATCAGTAAGGAGTCACTGAGGCCTAGTAGTTAAGATCTAAGACTGTTACTCTGAAGGCTAATTGTTCAATTTCTGATGTTTCATTGGCTGTTTGTGGTCACCTACAAAGAAATGTGATTGTAATTTCGTTCATAAAGGTGACAAATATTTTTTCTTTTCACCTTGTTTGAATATATCTATTTTTTAAGTACTTCTTAACTCAGAGAAAAAAACTTCCCTCTTCCTCTCTCTCTCCATACTTCCATTACACACTGTAAACAATGTTACTGTATGTGTACACTAACCTATTGCACTGTATAAGCCTGGGTTTTCTATTCAAGTATCATGTATAAGTTTTTATTCAAACCAGTAAAGAGTTACTGTGAACTAGTGATTAAGATCTTTGCCTCTTACTCTGAAGGCTTGTTTTTAGGTCTCGGCTAGGCAGCGCATGCGCTGTCTCGTCGAGAGATGCTGTATACACTATAGTGGGGGAAGCTCCACCCACTTTCCGCCCATCTTTTTCATTGGCTTTAATAATAAATGCTGCATTGTGATTGGTGTTTGGCTTGTAAGTCCCTCCTCCTGATGCCTATGTCGTCATTTTGCTCCTTCCGAGGCTATCAGCCCCTTTACTTTAAAAAGTAATTTGTTCCCGTGGCTCACCCCCTCCACTTTCGCAGTACGTAACTTCTTGGGCCACCACCACCCCCCCTCGCACTCCCGTTTGTGACTTTTTGCCCGCCTGCACTCCCATTTGAAATGCAATAGAAGTCGCGTAAGTGCGAGTTCTATTGCATTGCAAATGCTTGTTTTTAAAGTAGTGCGCGATGCCTTACATCGTACGCATGCGCGCCAAAAAGTGTTCATGTGGCGCGCATGCGTATTATGTAAGGCATCGTGCGCATGTTTCCAATTATATCCAGCTGTCTTTATTTTCATATTACACGACTACGTTATGCATAATTGTCTATCTTACTTATTTTGCCGCATGAACCATTTTCTAGAAATCACAACTACTGTGCTGAAATTCTGCATGCCTACAACTTTCCTCAAACACGCTACGGTAATTCAGAACTCGAACGTGACTTCCTTTCTGGATCTAGGTAGTTCTATTTTGTTTTATACTCATGAGGAAAGCGCTCCCAGATCCGAGATGGCGCCATGTTTAGTCCGACAATTATGATTGTCCTTTCTCTTTGTCTCATTTACGGTCCTCTCTAGAACTAGCTTTCATACGTCATAGTGTACCGTTTCCTAGCAACTACCCGCGGGCTCCGAGTCGCCTCCGAGTGCAAGAGAGACTGGTCTGAGTGCTGGTCACCCGCAATAGGGACTGGGAGTAGTGTTCGGATCCAACTATGCCGACCATCCGAGACCCCCTCCCGTACCCCAAGTACGAGAACGACAGCACTTACTGCGGCTTTGGCCCAGTAGAACAGGTATTGTGCATTAAAAGCCACCTTGGAGCAGTGCCACCCCCCTCTCATCCCACCTTGTGCAATTCTATTTCTCTAGAAAAAAATGTTCTGATCTATTCCATCTTCTTTGCTTTTCTGTGAGAACTCTCTCTGCATTGTTTTTACTCACTTCAGTCATTACCCACAGTGCCGTCTTTTAATGTGGATCCTTACTGAGTGTTCTCTGTACCCCTTTTGAATTCCGCCTACCCCAAACTCCTCCCACTTCGGTGCTGCCTCTCTGTAATCCCCTCCTATGCTCCCTAGAATAGCATTCAATGTGTGCAGACGTGTATTACTGTATGGCAATGAACAGCTCCACAAAGAAACGCAAGTAAAATCGTTCATCTTAAATCATAGAATATCACCTCTGCACTTACCACCAATTGTAAGACTCGGTCTTCCCTCGACATCCTCTATTTGGCTGTAAGATTAGTTTGTGATGCCCCATCGTCAACTTGCCGCCCCCTTTCTCAGCCTGCTTCCGCTCCAGCCCACCTTTCTCTACCTGTCCTCCGTGTTTTTACTGCCGCTCCATGGAGTGCCCTTTGCAAAAGTTCAATTGTCATCTTCCAGTCCCTTACTGCTGTATTTTGGAGTTACACTGGTGCTATGAGTTGAAACCTTTGCCCAGACAGTGTTAAGCGTAAAAATGCCAAAATAATTAAATAATACTATCTTAGAACCTGCCTCATTAGACCGCTTAATTTGCATTTTCTTGCCGCATATGCATGCGCACCCGCGTTATTGTCTGGTAAACCACAGTAAGAGGGGTTTTGAATAGCCCACTACCGGAATTGAAGTCCTTCAAAGTGGTCTCAGATTTGATAGTCACAAATGAGCGATAGTGAAGTAAAGTGATTTGTGTAGGATCAGTTTGGTCCAGTGGTAAAGCTGTGATTTGAACCCGGGTTTCTTGATGACACATTGTGCATTTAAGCCACTTGATGAATATCTCAATCTCTCTCCCTTTTCCACGAAAGGAATGTGATATGTGTTGGAATATTTTAGGACCTAAAGTAGTAGTAGACTGTTCTATAAATAATACTATCACATGTTAACTTCTCCTCACTGATATAGGTATAAAATGCCACATGTCTTTCTTGAAAAAGCTGCATGGGGACATCAGTAATCTTACAGCAGAGCTTTTGCAGATCTGACTGAGACACACTGGGAGAGCCGTGTAAGGTTCATTACTGGAATTGCAGACGGTGGAGCAGAGAACCGTATAAATACATCCAGAGATGTCTGTTAAAGAACAGTAGATGTTTCAGCACCCAGGCTAATGTGTTGCATAGCTAAATACATATAAGGTCCCAAAGGCGAGACCGATTGCATTGCAAATGCTTGTTTCATTGGATGTTGGTCCTCAGTTGCAGGGATATGTCATGGTAATTAATTTAATAAAAGTTTGCAAATATTTTTTCTATTGACCTTGTTTGAATATATCTATTTTTAAGTACTGCTTAACTCAGAGAAAAAAAACTTCCCTCTCTCTCGCCATACTTCCATTCCACACTGTAAACAATGTTACTGTAGGTGTACACTAACTTACTGCTCTACATAGGCCTAGGATTTCAATTCAAGTGTCATATATAGGTTTTGATTCAAGCCAGTAAAAAGTCACTGTAGCCTAGTGTTTAAGGTCTTAGACTGTTACTCTGAAGGTTAAGTGTAAATATCTGGTGTTTAATTGGGTGTTTGGGCTCACTTACAAGGATATTTCTTTAATAAAGGTTGCAAATATTTTTTCTTTTCAACTTGTTTGAATATATCTATTTTTAAGCACTTCTTAACTCAGAGAAAAAAAACATCTCTCTCGTTCTCTTGCCATACCTCCATTGCACACTGGACAAAGATGTGGGGCCGGATTCCGATCTCGTAAGGAAGGCCTCCAAACAGGATTTATAAAGAGCAAATCCGATTCGGAGCCTATCTTTCCATCCGAATCGTCCCCCGTTCCGAACGGCCAAGTACGATGAGAGTATCCCGTACGTGCAGTGCGAATCGTTTACAAATCTGAACCTGTCCGTCCGTCACGTTCGTAGCTGAATCGTGCCGCGCAATGGAGCCCTTTTCCGACCGAGCGAGTACGATACACAAATCGGACAGCTGTATCAACTCGGTCTCATTGAGACGAAACGGCTGTCGGATTCGGACTAAGGGGGGCCATAGCAGGCCCCCCTTCACCCGGAGCCCTTCACAGGGTTGCGCATGGGTCCCCACAATCCAAGCATGCACAGTGTGGCGGGCAACATGGGGTGCCCACCACAGGGTGTACGCTTTTGCCTGCCCGCCCCTTTTTTGCTATGGGAGCCTGTGTACGCGTCGGTACACAAGCTCCCATAGAGCGCTATGGGAGTCCGAGCGAGCCGAGTCCGTAACAATGCAGTTGCATTGTACTTGCTCGGTCGGGCTGCACTCATACGAGTCATTTGGAAAGCATTCCCGATCCGAGTCGTTTGCAATGCTTTCCCAACGAGATCGGAATCGGGCCCGTGGTCTCCAAGGGTCAGTTGGCTGACCTCCAGTTAAGATATGGGGAAACAACAAGATGCAAGATCACCTTTCACTGAAGAGTCCAGCTGACCATATTCATATCCACCTGTCCAGGACCCTGATGGTTGCTACTGCTGGAGTGAGTCTTGACTCCAAAATGCTGTTACTGACCATTGGGTGTGTCAAAGAGTACTCCTTCTAACATCCTGAAAAACCTGAGACATAGAAACTTTTTGTCTCCAAAGACCTCCAGAGGATTAGGACGAACCTGCCTAGCCAAGTCAATGAAGGTGTATTGCAGCTGGTTCAAAGATTTAGGTGGCTCCTGCTTGGAGTTTTTCCATAGCAGCAAAACTCTTTCAGCGGGATGTCACAGAGAGGCTATCTGGCCTTGTGGAACCCTGTCCTGCTACAGCTTACAGCCTTGCCCCGCTGGAGGAATCCAAACTCCAAAAAGTGACTTAGGGCCTAACTATGAGTACAGCGGTGCACAGGACTGCCGTACTCGTGGTGGTGGTCCGACCACCGCCACACTGCGGGTCCGCCCACAGTAGTCAGAGTGTGGAGGTCACACTGCCATGAGACCGCCGGCTCCGCCGGGATCAAGGTTCCCACTGGGCCAGCAGTCTGCAACCGCCACAAATTTGCTGGCAGTGCTGCTGCCGGCACCGCCAAGCTTATAACGAGTTGCCTTTTCACCGCCCTTTTCAAGGCGGTGAGCCCGCCATGAAAAGGGTGGCTAAGAGGAAACCCCCTGCTGGATTTGGGCCTGGGGGTGCATGTGTGGGGGCACATATTATACCCCCCTGTCATTGCACCCCCTTTCCTGCACGGTGTGTGTCATGCATGCCACACTGTGCTGCAGGCTCTGTCACGGCGGCAGACTGCATGTTAGGTTCTCCTATGGGCCTAACAGCCCACCGCCGTGAGGCAGCCTCTGCACCACCCGCCTGCCATGAATTACAGTTGTAATCTGGCAGGCGGGCACACCACGGCTTTGGCGGTCCTCCTGCGGATTGAGCGCTGGTGGTGCCGCAGGAGGACCACCGAAGTTGCAATAAAGCCCCAGGTCAGAAGGTAGAAATCTTCACAGGGCAAAGGTGCCAAAAGTATCCAGCCGATGAGGATCCTTTGTTTGGTGCAAATTTTTAATTTCTCCGGCTCAGAGGTTTCCTGACAAAACCCAATTGCTTCATCGGGACCTCGTCTGACAGCTATCAGGCCTTGTCAAGTCCTTCTGAGCCACAGCCTGCTGTCTTGCCCCACTGAGAAATTTTGACTTCCATTTCGGAGACTAAGTCCGATGGTAAAACTTCAGACTTGGATAAACTTGGTTTCTGTATCTGGTTGGCGTTTAATGCTTTTTGATGCTATTTTAATTTAAAACATTAAAAAATGTCTCTGGTTCCCCTTATTCGATTTTTGCCATTTTGGTGTCACTTTGTTCATTATATTTTTCTCAATTTTTCTAAATTGAAGTGGGATTTTTATTGTGTGGAGTCTTTCAATGTGTAACTGTTTTGGTTCTTCTAAATGCTTTATACATTTTCATAAGTTAATCCTGTATGCTCTGTGCCATAGCTACCAAGGGTGAAGCTCAGGTTTAATTACTAAAACCTTTACAAGACCCAACAAGAATAGTGACATTATTGCTTGTGGTGGACTACCATTCACCCAACTAATAATCCACTTTCTCACACCAATTATTTATTTCTGCCCCAGACAAAGGCTTCAAAATCACCTTGGTGAGTGAAATGTTGTAACAATTCAATATCTTATCAAAAATATGTTTTGGAACAAAATATCAGCAATATGAATTTAAATTTGAGGGTTCTATTTCAAAGCATATATATCTTCTCTCCCAAAATGGTGCCTATAGATAGCACTCGGAGGGAGATCTTTTTAGAAGTTAAGTGTAATACCCGCATGTAGATCCATGTTGAACATTGTTCTGGCAAGCCCAGCATAAAGGACAGTCAAGGGACTTAAATGGAAATTTACATTTCTCGCAAGGCCTTCTTTGAATGGATTAGTGTTATGCAAGACCTTCTGAGCAGGGATCCCTTTCCAATACAGTAACAACATTGTATCACTTTGTGCATAGGGGCAGCCCTGACCAGTGGCTGAACTAACATATAGACTGCAATGTTCAGTTCTCGTTTAAGCCTAGAAACAAGGGTTTAGAAAACAAAATGTTGGCGTTTCGCACAAGGCTGATGGGATCTTACCAGACAGTGAAATATCCTTCCCAGCTGTTCTCCCTTTCTTAGAGATCCTAGTAATCTGAGTCCCAATTTGCCTAAATATTTTCAAAAGATTCTGAGTCCTTATTGGCTTTTGAGTTCCTATGACCTAATTTGAAATGTGACACCTCATACATTTTTAATCTTCCCTGAATCCCCGATAGGGAATCGGGCAATCTGATTGGCTTACTAAGTGTTCTGATCCTGTCTGAATCATCAGGACGACTTGGACTCTCACATTGACTAGAAGTGAATATTCTCTCTCCATAAACTCTCATACTTAAGGTTCACCTTTGGTTACTTCCTAGCCCTAGAAGTTATGCCCCACAATTTAACTTTCAGATGTATGTATGTGCTATACTATTTGTCAATTATAAAATTTGGAACTATAGAATTTTGTAACCCTCTGCTGAAGCAGTGCAAATAGCAGCACAGTGCAATGGCACAGCTAAATTCTCCAGAGTTACCAAGGTCTTTCAGGGTCAGTTCAGTTTGGATTTCCAAATCTCACTTTCTATCCTCTTTGGGAGTGTATATGCAAGCCTGTCCAATGCATCTCTTGCAGAGGAATGCACACTCACTCTATAGCTATCAATGCGAGCAAATTGCATTGCAGCAGTACCTGTAGATAAATAAATTAGTTAGCCAGCAGGAGGCCGTTCCACTCTTTAATTCAGTCAACCATCTGTTCGCTGTGCTCTCTGAATTTCCTATTAGAGTAAATGAGGTCATTGGGGGGCATCTCTGCCTCATTTTCCTTCTGCTGGAATGTTAATGGACGTAAGAACCAAACATTATTTTGCTCCATTAAAAAGAAAGTGACCTATTCGAAAGAATCTCAACCTCAGAGGCTTCTGACAAAATATATTAATTTTGTGATCCATCACTGTAAAGACGCTTTTAGATGTATGTGAGTATTTTTTTGGGCGGCTGTCATCTTTCCATCGCCCTAACAACTCGCCAACCAGGGCCATACATATGGGCTCCTCGAGAAATATAAATGGTGGAAAACAAACATCAGTCCTTGCCAACTAATGAAAAGCTTACAAATTATATCTTAAAGTAATTGTATCATAGATGAATGGAAGTAAATGTTGGTGTACCATTTCTCTTAAATGTTTTCCTTTTTCATCCCATTACCTGCATTTGGATCAATGTTTTTACCGAGCCTGTATTTCAGAAGCAACACTGGCAATCACACTGTTCTAAAGAAAAGTAGCTGGTTTCAAATTTCAAAAGCGTACATTCAAATCAACCTTTATTGGCAAACAGGGACATTTCTTTCTTATTATGTTAATCTCACACAAAAGGAGAAAAATGGAATATAGCAACTAAGTATTAGAAAATCTTCTCCACATGTGCAAAACACATGTGCTCCTCTGTTTTGATCTTCTGGGCATTTTGGTACTACAGGGAGCCACAGACATTTGTGAACAATCCAAAGGGGGCGTTCCCTTGTCACTTTTTTGGAAGTTGTAAATCTCCAGTGGGATGAAGCTGCAGGCTGTAGCCAATGAGGGCTCCACGAGGCCCGGTACCCATAGCTGCCAAGTTGCCCAGGTCCATGCGTGATGCGCTGCGCCAGTCCAGGTTTTTTCGTTGCATTCTGGGACTTGTGGACTTGTTTACTCCATTTTAAAACTGGACTACAAGTCCCAGAATTCAAGGAAAAAACCTGGCCTGGCGCTGCGCATCACGCATGGACCTGAGCAACTTGGCAGCTATGGGTACCCTTCCTGAGAGATCCTGCCGAACAGGATTTGCTGCTGCGGAGAGCAACGTAGCAGGAGCTACTGCAGAGTTAGGCCGATAGCGATGCACTTCCGGCGGATTGGTGAGCAGGTATGTCCCGGTCTCCAGTCGGTTGTCAGGCCTCTTTTAAGTGGAAGTGCCACGTTTCAGGTCTTGGCTATTTGGGCACCTTTAGCACCACTTCCAAGGGTTCAGGACTGGTTGGGTACCATATGGAGGGCGGGACTCACTTCAGGCAGCGTCTGAAATATTATTACAGATACCATAGAGCTATATTTTACAAAAAAATTGTAATTTGTGATTATTACAGGTAGTTTACAAAAAACAGCACATTTTGCACAAAACAAGCCAATACAGAGCCTCATGACAGTTACAGAACGTATGGCTGCCAACTGCCGCCAGAATCTTTCGGTTTATTTATTCATATTCAGCCTGTCAGCTTTAAGCTTAGGCCTTTTCCCTTCTTCAGATAAAATGTAAGTAAGCTTCTTGCTGGGTGCTTCGGAATGCAGATAAGAATGACGAGCGCTGCATAAAATCTACCTTATTTCAGAATTCTCTTCATTAACTTCACGTGAGGCGGCTTTGATCTCCTACTCGTGAAATCTCGCGCGCAGGTATAGTTCAGTGCTCCAGCTAAATCCTGCCGCTAAACCTTTGTTCTAATTTCAGACGCTCAGACAATTTTCTAATCTGCCGCAGCCTGGGAGAGGCGAACGAATGAATTTCCGCGGCTGTGAGAGGCCGCTCTCGTGACAGCGGAGGCGGGTCGAGGCGGCGGTCCCGGCTGCAGCAGATGGCGCAAATGAAATCGCATTTTGTCAGACACCTGCAGAAGCAGGGAAGGGCTATCGAGGAGTGATTGCTGCGCCACCAAGCAACGGCTCTTGACTTTCAGATTGCGCTTTTTCAATACTCAAGGAGAAAATTGTGTGGGATAAGCATCTCTGGTTCTTCCTGCTCAATGCCCAGCTGGCTTCGAGCCCCTCGGATTCGTTCCAGCTGCCGTTCACATATGGCCTGTCCATTACCCTGATGTGTAGATGCTGCAGAGACGATTTAATGAGGAAAATTAGCCTAGGTTGAAGGGACTAATTTTAAACTGCTTTTCATGCTCAGTTGTTTACTAGGGCCGGCTGAAAGATCCCTGTAGGGTCACGTCATCATTTTTAGGAGCCCCACCTGCATGACATTTCTTTTTAATTTAAGATACCTGTGTACCTTTTTAAAACACGAATTGAAATAAACCCTGGATGGCCAATACACCTGGTAAAACATTATAGCACACATAATATACAAGTAACTCAGACTGATCCACTGCTTCCAGGGGTAATTGGATAATGCCAAGCGGTACTTAAGCCAATGCACACAAAATAAGGAATGCCTCGTTGGCTTGGCAGTTTGAATTCACTGCAGAGAGTTTATTGTATTTGCTTTTTACTGAGATATTGAACTTGCCTCGTAACAAAAGGGGAGGGTTGGCTTTTTGAAACCTAAATTAGAATGTACATAGAAGGTGTTATCTTGTTTTAACGCCATTTTCTCCTATTCATTCTTTCTCCCCTTTCTTACTAACCTGGTGAACTACCAAAGCCCAAAATCTATAACATCGCTACAAGCAATAACTGATATAGATTACAGTCAGTTTATTTTCTTAAAAAATTCACAGTGTGACTGATGAAATAACGCAGATCTCACTACCATTTCAGCAGGGTCTTCACTTGCACTGAGTAAAACAAAAAATATGGGAAGACACTTAAGCGGATACCCAACAAATATCTATAATTGGCAACCACATCCTTTCTTCCAGGCTGCCACCACTCATTTTTGAACTATGAGGTAGAAAGATTTCAGTCCACTTATACACCATGGAAATGACTATCCATACCCTTCCAACTTAATTCGGAAATCGATGGCTTGAGACCCATCAGAGCCAAACCAAATGACAAAAAAAGATTGAACCTTTCAGAAACGGAAGAATTGGATAAACATAATTATACTGCCTATGTACATACAGTGTATGAAAAGGTCTTTTCTGGGTTTTAGTTTTCAGTAGGAATACAGCATGTTCTAAGTGGAAGCAAGGCAAACAGTATGCATCACAGATTAGTTCATCCATAGAACTAGCACTTCTGTGAAATCTCAGAAAAAGATCCATTCCCAACGATGCCACAAATGTCAGAAGCCTTAGTAAAGTAACTGCCAGTATGAAGAGGTCCTTGTGAAAAAAATCAATAGGATATCCTCCAGTGGTCAACATAGTGGAATTTATAGCACTTTTTACTCTGGGGGGAAATCCCGCTGAGAACCAGCACCTTCCATAGAGGTTGAATGAACAGAAAATCTTGTATTAGCTGAGATGGCAATGATTTAGTGTCTGACAAATGCCCCTAAATAGTGCATTCATTATTGCCTGGTGCAATCTCAGGGTTGCTCTTACCAAGCCTTTTTGGAAGGCATATCACAAAAGTGCGAGGTCACTGTAGGTTTAGGGCTTCATTATGAGTCTGGCGTTCCACGGACTGCCAGACTTGCGATGGCGCAGCAGTGGCAGTCTTTCAACCACCTTATTACAACTAGGGCGGTTGGGCCGCCTTTAGACCTCTGTTGTGGCTCCGCCAAGCATATTACAAGTTTCCTTATGCCACACTTTTGATGGCCTCCTTGTGCCTCTTGTTGCATGCTGGGTGTGCCCCCCTATGTGCATGCGACCCAATAACTGCACACTACGACATGGACTGCAGCAGTCCATGCTGTGCAGGTACTGATTTTGACGTTCCCATTGTGGTGCCTATTTCATAGGTACCGCCGTGGGAACATCAAAGAACCGCCTCCAGACAGCAGAAAACGCCTAATCTGGTGGGAGGTTCAACAAAGGGTTTGGGGGCATGGTAGCATGGCAGTCCCGCTCCCACACCGGCAAAATCGTAATGAGGCCCTTAAATTTTAACAAGTAAATCATGTAGTGGAACATAAATTCTGAGGTAAAACCTTAGTGATGAGCACACTCCCTAAGAAAAGAAGGGCTTCTAGATTAAGTATTGCACAAGCTTCTCCATTAGACATCCCCACCTGCGATAACCGAGCCACTCAACCAGTAAACCGAAAGCCAAAAGTGACAAAGGGTTTTGTTTGAGACCCTCCAATACTATGGGTTCATATATTTAAATAAAAAAGAAATGAACTAGCATGTTCACACATGGGCTAGAATGGTAGAGCTATGAGAATACAAAACGCTTGTCCATCTCTTAAAAATATTTCCCTAGAAAGTACTTTGCCACTTCCTGTCCGTAGTCAGCTCTTAAGGTGATGTGGACTCCAGTAGCACATTTTCCCTATGGTCTCCGTAGTTATCTGCCACTGGAGCTGTGTACAAGAATTTCAGTCCCCAAATCAGTGTCCATAAAATGTGGGATACAGGATTTTTGTGCTGCAGAATTTGATATACCAATAGTTTCATATGCGGGCAAGGCCATGGACCACCAAGACATCTGCCACTGTGCCCATTTTAGTCAAAGCTATGGTAACACTAATCAGTGATCCAGAGAACCAGAGACACTGGAGAATATTGTACTGCACTGGCTTTGTTAAGTATATATATTGCAGCTTTAACTAGATCAAGTATTACTGGACAAGCCAAATAAGTTTGTGCAATATTTCAATCTTGAACCTGAAGGTTCTTGTCCGTTTGATATATTCCTGAAAGTGAACCTTTCAAATGCCTTCTATAAAAAAAAATGTGGAAGAAAACCCACTTGTGTCTGGGGAAGGGAGGAATAGCGTGCTTCAGCAGTGGCACCATTATTCCATCTTGCAAGACCTGATGCTAGATTAGATCATTTGTACATGAGTGAGCACTGGAAAATGTTTGAACTCTATGTGCTAGACATCCATAACAATCATGGTTATCTGGGATTTGTATTATATTAATCAAACATGTATAGGGCATTTTGATATGACATTTGATTGACAAACGTCCAGTCTAATTGGTCATGTTGATTAACTGGGTTACATTTGTGCTGCTGAAGCCTGATGCACCTGTCATCTTCATCAGGAAAGATGGTGCAGAAATGTGATACTTAGTGTTGCCTGTTGGTTGGCTACAATGAGCAGCAGTTGGTGTTTGATATGTAGTCGTTTTAGAGATTATTTCATTTTGCCCTGTATGGCCATGAAGATGTCCTGTTTCTGTCATTTTTGACATCATCTTCCACAGAGGGACCAAAGGGCTTGACTCCTGAGAATGGTATATTGAAAGACATTGTTTTTTGTTCAGTATGTCTAAGTTATTACCTAACTCATTGTCAAGGTCTGTGAATACTTATGCAGGAGCAGTATGCAACCACTCGCCACCTGGCACCTTGCTTCAGCATACATATTTGAGAATGGGGAATGCACACCCACTTAAAATAGTTTTGTCCATGTTAGTCCTCACCATTCATACATGGTTGCGTGCTCATTGGAATGGTGCCCTGCCCCAATGGCACCTGAGAATTATGTTACTGTATTTGAGGGACGGTTCCCCGCCCCCGCTCCAACGGCACAGCATAATGCTACTTGCATAAATTCTTCTTTTATACGTAATTTTATTCCAAGTTTTCCTTTCTTTCATCATATCTTCCACTTTAATCCCTCTTTTCAATATCACACGTAAGGTGCCATGCCAATTTTCGACGGTTTCTCATATTCAAGATTGTCCATCCGGACCTTATTTCAAGAATAAGTACAAACGCAAAAAGTTCATCCGAAGCAGTATTTTAATAACCCAATGCATTTCGGGCACATCGAGCTCTTCGTCGGGGTAACTAAAAACAACAATGAAACACGCATCATTATTTTGTAAACATTACATAGTCTAAATAACAGCCGTGGTAACTTAGTTGCACCTCAAGTCTCTTCTAAACTACACCTTTCACATTCACTTGAATGGTCATTTAAGTGCCATACCATATGTTAATACCAAACCGATTAACACTGCCTGACTCTGACTTACTTTCCTTTATCATCTCTCCCTTATCACAAAACTGTGATTGCCTCTGACATGCACGCGACCCCTTCCACTGAACTTCACATCATCTCAATTTATACCTTCTGAGTTACACATACTATCGTGTTCCCCTCTCTTCCACACTACCATGCACTCAACCCTTCTCTTATACAACTCATATCACACCCACGTTACCGCGTATCCACCACATATCCATACCCCATTAACAACTCAACTTCATCACACTTCATTATCATTCTCACATTCTCACTGCTCCACACTATTATATTGCCCTCCCCCTCTCTGCTATCCACAACATTCACTCTCACTGTTCCACACTATTATATTACCCTCCCCTCTCTACTATCCACAACATTCACTCATGTTTCTATCACCCTCACAGTCTCATAGTAACCGCATAATGCAATAAACTACTTAACTCTCCCCCCGTTATCATTCTTTACTAACACACGTGCTCAAAGACAATTCAGCTAGATTCTAACCCGACGTCACATTTGACATACCTGCCTCAGCTAAGTAACATGTCCCACCTCCTCTCGCGGTTACAAGAAAATGTTTCTCGTGTTTTTCAAAAACACCGATTTTAAACGCGCTCACGTGACCTAACACCTCCTACTTTTTAACCTCCAATTAACCACCCGGTTAACCCGCCCTCATTGGAACCATGTCCTAGATACGTAATGACTACCAATCCCATACTGCACTAGAACAACACTTTCAAACTTCACAATGGCATTACTCAAATGTCGTATTGGTCATAAAAGAAAAATAAACATTGGTGCATTAAATACAACACAACTGAACATGTAAAAAGATTAAGATCATTGCTGCAAATGTCTTTCAATTCATATTAATGTTCGTTTAAATTCCCCTTCAATAAAACATAGCTGGATGAACACGATCTTCCTCCTTACGTGTGATGAAAACACTTTTCTCAATGTTCCTAACTGATTCCATCTTGTCGTTGGGTGCAAACCCGTGTTGAGGCAGAATTATAAAGATACATATTTGAGAATGGGGAATGCACACCACTTAAAATAGTTTCGTCCATGTTAGTTCTCACCATTCATACATGGTTGCGTGCTCATTGGAATGGTGCCCTGCCCCAATGGCACCTGAGAATTATGTTACTGTATTTGAGGGACGGTTCCCCGCCCCCGCTCCAACGGCACAGCATAATGCTACTTGCATAAATTCTTCTTTTATACGTAATTTTATTCCAAGTTTTCCTTTCTTGCATCATATCTTCCACTTTAATCCCTCTTTTCAATATCACACGTACGGTGCCATGCCAATTTTCGACGGTTTCTCATATTCAAGATTGTCCATCCGGACCTTATTTCAAGAATAAGTACAAACGCAAAAAAGTTCATCCGAAGCAGTATTTTAATAACCCAATGCATTTCGGGCACATCGAGCCCTTCGTCGGGGTAACTAAAAACAACAATGAAACACGCATCATTATTTTGTAAACATTACATAGTCTAAATAACAGCCGTGGTAACTTAGTTGCACCTCAAGTCTCTTCTAAACTACACCTTTCACATTCACTTGAATGGTCATTTAAGTGCCATACCATATGTTAATACCAAACCGATTAACACTGCCTGACTCCGACTTACTTTCCTTTATCATCTCTCCCTTATCACAAAACTGTGATTGCCTCTGACATGCACACGACCCCTTCCACTGAACTTCACATCATCTCAATTTATACCTTCTGAGTTACACATACTATCGTGTTCCCCTCTCTTCCACACTACCATGCACTCAACCCTTCTCTTATACAACTCATATCACACCCACGTTACCGCGTATCCACCACATATCCATACCCCATTAACAACTCAACTTCATCACACTTCATTATCATTCTCACATTCTCACTGCTCCACACTATTATATTGCCCTCCCCCCTCTCTGCTATCCACAACATTCACTCTCACTGTTCCACACTATTGTTTTTAGTTACCCCCGACGAAGGGCTCGATGTGCCCGAAATGCATTGGGTTATTAAAATACTGCTTCGGATGAACTTTTTTTCTTGAAATATATTTCCGGATGGACAATCTTGAATATGAGAAACCGTCGAAAATTGGCATGGCACCTTACGTGTGATATTGAAAAGAGGGATTAAAGTGGAAGATATGATGAAAGAAAGGAAAACTTGGAATAAAATTACGTATAAAAGAAAAATTTATGCAAGTAGCATTATGCTGTGCCGTTGGAGCGGGGGCGGGGAACCGACCCTCAAATACAGTAACATAATTCTCAGGTGCCATTGGGGCAGGGCACCATTCCAATGAGCACGCAACCATGTATGAATGGTGAGGACTAACATGGACAAAACTATTTTAAGTGGGTGTGCATTCCCCATTCTCAAATATGTATCTTTATAATTCTGCCTCAACACGGGTTTGCACCCAACGACAAGATGGAATCAGTTAGGAACATTGAGAAAAGTGTTTTCATCACACGTAAGGAGGAAGATCGTGTTCATCCAGCTATGTTTTATTGAAGGGGAATTTAAACGAACATTAATATGAATTGAAAGACATTTGCAGCAATGATCTTAATCTTTTTACATGTTCAGTTGTGTTGTATTTAATGCACCAATGTTTATTTTTCATTTATGACCAATACGACGTTTGAGTAATGCCATTGTGAAGTTTGAAAGTGTTGTTCTAGTGCAGTATGGGATTGGTAGTCATTATGTATCTAGGACATGGTTCCAATGAGGGCGGGTTAACCGGGTGGTTAATTGGAGGTTAAAAAGTAGGAGGTGTTAGGTCACGTGAGCGCGTTTAAAATCGGCGTTTTGAAAAACACGAGAAACATTTTCTTGTAACCGCGAGAGGAGGAGGGACATGTTACTTAGCTGAGGCAGGTATGTCAAATGTGACTTCGGGTTAGAATCTAGCTGAATTGTCTTTGAGCACGTGTGTTAGTAAAGAATGATAACGGGGGAGAGTTAAGTAGTTTATTGCATTATGCGGTTACTATGAGACTGTGAGGGTGATAGAAACATGAGTGAATGTTGTGGATAGTAGAGAGGGGGAGGGTAATATAATAGTGTGGAACAGTGAGAGTGAATGTTGTGGATAGCAGAGAGGGGGAGGGCAATATAATAGTGTGGAGCAGTGAGAATGTGAGAATGATAATGAAGTGTGATGAAGATGAGTTGTTAATGGGGTATGGATATGTGGTGGATACGCGGTAACGTGGGTGTGATATGAGTTGTATAAGAGAAGGGTTGAGTGCATGGTAGTGTGGATGAGAGGGGAACACGATAGTATGTGTAACTCAGAAGGTATAAATTGAGATGATGTGAAGTTCAGTGGAAGGGGTCGCGTGCATGTCAGAGGCAATCACCGTTTTGTGATAAGGGAGAGATGATAAAGGAAAGTAAGTCGGAGTCAGGCAGTGTTAATCGGTTTGGTATTAACATATGGTATGGCACTTAAATGACCATTCAAGTGAATGTGAAAGGTGTAGTTTAGAAGAGACTTGAGGTGCAACTAAGTTACCACGGCTGTTATTTAGACTATGTAATGTTTACAAAATAATGATGCGTGTTTCATTGTTGTTTTTAGTTACCCCCGACGAAGGGCTCGATGTGCCCGAAATGCATTGGGTTATTAAAATACTGCTTCGGATGAACTTTTTGCGTTTGTACTTATTCTTGAAATAAGGTCCGGATGGACAATCTTGAATATGAGAAACCGTCGAAAATTGGCATGGCACCTTACGTGTGATATTGAAAAGAGGGATTAAAGTGGAAGATATGATGAAAGAAAGGAAAACTTGGAATAAAATTACGTATAAAAGAAGAATTTATGCAAGTAGCATTATGCTGTGCCGTTGGAGCGGGGCGGGGAACCGTCCCTCAAATACAGTAACATAATTCTCAGGTGCCATTGGGGCAGGGCACCATTCCAATGAGCACGCAACCATGTATGAATGGTGAGGACTAACATGGACAAAACTATTTTAAGTGGGTGTGCATTCCCCATTCTCAAATATGTATCTTTATAATTCTGCCTCAACACGGGTTTGCACCCAACGACAAGATGGAATCAGTTAGGAACATTGAGAAAAGTGTTTTCATCACACGTAAGGAGGAAGATCGTGTTCATCCAGCTATGTTTTATTGAAGGGGAATTTAAACGAACATTAATATGAATTGAAAGACATTTGCAGCAATGATCTTAATCTTTTTACATGTTCAGTTGTGTTGTATTTAATGCACCAATGTTTATTTTTCATTTATGACCAATACGACATTTGAGTAATGCCATTGTGAAGTTTGAAAGTGTTGTTCTAGTGCAGTATGGGATTGGTAGTCATTACGTATCTAGGACATGGTTCCAATGAGGGCGGGTTAACCGGGTGGTTAATTGGAGGTTAAAAAGTAGGAGGTGTTAGGTCACGTGAGCGCATTTAAAATCGGCGTTTTTGAAAAACACGAGAAACATTTTCTTGTAACCGCGAGAGGAGGAGGGACATGTTACTTAGCTGAGGCAGGTATGTCAAATGTGACTTCGGGTTAGAATCTAGCTGAATTGTCTTTGAGCACGTGTGTTAGTAAAGAATGATAACGGGGGGAGAGTTAAGTAGTTTATTGCATTATGCGGTTACTATGAGACTGTGAGGGTGATAGAAACATGAGTGAATGTTGTGGATAGTAGAGAGGAGGGAGGGTAATATAATAGTGTGGAACAGTGAGAGTGAATGTTGTGGATAGCAGAGAGGGGGGAGGGCAATATAATAGTGTGGAGCAGTGAGAATGTGAGAATGATAATGAAGTGTGATGAAGTTGAGTTGTTAATGGGGTATGGATATGTGGTGGATACGCGGTAACGTGGGTGTGATATGAGTTGTTTAAGAGAAGGGTTGAGTGCATGGTAGTGTGGAAGAGAGGGGAACACGATAGTATGCGTAATTCAGAAGGTATAAATTGAGATGATGTGAAGTTCAGTGGAAGGGGTCGCGTGCATGTCAGAGGCAATCACAGTTTTGTGATAAGGGAGAGATGATAAAGGAAAGTAAGTCGGAGTCAGGCAGTGTTAATCGGTTTGGTATTAACATATGGTATGGCACTTAAATGACCATTCAAGTGAATGTGAAAGGTGTAGTTTAGAAGAGACTTGAGGTGCAACTAAGTTACCACGGCTGTTATTTAGACTATGTAATGTTTACAAAATAATGATGCGTGTTTCATTGTTGTTTTTAGTTACCCCCGACGAAGGGCTCGATGTGCCCGAAATGCATTGGGTTATTAAAATACTGCTTCGGATGAACTTTTTTGCGTTTGTACTTATTCTTGAAATAAGGTCCGGATGGACAATCTTGAATATGAGAAACCGTCGAAAATTGGCATGGCACCTTACGTGTGATATTGAAAAGAGGGATTAAAGTGGAAGATATGATGAAAGAAAGGAAAACTTGGAATAAAATTACGTATAAAAGAAGAATTTATGCAAGTAGCATTATGCTGTGCCGTTGGAGCGGGGGCGGGGAACCGTCCCTCAAATACAGTAACCTTGCTTCAGCAGCCACTGATAGGATCACAAGGCAAACTGGTCCAAAGTGTGGGTGAGGGGGCTAGGAAGGGGACTCCAGCGAGTAGATCCTGTTGAAGGCAAAGTCCCATCAGAATGTTGTCGTAAATGAATGTCTTGAAACACATAAGCGTAAGTAAAATAAAAAATCTTTCCAACTTGCAGAATGGACCCCAAGACCAACAGTGGAGAACAAACCTCTGCCCTTTCCTGGTGAGGTGTGCTGGAGGTAGGATGGGTGATTCTGAGTTTTGACTGTTAGACTGCCAGTCTGTAAAAGATTAGCACCCAGATTATTTTTCAATATCCATAAACATGCTAGTCTCTACTAGTGCACAATTCATGCTTACACAGCAGACAACAGCCATTTGAACAAATAGACCTGCAAAGTCTTTAGTTACATTCTCAGAGGATTGACCTTTTTTCTTGAGTTCTCTGCTTTAGAGTCCCAGTCTCTCCTTTGGAAAGATCATAGGATGAATTTACTTTGTGTTCAAGAAAAAGGGTGTCTTTCTCTTGAAAAGGTTGCAGTTCTAAAACTTTTCCTAACTTTGATAAAAGTTTTTACCTTTTCAGGGATATTTCAGCAGTCTTTAACTCAGTTTATTCCAAAGAAACAAAGTCACACTGATCCTTAAGAAGTGTTATTGTCTTCAACTCATTTTGTTCTAGAAACAAATTCACACAGAAGAGAAGCTTAAGGAGTATTGGTATCCTCTGCTAATTTATTTATATTGGTTTCCCCCCCTTGGTGCACAATTTTTCATTTTAAGAGTTTCAGTCTAGGATGAATCAGGGGCCTGCAATTCTATGTGAGTCTCCTCTTGCTCAAAGATTGCTGCTGCTGCAGTTGGAGCAGGGTGCACTCTCCTTTTTGGAGTATTCATGCCTATACTGGGTCCGATCTCACAAGACTGGATGAGATTCAAGATGACTGCCATCACCAAAGAGGGACAACAGTGCTCACCCAGTCTCCTGCAATGGCCCTTAAGATGTTTCAAGCTGCACTTCAGCCTGAGACAAGGGCAGTGGGACAAAGGCCACGCAAAGCTGCAAGACAAGTCCATAGAGTCAAAGGTTTCTGCCAAGGCAGCATCATGAGACATGTAGATACTCTTGAGGGGCAGAGCCCTGACAGTTACCCCCCTACTGTACTCTCAGTTTATGGGGGTGTAAACCATTAGATATTCTTCCCAAAAATGGTGCATGAATCTGAGATGCCATCTCCCATGATTGTTCCATGGGGTCGAATCCTACCCAGTCCAGCAGTTACCATATTTGATTTTCCGCGTTAAAGAGGCTAGGAATTCCCGTATTTTATGTGGCATGGCATCTTGTGTGAATGTTGATAAAATGGGCATAATTGCTCTAAGAGATTGATGAGCCTTCTTTAATAACAAGACATGAAAGATGAGGTATATTTGCATAGTGGGTGGTAAAATTAACTTGATTGGTGCAGTGCCAATCATTTCTTTTACTGGGAAAGGTCCGATGAATTGGAGTCTCAACTTAGCAGACCCTTTTGAGGCTAGGTGACAGATGGAAAGCTGTACCCTATCCTATGATTAGTTGGTGAAAGTTGTACAACAGTGTTTGCTGGCCTGCATTTTGTAGGCCTATTCAGCTGTTGCTAGGCTATCATGAGCACTACTGATGGTTCGGTGAATTATCCTCCATCGTTCATGGCCCATTGTACTAGAAGGGTCACCTGGTAGTAATTCTGGTAGAGATCGAGTATGATATCTATACAAGGTAAAGAATAGTGAAAACCCTGTGGAGGTATACTTGGCATTATAAGCATGTACTGCTTTACTAATACCATCCAACCAAGATCCTGCAAATTGACGTGACATTGCAAAAATTGCTCCATTAACTGGTTCATCTTTCTGATTGCCCATCAGTTTCGGATCCCAGCTGGTGTAAAATTTTAATGTAATTCCTAGCAGATTACACAGGGCTTTCTAAAACTTAGAAGTGAATTCTGTTTCACAATCAGAGACACTGGTTGGTAGGCCATCAATTTTGACAATGTTATTGCAGGATAAAGTAGTTAGTTTGGGGACAAATAGAATCCCTTTAGTGGGAATGAAGTGGGACATTTTAGTTAAGTAATCTACTACAACCAGTTAAATATTGTATCCATGAACCAATGGAAAATCAGAGACATATTATACCAGGGATTTTGTGGGATGGGCCTTGGTTTCAGCAGTCCTTATGGCTTCTGTTGATCTGCTTTGCTTTGGATACAAATCAGACATTGGCCTACAAATTCTTTAACATGTTGACACACGGTTGGCCAGTGTAAATGTCTTAATACAGTACTCAGAGTTTTAGTCATCCCCAGGGTGATCTGCTAATGTTGTGGCACCAAGTCAAAATTTTATTTTGTAACTCTCCTATTATAATGTGTGTCTACTTGCCTTTAAAGGGAATCCATTGAAGCTGAGATCGAAAACCTTTTTCTGTGACTCACTAGTCCAGTTTAGTCTTAGAAACAGACTGCAATAGTTCTTGGGCAAAGTATACCATAAGTGCAAGAAACCATTTGGGTTGTACGATGGGTCCTGGCAACTCTTTGACTTTGTCTAATTCTTTGATATGTGATGATAGACCTGCTTTTTGATTAAGAGATCTTGATCGAAACATGATTGTAAAGGGATAGTCAGCAAAAAATAGAGACAGCTGTTTGGGTGTTAATGTTCTTGCAGTCTTTAGGAACTGTAAATTATGATGATCCCTGTAGATGGCTTTTATGTGTGGTGTTCCAAACAAGTAAAGACGCGATACGTTGAATG
The DNA here is from genome assembly GCA_963921515.1 of Calotriton arnoldi. NCBI lineage: Eukaryota > Metazoa > Chordata > Amphibia > Caudata > Salamandridae > Calotriton > Calotriton arnoldi. The sequence goes on from CAWUFW010000449.1 coordinate 3,882,947, forward strand.
AATTTAGTTTTCCAGTACTTCGTTTGAAAAGATCCTAGAATTAATTCCCTTTGGGTTTGAGAAAAATTGAGTCCTTCCCTTGACAAACTGATCCTTAAGAAGTGCTATTGTCTTCAACAATTTTCTAAAAACAAATTTGCACTGAAGCTTAAGAAATCTTGTTATGCTCTGCCACAGATTTTATATCTGTTTGTTCCCCTTGGTGCTTGGCTTTTCCTTTCAAGAGTTTCAACCACTAAACAATATTTAGGTCTGGCAAAGCTTATCTTTGAGCCTCACTAGGATGAATCAATGGCCTGCAATTCTCTGTGTGTCTTCTCTTGCTTGAGAAGTGATGCTGCTCTTTCGGGGTGGAGACTCAATAATCAGCAGTTAGGGCAGGATGCGGTCTTCTTTTATAAAGGAGTCGCACCTGATCTTGCGAGATAGGGAAAGTTCCAAGATGGCTGCCATCACCTATAGAAGTGTGACAGTTCTTTATTAGGCATGGGGACTAGACATGTTGCAAGTCTCACCGTGGCCTGAGACAAAGATCCTGCAAAGATTCCTGCCAAAGCCATGGACTCATGAGAGGTAGAGTCACCCTCCGGGCACCGGGCACTGACAGTCATTCACAGCATCTTTGTTCCATTGATTCTCTGCCTTCTAGACCTGTGGTCACAAATACATCCATGAAAATGGAAATTAGGTGGGGGGTTTTTAGTACAAACAGGAAATTGGCGCTCAAGCTATTGCGTATGCTAACTATAGATTTATGTGCATGCGGTGCTACCAGGTCAGGGGAATAACCCGATAACCCCTGGGAATTGTATGAATCGCAGGATTCACACTGTGAAATGAGTATTGTCCTGGGCACACGCGGTGAGGGTATTAACAGAACGTTAGTCTGTTTGCAGTACGTTATATAAATGCGAAGGTCGGCATCAGTATTGGAACCAAAAGGTTTATTTCTATTTCAACACCAATTGTGTTAGATACAGAAACCAGCCGACACGTTGAATACGTGAAGGGCCCTTCACGTATTCAACGTCATTACAGCCTTCCCCGGCTCCAGTGTCAGACGTGCTTCTCCTTCCAGTCTCCAGCAGTTATATGCGGCGTCCACACCCGCCACCTTGAAAGTTACCCTCGTTTTGCCCGCACTCGGGCTCACGTGTCCGCAATCGGCCTGGCAGACATCCCACTCCCAGACACAGCCGGACACTGGACAGCCGTTACTTTTAGTCCAGGACTACACAGTTTCCTAGTGTCTACACCCATCTAGACGGTACCTCATATCAATACACGGCTACCAACAGACCGCGACTCAGTACCCTCGCAGCAATTTTTGTGGCGCCGTATCCAGCGCTTTCCTGCCCAGTTGCTCCAGCTCTCCTCATCCGGTTTGGAATTATCACCGGTTTCAGGGGTCAGCACTCATCATTTATCAGTCGCCTTTTAGCCCTGATGAGTCACGGGACATGTCCCAGTGACGAAACACGTGTCGGCTGGTTTCTGTATCTAACACAATTGGTGTTGAAATAGAAATAAACCTTTTGGTTCCAATACTGATGCCGACCTTCGCATTTATATAACGTACTGCAAACAGACTAACGTTCTGTTAATACCCTCACCGCGTGTGCCCAGGACAATACTCACATCCATGAAAATGTTGCATAACAGGTGGATCTGTTGTTATTAATGGCCAGGATGGCTGAATTTTCCTTCCTCTCATCATTGCCTCAAACAGGGATCCCAAGTGGCTCGAATGGATTGTGCTACATTAGCTGCATATGTGCTGAAGCTCAAATAGCCAACAAAGAACCAGCATAATTCTTGTGCATTACAGCATGTATATTTTTTGCTTCAGAAGGAGTAGCAACCTCCATTGCCATTTTGGTTTTTCTGCTTGGCTGGAAGCAAAGAATCACCCAACAGTGAATGGTACAGATTCGCTCACAGGAGGAAATAAGGGCATCATTTGTGGCTTGTAAACCTGAACTGTTCATTTTCACTCTCAAAGCAGTGTTGGATTGGTGGGCCAAGAGGACAGCATTACATAATCAAGTCAAAAGTTGATTTCTACTCATTTACTTTATTAAAATAAACATAAAGTTGGCAATGCCCCAAACCCCATGACAGTTCTCTCTGTGAAAAATAATGGAGGTCTGTTGGTAATATCTACCTCCCTCAATAGCAAATCCTTGTTAGCGCAACCCACTTCACTCCTCTCTAGGGTTGCAGGGTTTGATTGCACAGCTCAGTAAATAGCACATGCATGGAGACTCTCTTTAGTTACCAGCAGGAAACCTTACGTCATATCTACTGCACATCATAAATGTCATGCTGTAAATATCAATGTCGATATTTATCACACATGGTAAAAACTGCATGTAGAAAATAGTAGTAATTACCCCACGTAAAATAATTGTATTTGATAAATAGGCTGGTAATTGGAATCCACTATCATCACAAAAAAGAGGAAACTGTGCACCTAAAAATCCCCTTCCAAAAGCAGGTGGTAAATCAACATAGGCTGAATAAAATATGCCAAATAACTAAGATACCTATGTGTATGTGTTGGACTTGGCCCCCTCTGCAGGGTCACGCACAAATTGTTTGCCTTCACCACTCCTGTTTTCTGATCCTTTTTTTGTTGGCTTTTAGAATTCTGTGCACTTTACCAGTTCTAAACTGCTTGTGCTCTCTCCTTTAAGCATGGTAACACTGGCTTACTACCCAATTGGCACATTTAATTTACTTGTAACTCCCTAGGAAAATGGTAGCACATGTGCTCCGTTTCTAGTGGGCCTGCAGCACCTCTTGTCTCACCCCCTTACGTGGCATTTTTAAGCATGTCTCAGGCCTGCAATGGCACCCTTTGTTCAGTTTTAAACTGCCATTTCGATCTGGCAAGATAAACTTTTTACCAGGCATAAACCTTCCTTTTTAACACACATAGGTCACCCCCAGTGTAGCCCCTAAACAGCCCATAGGGCAGGTTCATTGTATTTAAAACATGGCACATGCACCTTTAACGTTTACATGTCCTGTTAGTGAAAAACTCATTAACCCTTTTTTCCCTATTACAAGGCATACCTCTCCCATAGGAAAATATTGGGTTACCTTATTACATTTAATAAGTGATAACTTTTGGTTGGGGTAGACGTGTCATTTTTGGTCTCTAAGGAAGTGTAATTTAAAATGTTCTTTAATGGTAAGTCACAATTCTGAAAATTCCACTTTTAGAAAGTTGGAATTTTGTTGTCCTAACCTATTGGTGCCTGCAGCCTGCAACCTGGGTCACATGACTAAGTGCAATTGGCCTTTGAGTATTCTTCCCAGACAGTAATACAAAGGGGGATTAGGTGTTGTCAGGGGAGGAGAGGTGAGCTGTCACCTACCTAACAAAGGACTTCACACTAGTCTATTGACACCCCATAACCCTCTGAGCCAGGGCAGGGGTTGGAAGAAAATTCCAGAACCAGATGTGGGTGAAGTCTAGAAGTTTCTTCCACTTCAAAGGTGGCACCAGATATAAATACTGGACCCTCAGACCAACTTTTCAGTACACTCCTGGATCTGTGGATGCTACAGAAGAAGGACTGGTCTGCAGCCAGAGGATTGCCCTGCTACATGAGGCCTGCCTTGCTGTCAGAGAAGGAACATTAGACCTGCTCCCTACATCCCAGGCTACTTGAAGCGACTCCAAGGATAAGCTGATTAACCCTCTGTTTAGAGCTACAGGGACATAATCTCCAGAGGCCTCCCTGCTACTGCTCAGCTGACCTGCTACTACTGGACCTGCAATTAGAACTGCCTGAGCCCTGTTGTCCTCTGCAAGAGTGAGTTCCTGATCCCCAAGAGGCGCCAGGTCCTGGGCCCTTGGTTGGCATCAGCGCGTACTTCTCTGAACACAAAGGAAAAATCCTGAGGTTTTGGGCTCTTTGCGACCGTGAACATCACTGTCCATGCCAAGATCTTGCTGCCCACACCAACCACCAAAGCGAGACTCCGATGAACCCAACTCTTAATGCTACAGCGACCGCCAGAGACGCAAGATCTGCACTTCTTGCTATAGCATCAACCGACCTCAGTGAGCGCCAACGTGAATCTCCAGCATCGACCGCCCATGACACTCAACAGGACCTTCGTGCTACAGCGACAACAGTCCGCAACGCCCGGCCTGTTCTTCACGCTACAGCGACGACCATCCACAACACTCTGCCTGCTCCTTGCGGCCTCCTGAACTGCATGCTAGACTCTTTGCACTGGACTTTGAGCTGAACTATCTGGTCCCTGTGTCCGCTCTGTGCTCCACTGTGGTCGGGAAGAACTTGTGACTTTCTCCCAGTCTAGCACGACCACATAACCGGGAGTGGTGCTTTGTACTTTTCAGTGCTGTACTTACCTAAAATCTTTTAAATTGTATATCTATGGTTTTACTGATTGGATTTTTGTTGATTTATACTCATTTTATTTATAAAAATTTGCTCTATTTTTCTAAATTAGTGCAGAATTTTTCTTGTGTTGTTACTTTACTACTGTTTGTGAGCCGCATAAATACGTTACACTTACCTCTAAGTTAAGCCTGACTTCTTTTGTGGCAAGCTACCAGATGTTAAGCATAGGTTAATTTACTGATTTTTTGAGTTCACCCTGCAAGGATTGTGGCTATTGCTCAATAAGGACTCATTCTGGCCCTCAACCAACAACCCAATTTCTCACAGTATGTATGCATGTATTGATATTTGTAGAGCATGAATCTAGCAATAGGGCACCGAAGTTCTCAACAAGGGTGGGAGTTCCAATTCAGGATCATTTACAAGGAAGTTCATGGTTGGTGAATTCTATTGTTTAGAGGCTTAGTTTTCTGTGAAGAGATGGGTCTTCATATACTTCTGAACTGAAAAGGCATGGGAAAGTTATAATGTTGATGGGGATGTACCTTCACATCCTGGGACCACAGATGGTGAAAGCTTATCTGCTAGTTTGCTCTTTTTCGCATTTTTTCTCTAGTCTGATAATCTGCTGGGTTCTGGTGTGGCTGCATCCTCCAGAAAATGTAAATTTTTCTGCCAGGTATTAAGAGGTGCCAGCTCTTATGGCCTTGTATGCTGTGCAGTTTACCATGAAGTTGAGGTGGGTGTGGAGGTGGGGCCAGTGCAGTTCCTCAGGGATGAAGTGAAGCACTCTCTTTATGCCTTTATTGAGACATGCTACTTTCAGCAGAGCCAGTGAGGTGTCATGGAGACAGCGGTGCCTGGCACGGGTCAGAGGTAGGGGGTGGGAGGTGGGATGACGCAGGGGGGTAAGCGGGTATTAAAAAATGTAAATAAAAACTTACCTTTTCGCTGCTTCTTCGCAGCGTCTCTCCTCTGTAGTCCTCCCTCGCTCGGCCACAGGAAGCACACCCAGGCTCCCAGTCAGCCAATCGCAATGCTGCCTTAGCAGCGTTGTGATTGGTCTGAGCGCCGTGTTTCAGCACTCAGATGCTAACTGGAGGTCTGGGCATGTTCTCCACGTAGGCTGCAATGCAGCCTGCATCTGCATGGAGAACCTGCGAAGCGCGCAAGACAGTTTTGGGTGGCCCGAGAGGCCAAGCAGGCACTGTGCACTTAGGAGGGTGCTGCCTACCAAACCTCCCCTGCCCCCGCACGCAAAGCTGCATAAGTAGGAGAAAATAAAATGATAACACGAGTTATTCTAATTTTATTTTCCCTTTGTTTCACTGCAAAAAAGCAGTGGGGTGACGCTCCTCCGCCTTAGCGGAGGAGCCGCCACTGCACAGAGACCGCAAAGCAGGTTGTAGCCTGCATCTAGGTTCAAGGGCACTAATGCTGTAACTATTGCTCTGAATTCTGTTTCTGATATTAAGGTTTCATTCTCTTAAGGAGGAAGAGTTGGCACCATGCTCTCTTAGTTTTCTTGGCAATGCGTTCTTTGAAGGAGATGTTAGTGTCAAGGGCAAAGCCAAGTTTATATCAGAGATATTCAGGCTTGATTTCCTACTTTTTTCTTACAAGCCAGAATACCTGTTAGTTTACAAGAAGAACAAACAAGATATAGTACAACCCTAGCTCAATGAAATGAACCTTTTTGGCTTTGATCCCCAACTTTCACTGACTGCCTTGTCATTTGGAATCACTCTAATCACCAACCTCAACCTCAAGGAAAACATTGTCAAAAAAATAGAAAGATGACCTGGTGCCAACTCTCTCTTCTAAAGAAAGTCAAACTGTTTCTTCCAGCAAGCAACTTTAGAACTGCTGTTCAACCCTCATACACTCGCATCTAGATGTTGATAATGTTCTACTCCATGGCCTCCTAGACTCCACAATGACACCCCTTATGGGCATACTGCATGCCACAGCATGTCTGACCCAGGGCCTGAAGAAATATGATCGCAACACCCTTATGATGATGGATCTCCATTGTCTCCCGTTGCCCGCCCGCACCATCCTCAAAACAAGCAGCATCATTTGCAAAGCCATCACAAACAGAACCCAGTTTATCTTGCAGACAAACACACCACATCTGGTGGTTCTAGGCCAGGACTCCATCAGTATGCAGACTAAGAAGTGTAAAAAAGAAAAAAACAAGGCAGCATGGACTTTACCATCTAGGGATCTGATCTTGAAATTGAATGGAAAGTAATTTCTTGATGATAAAACAGATGAAAAGTAGGTGAGTGATGGGGCAATCGGCTAGTAGATTATCTGGGTCGAGAATAGGCCTTTTTAGCATAGAAAGTGAAATATTCGTCCTGTTTTGAGAGAGTCTGGTAAGGTTTCTTGACAGAGGACGGTGTTGATAATATCACATAAGTATAGCAAAATGAATGTATTTAAATACTCTACACATACCTTAAACCTTCACTATTAAATGGTGACATTATCATGCACACTACTATACTCAGATGAATCCATATTCACTGGCCCACTTTTTCTACCTTAATATCCTGCCTTCACACTGCAATGGACACACCCATTGCAAGTTAGCAAAGGTTACAGAGACATTACTCTGTAATGATCCAGCATGCGAGGCAGAAGAGTGAAGAAGTCCAGACAGCTCAGGCCTAAATATAAATGGCAGTACAAAGACAAAACAGAAGAGCCTGGAATCTGGTGAGAAAGCAGCACCACTAATGCCTGATGGAGGTCCATGTCATGAGAAGTAGGAGACCTGGTGGTTCCACATTCCTTAGTGCCTCAGACAACTTTATGAATCTGATAAGAAGCTGCTTTCCACACACCATGGAGACATGTCACCCAAAGAGGCACCACAGAAAACCTGACTATTTTGTGAGCACACAACACCATCCCTCATGTCCATCGAATCACTGGTCATGCTGCTTAGTGGCAAAAGGGTATGTCCACAAAAGAAGAAACAAAACAGCTACCAGGCCTCCCATCTTCTGTATTGTGCTCATTTCTCAACCCTAACCATGATTCTGTTTTATGTAGCAGCTGTTTCCTCCCATTGAAAATACTATCATTCATGCCACTCCTCAGCATATAACCCATGTCAGTGACTGTATATGAGTTTGTGGATACTTATCTTCCCCATCTCAGCTGTACATCCTCTGTATGTGAAGCACATGGTAGTGTAGAACCCCTTTGCGGCAACCAGGGACTGTGCAGGAGCAAATGTACAACAGCATACACATCCATTCAGGTTACACCATAAAGCATAAAGTTTAACTTGTGAAGGCAAGGGTCAGATGTAACCAGCACAGCAGTGTTGCCATATGACAAGCCAAATAGTTTTCTGCATTATACACTTCAAGACATTGATCCAATACAAAACTGTGAGGCAGCTTCAACCCATTCCTGAGATGCGGGATACATTACAAACAATGAAGATGTCTAACCGGGAAGTCAGTAAACAGAGGGATGGCAGTGCCAATATCATTAGGGCCAATACCATGATGGATCACTTGCAAAGACACAGACAACTCAATAATGACACACATGTATAAAGAGCTTGTGACAAAAGATTCTGTCTTCTAAGCTATGCATTACTTAAATTACCTCACAGCTCTTGAGACTTAACACAAATGGGCATGTACACAATAATAATGTCATTTTTTTTTTTAAAGGAATCTCTACAAAAACACCTGCAAGTTGTGAAGCCTTTGATTAGCTCCTACTCAGCCTAGCTCCTGTAGTGGCAGTGAACCTTCAACAGGTGGCTGAGAAGTCTTATATGACGGACTAGCCGTTCCCGCCAATGGTGGGTGAGGTGGGCTCCAGCCAGAAGGCAGTGTCTCTGGGCTTCATGGAATCACTTCCACAGCCTCTATCTCTAGGATGAAGATTTCAGTGGCTGATGTTTGCAATAACACATGCTCGCTCAGTTACTTCTAGGTGCGGGTTAAGAATTCTGCTTCGCAGGGTGGAGTTTGCGGAGTTTTGCACACTCCGCGCAGAGCGCAGAGTTCCGAAAAACTCTGCAAAACGATGCAGAGCGGAGTTTATTGTCTCGCGCGGCTGAGAGAAATCACAGGCTAGACCACCCCCCCGGCAAGATTTCTGAATGCAGGCAGTCTTGGCACGTCTCTGCCGCTCGTGTTGAGAAAGCTGCCCCTGACATTGAGGAAGCTGCCGCTCGAGTAGAAAATCTACTCCAGTGGCAGAAAGAAGCAGTGCCGTCTGGTGCTCTGCGTGATGCAGTTCGCGCTGATTTTACAGCACAGGAGAAACTCCTGGTGTTAAAAATCAATGGGAACAGCATGACGTGAGTTTTTTCAGCACTTCGCAGAGCTCCGCATAGCGCGACTATGCAAACTCCACCCATGTCTAGTTACTTCTACTACTAACAAGGGAGTGAGCATAGACGGGCCTGTTGGCAATGCTTCAGTGGCAGGGTTTGCAGGTGTGGCTGAATGTTACATGTGCAGCACTGTGTCTGCTGCAGGTTCTCAAGTATTGTGTGCTGCAACTGCTACAGTAATGTCTGCTGCATGTAAGGATGGTGTGGTTGCTTGAGGTGTGTGTGAAGTGTCTACTACTGGTGCAAAGGTTGTGGCAGCAGTAGTGACAAAAAGCTTGCCTGCAGAGGAGGCAGGAGCCTTGGCTGCAGAAGTGATAGCAATGTTGGACACAGATCTTTTGGGACCACTGCTATGTGCTTTCCTACTGCATTGCTGGCTATCAATTTTGCACCATTTGCTTACTGGAAGATGAACACTGCTGTAGAGTTTAATGAAACAGCTGTTGCAGGTGAAAACATGTATTGGGTTGAGAGGCCCTCCTCTGCATCTGACTCTTCATGGGAGAGTCAATTTCTAGTAGAGCTGTGTAAGACTGAACCGTGGATGGTCATGTAGTTGTGCAATCATTTGATTCTCATACATTTAGATTTCTCATCTTTTACTGTTCTCACAAATCTCACTCATGAAATATGTCAAGTAGTGGAGATATGTATGAGGGTTAAGAGCACTTGATGTCGCCTCAATATATTATTTCTTTTAGGAGGCCTTTATTGCTGCACTAGTGCCTCATTCCAAGACTTTGTACTGAAGTTGTAACTTCATACCTTCAATTGTGTTTCAGTAGTGCATTTTGATTAGCACTATAACTAGGCACATGAATATTCTGGAAATCTGTTTAAAGTTGCATTTATGCTTTGCTTTTAGGAGAGTAACAAATCCTATAGATCTAACAATGGACCCCCTGCACCCTCATTCCCACCTACTTCCACCTTCAAGGGTTGCCAGATGTCAACTCCGCTGAACAGTCACAATATCTTCTTACACAGATCCTTCTGAAGTGTTACAACCCATGGACACTATGCAGCATGCCTTAGTGTTGTCTCTCAATTTCATTTTGTGGTATGTCTTCTCCATTGTGAACATGTGCCAATTGGTGGTGTGTTGGACTACAGAATTTGCTCTTTATGTCACATGCTGTACACTCAATCCATAGCCTGTCAGCTGTCACAGCACATCACTGCCGGAGCGACGGTAAAGTGACACCCCAACCCATGGGCGACTTGGCGCATTTAATGAAGCCACCCCCTCTCTTTGTGGAAGGAGCTTAAGTTAAAGGACTCACAGTCCTTATATGGTCCTGAGGAGGCCAGAAGTTACCTGGCCAAAACACGCCGACTTTCTTCAGAAAAAGGTGTCCACCACAATTTGAAAAGTATATTCAATACAAGGATCACCAGCCTAATCACATTCGGTATGGGACATTTGGTTATTAGGCAATTTGTTTGTTAAATTTTGGAGTGGACTACCTTGGAGATGGACCCAAATCAAAAAGGGTAAATTTGGGCCGTTTGTGTGTACAAAATGTATATATAAGTACAGTGTGTGTTGCATCACATTTGTACTAGTATTGAATGTATTCCAAAGTAATGAACATAATCATTGTAATTAATGGAGACAGCAATATCCTAGAAGTGTTTGAAATGACTAATATCATGAAATACTCATGTTGGAAAATTTTATGAGAGTCCAATGATAATTGAGGTATTATTGTTGACCCAAAAAAACCCATTTAATTTATCCCTCAAAAGTCACATTGTTTTTGTTATTTGGTCAAAGCATGCCACGGCATGCAAAGCACCCCCGGCAGTCAGCTGCAGTTAGCATGCTTTGCATATTGATACAGCTTGTGTTTACATGCCTTATTACTCTTCTGTGCCTCCACACTTCACTTCTCCGCTGGGGCAATCAAGCCCCAAGACATCCAGGATGGTAAATAGTACTGTGTTATCTTTTTATGTGCGGAGACTCTACAGTCGTAAAGATACTACTAGTAAAATACCTTTGTGAATAGCACACAATCGCAAACTTACACAAAAGTAATCAGGCCCTTCATCAGTGGGTACACAGACGCTACATTGAGTTTATCCATATCCTGTTTCCTTAGCCAACTGTGTGGTCTTTTACGATGTCTTCATCATTTGATGACCCAACAGCCGGTCGTAGTGGGTCACCGTCGCCAATGCTAAGAAATGATCTCTAAATTTGTACATTTACTGACTGCTGGTAGCCATCTCAATGGTTTTGTTAGTTACACTATCAGACCTCAGGAGGATGGTACTGGATCCTGCTTGGTAGTCTCCCTAATAATATGCTTTACAGAACACTTGCTTGACACTGCTGTTTGGGCCCATAGACCAAAACTGGGATGTCCAGATGTGACCATCCTCCTGACCTTGAGTCAAATTTGATGCTTCACACTTCTGTTAAAACGTATCGTACCTTTTGTGCACAAAGTGCTAATTTTAGTATAGCTTGCACATGAGTGTTAAACAGCGGACGCAGTAATAAGCACATGTAGTAAATTCCACAGGAGATTTTTTATTGCATGTGGTGTTTATAACAAGTGGTCTAAATTACAATTCCGAAAGATACATACAAATATTATAGTCATGCAGTTTCTTCCCCACAGAATTGATATTTATGGTTGTCTGCCTGGGCGCAGTATTCATAACCAAGCTTAAGAATCCAGCCAATGTGTCTATTAAAAAGAAAGGGAAAATATTCCCTTCTCCCCCATGAACAACCCTGGTTGACTGGATATTTCAATTGTAAACCCAATCCTGTACTAATTCCCTACGTGTTGAACATGTGCTGGACCAATCGTTAAAGGACAGGCCAAGGTTGCTCTTCACAAACAAAATTTGCAAATAAATCATGCCCCCTCCATTTCAGTCTGTGGCTGCACCTACATGACATACAATCTTCAGATTCAATCAACATTTAGAGCATACAAGGAGAAAGTTCGCAAATAGACTGTGACCTCTATAATAACACACATGTATTCAACATGGTATACATTTCACATCCAGTGGCCTTGTTCCGTGTAGTGTACCTGTGTGCTGCTCAGATGATTTGAACAGGCTCTACACTTATTTGCTGCAGGCAACGTCTGCTGCATCTTAGTGGAACACATAATGCATGGCTGCTGGTATGAACTATGGTTACCATTCAACAGTTACAAACACTGCCTGCAATTTGTGCTCTTTTGAACGAACTGAGTAGGACAAAAACAGCATAGCCTGCTACTGTGCTCTCTTAATTATACCTAACAAGGCTTTAGCCATAGCTCAGTTTCAGTGTCTATAAAAATACACAGATTGTAAGGTCTGGTGTTCTCCATGTGATTTTTTTCTGAAATGAGGTAGAGAAGTTTCAAATATGAACTCACACATTTTACTGTGTGCCATGCTTAATGCATGCAGCCAAACACTCAACTACAGCGAAAAATCTTTAAAAAACAAAAAATGTTATTTAATTTTGTTCAGACAGAGATATAGCAGAGCAGATCAGTGTACACGCATTGCACATCAAATTGCAAAATAGACATCTTACATGGGATATTAAAGCAACAATAAGTTGTAAAGGTCAATTACATTACTCAGGTACATTCTGTATGGTTAAAATACAACTCCATAAACATTAAAGCAATCCACAAGATCATGGTTATTGAGACATGACGGCGGTAAATGTGGTCAAAGCAGGCATAGGGGTACTAGGGCGTCTGAGTCAGGGAGAGAGGGAGTGGCAGCCTCCGATCGCGACGCACATTGCAGGGGAGGCGGTTATCCTATTTGGAAAGGTAGTTTGCGCAAAATGTTAGGTGTTAATGCAACTGTTGGGGTGTTTTTGGCGGGTTACAGCTGTCTCTGGTTTAAGGTCGTCGGGGAGGGACACATCGCTCTCCCTGAGCCAAATCGTGAAGGGTTCCCAAATATCTTTCGGACGAGATGCCGTTGGCATGAGGTCCCAGAATGCTGCCAACTGCTCTTGACAATAAACTATGTCTTGTATCGACTCTCCAACGCGGGGGCTTCCAAGGGCTCCCCAATGTATAGCTAGTCTACGCTTTGTGAGCAGTAGCATCATAGCTGTTAGGCGGCGTTTCACAGGTGGGATCTCCTCCACATAGCCTAGCAATGCAACCAATGGGGAACATACTAGCGACAGTCCAGTGATGGCCTGTATGGTGTCATATACTTCCTCCCAGAATCTAGATATAGCTGGGCAATCCCACGCAATGTGTAGAAAAGTGGCGGCTTCACGTCTGCATTTCCAGCAACGCGAACCTGGGCGTAGCCTCAGTTTATATAACTGTAAGGGGGTGCGATAGTACCTGTGTAGAAATTTAAAATGTATAAGCCTCAGCTTGTAGTTCGGGGATAAATATCTTAATTGTGAGCAACAGAGCCCATTGTTCATTAGTAGACAGATCTTCCAAGTCATTTCTCCACTGCGCCAGAGCCCCGGGGGCAACCCATGGGGTATTTGTTTGCGTGAGATTATATAGCCTGGTTATCAGTTTTCGAGAAGACGGTGTGGTTAATAAGTGTTCTAGTGGTTTCATAATAGCTGCAGAAGTTGGAAAAGTAGGGTGTATTGTTTTGCAGGTGGCCCAGAGTTGATAATATAGGAGTATTTCCAAGATTGGTACCTGCGTGACTCCCTGACATTTATTTAATTTATTTAAATATTTATATAGCGCACTACTACCCGAGGGCGTCTAGGCGCTTGCAGAATAGGCATGCAGAACACACTGAGATGTTAGATTTCCAGTCCTTGGGCAGATTTACAGAGTAAAGAGCCAAGTCTTGAGTCTCTTCCTAAAGGACAATAGATCAGAAGCATTCTTTAAATAGAATGGTAGCTTATTCCACCTGACATGTTGGCGACTCCACAAATGTGCCTTGTGGATATAGGTCACCTAGTGTAGAGATGCCCATATCACAGGCACGTGTTATTGAGCCCTTGTCATGTAGGAAGGGGAATTGTGGGTGGAACGCAAGTGGTGTGGAGGTAGCGTAGAGCAGTGGGGTCCCTGTCTGCTTCCTCAGACCCTCCCAAGCCCAACGTAGGGTTTCGACTGTGATTATTTTGTTAGCACTTCTACGATGGGGTTTATAAACAGCCGCGTGTAGGGGGGTTGGGTCAGCTACATCCTTTTCAGTGGCCACATGCGGCTGAAACGGGATGGGATATACCCAAAAGTGAAGATATTGTGCTTGTGCGCATAACGCATAGAGTTCTAAATCAGGAGCACCCATCCCTCCCCTTGATAGTGGACGTGTCATCAATTCCCAGCTCACCCGGGCCTGACCACCGGCCCAAACCAGGGCAATCATGATGAACCGCAGAGATTTAAAAAAGGCCTGAGTTAAGGGTATTGGTATATTAACGAAGAGGTATAATAATTTAGGGAGAACTATCATTTTGACTATGGCAATCCTACTGGCTAGTGTCAGAGGCAGAGCGGCCCAGAACTTCGACCTGCTCTCCAGCCAGCCCAATAGTTTGCAAAATTCATGCGCCATATGTCTTGTATGTCTCTGCTTAGCCACACGCCAAGGTACTTTACGGCACCCTCCGCCCATGTAAGTGGAAATTCCAATTCGGTGTCTAGTGGGGCTTCTGTTAGAGGTAGAATGGAGGATTTTGACCAATTGATTTTTATGCCGGACATTCCTCCATATCGGAGGACTTCTCTTAGTACTGGGTTTAAATTGTCGCCTGGTTTTCAAATGTATAGTGTAATGTCGTCAGCGTACATTGAGATTATAAGGTTTCTATCTGTGAAAACTAGTCCTCGAGTGGAGTGATGTTGGCGAATTCTAGCAGCTAATGGCTCCATTGCCACCACAAAAAGTAGCGGTGACAGGGGGCATCCCTGCCTGGTTCCGCGGGTAATAGGAAATGGTTCTGAAATTAAACCATTTGCTTTGAGCCGGGCTGTAGGTTTGGTATATAGCAAGCTAATTAATTTAATAAAATTTAGACTGAAGCCCAGCCTAGGTAGAATGGTAAACAAGAAGGGCCACTCTGAAGAGTCGAACGCTTTAGTTGCGTCCAGAAACACTGCAATGGCCGGTATTTGAGGGTCGATTTGATGGACTGTGGCAAAGAATGTGCGCAGATTATGAGCTGTTGACCTGCCCGGAATAAATCCAGATTGGTCAGGCCTTGCAATAGGTGGCAAGAGCGGCTGTAGTCTGTTAGCGATCAGTTTGGCCAGAATCTTTGCATCAACATTAATTAACGAAAGTGGCCTGTGAGTCGCAGAGGTTAATTACTTTATCTGGTTTTAATAGGGAAATGATAACTGCCTCACGCATAGTTGGCGGTAGTACACCAATTTCCAACGATTCTTGATATACATCAAGCAGTCGGGGCGAAAGCTCCTCCGCATATGACTTATAAAATATGGTAGTCAGCCCATCTAGCCCTGGGGCCTTTTCACCTGGTAAGCTTCTAATGACTTGTGTGATGTCTTCGACTGTGAAGGGTTCATCTAAATAGTCTCTGTGGTCCGCGCTGAGCCAGAGCAGCTCGATTGAGTCCAAATATTCGCCAAGGCCAGGGTTGGGTGCATTTTGCATGGCTGTGTAGAATGAAGAGTAAAATTTAGTCAGATATTCATGAGTGGCTACTTGTCCTCTAATGGGGGAGGAGTTTTCATCTAGCAGCTTGGCTATAAAATTAGGGGAGGTATGTTGTTTGAGTGCATTAGCTAGGGTCTTGCCTGGCCTGTCGCCCTCCCCATAGCTCCTTGCTTTTACATTTTTCCCCAAGAATCTGGTCTCCCTTTCCGCCTCTGCTTCAAATTCCGATATTTTACTCCGTATAGAAGCCAAGTGCTTGGGGTCTCTAGAGTGAAAGAACAGAAGCTCAATAGACTTGATTTCCTGCTCCAGTTTTGTTAGAGTAGAACGAATAGATCTATGTAACCCGGACTGCTTAGAGATACAGACCCCTCTTATTACCACTTTGAAGGCCTCCCATAACGTAGAGGGAGAGTCCACCGACCCCTCATTTTTGGAAAAATACTGTGTGATGTCAGTTCTAATTTCTTCTTTGAATGCTGCGTCTAAGAGGGCGTGTGGGGGAAGTTGCCAACTGAACGCGCGTGGGGATGTATGTGGAATCCTCCATCGCAGCACAACCGGGGCATGGTCAGATAGTGTGCACGACAGATGTAGCACATCAACTATCCAAGCCGCAACATCACATGTTACAAGCCAGTAGTCGAGTCTAGACCAGGCACTGTGGTATGAAGTGATGCAGGTGCCCTCTCTAGTGCTAGGATGTCTGCTACGCCAGATATCCGAAAGCCCGTGTTCAAGGATAATGTTGTTTAGCTGTAGGGTTGCCCTGAGATGTGGATTGCGAGGGGTTCCGACCATATCCCAGTCGTTGTTTAGAGTAGCGTTAAAATCCCCTCCCCAGATGACCGTATCTCCGCCTGTTGCCATTATCTTAGCCCACACAGTAAGAAAAAATTGGGGGTTGTCAACATTTGGACCGTAGATGGCCACCAAGGTGACCTGTGTCGTCATGAGGGTGCCAGTTAGAATGACATAGCGCCCATCAGGGTCTATCTGCTTGTGTGTGGTTGACCAGCCGAGACCTCGTCTAATCAGTATCGAGACCCCCCTAGCGTAGTTGGAGTATGAAGCCGAGTGTATCTCCCCCCAGTATCTATGCTTCAGTTTAGGGTCAGTAGTGTGTTTCAAGTGAGTCTCTTGAAGGAAGCATACGTCTACATGGTGCCTGCTAAAAAATGCATGTATCAACCGTGCCTTTCTAAAATCATTGAGCCCTCTCACATTCCATGTGAGGAATTTGGTCTCAGTCATGTTTTAGTGGGAAAATTGTGTGATGTGTTTCATGCATGGGGAGGACGTTCTGTGGAGCGTCAATAATGGAGTAAGGAGATGTCAGTGCTGGTTTCTTCATTTTGCATGGAGTTTAATTTGCCCTGTCTATATCAAAACCTAAGTTGCTATTTAACCTGTGCAGGTGCAGTGCAGTTAATGACCGTGTGTCTGTATATGTTGTGAACTCCCTGTCCCACCCTCCTCCCACAACAACCTCCCAATTAGGTCGTGACTTATAACCACCCACCCTCCCTTGAGATACCCCTGTAACAAAATAAGAACATAAGCACATGGGAGATCTCCCTGTGGGGCCTGGGACGCCGGCTTTTACCTGCCATAGGGCAGGGTGGCCAGGCTTTGGCAAGTGAAACGGAATCTGCCAAGTAAGAGGCTAGTGACCAACTAGAACCATAAACAAAGTATTACTTATCACTATGACCAATATACCGAACGCCGTTAGTATATCTAATGCAGATGTATACAAATGAACATAGCCAGAATCGCAGCTATTGAAGAAACATAACAGTTATAATCATTCAAGTACTGTTCTTGAATGGTTTGTTATAAAGAGTAGGGAAGTTGCTATCTTTCAGTCATTATCGCTCAGGTTCAGTTCAGGAACGGATTGCTGCGAAGAGCGAGGAGGCGACTACCGCGGGCAAATATGCTTGGTGTATTTTAATGCTGACTTAGCGTCTGTAAAACAGTGAGTTTGACCGTCATGCATGATTTTTAGCTTAGCCGGATACAACATGGCATACGGAATAGAGGCGTTTTGTAGAAGGCGTTTTGCTGGTGCAAACTCCCTGCGTGCGGCCTGAACAGCAGGAGTGTAGTCAGGGAAAAAGGATAGTTGGTTTCCTTGGTGGGTTATAGGGCTTTTAGGTCTGGCCTCTTTAAGGACTGCGTCTCTGTCCCTATAATTCAAGAGGCGCGCAATTATTGGACGTGGCGGGGCGCCCAGCGGAGGCCTAGGGCCCAATGACCGGGGAGCACGCTCCACAATCATGACCTGTGAGAGCGCTGAGCCGAATAGTTCACGCAGCAGATTCTCTATGAATGGTTCCATTTTCGGTATTGCAGTAGATTCTGGAAAGCCAATAACTCTTAGGTTATTGCGTCTAGAGCGCGCCTCCAAATCTTTATTCTTAGCTTTAATCACAGCAAGAACTTTCTCCATGTTTAATATTTGTGTTCTGGATTCCACATGAGAGTCTTGAGTGTCTGACAGTCTGTTCTCCAGGATGTCTAAACGAGTCTCGTGGGCATCCACCCGTTATTTAACTGTGTTCAGGCTTGAGGTGTGTGTGTCTATTTTGTTATCTATTGTTTTAAGGCGGGAGCGCACATCCAGCAGTATAGTCCGTAAGTCTTCCTCCTGTTGTTCCATCACATCTTTAGCGCCCTGGGCAGTGTCCGGCTCGGAGCTCGCATCTGTTGTGCGGGTTTGACGTTTACTTTCAAAAAGAAGCTTTGGCTGTTTAGGGTCTGTCTTATCCATGGTATCAAGTGGTGCAGCGTGACCGCAGGTCGACCCAGCTGAAGCCCCACACCTTGCCAGAATATCTAAGTTGGTGCGTTCCGCTTCCGTACGCAATGCAGGCGATTCAGTGATTCGACTGCGCGCTGTATCGAGGTTATTTGATGCGGTGCGGCAGCGCATCACGTCTCGTAACCTGAAGGGTGAGAGGCGCTACACAAATTTGAGGGGGGGAACAGGAGTCAGGACCCGTAGGTCAATAGGGCAGGGGGGTGCATGGCACTAGCTGTCGAACCGGAGGGAGAGGTCCGATGGGCTCCAGCACAGCCGAAACCGCTCCACCGCAAAACAGCGCGAGAGGAGCGGACAAGATGGCGGAGGCCCACCTTGGCTCCCCACAGTCCCGCACAGCAGCCTCAACCGGCTTCACCCCAATGTTGGAGCAAAGACCGGGGCTCACCATAGAGCAGGTAACGAGCACACCCGACCTCCGCTTCAGCCCGATTCCAGCGGGTGCAAAGCGCCAAGCGGGGTCTGGGCCCAAACGGCGCGGCCTCGCTTGGTTTCCGCACCAACTTTAACCCCGGCCCACACTCACCACACTGCCTCACAGCTCCGTCCCGCTCATAGAACTTCGGTTGGCGCCTCTGGTCTTCTTCGCTGCACCAGATCTCGATGGCAGCCCACAGCAGGCAGAACAGCCGGCCCGCCTCCGTCAACTCTCGCCGCAGCTTCGGGCACCGCGGGTGCACGCGTCTACTCTGCCCAGCCAGCCCCACTCCCGGAGTGTCGAGCCGTGGGTGATCAGGGCACAGAACTCGACCTCCAACAGCCACCAGCCGCCATTAATGCTCTGAAGTGCAGGGACAAGTTGTGTGTCGCACCAGGGTGCTTCTGGCCGTGTCGATGCTGCTACGGGGCGCTTAGATGTGTGGCAGCCATTTTCGGCTTCTGGTCCGGTCGCAGCGCCCTCCGATAAGTTCGGCTATTTCCAGATTTGCTGCGCAGCTGAAACTTCACCCAGACAGCATAGCCGATAGCCTCTTGCGATAGCGTGGTTTTTCACCGACAGATTCCGTGCCTTTACGGTGATTTTAAAGGATATTGAAGCCTGGCCTGCAGAGCCCCTTCAGAAGGTGGCCATCCTCCAGCGCGACATAGCCACGCCCCACAGCAAAAAATCTTAGATTTTCCCAAAATGCCCATCTTAAATTGACAATGATTGGATCTGTAATGGATGGCATATGACTCAAAAGCATCATCTTTGGCCACAGAAAGTGCTAAGTTATGCCCCACAAATGCTCCGGAATTGCATCAGGAAACAGAATTATCAAAAATAACTCAAAATAACCTTAAGTTATATTTGCTACTCTGATTTAGCATATACTCTGTAATAGTCAGAGGATCCAATCAATACCTCACGGACAAGGCCTAATAAAGCTGAAACCGGTCTGAGGTTGCTTGTGTTCCCTTCTGGAAGGGTAGCTCGGACAGTTCAGGATGGGCTGTTCGGGGTGAGCAGTAGAGTTAATGCTGATGTGCTTCAAGCAGGCCTCTTTCTATAGTGGCACAGTCACTGAAAAACGATTGGTTGAAATACTATCCTAAGTGACTGCCAGAGGTTTAGACCATTTGTAACCATTCCTTTCATCACCTATTGCATGGCACATTGGTTCTGACTCCTAGTTCTGTGGATCTGTTGCTATATAATATTCTGGACAGGATTCTACCACTGAATTGAACTATAATATCATTGAACCCTTTCATTTTGCTGTCTCTGGAGTGCAGGTTGATCATCCATTGCTGACCTGGGTGACCTAAAGGTTGGTTATGGTTGGTTAGGCTCCTAATATGTTCTACACAACACTATATGCCTCTGTACTTTCATTATTGTTTGTGAGTATAACAGGTAAGGCATCACAACTTCACAAGCAAGGTTCCAATTCCACCCAGGTGAGCTCCAACTATAGGATTCATCTGAAGGATTATCCATAATTGGCAACTAAGTGGAAATAAAAACTCTGAGTTAGTGGGTTATTTCAAAGCTTTAGAAAGAATTGACACCAGACTACTACATGATGACACAACAAGAATTCATGATAGTGATAAAATAACAAAAAATAGCAATAGTTGTATTGGCTAATGGGGAGCTACTAGTAACTTATGAAATCCTCGAGTCATAACAAATGAACTCAAAGTCTGGAGTGGACAAGCTTAGGTTAGGCATGTACGGTTATGCAACACAAGCCCTATATGATGATGCTGACGATTGATGTTGTTCAAATATGACTGTTAAAAGAAAAGTGATACTGTGTTGCAAAATTAGGTGGTGCATCTACATTCTCCTCAGGAATGTTCATCACTCTTGGGTGCCTGTCTGGACTGGTCTGGTAAGCAAGCAGGAGTATTAAGCTCAGCTTTCGCCTTTCATTCGTGCAAGAGACTAGAAGGCCTGCGGATTGTAAAACAGAAACTGTATTTTACAGTCAAGGAGAAGGACAGAAGGAAGGGAAGCTTCATGAGGAGTGTAGCAAGAAGACTCAGAGGCAGAGCAAAAAAATAAGAGAGGGACTCAGAGTTTCACTTCTACCACAAGTGCAACACACACACACACACACACACAAACACACACAGCAGTATTCCACAAATAAACACATCTCTGTCCATTCCTCATAGCTGAGTACTAGGCCTCAGACTCTTGGTTTAACTTTGAACTGAATTTGATAACTTCTTGCTTCTAGCTGTTGATGAGGTAGTCACACAGCTCCCACCCTGAGTTCTTCCATCCTCCTCCTGACTCCGAGTAACTCCCAGACCAGTCACCATGACCCGAGCAAGATAGACCTGTAGTGCACTTCTGTTGAAGAACAAGTAGAGAAACAGAATTGCAATATTTTGCATACATCTTTGTTTGTGACTGCTCTGGTCTCTGAAGAACCAGAAACAAGGAGAGGACCCTGCAAGTAAATCTGGCTAAGTGTCAAAGGGCCAATAAACATTAGGGAAAAATTATAGCCCATCACTAAGGCCCCAAACATTGCTAATCAATCATCTCAGGCAACTTCCCACATTTCTGTTCAACACCCTCCCTCACTGTCTGCCACCACATGAATCATCAATCATCACTCACAATCACTCAATAATCAGATCACTCATTGTTGCAATGGTTACCTGTTCCAATCTCCCTTTTGAAGCAAGAAACAGATTGGAATTTGGCAGTCTTGTCAATCAAACAAATGTCTGGGGCAGCCATCCTAGAAGATGAAAAAAACTGAAGGATCATAGGAGTGGACTTTACAGGTTAATTAATTTTTACTAAATAAGTTTGTAAAGGCCAATCACCTACAGGAAAAAAATTATTGCCCATCACTCAGGCCCCAAACATTGCAAATCAATCATCTCAAGAAATTTCCCACATTACAGTTCAACACCCTCCCTCACTGTCTGCCACCACATGAATCATCAATCATCATCACTCACACAATCACTCACTCACTGGTGCAATAGTTGTAGTTACCTCTTCCAATCCAAGCACGGGTACTTTAGGTATTAGGTTTTCATCTTTGGCGCAGGCAACACATTGCAATTTGGTATTGGCACTCTTGTAAAGAAACAATCTTCTGGGGCAGACCTGCTAGAGCTAAGTGATGCAAAAAGGGATAGGCAATAGGCAGGCAGGCATTGTCTCCCATGTAATGAAGGAATTGTGGAGGCTTCTTCAATGCACACTGGCCCAACTGCAATCCGGCAATATATGTGACTAAAAAATAGTGGGGCAGCATAAATCTGACACAGAAATAATAATGTTCCACTAGCTCCTTTTAAAAAAAATAAAAAGTGTGGATCTAGATACCCCAGCATGTGAACAATGTGTACTGCTTAGAGGTGGCAGATGCCTGTGATATAGTGTGTTAGTGTTTTCACCAGCTAACACGGTCCAAAGCAAAGGCAGCGCACTGCGGATTTAAGCAGTGCTTCATTTGTAGTAAAAAGTAAGTGTCAGGGCTCTTTTTAGGAGGCCATTGCATCTTGCACCACACATTGCCCCTTTCATGCTGCCAATGATAGTAAGAATTCAGCTACTAACCATCACACTACTACAAGTGTGACAATTCGGACTATTTCAGGCCCCCAAATCTATAAGAATGGCTTGAGTGGCAGATAATAGTAATTTGTAATGTATATTGAATTAATAATTAACTGTGGTCATGGTCATCTCTAAATTAACTGGGCAGTGCCACCCTGTGGCAGACCGTCACAAGCGCTGGTGTTGACAATTAAGTGCTGGTGCCGGGCACCGGAAACCCCCAGCTCAAATTAAGCACTAACGCATCATAATTAATTCTGGTACACGTTTGGGGAGGGACGCCAAGCACCCTCCTGAGGTAATATAAAGTGTGGATCTAGATACCCCGTTGTTGGAACCGGGGTTACCGAGTCCGCCACGGTAGCATGGCGCGAGGCGGGAAAGCACGCGAAGGCAATGTGTAAGGCAGTTGTGCAGCACACTCTTACTTTGACTCAGAAATGCGAACGCAATAACATGACAGCACACCAGGCTTGTGTATTTAAAATCAAGATCTTTTATATATAAATCAAGGTAGCATCAGATGAGGCAGATTAATTCAGATCTACATTTAAAATCATTGCATTACTCAACTGGTGCACATTCTTTTTAAAGCATCATAGCTCATCAACATTGTAGGCCACTAAAAGGCCGCAGGAATCATCTCCTAAACGTAGCACCAATAATGATCATAAGGTGCATTAATAAAACATGGGCCTAAACATGCAGTTCACTTCCAGCATATTCAATTACTTAAAAGAAGGCTTTTCACGTTCCATTTCAATAGGCCTGCATTAATCTAGGCGCACCCACATTCAGTACAGTGGGCATCGCAACTCCAGTACACCTGTAACATAAAACACTTCAACTCTTGGCGGTGTACACTTCAACTCAATTCAATTAATCACTTTCCCCTTAGGTAAAGACTTTGCAGTTATAAGCATAGGCCTAGGCAGTAATTACAATAGGCATCAGCATTAAATTAATAAACACTGTGGGGAACCCTCAACATGTCCTGTATTCTGGGGCTTCTGTGTCCCTCAGGGGTTAATTCCAGGCTAGGCCCACTCCTCTCCGGGGCCTCGCCTCATGGGGAAAGTTACTCAGGTTAATCTAAGGGTTAATGGTGGCCCCCGGCCCCCAGTGGCGTCTCTGTGGGCCCTAGGGGCCTCCTGGGCTCACCTGATGCGTGGTCGTTGGTCGCGCTTCCTAGCGACTGGCGATCTCCAGGCCCGGCCCGTGTTCTGGAGGGCGGGGCCCGGTCTGGGTACCTCAGCCCTTTTGGCCGGAATTGCGGGTCGTTGCGGGGGCCGGTATCACCCTCCTCCGGCCCCCGGGATCAGGTAAGTGGATGCGGGCTTTGCGGGACTTCGGGAAGGGGAGCGGGAGCCGGCAGTCCTCTCCGGCCGGCTCCCCATCTCCCTCTGCACAGCCGGAGCTCTTCCTCGGCCTCCATCGGCGCTGGGGGGCGTGGCGGGAGCCGGCGCCCAATCGCTGCATGGCCTTCCCGGGGGTGCGGCCGGCGTCCCCGGTTGCCCAGCAACGGCGTCGGCGGGGCCTGGAGGCCTCACGGATCGCGCTAGGCCGCGGCTTCTTCATGCGGCCCCCTTGGGCTGCGGCGGTGATTTCTTCGGCCGCGACTTCGGCGGTGGGGCCCGGGCCCTGCGGTGATCTCTTGGGGGACAATTTGGAGGCTTCGGTGAGGGCGCGGACGGCGCACCTCACCTCACTCACTCGAGGGGCCTCCCTCACCACAGCGCTTCCTTCGGTGAGGGCGCGGACGGCGCACCTCACCACACGGCCTCGAGGAGGGCTTCCCTCACAGCAGCACTTCTCCTCACGCGGCGGCGGCCGTGGCGGTGATTCCTTCATGAGGTCAGTGACCTGAGGGGGGCAGTTTCTCCTCGTGGAGACAGAACGCGGGCGCACCAGCAGCCTGTGGGCAGGGCTGACTGGAAAGGTGCTTGGGGGCAGCCCAGCAGCAGGCAGGAGTTGATAGGGGGTGAAGGTCTAGCGCTTCAGGGCACGGCGCTTACCTGGTGATCCCCAGTGTGGCAGTTTAGGTTTCAGGCCTTGCTGGACGGTCAGGCCTCCCAAATTAAGGTTTCTTGCGGCTGTTCCAGATTGGTTGCTTCTTAGGAGTTTCTTGTCAGGAGTTTCTTGTCAGAAGTTTCTTATTATGAGTTTCTTGTCAAAAGTTTCTTGTCAGAAGTTTCTTCTTATGAGGGGGAATGAGTTGGTAGGTCTGGGAGTGCTTGATGTTACTTCCCAGCACGCTGAAGGTGGTTCCCTGGGTCCCCTCACGCTGGGCAAGGTCAGTGGGTGGTGGGCGTTCCTCAGCTAACTTACTACAGCAGGGCCTAAGCCTTGTCAGCAGCAGTAGTGTAGGTCTCCCCTAGGCCCTAAAGCCTGTACTCCGGCAGAGGTTCTCCCAGGATCAGTGGTGCCCCAACTGACTAAAAGTTTTCCCTCCAAGCCTCTTATACCCCTAGGTCAGGTGACCCTCCTAAAGGCGGCAAAACATAACTCCTCCCACAGCCTGGAAGGTTCTGGAACCTTCTACATGTCTGGCTATGTGGCCCAGAGGCGGGGACGGAATGGATACTGTATCCCTATGTCCCAGCCTGACCCTGGCTACTAGTGTGTATGTGTGTAAGGCCCTTCTGCAGTAGCAGGGGCCTGTGGCAGCCATCTTGAGTGAGAGAGCACCTGCACCTCAGCACTGGTTAGCAGTGGCAAGGCGCCCGGAGACCTAGGTCCAGTAAAAATACGGTGGCAAAAATGAGGCGCAAAAGGGAAAAAAACAGGGCAAGACCACCCTAGGGCTGACAGGTCTAACACGCGTCCCCCCAGCCGAAAGAGGGAGAGCTTCCCAACCTCTAGGGAGTTCTCGTCGCTAAGGCGGAAAACCGGGAGAGACCGTCAGCGTTGGCGTGGTCTACACCGGGTCGATGTTCCACCCGAAAGTCCATCGCCTGGAGGGAAATGGACCACCTCAACAATTTGGGGTTTTCGCCTCTCATCTGCATGAGCCAGCGAAGGGGTCTGTGGTCGGTCTGGATCAGGAAGTGACAACCAAAAAGGTATGGCCTCAACTTCTTTACAGCCCAAACCACGGCAAAGGCTTCTCGTTCGATGGTACTCCACCGCTGTTCCCGGGGAGTAGTCTTCGGGAAATGAAGGCCACTGGCTGGTCTTGGCCATCGTCATTCAGCTGCGAGAGCACAGCTCCTATGCCATGCTCAGAAGCGTCTGTCTGCACGATAAATTCCCGTCCAAAGTCTGGAGTCCTGAGCACCGGTGCGGTGCACATTGCACGTTTGAGGGTCTCAAAGGCTTCCTGGCAGGCAGCCGTCCAGATGACTCTGCGTGGCTGCTTCTGTGAAGTCAATTCCGTCAATGGGCCCACGATGGTTCCATATCCCTTGACGAACCGGCGGTAGTATCCCGTGAGGCCGAGAAAAGCTCGGACCTCGGTTTGGGTCTTGGGGGGCTCCCAGGCCAAGATGGTCTCAATCTTGGCTTGGAGGGGTTGCACCTTACCTCCGCCCACCAGATGTCCCAGGTACACGACAGATCCCTGTCCAATCTGGCACTTGCTGGCCTTGATGGTTAGACCAGCCCGTTGCAGAGCCTGTAGTACCTCCTGGAGATGCTCCAGATGGTCCTCCCAGCTGCTACTGAAGACAGCTATGTCATCCAGGTAGGCAGCAGAGAAGGCCTCTAGGCCTGACAGCACCTGGTTCACCAACCGCTGGAAAGTGGCTGGAGCATTTTTCAACCCGAAGGGCACCACCCGAAATTGAAAGTGGCCCTCGGGGGTGGAGAACGCAGTCTTCTCCCTTGCTCCTTCCGCCATGGCGATCTGCCAATAGCCTGACGTCAAATCAATGGTACTCAGATACCGGGCTGCTCCCAGCCGGTCAATGAGCTCATCCGCCCGAGGGATCGGGTGAGCGTCGGTCTTTGTGACTGAGTTGAGTCCACGGTAATCCACACAGAACCGAAGTTCTGGTGTGGTGCCCGGTGGGGCCGCTTTGGCACCAACACCACCGGACTAGCCCAAGGGCTACTGGAAGGCTCAATCACCCCCAGTTCTAGCATCTTGGTAACCTCCCCTGGATACTAGCCTTGACTTTATCGGACAGCCGGTAAGACTTGGTTTTTACGGGCGGACTGTCCCCTGTGTCCACATCATGGGTACACAGGTGCGTGATCCCAGGCGTGAGGGAGAACAACGAGGCGTACTGCCCCAAGACCTGGAGGCAGTCCCTCTGTTGCTCTGGGGTCAAGGATGGGGCGAGGACCACTCCCTCTACCGAACCATCCTTCTCATGGGCCGCCAGAAGGTCTGGAAGAGGCTCACTCTCCTCCTCCTCACTTCCATCTGTTATCATCAGGAGAGTGAGCTCTGAACGCTCCTGGTGTGGCTTCAGGCGGTTGACGTGGAACACCCTGTGGGGTTGACGGGGGGTCTTTACATCGACGACGTAAGTGGTCTGACCTTTCCTTTCCAAGATCTCAAACGGTCCAGTCCACCGGTCCTGGAGGGCGCTAAGCTCTCCGGCTCCATGACCCACACCTTCTGTCCAGCGTCCAACTCTACCGTCCGAGCTGCTCCGGTCATACCATGTCTTCATGACGGCCTGACTAGCCTCTAGGTTGTCCGAGGCTTCCTTCCACAGCTTGGCCACTTGGCTGCGGAATGCCAGCATATAGCTGACCACATCACGGGGAAGCTTCGAGGAAGACTTCTCCCACCCCTCCTTGACAAGACTGAGGGGCCCCCGAACGGGGTGGCCAGAGAGCAGCTCAAAGGGGCTGAAACCGACCCCCTTCTGCGGCACCTCTCGGTAGGAGAAGAGCAGACAGGGTAAGAGGACGTCCCACTTACTTCTCAAGTCCTCGGGTAGGCTCCTGATCATCCCCTTCAAGGTTTTGTTAAAGCGCTCCACGAGCCCGTTCGTCTGGGGGTGGTAAGGAGTGGAGAACTGGTAGGTCACTCCACACTCCTTCCACATGGCCTGCATGTAGGCCGACATGAAATTCGTGCCCCTATCTGACACCACGACCTTGGGGAATCCCACTCGGGTAAAAATCCCCATCAGGGCCCGCGCCACCACCGGTGCAGTGATGGTCCTCAGAGGGATGGCCTCTGGGTACCGGGTGGCGTGGTCTACCAGCACCAAAATGAACCTATGTCCTGCAGAAGTCGGCGGGTCCAATGGCCCGACAATGTCAATCCCTACCCGCTCAAAAGGGGTATCGACAACTGGGAGAGGTTCTAGAGGGACCTACACTTTAGTCCCTATCTTGCCGCTCGCTTGGCAAGTGGTGCAAGTCTTGCAAAAAGTGTCAGAAGTGACGCGGATCCTGGGCCAGTAAAAATGTGGGACCAGACGCGCAAACGTCTTGTCCTGGCCCAGGTGTCCTGCTAGTGGTATTTCGTGTGCCAACTCTAGCAGAAAGGCTCAGTAGCATTGGGGGACCACCACGGCCCTTGATGACCCATGCACCGGAGCCTTAGGCTCACTGTAGAGGAGACCATCCTCCCAGTAGACATGGTAGTTACCAGTCTCTGTTCCAGCTGATTGGGCTTCGGCCTGTTGCCGCATGCCTTCAAGCCGTAGGGCACTCCTTCTGCGCCCGGCAAAATTCCTCCCGGGTAGGCCCTCCTTCCACCTGCCACTCTGCAGGGGTCGGCAGGTCCCCCACGGGAACACCAACCACCTCAGCGGACTCCGGGGTCACCTCCGCGGGCTCCCCATCCATCTCACCGGGTGTCTCCTCCTGGACATCTCCTCGTCCAGCAGTGGGCTGGGCCATTATTTCAGGCTCTACCCGGGCTGAGTTCCTTGTCGGGCAGCCATGGACCGCGTGACGACGCAAGTCCATCCTGGTAATCCCAACATCTCAGCATGGGCATTGAACTCTACCTCCCTCCAGGCAGTATGTTCCAAGTCGTTACCCAGCAGACAGTCAACTGGCATGGCAGGGCTCACCGCAACCTTCAACAGACCTGATACTCCTCCCCACTCAAAGGGAACTTGGGCCACGGGGTAATGACCCAGGCTATTATCAGCCATAACAACCGGGTGGAATTCCTCAGGAACCACCTGCTCTGGGGACACCAGCTGACGTCTCACCATCGTCATGCTGGCACCTGTGTCCCTCAGAGCCTCCACCTCCTCCCCGTTCACCAGGACCCTCTGCCGATACTTGGCAGTGTTCGCGGGTACCTGAACCCGTGGGATGATCTCTCTATCCCCCAGGGAAACTAAGGTCAAGCCTGTCCACTCACCTCCCCTACCTAGGGACAACTCCTCCCCAAGCGCTACACTGGCCACCCCGGGGCTCTTACCTCCTGTGGGGGCTGGGGTTCTCTTGCGACACTGGGGATCCCCCTTGTAGTGTCCAACCTCCCTGCACTCGTAGCACTGGACAGTTCTGGGCTGCTGACTCCTGTCAGGATAAGTGGGTTTCTGGAATCCAGATTGGGATGGGGAACCTACCCCTCTCCCAGGCGGTCTATTTTGGGGGCCTTTAAAGAACTCCCTCTTTTTATCTCCCCTCTTTCTTCTGGGGGAGCCCCTGTCCACCTTTGGGGGTCCGCCCCAGCTCCCTTGTGGGACACCCGAGTGCTGACCCACGTGTCTGCCTCCTCTGCAAGCTCCCTAGGATTGGTCAGCTTGCGGTCCACCAAGTACTGGCGCAGCTCCGGAAAACATTTCTCTAGGAGGTGCTCTCTCAAGAACAGGTCGTACAGCCCTTTGTAATTATCAACGTTGCTGCCACGCACCCAACCCTCCAATGCCTTCCGGGCATAATCAAAATAATCCACCCAGTTTTGTGTGTGAAGCTTGTGGCTGTTGCGGAACTTTTGGCGGTACTTCTCTGGGGTGAGGCCAAACTTCTTGAGCAGGGCCTCCTTCATGATAGGGTAGTTGGTCTGATCCCCCTTATCCAAGGTTAAAAGTGTGTCCCTTACTGGTGGAGGTATGTACCTGTAAAGACCTCCCCCCCAGTAGCTCTCAGGAACTCTATGGGCCACCAAAGCCACCTCGTACGCCGCCAACCACTTATCAATGTCATCTCCTACACTAAAACTGGCTATCACCTCTCTTGGTAGATAAAATTTGGGCTCCTGTGGAACCCCAGCAGGTACGCTGCCACCATTCACTTTGCCCTGCATCTCCATCTGCAAGGCTCGGAGCTCTAGTTCCTTCAGGCTAAGCTCATGCGCAAGCTTCCTTTCCTCCATGGCTAGCCTTGCCTGTTCTCCTTCTCTTTCCATCCTAGCAAGTTCTAATGTTAATTGCCTCTCCTCCCTCCTGTCCTCAAATTCCTCTGCCGACAAACTCCCCCTGACGCACTACTGCCTGCCCTGGAACGTCTTCCTGGCAACACATTCTCGCTAACATCAATGTGCAGTAGGTCCAGTTCTCCTGGGTTGTCTGCCTCCCCTGCTCCTCGTCCCCTCTTCCCTCCGGGTGGGCCATTACCCATGCCCTCAAAGCTTTCTGAAGCACCTCCTTCCTGGCGCCTCGCTTGACGGCCACCCCCTCTCTAGGCAGAACTCCTTGAGCTGTGTCACCGTATACCTTTCTAGGTTGGCTAACTCAAACTCCATCCTCCTAGGTGGGGCCCCAGACAATTTAGGGAAAGGGTTCTAGACTGTAGGTAGCAGGTCTAACGCAGGAATGTACACAATCGGCAATCACAAAAGAATTCCTAGCACTTGTATTACAATAGGTGTCCAATTGCGGCGCACACTGAGTCACTGTAGGGTGCTGCACAAACACCAGTCCTTATCCAACCGCTGAACACCAAATGTTGGAACCGGGGTTACCGAGTCCGCCACGGTAGCATGGCGCGAGGCGGGAAAGCACGCGAAGGCAATGTGTAAGGCAGTTGTGCAGCACACTCTTACTTTGACTCAGAAATGCGAACGCAATAACATGACACCACACCAGGCTTGTGTATTTAAAATCAAGATCTTTTATATATAAATCAAGGTAGCATCAGATGAGGCAGATTAATTCAGATCTACATTTAAAATCATTGCATTACTCAACTGGTGCACATTCTTTTTAAAGCATCATAGCTCATCCACATTGTAGACCACTAAAAGGACGCAGGAATCATCTCCTAAACGTAGCACCACTAATGATCACAAGGTGCATTAATAAAACATGGGCCTAAACATGCAGTTCACTTCCAGCATATTCAATTACTTAAAAGAAGGCTTTTCACGTTCCATTTCAATAGGCCTGCATTAATCTAGGCGCACCCACATTCAGTACAGTGGGCGTCGCAACTCCAGTACAGCTGTAACATAAAACACTTCAACTCTTGGCGGTGTACACTTCAACTCAATTCAATTAATCACTTTCCCCCTTAGGTAAAGACTTTGCAGTTATAAGCATAGGCCTAGGCAGTAATTACAATAGGCATCAGCATTAAATTAATAAACACTGTGGGGAACCCCTCAACATGTCCTGTATTCTGGGGCTTCTGTGTCCCTCAGGGGTTAATTCCAGGCTAGGTCCACTCCTCTCCGGGGCCTCGCCTCATGGGGAAAGTTACTCAGGTTAATCTAAGGGTTAATGGTGGACCGCGGCCCCCAGTGGCGTCTCTGTGGGCCCTAGGGGCCTCCTGGGCTCACCTGATGCGTGGTCGTTGGTCGCGCTTCCTAGCGACTGGCGATCCCCAGGCCCGGCCCGTGTTCTGGAGGGCGGGGCCCGGTCGAGGTACCTCGGCCCTTTTGGCCGGAATTGCGGGTCGTTGCGGGGCCGGTATCACCCTCCTCCGGCCCCCGGGATCAGGTAAGTGGATGCGGGCTTTGCGGGACTTCGGGAAGGGGAGCGGGAGCCGGCAGTCCTCTCCGGCCGGCTCCCCGTCTCCCTCTGCACAGCCGGAGCTCTTCCTCAGCCTCCGTCGGCGCTGGGGGGCGTGGCGGGAGCCGGCGCCCAATCGCTGCGCGGCCTTCCCGGGGGCGCGGCCGGCGTCCCCGGTTGCCCAGCAACGGCGTCGGCGGGGCCTGGAGGCCTCGCGGATCGTGCTAGGCCGCGGCTTCTTCACGCGGCCCCCTTGGGCTGCGGCAGTGATTTTTTCGGCCGCGACTTCGGCGGTGGGGCCCCGGGCCCGGCGGTGATCTCTTGGGGGACAATTTGGAGGCTTCGGTGAGGGCGCGGACGGCG
Organism: Calotriton arnoldi; assembly: GCA_963921515.1. Taxonomy (NCBI): domain Eukaryota; kingdom Metazoa; phylum Chordata; class Amphibia; order Caudata; family Salamandridae; genus Calotriton; species Calotriton arnoldi. The sequence goes on from CAWUFW010000449.1 coordinate 3,914,316, forward strand.
CACCTCACCTCACTCACTCGAGGGGCCTCCCTCACCACTGCGCTTCCTTCGGTGAGGGCGCAGACGGCACACCTCACCACACGGCCTCGAGGAGGGCTCCCCTCACAGCAGCACTTCTCCTCACGCGGCGGCGGCCGCGCCGGTGATTCCTTCACGAGGTCAGTGACCTGAGGGGGGGTGCAGTTTCTCCCTCGTGGAGACAGAACGCGGGGCGCACCAGCAGCCTGTGGGCAGGGCTGACTGGAAAGGTGCTTGGGGGGCAGCCCAGCAGCAGGCAGGAGTTGATAGGGGGTGAAGGTCTAGCGCTTCAGGGCACGGGCTTTACCTGGTGATCCCCAGTGTGGCAGTTTAGGTTTCAGGCCTTGCTGGACGGTCAGGCCTCCCCAAATTAAGGTTTCTTGCGGCTGTTCCAGATTGGTTGCTTCTTAGGAGTTTCTTGTCAGGAGTTTCTTGTCAGAAGTTTCTTATTATGAGTTTCTTGTCAAAAGTTTCTTGTCAGAAGTTTCTTCTTATGAGGGGGAATGAGTTGGTAGGTCTGGGAGTGCTTGATGTTACTTCCCAGCACGCTGAAGGTGGTTCCCTGGGTCCCCTCACGCTGGGCAAGGTCAGTGGGTGGTGGGCGTTCCTCAGCTAACTTACTACAGCAGGGCCTAAGCCTTGTCAGCAGCAGTAGTGTAGGTCTCCCCCCTAGGCCCTAAAGCCTGTACTCCGGCAGAGGTTCTCCCAGGATCAGTGGTGCCCCAACTGACTAAAAGTTTTCCCTCCAAGCCTCTTATACCCCTAGGTCAGGTGACCCTCCTAAAGGCGGCAAAACATAACTCCTCCCACAGCCTGGAAGGTTCTGGAACCTTCTACATGTCTGGCTATGTGGCCCAGAGGCGGGGACGGAATGGATACTGTATCCCTATGTCCCAGCCTGACCCTGGCTACTAGTGTGTATGTGTGTAAGGCCCTTCTGCAGTAGCAGGGGCCTGTGGCAGCCATCTTTAGTGAGAGAGCACCTGCACCTCAGCACTGGTTAGCAGTGGCAAGGCGCCCGGAGACCTAGGTCCAGTAAAAATACGGTGGCAAAAATGAGGCGCAAAAGGGGAAAAAAACAGGGCAAGACCACCCTAGGGCTGACAGGTCTAACACCCGGCATGTGAACAATGTGCACTGCTTGGAGGTTAAGTGCTCAACGGCATATCTTCTCCTGAAGAGACCCTTGCACATTGTTCACAGGGTCGAAATGTCGACAATTTTAGAAGGAATTGTCTACTACACAATTAAATTGTATACAAGATTCTGTGAATGATAACAGACTGTTGTGGAATTTACAAACTCGAAAAGACATCCCGCTTGTATATAGATATTGTAAAAACTGCACACTATCACACTTTTGAGCACTGAGCCGTCTGCACTCTTTTTTTCTAATGTATATGTCGAACTATATCTAATGTTGGAGAATAAATGTTAAACAGTGATAAGTATAAAGAGCTAGATTCATATTAACCTCCATAGCAAAAAGAGTCCCACTGAACCATTTTGTTTTTCCACTCAGCTCTGCAGCACACTCACTCTCCCCAACCCTTGACTACCCGAGGGCACACATTGCAATAGCACAGCAGCGCAGGAGCAAGCAGCAGCAGTTGACGTTGATCAGCAGCAGCTAGCATCGATCATTAACCAACTGAGCCTCCCTTGAAATGGCTAGTTTTAAAAAGAACTTTTCTGACAAAAATATTTCACATTTTCTCTATGAAAATATGCCCCACCGACCTCTGCAAACTGGGAATAGAAAAAGATGGAACAAGTGCAACAATGTAATCATTAGTGTGCATGCTGGGGCTTGGTGTGCCTATGCACCACCTCCAGCTGTCACCACGAATGAGGATCATTTTCTTTTTGATTGAGATAATGATGTGCAGTTGTGCAGCTCTGGCAATGTGGCCCTGGCACAACAGAATTAACATCCATCCTGCGCTGCCATGCACCACACTGTAGTGACCTGAAAAAGAAGTGTGCTCAAACCCAGCCGCCAATAGCTGGTCCCGAGCAACTCCTGAATAGGCGAGTCACTACTAAGAAACTCGCCTGTCAGCACTGGAGTGTGCCTCAAATGCCACTCTGGCACTGAAAGCTGCAAAAGCTGGCACATATGCAGAGGCAATGCTGCTGCCTCCCACCAACAGTGCTGCATGCAACAGCTTCCTGGAGAGCTTGTGTGCTTGTGTGGTGGGTTCAGACGGACACGTTTGACTGTTGTTGCTAGACGGACCCTACCCTATGTGGACTGGGATATGAAACGGTAAAAATGTTGTTACTTACAATACAGAACCCCAAAAACACCCAATAACTGTTATGTGCTCCAAGTAAGCACACGAATGTCACAGTCGATAAAGCCAATGACTGAAGAAGGTTGACCCATAGCTCCATTCTGTATACGCTATCTGTAGGCAGTTTCAAAGTTAGAATGACACTTACAAATGAGATAGATGGACCAGCCTGACTATGTATTTTAAGTACTCATTTAATTTTTAGGTCTTTTATACCAGGTGTACAAAATGACACAAACCCCATTAAAGTAAATAAAAAGACACACTTTCAGTGTAGCGATAATGTAAAAGTTAAAACTTGTATTGTTTTTATTAAGTTTTCATTTACTTTAAAACTGATAATAAAAAGAAAGACTTCTCATTTGTGCAATCAAATTCATGATAAGCAATTACAAATGGAGACACAATTCACTTACCCATGGCTAACCAGATTTCTCTGCTCTATATATGAGTGGAATCATTTCAGAGAGGGATATGGGCAAGTAAAGTAATATGGGGAAGAGGTAAATAGATCACAAGATATTTATTTTTTCTAATTAATTGCATAATTAAGCACCGTAGAAACCAACAGATTTAAACCAATGACTTCAAATGTTTGCAGATTCTTTTCAGCTTTATTACAATTATGTTCTAACCATCCTAATTTACAAGTTCATCATTCCCAGTTCATTTACTAATGAAACAATGAGTGCCTGTGCCCAAAGTTCTTCTCAGAAGCCCTGTTGGCGCAATTAAACGTCGGCACACAGAATACCACGGTTGCGTTGCCTTGTATCCACCTCATTCCTCTTTAATCCACTAGCAGTCACTCCCAGGTCTATGTGATGGTTTGCCTTCTTTCTCTTCCTCCTTCTTTCCTGTTTGTTTATTTTCCCTCTCTTTCTCTCAGTGAATTTTTGATGAGGAAAAATAAGTGCCAGTCACCAAAAATGAGTGCCGGAGGGCCCCACAGGCAACCACAGGTTCAAATTAAGCACTGGCCATTTCATATATTGGCCAATGGCTTTTTTGTGGACTTTCGTTTTAAAATAATTTCACATTTCCTGCATTACACTGCTCTTAGAAATACAGGGCCGTTTCATGAAGAGCTGGTCTGGCATAGCGCAGAGCTGAGATCCTGTTTTTTTGCATTTGAAATGTTTAAAGTTAATAAATATAACTTAGTATTTTTCCATATTAATGAATGAAAGGTGGAACAGCGTAATTTTGATCTTGTCCTATGATAGCGCAGGAGTGCATCATAATCATATGCAGTCAGCACTGAAATACATTCTTTGTGACTAATGTTACTAAGGAAAGATGGAGTATTGTATATTTAAAGTACTCAACATGAAACCTAATGAGACTTATAAATGTGGTGCATAGAAATTTGACTAATAAAAGTTTTTGCAACATTTACTTATTCATATTCCAAGAGAAATTAAAGTTTATAATGTGTCTCGTTGTGAAGTTGATGAAATAAAGTGCATGTGTAGGCTAATATGTAGGCATTTAAACGTGTAACAAGAAATTATATTCGTATTAGTGTATTTTGATATAACATCTTTTTTTAATCTTTTGTAATTTATTCATGCGCTAAGAAACTGTATTTGCTATGTGTTCAGAAATGTGCACACATTTGTAACCCTGTGCACTATTAGGTTGAAATGATTTTTATGCCTCGAGAACAGTTTTCAGCATTTAATACGTTTTTAATCTCTAATGTAGAATGTGTTTGCTTGTATTTTTGTTTCGATTGCAGGTGCAGACAAAGCTTCATTAGTTAGTAAAAGAAGGGTTTGTGTTTCAGTGAGTTAGCGAGGTATGTGAAGATGGGAGTTTGGCAAGGAGAAACACAGTAACAAGCAAGGAGGCGAGTTCCCATGGAGGAGGAGAAGAATGTCTAAGGATCAATGAAGTAGTAACTTGTCGATGTGAGAAAGGTGGTACCAGTAGCCAATTTGTGCTGGAATCGTGGAAAGTTACTGGAGCTGATTATGTGATTTACCTTGAATGTAACTAATATCTTATTCTGTAATTTAGGGCCTAATTACGATGTCGGACACCGTTGCGGATTGGAAACCGCCTGACCATAGGTCAGCAGTTCGACTGAACAATTTGGATGCGACTGACCTGTGGGCGGTCAGAAACATCAATTTTTCAATGGCAGCTTATGCGGTGGGTGGAAAAGGCCCGCAGCACAAGCTGCCATTGAAAAATTGATGTTTTTAAACAACCCTGCATCATGTGGCAGGCACCATGCGGTGCCTGCCACACGGTACAGGGATGTTTAGGCCCCATAGCAGAGGGCCAGGGGGAAGGGAGCCCTGCTAGGAGCCACAAATTCACTTTCCGATAGCCTTTCCATGTCGGAAAGGCCGACATAGAAAGGTTGCCGGAAAGTGACATTATAATCCCGACAGCGGAGCTGAGGATGGCTCCGCCGTCTTCAAGGGATTATGTGTGTTTCTGAAGTAGCCCGTCGGAAGCGCAGCAGCTCACCCCATTGCGCTCTGGTAAATGCAGTATGATTACTTCAAAGTTGCTGTTATTTTTCTCCAAAGTTGGTGCAGGTAGTTCTGTTACCTCTAATCATGTGTTTCAGGGTTAAGCCCTTCATTAGTTGAGAGCAGAAGTTGTAGGGATGAGAGAAAAATCATCTGGGGTTACTGAAATGCTGCACAAGTTTTCACAGGTCACAGTGTCAATCCACAGGCACACAGGTGCATCCCAGGTGATCTCGACAGCTTGTTGGCTCAAGGGAGCCTTTTAAACATAAGGGGGGAGGGAAGCAGACTGCCTATCATCCCCGCAGTTGACCCCATTGCATTCTGGTAAATGCATTATGCGTATTTCAAGGTTGCTGTACTTTTTCACCAAAGTTGGTGCAGGTAGTTCTGTTACCTCTAATCATGTGTTTCAGGGTTTAGCCCTTCATCAGTTGAGAGCAGAAGTTGTAGAGAGCAGAGAAAAATCATCTGGGGTTGCTGAAATGCTGCACAGGTTTTCACAGGTCAAAGTACCAATCCACAGGCACACAGGTGCATCCCATGTGAGCTCGACAGCTGGATAGCTCAAGGGAGCCTTTTAAACACAAGGGGGGAGGGAGCACACTACCTCCCATCCCAGCACATTTCCCCCCATTGCATTCTGATAAATGTGGTACACTTACTTTAAAGTTTCTGTACTTTCTCACCAAAGTTGGTGCAGGTAGTGCTGTTATCTCTAGACACGTGTTTCTGGGTTAAGCCCTTCATCGGTAGAGAGCAGAAGTAGTAGAGAGCAGAGAAAAATCATCTGGGTTTGCTGAATTGCTACCCCAGATGACCAGTCCACAGGCACACAGGTTCCAAGTATGTTACTGGCTAGTTTTATTATTGTTTGTGAAACTCCTTCCAACTGAGAGTACCCAACTTTTTCTTAAACTGTTTCAACCTAGGATATGAGCTATGTGCTGAGGACTTGATTTCTAAAGCAACTTGTGCACCTAAGGCTAACTTGAGTGCACACATTTTAGGTGGGCAAATGACATGATTACAAGTGTTAATCCAAATTGCGAATTCTCAGAAAGTGGATCTACATTTTAAAATAATTTACTCACACATGTTTGCACAAGTGAGCAAATCTTCTCCAGGGATGGAAAGTAGGAGTTCTAAGTTCTCACGAGGGTGACAAAAAGCAAAACATTTTGAATTATACGTGAAGGTACATGTGCAAGAGAGTTACATTCCAGAATGTGATACTGGTTTTATCTGCAGCTACCCTGCGAAAATAATTTTGCATGGTGTTAGACCTGTCAGCCATAGGGTGGTCTTCCTCCAAACTTTTTGCCTCTCCTCCTCCATTTTTCTGGACTTATTTTTGTTGGCCTTAGGACTTTGAGCACTTTACCACTGCTAACCAGTGCTAAAGTGCATGTGCTCATTCCTTAAAACATGTTAATATTGGCTTATCCCCTATTGGAATATTTAATTTACTTATGAGTCCCTAGTAAAATGCACTACATGTGCCCAGGGCATGTAAATTAAATGCTACTAGTGGGCCTGCAGCACTGATTGTTCCACCCACTTAGGTAATCCTTTGAACATGTCTCAGGCCTGCCATTGCAGAGCCTGTGTGTGCAGTTTTAAACTGTCATGTCGACCTGGCAAATTAAACATTTTGCCAGGTCCAAACCATCCCTTTTTATACATATAAGTCACTCCTAGGGTAAGCCTAGGACACCCCAGATGGCAGGGTGCAGTGTATTTAAAATGTAGGACATGCACTCTTAAGTTTTACATGTCCTCTTAGTGAAATATTCCTACATTCATTTTTCCCTACTGCAAGGCTTATCCCTCCCGTAGGATAACATTGGAGTTAACAATTACATTTTATTAGTGTAATTTCCAAATGGGAAGTGATAACTCCTTCAAGTTTGATGTCTCTGGAATCACAATTTAAAATCCTAACTTATGGTGAAGTCGGATTTTAAATTGCAATTCTGAAAATGCCACTTTTAGAAAGTTGGTATTTTCTTCCCTTAGCCATTTGGTGCCTGCAGCCTGTCTCTGGTCACATGACTGGGTGTAGTTGGTTGTTGGGCTTTGTGTATTCCTCCTAGACAGCCATACACAATGGGAGCTTAGGTGTCACTGGATGGGCCATCACTGGCAGGATGGGAGGGTGGAGCTGGACCTAGTCTCACTTACACCTGAGTAGGCTGTGTTCTGTCTCCACATAAAGGGCTCAACAACCCTGCATTGTCAATTCAGCCAGCCTGGAGTGAGGGCAGGGGAAGCAAGGAATTCCATGCACTGTCTAGAAACTTCTCCCACCTTCCAGATCCAGGGCACCAGTGTATAAAAGAAGGACCTCAGACACCACCATTTCAGTAAACGTCTGTGGATACTCTGCCAGGAAGAAGACTGATGTGCTGCTGAAAGGACTGCCACTCTGCTGGACTGCTACTCTGAGGGAGCTGTTGCCTAGCTGTGCTAACTTGCTGCCTGCTGCCCTTTAGCCTGGGAAAGAAGAGCTGGATCTGCAACTTCATCTTGAACCTAGAACCCCAGAGTAACTCAAAAAGCTAGTTTGCTGGTCTCCTGATCTGAGCCTTCGGCACACTAACAGCTACTGGACTCCTGATCTGAGCCTTCGGCACACTAACAGCTACTGGACAAATCTTCAGTGAGATCCTGACACCCAAGAGGCGCCTCTCGGATCTTGGACCCTTGTGGCTCTCGAGCTCTTAAATAAAAGCTTTTGGGCTCTTCGAAACCGCGAATGGGCCGTTACCACCGGAACCGTGCTCCTCACACAAAAAATCAGCACAATCCGCTGCAAGCCTGTCTCATCACCCTGCAAGCATCGATCACCCATGGAGGACCGCAAACGTGAAGTACCAGGCCGCTTGTCCGTGACGCCTGACCACCACCAGCAATGCTCTCCTTGCTTCCGGTGACTTGCTTCCAGGGCCAGACTGGCCGTAGCGGGCACCGGGCGTTTCCCCGGTGGGCCGCCAGGGTGGGGGCCAGTTTTAGACCCCTGGGGCCGTTTTTGTTACCGGGGCCGGTTTTGCAGCATAGCTGCAATATCGGCCCCCTGCAACAAAAGCGAAAAGCAGCACAAAGCTTACCACTAGCACCGCCCTGGGGTCGTCCGAGATCTTTGCCAGGGTCGGTTTTGGTTCTGAGTCCGGCCCTGCTTGCTTCCACGCAAACAGGACTCATGGCACAACATTTGAGAAGGTAAAACTTCAGCAGGGCTAATCTGGGACTGTATCCACCCTGCACTCCATCGCAGTAGGGCTTAACTTTTGACTTTGACCCGGTTCAGCGTGACCAGATATCCCTGGTTGGTGCTTTATGCTTTTACATCCTATATTGCAGTTTATTGTTTAAAAATTCCGGTTCTACTGATTGGATTTTTGTCAAATTGGTCTTGTTTTATTTATTAAATTCTGCTCTATTTTTCTAACCTGGTGTAGGATACTTTTCATGTGATGTTTTCACTGCTTTACTGTTTGAAGTGTTGCACAAGTGCTTTACACGTTGCCTCTAAATTAAGCCTGACTGCTCTGTGCCAAGCTACCAGTGGGTTGAGCACAGGCTAATTTGGGGTTTGCTTGTGCCTTACCCTGACTAGGATCTTGGTTGCTGCTTGATCAGGGCTCACACCCCAGTCAACCAGTAACCCAATTTGTAACACAACATGGGTGTAAACCAAACTTCAGAAAATAATTCCAGTAATGTAAATGGGAGCCTGCAACTGTCCAACTCCTTGTTTCTCAAGAAAAACGTATTGATAGCTGTGGAAATCTCGACTCGATCTCTGATACAATACAACATCTAAAATGTAACAGTGTAGGAGAGGTTTATAAGAAGCCGTGTTAGCAACATGTCTGGATTTATCATTATGTCCATCTTATCCATCCAACATATCACATGTAAAGAACCAAACTGAAATGTGACTCACAACCAGGATTCTCTAACCCGACCAAAACCATCACTACTACATCTTTCTATTGTATTGTACTGAAGTGAAACGAAATGCAAATACACAGTATAGAAAGAGCAATTTATTATTATCTTTTCCACATCACTTGGGCATGCTTCATTTTAAATTCCCAAGCTGGGTAAAAATGAACGTGTGTGCTTTCACACTATCCTTCATTTTGGAATCCCGCACCGAGCAGCTTCTTCTATGTGGCCCCTCACACACCTCTCATTCCTAATGTTTGTGTGTCTGAACGCCCCTCATGTTGGGCTTCGTTGCAGGTACTCCAAGGAGCCCCTGTTTACCGTGAACTCTTTACACAGGCCTATTTAAGAAGGTCTCACATCCTTCAGAACATGCTGTGTGGGTCTACGTCTGTCTGACAGCCTGTCTGTCTCTGTGTCCTTGTCTGTCTTTCTTTGTGTAATGTACCCTTGACCGCTACTGCACATTATATACCTATTCTGTGAGTGAAGTATACATTGCTGTTGACGTCATTTACCTGTCAGAGAATGCGAGGCAAGCTTGCTCTGCTGCTGCTTCTTCCCTGCCTGCCTTGTGTGTACGCACAAAATTCAGGACAAAATAGGGTGTACCCTGCTTAATTTTTACACAAGGGGCTGGGGTACCAGTATGCTATCACAACAAAGAAATGCCCCTTGGACATTAATTGAATTGTCAAAGTAAATTTGATAATCAAACGTCAATTACCACCAACAGGGTATAAAGAAAGGGAACACAAAATAAATAAAACTGTATCTAATTTAATTTCACGTATAGAAAAAAACATATAATAGACAGTAACATATGGACACACCACGCAGAAGATTCAAACAAACCCCATCACACCTTCCATCTAAAAAACGTTAACACAACACATATTTCGACAATCAAAAGAGCTGAAGAAACATGAGGAAGTAAGCTTGGGGGTGTGCACGTCTGTGTTCCTGTGCATGTGTGTTCATGGAAGCATGTGTTCTGTTAATACCCATGCTATGCCCGTTCTTTTATGGACACCTCTGTGTATGTGAAGGTTCTATATGCTGCTTATCTTTTTCATGACCTGCGAAATAGGAAGCTTACTGATGCATATGTTATGTACCGTGTAAGGAATCCAACACTGCTGCTTATGTTCTTTGTGAGGGCAAACTGCAGGTTCTGTGCTTTGTGTGAAGGGGAGGTTGCACTGCTGCTCTCTCTGTACTCTGGGCCTCATTTATGAAAGGGTTGCGTCATGTTTGCACCAAGCAATGTGGTATATGGATGACGCGAACTTCTAGGTCAGATTTTTGAAGCTACTCAAAGTCTCTTTGCGTGGCTCACAGAGTGGCTTTCAAAATCTGGAGTAACGCAAAGCACTGCAAATCGCTGCATTGCGTAACACTCAGTGGCGGCTGCCACCGAGTACCACATGTGAAGCGGGGGATGGGGGGAGATTGAAAAATAAATTAAAATGAACTTACCTTCCTGCCGACAGCCAGACCGCCACCATGCGTCCTGTCGTCCTCTATTAAGCAGGAAGTGCAGGCTCCCTCCCCTAAGCCAATCACAATGCTGCAATGCAGCATTGTGATTGGTCTGAGCGCCATGGATCCGCATGCAGACAGGGAATGGGAGCCTGTACATGTTCCTCATCAGGTTGCGTAATGCAGGCTGGTAATGAACATGCAAAGTGCGGAGGACTGTTTGGCCAGCCCAAGAGGGCCAGCCCAAGAGACCATCTCTCCCCTTGCTGGCTGTGACGACAGCTAAGCCCCGCCCCGCCACGTAAAGCTGCATTGCAAAGGGAAAATAAAATGATAACACCGTAGTGTTATTATCATTTTATTTCTCCTTTTTCCACTGCAAAAAATGCAGTGGGGGGGCACTCCTCCACCTTAGTGGAGGAGCCGCCACTGGTTACACTGCCCTGGGCAGGCGTTGCATGGGCATTGTGTGGGTGTTCCCACGCACCTCCACTGGATTTTGATGCATCCCCGGATTTACAACTTGTAAACCTGGGGATGCGCCATAAACGTACAACTTCCCAGGGGAGGCGTAACAAGGAGAAATATCTCTATTTCTCCCTGTTTCTCTGTTTCTATGTGTGCTGCAGAGGAATATGCCTCCCAGGAATGTGTTTGTGCAGGAAAGTGCCCCTTCCTGCACAAAAACAATCCAGCATGGTGCAAGGGTGCCTGTGTTGGTGCTACACTTCCAAAAGGCTGCCAGGCAAGTAAAAGGACAGGAATGCACCTTATTGACTTAAATACGGCGCATTCCTGCCCTTTTTCTGTCACGCAGTGCAGCACAGCAAGGTGACTTGCTGCGCTGCACTGCATGGCTTCCTCATAAATGAGGCCCTCTGTTTCCAGTGTTTAATACATTTTTATAGCATGTCTCTATTTTAGATGGTCTTTGTCTTTGCGGAAAGGTTGTGTGAAAGCTGCATATTCTGTATCTGTTTACTCGAGTATTTAATTGTGTGGTTCTGCTGCTCATGATGTGTGCGGTGGATGTGTGAGATAAAGTAGCTCACTCTCCTCTATTTATGCCACATTCTAGTGGAGATATATGTTGGCCTGAGAATCTGTCTTTATGCTCAGCTGCCTCTTCGTATGCCCACCTATGGTGATTTCTGAGATTTGAGGATCATTTCTGTATTTTTTGTTTCTAGTTCTCCGAATGATTGTACAATAGATGATGGAAATAGACAGAGGACCTGCAAATTTGACTACGTATATTTTGCTCTAGACTCGAAATAAGCATTTTTAATTGTAAAAAACATGATTGCCCTAATGTGGCTAATGATATCCTTCCTATTCACCTTAACATCAAAAGGTAATGCTAAATTATCTGTGCCATTTTCAACATATTGGCAAACTTTTTCAGGCTTTTATTCATTTTTAGATCTCGCCTATAGACACTTTTCTCTAGTTGTGGGCAGCAGATCTATTGTATCCAATGCAGAATTTAAGCGGGCTTTGTGTCTGCCCCTCGCTCATGATTCAATGGCTTTCTTGGCTACCTGAGATCCCTGCTTCTTATTGGATGGCTTTAATCCCTATTCTTGTATTTGTTATGCCCCAGGAGCATTTCGGTTTCACCGTACTTTTACTGCATGAACTGTATCAATCTACTGCTGACCAGAGCACTTAACATTGCAGATGGCCATCGTGCAAAGCTTTTTTGTTTATATTAAGAAAAAACATCGCAATATGGATGCTATGTAGGTGCGTGCATGGTGCTGGCCTGAGGTGGAAAAAATATTGTCAAAGCCAATAGGAGTGGCTCTTGGTTTTGCGGGTGAGGCATGTTAGTTTTTACCAATGCTTGTTTACTCTAAATTTCGTTAAGTTAACATTCAATAAAAATGTAGTGTTTTGTTCAGATTTATGCAATTTGTGTGTGCTTTCCATTCATTCACAACAGTGTGTTGTTTACTTTGCAATTATGTTAATTTTCACCATTACTAATTACTGTAATTTGACTTACTCTATTTTTAGTTGGTCTGTTAAAGTTTGATATGGGTTGGTCATCTTCACAAACTCATCTTGCTGTGACTGTAAAGTTTTGCTTTAATTGCTTCATAAATGGTTTCTCAAATGGTTCTTTATCTAAGCATTTTTTCTTTAGTAGCACTGTATAAGATCTTCACTACTATATGATATTATATGAATCTAACGGGTTATTTCATTTTGTGGTGTGGTCCTGTATTTAATTCCTAATTAAGTTCCTTGCAGCCTTGGTCACTCTCAGTCTTCCATAATTACGTATTGATCCAATATTCCTTAACCTGAAGGATGACATTTCATTTAAAAAGTGACATGTGAATTATAGGAGAAGACTAATCATTGTTCTTATCAGAAATACATTAGGTTAAAACCTTTTAAGGTCTGGCGAGACCTTACATGATCAATGGAAAAAGGATTTTTCCGAAGTACAACTGAGAGAGGGGCTTATGCTCCACCCACATGTTGGTTCCCTTGAGTACAGCATTTTATTGGGCAGAAGTCGAGTGCTTCTACTTGTTTTGCAATTTTTTGCCTTGTGGGAAAGCTTATACTCAATACAGCAGGACCATGTTAGTTATGGTGGCAAGCGAATATTCACGGCTATACGCCTGATCACTTTATTTTGAAAATGCACAATAAAGATAACAGGCCTGATGTGTTTATTGTGAATAGCATATGTTAATGGTAATCGACATTTCAGGGTGGATTGTTATTTCTCTTTACTATAGCCTGCAGAGTGGTATTTTGTAACATGAAATCTCAGAGACTACGATAGTAGGCAATAGTTTTGGTGTTGATTACCTCCTCTCACAAACCATGGGGATAGAAGATATGCACTGTGATTGATAATCCTTGTCAGGCACTCTTAGGAGAGATTGTATTTTGCTTTGCCAAATGTATATTTGTATGCAATTGTAATTTTATGACTGTATGCCTGATGGTTTCTTCATGGAAAAGCTTATGCTCAATGTGGTATGCCTGAGTTAGTAATGGAGACTAGCCAAGGACAAAGGTTATTTGGTATGACTGGTTCACTGGAGAAGTTATGTTAGTATATTTTAAAGGGAAAATGCAATATTCCTTGGCACAGCATTGCCCAGCATACAAACATGGTGCGCTGTGTTCTGTCAATTTCAGGTTGAATGAAAACACTTTATCTATAAAGATATGGTGTTCCTTTTCGGCGTACTTTGACTCCATTGCACTAATGCAGATACCCTTGCACCCTAGTGCAAGACTGTGTGCATTGTGGTGAGCATATGTGTTTGTGCTAAAAGGGGACTGTTCTAGCATAAAAACAACGCTTTAACACTTTTTCAAGTTTGAATGTGTACAGTAGAACACAGCACACATGGAAAGTTGGTAATGTATGGAGAAAGAAAAGGCTTTATCCTTGTCCTGCTTACCTTGAGCAGGTGTAACATTTTGGGTCTAATCCCTGTTTATACATGTTAGCACATAAGAATGTGCATCAAAATTCAAAATCACAATATCCTTGGAAAAATGAATTCCAGCACAATATTTTTCACTATATTTATGTTAGCAACCTAACACAAACCTGGTAGAAAGTGTTAGCAGGTATGAGCCACAAAGGTAGATTTGCACTCAAACCAGCTTCAAACATTTATTTGTGATTTACTTTCCAGCGCAAAAATGTATATGCACTGGAAGTTAGCCCTAGAGTAAAATAATGTACTGTAGTGCTGCTTTGCATTGCTTTGTGTCAAGTAAGCATACTATGGGTGGTACATGAGCATTTCCATTCAACCACCCATGGTTTTTGACACAAAGTCCTACCTACTAACATTTGTAAACATGACAATGCACAAACAAATAATGCCTCTTTGAGGCTGAAATTTAAAGGGAGAAATGTTCTATTTCTCTAATCTTTTCTGACTTTGTATGTATGTTGCACTGTACAGCACAAATCCTAAGTGGGAACATTTTTAAAGGTTGTCTAACCATAGTATTTGTACTGGTGGGTTACCATTCCAGTAAAAAACCTATGTGACAATACACAGACACCATTGCATTATTGTACAAAAATGTGTGTGTGGAACTAGGCAACCTAATGAGCACCAATGCTAGCGAGGGAGCAGGACAGTGCCATGCCTTAGTAGATATAGTGCCTTCCTCCTCTCTCCATTTCACGCAATGCAGCACAGTAACTTTGACTGTTGGGCTGTGTTGCATAAAATCTTCATAAATCTGTCCCTCTAAATATTTGTTTATTGACTATGGCATATATGAGTAAACTTGTCTTACAACACAATGCAGCAACCTTAGTTGCAACATTGTGTTGCTTGCCAGGTAGAGAAGAGGTAAATACATATATGCTATAACATAGAGGTCCTTCGCTGTTCTATAGGATAAGCACCTAATGAGGGTCTACAGAATCATGCAGCCTTTGTAATATATTGCAAATCAATCTGTGTGATCTTTAGTATATATTTTATACTTCATGAATACTCATGCACTACAAAATAGAATGGTCAAATAAACTTTAAAAGTGTGACCACTTTCTATGTCTCATGTTATATCAGACTTTGTTAGATCTTTTGGTAGTAATGTAGAGTAAGAAAAAGTTAAGGGAAATTGACAAAACGCACATTTTTTTCCAGCAGTCATCTGCACTATGCAACCAAGAACTCATAATACTCACAGTAAGACTGATTAGGCATCTGAAAATATAACATTTAAAATGTAGCAAAAACGTTTTGGCAGTTGGGTCCGCAAGAGTCTCGAGAGACCCTGGCAGAAGTGCCGATTTAAAAATAGAGCTTTCTGATTGGCCCAGGGAGCTTTATTTCCCTTGGACCTTCTCCCTCGGACAGAAGTCATACTCCTGCGAGAGCAAGCATTCTGATTGGCTGCCAGCAACATGAGAAAAATGTTATGGGGGCAGGAAACACAACAAAAGATGGCTCCCACCCGCAGGGAGCAGATGTCAGGAATCCCCAGCCCTCACACTAAAGTGATTCCATTGTTGGCTCTTTTGTTTGGACCAATGCTTGTTTTTAGTCAGGATGTAAAGACCTGTTGTTGTTTTGGCCAATGCTTATTGTGGAGTTTTCTTGTTGCAGTGCCCAATGGTTGATGTTTCCTTGAGCCCATGTTTATCCCCTTGCAGCTACACGTTGTCACCGTGGCAGCTGTTTAATCGTTGCTAGACAACTCACACATTGTCTCCTGTTAGCTAAATGTGAGGCCACGTGATTGACAATGGCCTTTTAGATAGGCTATGAATAGCCACTCCCAGCTCAAGGCCTTGCTTGGCTTTGTTTCCTGCTGTGCCCATTGGAGGACTCTTTTCCTTCAGCCATCTTCAAAATCTAGCCTGCGGCCCTCAGCTGAATCTCCAGTCCTCGCGGCTTCACAAAAGGCGAACTGCTCTGGCCCATTGCTGACAGAGGAGGCTTCCGCTGGACAGCTAAGTGGAGCGCTTGCCAATAGTCCTGCTGCAGTGTGCCTTGTTTTCTGGATGCTCCAAGTGTCAGCTAAGTGAAGCGAGCTTACCGAAAGATATGTTGTGTTCAAAACTTTGTTGCTGGGGGGGTGTGGCTAGCGCCCGAGGGTAATGGCGGCTAATCCTTGACTCTCCGTAGCAGCGGCGATGACGGCGAGCCTAACGCGGCACTCACCGCTTGCAGGAGCCTCGGGATGACTGCCTGACTTCCTCTGACTAGCCGGTGAGCGAAGAGCTGCTTTTTGAAACGTTTGTGGGCATGTAAGCAGCATTTCGATTTATCTTTCCTACGGAGCGGTTCTGTGACCAGAACGCCCGCCATCTTAGATACCCGCTTCATGCAGTATTTCACCTCAGCGCGCTGCCAGCTGATTTCACCCTCTAAATTTGGCTATGGCTTCCATTTAAACGTCAAAATTGATTGTGCCTAATTGTTTTATGCGCAGCAACAATTTTATGGATACCTATGCTGTTTTTGAGGGGTGCTTCGGATATTTCCTCGCCAGGGAAGGATTACCTGACACCTTGAGGAATCTTTATCACAATGAGGGGACAACCTCTATTCTATTAAGCAAGTGATTAATGGCAATGGTTTTCTATTTGAAACATTTTCTGGAGCACAGGTTTTGAAGTTTGAAAGTATAAATATCTTCAACTCTGCGCTTTCCTCACATGAAATGTTGATGGTTGTGCGGCTGGGCTGTCACATGACACTGTTTCTTGGATGAGATCTTGGGGGTCTCTTCTCATTTTACCAAATTCAGCTATTTTCGAGATGTTACTATAAGAATTACTCTGTTGTCAAATAAAAATGATATGTAGGAGTGGAGGAGAAGGAAGAAGGGAAAAGATGGTGCGCACTTAAAGTTGTTCCACATTTTGCGGTGGTGCTTCCATGTTATATAATTGTGGGTTCGTTACCACACATATTCATTTTGTCTGCCTTTAGGTTCTTGGGATGTCGTCTTTATAAAAGAGATATTTGTATCTTTGAATTAAGAGGCATTATACCACTTCTTCCCACCCAAGTGCATGGGCAAGCTAATTAGGGTTCTGTCACATTCATCCACCGGCCACGAAGCTTGTCAACTCGCTACAAGTCTCGCCTTTACTGCACCTCAATGGAAGATTCAGTCAATACCTCACCTAAAGGTACCATGGCTTCCACCACTGCGGCATCCTCTGGCAGTAATAAAGCGTCAAGTAAACGCCTGAAAAAGGACCCTCCATCTCCCCCTAAACAACCTTCCTCAGTGTCCATGGATTTGTTGTTGGAGGAAATAAGAGCTCTCCGCCCATTTGTTGAAGAAACTAATTCTAAAATACAAACTTTATCTGACAGATGGTCAAGCTTGGAAGACAGAGTTACGACAGTGGAGCAGAATATTGAATCTTTATCCTCCTCTCACACTAAAATGGTTGCCCTTCATTCTCAAGTGACTTTGCTCCAGGATCAAGTTGAAAATCTTGAAAATAGGAGTAGACGGAACAACCTACGCATTTATGGTTTGCCGGAGGGTTCGGAGGGATCCGACCCCATCACTTTCTTTAAGTCTTTTCTACCAAAGCTCCTCAAGTTACCACAGGATACTCTTCTAAACATTCAGCGAGCCCACAGACTGGGCCCTGCCCATACAACGTCTTCCTCCACCATGAAGAAACCAAGAGGTTGCATCATCTATTTTTTAGAATACACTGACCTGCTTAAGATTTTATCAGCTGCCAAAGCTATCAATCGTATTACTTGGTCAGGTAATCCTCTATTTTTCTCTCAGGACTACTCAAAGCCCACAGCTGATAGACGCAGAGATTTTCTATCTATGAGACCACAGCTGCGTTCTATGGGTGCGAGATACGGCCTCTTCCATCCATGTCTCTTCAAAGTGACTATCAATAATAAGACTACTACATATGAAGATCCTATAAAATTGAAGAGTTTTCTTAATTCTTGTTGTACGGAGTCTATGGATACGTCCACATTGCATAAATAAGTAACTGGTTTTGTTCAGGTCATACCTGTGCTCTTTTTTCCTTTTATTCTCTCTCTTAAGAAGTTTGTTCCACACTGTTGAAAATTTTCTTTTGGTTAAAAAGTTAAAGATGTTGTTCTCGTTTTTTTTTTTCTCTCTCATCCTTCAGCAGATTGTTTTGAATGATCATTAATCTTTTTTTTTCATTACAGGATTTGTCTCCTCCTTGTACTTCCCTTGTGTTATGCTGCAGTCGGTTCTGCTGTCCTCCCCGCTTCCCTTATGGAGTCTGGATTCGTCATTGTCCCATGTGGACTCATCTCCCCCCACCTCATATATGTCTTGAATTATTTGTAAAGTATGTTATTTGTGTCTTTCTCATCTCATCTTTTGCAAATTTTTTCTCTTTACTTACTTGTACTACTCACCTTTTCTTTCCTTTCTTATTGTCTTTCTTGATTTTCTCTTTATTGCACTTCACATTTTTGCATGTTCATTACTCTTTGCCACTTTCAATTTAACTATTTGTATTATTCTTTCATTATTCAGTTTCTTTTCTTACTTTACTATTCCTTAATCTTTTCACCATCACAGTTATACATGCATTTCCACCTTTACTTCTCATTTCTTCCTTTCAGCTTCATAACCTATATATATAATTGGTTAATTATTTGGTATGATTTCCATTGTCTAGTAACTAATATCGATTGGTGCTTTATATTTGCTTTTATGTTAATCTCATGTCATTAAAACTTATTTCTTGGAGTGTCAAGGGCTTACACTCGCTTATTAAACGACAGAGAGTGTTGTTGCATTTAGCTAAACTAGGAGCAGATATAGCTTGTATACAAGAATCCCACCTATCGGCAGAGGAATCATTAAAATTAAAGAGAGGCTGGGCGGGGGAGGTTTTTTATTCACCAGGGGATGGCAAACGTAATGGACTCTTGACTCCCTGTTCTAAATCCCTCCCTGTTAAATTGCTTTTACAATGCTCTGACGAAGGGGGTAGATGGTTGTTTACCAAATTGTTGTTAGGGAATGCTCCGATCTCTTTACTTAACATATATGCGCCTACTACTGGGGACTCCTCTTTTTGGACATCCCTGGCTCAACAAATTACACTTTGGGGCCGATTCCGATTCGGGCCGGAAATCTCTCCGACCGAGCTGGACCCGGAGAGATTACCGACCGAATCGGACCCGTGCAGCCCGACCGAACGAGTACGATGCGCACGTATGCCATCGGACTCGATTCGGTCGGACTCCCATTGAAGTCAATGGGAGCCTGTCGTACAACGCGTACGCGGGCTCCCATTGACTCAATGGGTGCGAGGCGGACAAGGGCGCCCCCTACAGCGTGTACGCGGCGAAGCGACTCGCGCCATACACGCACAGGTAGGGGGACCCATGGGTCCCCCTGTGTGCGACTCGCGCGGCTACGCGTACAGGGGGTCCGACACGGACCCCCAAAGTACGGCTCCGACTGCTCTTTGGAGCCGGAGTGCGCGGCTCGGTCGGACTGCTCGCGGCGCGCATCGTACTTACCCGGCCGGGGAACGTCTCCATTGCGCGGTGCGAGTCGAGTCCGAGCGAGTCGGTCGGTGCGGTTAGACCCGGGAACGAGTCGGTCGAAGCGGTCGGGACGCCCGGACGAGTCGGTCGGCGATTTCGCATCGTACTCGCTCGCCCGGACGTGCGTACGAATCGTTCGGGAAATAGGGCTCCGAATCGGATCCGGTTAAGCCGAATCAGATTCGGAGTCCTACCGGCCGAGATCGGAATCGGCCCCTTAGTATAGATGATAACTTTATCCTTACAGGTGACTGTAATCAAGTCTTTGATCCCTTCTTAGACCGCAATTCCCAGGTCTCCTTCGTCCCCCACAAGGCACACAAACTTTTCATTCAAGCTATCAAACAGCACAAACTTATAGACGCATGGCGACTATGTAATCCCACTTTAAGGGAATATACATATTATTCCCCTGTTCATCATACCCAATCTCGTATAGATTACTTTTTTATCTCACATAACATCTCTCAGTCATTAATGGCAGCTGATATCGGATCCATCCTAGTTTCCGACCATGCTCCCATCACTCTCCAACTTGACGTTTTGCAGAATCCTACTACACCCCGGAAATGGCGTTTCCACAATGCCTTACTTCTAGTCCCTGTATTTACATCCTCTTTTGTTTAATTTTCTAATGAATATTTTTTATTAAATCAGTCTGACACTTTACCGTTTCATGTGGTATGGGATGCTTTTAAAGCAGCAGCTAGAGACTTCATTATTGGCTATGTCTCTAAAAAACGCAAAAAATCCAAGGATTTCACAAACAACCTCCTTGACAAGATAAAGAGATTGGAGCATTCTTATTATTCTTCGAAATCCAAAGCATGTTTATCTGAACTCATGAAAGCTAAATTTCAGTTTAATAAGACGTCGACAGATAATGCTTCAACATATTTATTAAAATCCAGTGCAAAATTTTATGGGGGTCAGAACAAAGGTACTAGCTAACTATTTGAAAGTCAAACACAACAAACTTAATATAGAATCCATTTTGGATGAGCAACAAACATTGAAATTCAAAGATTTGGATATCCTAAATGAATTCTTTCAATTTTATAAGACCTTGTACGCATCAGAAATTCCTTCTTTGGAGCACCACATTTCTCAATTTTTTTCAGACATTCAGCAGCCTTTCGATGTTCCACCAGATCTTACATTTTTGGAATCCGACCTATCACAAAA
Organism: Calotriton arnoldi; assembly: GCA_963921515.1. NCBI lineage: Eukaryota > Metazoa > Chordata > Amphibia > Caudata > Salamandridae > Calotriton > Calotriton arnoldi. Next base: position 3,934,776 of record CAWUFW010000449.1, read on the forward strand.
AGAACTCATCTTTGCATTACAGACACTTAAGAAAGACAAAGCCCCGGCACCGGATGGTTTCACTGTTGAGTTTTTCTTACATTTTATTCACCTGCTAATTCCCAAACTGCATAATCTTCTAATCTCTTTTTTACACTCAGATAAATCCCTTGGTTCTTTTGCAGATGCCCTAATTTGCCTTATTCCTAAGGAAAGTAAAGACCCAAAACATTGTAAAAATTATCGGCCTATTTCTCTAGTTAATATTGACTATAACATTTTTTCAAAAGCTTTGGCTTTACGCCTAGAGTCTTATCCGCCGGATTTATTAGGAAGGGAACAATCGGGCTTTGTTAAGGGCCATCTTCTTACAGATAATATAATATTTTTTGATGTTTTGTCCAAATCCCCCCACATCCCACATTCCTTAGCAGCAATAGCACTTGACGCTGAAAAAGCATTTGATAGAGTGGAATGGCCTTACCTTTTCTACACACTTAAATGGTTCGGTTTTGGCCCCAAAATTATTTCTTTAATATCAATTCTATACTCTAGCCGACGTGCAGCCGTTTGTGCAAATGGTAATACATCTTCTTATTTCAATTTAGGTAGGGGCGTCAGACAGGGGTGTCCGTTATCTCCTTTCCTTTTCAATCTAGCCTTAGAGCCTTTTCTTTCAAAAATTCGTCAAAAGAATGATATACATGGTCTTGAATTCAAAGACACTAAAATTAAATTGGCAGCTTATGCTGATGATGTTTTATTATTTATTTCACAACCTCAAACCTCGCTCCCCGCATTCTTGCAAGAGGTTGACTCCTTTGCTGCTGTGTCTGGCTATAAATGAAATAGAGACAAATGTGAAATCTTACCTTTAACAAAATATACTTTCAAAGAAGAGTTCCTTATCTCAGGTTTTGCTTGGAGCCCCCAACAGATTAAATACCTAGGTTTACATTTTACCCCCTCTATCTTAGGCACAGTCTCTCGTTGTATGGAAAACTGCTTACAGAAATTGGCTTCCTTATCCGCCAGATGGCACCCTCTGTATTTGTCCTGGTGGGGCCGTTTAGATGATGATGTCCCCTATAGTCCTTTTCACAATTTCTAACATTCCAGTTTCCATTCCCCTAAAAACTTTTACAAAAATTAACTCTATATTATCTTCTTTTTTATGGAACAACAAAAAGTCACGTATGTCTCTATCAAAATTAATTCGTCCAAAGACGGAGGGCGGTGTTAATTTCCCTGATTTTCTTGCATATCACAAATCTTTTTTACTCCGCCAGGCATCTAGGTGCTTAGCAGATTCCACCGTACATTTTCCCTTATGGGCTGAACTTGAATGATCTTTTATTTCCCCTTTTCATTTCAAGAATATTTATCTTTTACCCGCAAACCACAATCTATATCCACTCCCATACTTAAACATACATCAAAAATTTTAAATCCCAAATTTCCTTTGGGACCTATGAATTGGACCTCCTTTTCTAATTTCACAATTTGGTACAATAATATGATCCTGATCGTGATAAACCTTTATATTGGAAATCCTGGAGGAAAAAAGGTCTAATATGGATATATCAACTATACATACAAAAGGAGATTATGCCCTTTTCGCAAGCTAGCAGACTTTTTGATCTTCCTACATCTTACCTCCCTAAATATCTCCTTTTGAAACAGGCCATTTTGGACGCTCATGCCAAATATACGTTACCAGATTCTCTCAATACTCATACATCTTCCTCAAATAATACTAACCTACACACTCTCCTACGACTTAATCCCAAAGCTTCTGTTATTTATAAATACGTACATACTCCAGTTACGCCACAAGATAAAACTAAGGTGGAACTATCACGGGAACATGACTTAGAGGTCTGCTGGCCCACAACACTGTGGAATAAGATATGGACTAAAATTAGAAAGTCCTCTAGAGCAACTAACACTACACAGACACTTTTCTTTGTCTATAACGGACTTTTACTATCTCCGACTGCTCTAAGTGCAAGACACGCTGAACTTTCAGATACTTGCTGGACATGTCTTCGCCCTCATGCGGATCTATACCACTTACTCTTTACATGTCCGATTGTCCACAATTTTTGGAGAAAGGTTTGGACTCAAATCAATTTAATTTTTGGTTCCAATCATACTTTTTCCGTTTCTCACATTTTCCTAGGAAGTTTATCCCATATTTGGGCGGAATCTAACTCTATCACTAACATTATAGATGTGCTAATAGCAGTGGCTTTACAGCAAATAACCAAAAATTGGAAAGACTTCTCCAAATTATATCAAGCATGGTGGTATGCTGTGTGTTACAATCATAGATTAGACACAACTTTTGTTTATCCCGTCCACATGGCAACGAAGCGTTCAAACTTGTGGTCACCTATCACACTGTTTATTGATGCTAGTGCCAAACGCTTCTTCTCCCCCAATCCAGCTCAACAAGAGGTCTCTAAACCCCCTTGACTTTCCTCAAATTGATGTTATAGCAATGGGTTATTATATAGCTTATATTATTATTTGTATATGAATTATAATCTTTTTTTTCTTTGCACCGTTTACCTTGCATACCCTTATAATTTTTTATCTATTTTAGGATATGTTACCATGTTTTATACATTTAATAATTTTGTCTCTGAATTTTATTCCCATATATGAAATGCATTGTTGTTTTTCATTATCCTATGTATTGTCATTTTGAATTCTCTCAATAAACTTACTTTTGAACTGAAAAAAAAAATGTTTGTTGCTGGACACCTTGTTACACGGTTTGCGCTTAAACATTGCCTGGTGCTTAAAAACGATTGAACTTGAAATTGGACTCAGTGTGTTGTGCGTTTCGGACATTTTTGGGATATAGGTGCATTGCCGTAAGAACAATACTTGTGATTATATATACTCTGAGACCTTTCTCTAAGGTGCTCGGAACAGTTATGCATCATTATGTTTTTGTTTTGAATTCTGTTATTCTTTATGTTGAAAGTTGTATTATATTGGGCATACATGATTGCCGAGTGCTTCCTAAAGCCTCAGACCAAAAGCAGTGAAGCCTAATACATGTCAGTGACCCTAGCATCTGCTCGATCTGAATGAGAACAATTGTCCCCAATGCGTATCAGCCTAATCTGAGGAGAGTAGATGAAAGACCTCTGCTAAGGGGTCAGGTGATTGCATGAATGTTCTTATCCCTGTTCATTAAACACACACTGTAGGCCTCTCTCTAAGTATGTCACTAATTCCAGCCTTTTGTTCCTTACTACCAGAACATGCAGTTTGACAGAACACAGACAGTGACCCATTGCATTCCTAAGAACCGGATGCCCCACTAGACCAGGTGACAAGGCGAGCAGTCTCTCTCTCTTTTTTCTCCTCCAATGCCCCTTCCCTTTTGGGACAACTACTGAGGCTCCTAAGACCTAACCCAGAAGTCTCGAATGGTGTCCTAGGAGGTAGGGGGGCATTCGTTCCCCCTGCAGGTGTCCTGCTTTTGAGGTGAGTGGTCTCGACAGCAGCATTATGAGCAATTAGCAATGCCGGTTCCCTCTGTAAGTGGGGAGCTGGCTGGGGCTGCAGGGGCATTTCGGCTTCCTCCACAGCCCCCAATGACATTATGGTGGGTGCCGTGGGTGGGCACCAGGGTACCTGCCTTTTGGTTGTGCCAGGCCCCATGGGATGGGATCCCTGAGGCTGAAGTCAGCTGGTAGAGGGTGCTGTGTGCCCCCGCCCCATAAAAATGCTGCCAGGCCATGGGGGATGTGGTTCCTGGGGCTGAAATTGGCCCGGGGAGGGGGCCAAGTGCCCCTCTCCCCATAGAAATTTTGCCGGGCGTCATAGAATGGGGTCAGGGAGGAGGACTCCATGCCCCTCTCCCTGCAAAATGCAGCCAGGCCCCAGAGGATGGAGTCCCCGGGGCTGAAATTGGCCCTGGGAGAGAGGTCTTGTGCCCCTCTCACCCTAAAAATTCTGCAGGGCCCTGGGGGATAGGGTCCGTGGGCAATATCGGCCAAGGGAGGGAGCCTCATGTGCCCCCTCCCCTCAAAATGCTTCCGGGCCCCAGGGGCTGGGGTTCCTGGGGCCAAAATCAGCCCAGGGAGAGGTGGCCACATGTGCCCCCCCTCAAAATGCTGATGGGCCCGGGGATGGGCTCCCCATTGCCGAAATCAGCCCGGTGAGGGGGGCCCATGGCCCCCTCCTATTTTAATATAGGCCCTGGGGATGGGGAAACACAAGGCCTAAAGAGGCTCGGGAAGGGAGCCACATGGCCCTCCTCCCCTTTATATTTAGTAATGGCCCTGGGTCTGATATCGGCTCAGGGAGGAGGGCCGTGGGGACCCTTCCCCTTTTAATATAGACCCTGGGGGATGGGGTCCCCACGACCTAACAAGTCTCGGGGAGGGGGGTCATGCAGCCCCCCTCCCCCTTAATTAAAAAAAAGGCCCTGGGGTGAAGTACCCAGGGCCTAATGAGGCTCAGGGAGGGGGACATGTGGCCCCCTCCCCTTAATTTAAAAAAATGCCCTAGGGGATGGGGTCCCCAGAGCCCAATGAGGCTCAAGGAGGGGGGCCATGTAGCCCTCGCCCCCCTTTAAAATAAGAAAGGCCCTGAAGGATGGGGTCCCCACGGCCTAATAAGGCTTAAGGAGAGGGGTTGCACTGCCCTGTCCCCTTTAAATAAATGGCCCGGGGTCCCTAGGCCCTGTGGCCAACCCCAGCTGTGCACAGCAGAAGGTAATGTTCAGTGTGGGGTTGGCTGTCTTTGGGGGATGGCCACAGGGCCTGGTCACTGGGCAGGCCTTGAGGCCGTCCGCCCACCGCACACAAGCGAAGGCTGTGTGCAGGGTGGGGATGGCTTTACGCACAGAGTAGGCAGCATGGCTGGCCAAAAACCTAGAAATTCAATGAAAAACCAAAGGTCAAAGTAACGTTAAGGTTAGGTGTGATAAGAAGATGTTTTTTTTTTAAACTTAGAAATTCACTGGAAAAAAACAAAGGTTAATGGACTGTTATAGCTAGGTGAATTTGTCAGTGACAACATTAGCGTTTTGAACTAAAATAAACACAGAATGTCACAAGGTATAGTTAGCAGTGCTAACTATAACTTGCGCCCCTGCCATGCACTGCTTATGACCTCACATATGACATCACTCATTACATGTTCTATGACATCATTTATGACATCAGTGAAGACATCTCAAATGACGTCAGACAACTCACCATAATCAAAGATCAACGCCTAGCTCACAAGGAGACCTTTGCCACTAGTGCATCCACTGGTGCATCAAATGTATGGAAGGCAGGGTGTTACTCCAAGTGGGTGCAATGGTTTTTTCACCTGCGAACTCTCAAAGTGGAAGTTTATTCATGTAAAACAAAAACTTAGTGACACTGACATTTATTGAGTTTTCTCCATGCAGGTCCACCATCCCTTGTGTGGAAGTCCTGCGCGGGAAAAACTAGTGATGGATGCCCAAACCTAAATGGTTCAGGATAACCACCACTGTGAACTAGTAGTCATGTGGTGGTTGTGATGCCAGTTCATGGGTTTCTGAAGGCTGTGCCACCATTGGAAACCCTTTCGTTCCCCACATCTAAATGGTGTTAGTGAACCATGAGATTTGCTGATGTGGTATCCACCATATTTTGGTAGATGACGTGCATCCTCAAAACTCTAATTGAGGCCATTGGTGCTTGTAATTTTTCAGATTTGTCAGGTATTGGTATAAATTCGGGCTACTTTCTTTTTCACTTTGAAGTTTTCAAACACATAAAAAGGCGCCAGCATTTCAGTTGCAAAAATAAAACCCAAACAATATGAATAAACTCATCCAACTGACCAATGTAAATTCAGTTTTTCATAGAGTTGTTTCATTTGCCATATGTGCTACATACTAACTTACATTACCAGTCATGACGTTGCTTAGGTGATAGAACTAGAAGGGATGTTTACTGAAACAAACCCCTTTGATCAGGTTGGTCATTGGTTGTGTTTCTCTCGAATTTGAAGGGCTAATCATGAGAACCATATCACTTTGAAGATCTTCTCCAGATCACCCAACCATTTGGCGAGTAAATTCACCATTGTAACCATTCCACACAACCTTTTCAGATAATTTGGGAGTGCTTTTGTTTAGGTAGTAAGCCTCTTTTTTTGATCATCATTGCTGCTTGTGAAACTTTTCAAATTCCGAGTATTCGATCATGCTGAATAGTCCACCTAGCCGTATAGTGGTGCATAAGGGTGAATTAGTTAGTGAAGCAATGGAGTACCTAGAAGGTTTGGAGTATTGGGCACTTTCTGAGAATGTGTACCAGTTCATCCTCGTCGTATTTATATTTCCAGTAGGTTGCTTCTGGCAAAAGACCTGTTCTGAAGAGCATGGTAGAAGTCCAGTAGAAATTATGCAATATTTTCTACAGGTTTGATGTGTGCTTCCTTTACATTACTATTAATGCTATTAATTCATCTATCCCATTGCCCAGTCCATATTTACAGTTCAAAACCTATTCAACATCCTCAATCACTGGGTCTGATAAGGCCTATGATATCAAGGAAAAGCATAGTGCATAAACAATATATGATAGTCCCCAAATGAGTGAGATCTTGGCTATTGAAGTCAATTTATTAAGTTTTTTTTTAATTTATCAAGAGTGATTTTTAAGAAGGAAACTGTGCTATATGGGTTTCAATGTTTATGTGTTTTGGCTTGTTGATATTTATTTGGTAATGTCTCAAAAGTGACATTAGATGTCCTTGCGGAAGTACAATTGATATGCTTTTTATCTTCTTGAACCTCTAAGTCTATGACAAGAAGGGCATGTTATTCATATTTATTATTAATTTCCTTTAGATCCATGGGAGTGCTTCTTGATGTGTATGAGAACAGACTGCAATCAGTTTGGGGCTCTTTGCCAGCCATGCTGAGATGGAGGATAGGGTGAAGTTTCTTCTTGGTTTTGGGAGCATGTACAATCATTAGGACTCCTGGGTTGCCGCAGTGCTAGCCTTAAGTCTTTACTACGTGGGCCATGTTGGAATTTCAGGAACCAAAGCACTAGTTGAGACAGCTTGATACCCAAAAAACATTTACATGTCAAGGAGTCATATGCTTCCCATTTCTGCCCATCCCTGTGTGAGCATACAGTCAGGGTTTTCCCAGTTTGTGTGAACGTTATTCCTCATAAAGTGGTGTATTTTTGAAACCCTGGGGAGGTGGGGGGGGGACACCGATCCAGCAGTGGTTTGATACCAAGTACATTGGTACCATTTTTATGTCTGATGCTTCACAGCTTTATCTTTCTGCAAGAGCTCATTTAATGAAGAAAAAACAATATATTGAGAGAGCTAATCGGTTAGCCGCCTTCAGGCCACACATTGTTAGTCTCATTCACATTGGTGCTGGAGCAACAAACAGCATTGTAACTCCTAGTGTATGTAATGTAAAAGTGCCATCACGCTTGTCTTCCACCTTCCCTCACAAGACTATAACCTGAACTTAACAACCATGTTTCTGTTTTTATCTCAGTACTGTTTATACCTAACATATTAACCTCTTCTCATGTTTCATAATTTATGTATTACTGAAGACAACAACAATTGTAAAATTTAAAAATGAGAGCAAGAGAACCTACTCAACAATTGGCTATATTCTTATCTGTTTGATGGATGTAAAAAGCTTGGAAGATTCCTTTTCTGGAAATATTAAAAGTAATTTTATTAAAAAACTAAAGTACTGGGTTAGGTTTCACCACATGGTGCTGATCACCATGAGATCATATGAATGCCGTAAAATAATCCAAATATGGCTACTGCTTCCGTCATATTATAATGTTTCAAACGTTAATGCAATTGATTGATTTTGTCAGCAACTAGTAAACTATGACCACTGTCCGAGTACGTTTTCCTCTCCTTCTGGAGGAGTTAGCAATGCTAGTTTGTCTTTCTCTTTGTATGAGAATGAATTACATTCCTTGTCATCAAGCAACGCCCCGCCCCGTCTAAGTCTCATAGAAGTCAAACCAGACAGAGTATGCTGAGAAGCAATGGCTGAGGTACCCCACAACACCTACCCTAGCAGAACTCTGACAGTAGATTACCCGGCAGAGAGGTGTTCACTGTTTATAGTGAAGCTGGAAGGCTTGACTCTGAGAGTTGAAGGAGCTGTTGGAATCTGTGGTAGGGTCCCAACCAAGCTTCAGAACTCAACTACTTCCATGAAAGTGGGGCCTGCTGTGGTTAAAATGCACTTGTGTGGCGAGAGGGTAGTATGCGGATAGGTGTCAGTGAGGTGCAATCATTGTGACTGTATATGGGAAGATATTTCTGAAGATAAGGAAGGTTTTCAAGTACTTCTTTAAGTATGTGTTGCAATGAACACTATGCACTTTATAGCAAAACATTGCCCTCCTGGGGCTGTATTGCACTAAAGGTGCATTATCATTAATGCGCCGGGTACACCTTTTAAAAGGTGCGCCCTGCGCAAGCAATGAAAATGCGCTGTACTATCATGAATACGCTGCCCTCAGGGCAGCCATGAACTCCTGCTGCACCCAGGGCAGCCATGAACTCCTGCTGCCCCCAGGGCAGAACAGTCATGTGAAAAATGGAACGGCTGCTTTAAAACCGCTCTGTGTTTCCACAGTGCAGGCAACAACCCGCCTGCAATTTTGAAGGGGATTAGAGATCCCCTTGCAGGCAGGTGCAGTCTGTGACTGCACCCGCCTGCAAGGGGATGTCTGGGGGGTCCATGGGACCCCCTTTCCCCCTGCCAGAGGGCTGCACCTTTTAGGTGGCACACTATCAGTGCGCCTCCTGAGGGCTTCTTTGCCTCTGCGCCCACATTACGGCGCGGGCACAGAGACAAAGGGATGTCTTAATTTGCATGAGGTACACCCCCATGCAAATGAGGGAACACCCTCTGAAGATAGCGCTGGCGCTTTATGTGCGCCAGTGCTATCGGTATTACAGAAGGTGCCGCAAAAATGTCTGTGGCCCTTCTGTAACACCAAAGTGCCCCAGGGGCACGTAAAGAGGGCACAAATGCCTGTTGCGCACCCGGGGAACTTTGTGTAATATGGTCCCTGAGCTCTCAAGTTGCTGGAAGTCAGTGATGAGTAGGCCTGGGCGGAAAACTACGCTACGCTCGCGTAGTTTGCGAAGTTTGCGCTACTTCGCACTACGCGAATTGCACGTAGCACAGTGCGAACACGCGTAGCGTAGTGCAGCGGTCATTTTTTGCTTGCTCGCGGTCCTCAACGTCAAGTTGGCAACCGCGAGCAAGCAAAATGACATCCTGGCGAGACTTTTTCTCGTTCGCGATCAGCAACATCAAGTTGCCGATCGCGAGCGTGGAAAATAAACCTCCCGGCGAGATTCTCAACGCGGGAGGTCAGGTTTCTCATTGCGAGTGGTCGCGTATGCTCGCGACCGCTCGCGATGAGAAACTACCAGTCCGCGTTGAGAAAGCTGCCGCTCGAGTAAAAATCTACTCGAGCGGCAGTAAAAGACAGCTCGCACTGTGCAAGATGCCGTTTTCAATGATTGCACAGTGCGGACAAGCATCCGGCACTGTGCAATCATTGCGAACACGCACTACGCAGTTCGCGTAGTGCTACGCGTAGCTCGCGTAGTGCGAACTGCACTTTGCGTAGCTTCGCAAAGCGTTACTTCGCGAACTACGCCCAGGGTTAGTGATGAGTAGCTTTTCTACTGCCACTGATAATCTTTTTTTTAATTATTTTATTTATTTATTGTATAAGTTAATTAAAACCTTTACAATATTTGCTCGACGACATAATTCATAAAAATAAAACCACAGTTTCATCGTAATTAGTTTCCAACAGTAAAAAGCTATGGTACAATTTATGTTATCTACGCAACGTATTCCATTCTAACTAATTTGTGCAGTACTTCTGCGGAATATCTGTTCATTCAATATGCATTAAGCAGACCTTGATTTCCCGGTTTTAACAGTCTCGTAAAGTGCCTGGTGCATTGTGCTTGAAGAAAAATGTACCATTAGATTGCATATATTGTAAAATAACTAAAAAGTTTTTTTGTTTTCTTTTATTAAAAGGTTTTGACCTGATGTGTCTGCCTCGTCGTTGGAGTTATGGCGGAATAAGTACCGAAGTTCCACAAAGTGCCTGATGCCCGGTACTTGATGAGAAGTTGTTTTTTGATCTATTTATAAGGAAGACTACCATGCCTTAAACGCGACTTTTTGCGTTGTGCGTTTCCTGTTAGAGGGAGCCGGTTCTGGGAAATGGCGAGCCTTCGTTCGAAAAGCTGCTTATTATGCACCAGATCTCTTCATTTTTTCCTCTTCCATCCCCATGAATTGTACGAACTGGCACGCCAGCTGTACATCTCCTCCTCCAAGGCATCCTTCACTGCTTGTCTGCAGGATCTTATCCTCCTGTTGTTAAAGATAGATTTCAGAAGCAGTCGTCGTTCAAGATCCAATTCTCGACAGATGCATAGTAGATGAATGATGCTCTCTTCTGCTTTCCCGCATAGACGGCACTTGGTTGATTCCGATAATCGCTTCCATGGTGGGAGGTGCGGCAGGACTGGAAGGATACCCATTCGGGACTGTAAATATATTTCCTTTGTTTTCCTATTGAAGCCGACGCCTAGATAGTTTTGCGGGAGGGGTCTTGTATAACTCTGCAGCACGCACCATCCATGGGCCCTTTCCCTGAGCGTTCTTTGTCCTCTACTACTGACAGCCTTTTCACTGTCTTATTTATCAGTAACTTGAAGCTGTTATGTGTTCCCAAGGCCGCCCAGAGCTCCTTCAGGCCTAGGCAGTTTATAGATGCTGTCAGATAGTCTCTCGCTGCGCAAACCTTGCTTGTATTTATCTCATTCCATAGGTGGAAGTTCAGAGAACTTTGCTCGGACCTTCTGATCCTATGCCAGCATTTCACATAGGTGCCATTGCGGGCTGTTTTTTGCGACTGTAGACCGAACTCCAGTCTAATTTGTGCGGGTGATACATAATTTGGGAGGCTAAAAATTATTCTTGCTGATCTTGACAGGGTACGGTCCAGAATATCCGCATCTCTTCCCCTGAGGCACTCGCTCCCGTAGGTGATGGCTGGGATTAGCTTTGCTTGTAAGACCTGTAGTAGTGGGCTGAAGCTTGGGCCGGCGGTTTTAAGTTTGAGGGATTTTAAAGCTACCGCTATTGAGTTACCTCTCCGCTTTATGGCCTCTTTTTGTGATTTGAAAGTGCCCTTGTTGTTGATCGTCACCCCTAGATACTTGTATTTGTCCACAACTTCCATGGGTGCACCTGCCAGATACCAGTGATAGCCGGATGTGTTCTTTTTCGGGTTAAGACGCACGACCTTCGACTTATCTAAGTTAATCATTCGGCCGTTAGATGCTGCATGACTGATGATTGTGTCTAGCAGGTGCTGAAGGCCAATTGGAGTTTGGCTAATCAGCACGACGTCGTCAGCGTACAATAAGATGGAGAGTGACAGCCCCCCCCAGCCTGGGAGCGTGTGAGTTGCTGATGTTTAATTCCGATGAAAGGTCTGCCATGAACAGATTAAAAAGTGTCGGAGCCAGCACACACACCCCTGTTTCAGACCCCTCGTTGTTGGTATTTTCCCAGACAGGAATTTGCCGGTTCCTAACTTTACTTGGACCCACGTGTTGGAATGTAAGAGGATTATCTGCTTTAGTAGTGCGGCTGGGATTTTCATCTTCTTTAGTTTGGCCCATAGTTTGTTCCTGTCAATGCTGTCGAAAGCTGCAGAGTAATCGATAAAACAAAGAAAGAGGGGGAGTTTTGCTACTTTAACGCCGTCCATCAGTAGCGTCAGGGCAAGTAAGTTTGTGATGGTTCCTGTGCCTTTACAGAAGCATGTCTGGTTGATGGAAATAAGCGATTTTTCATTTGCCCAAGCTGTCAGGTCGTCCAGGAGGAGTCCAGCATAGTATTTTGCCTCGATGTCAATTAAGGTTACAAGCCGGTAACTGGTTGCTTTGTTCTTATCTCCCTTCTTATAAATTGGGGATATTATGGAGCCTTTCCAGGAGTCTGGTATAATGCCCCTGCCTCCTATTTCTTCAAACAATAGTAATAGTACGGCCGCCCAATAGTCTGGGTCAGTTTTGAATAGGATTGGGGGGATCCCGTTAGGGCCTGGTGTGCCCTCCGGCTTACCTTTGGCTATCCGGACTTTGATCTGCAAAATCGTGAATTGAAGGAGGCTTGTTTGTGTTGTGCTGGTGTTTCCATAGGGACTTCCCTCATCGGACTGACAAGGCCCCGACTTTCCTGTAGAGGGGCTTTCCTCTTTTAAGTTGAAGTGATCCAAGAGGTGGGCTGCCCAGGTTTCCTCCGTTAAGTGAGAATTGATACCTTGAACGTTGGAGTTTTCTAGGCTATTAATTGTGCACCAAAATCTTGTGCTTCGGTCTGTCTCCGCGTCATACAAAAGCTTGGCCCACAGGGTGTCTTCCGCTTCCCTTTTTACTTGCCAGATAGCTTTTTTCTTTGTTGAATTTTAACTGACCTAGGGCTTTCTGTAGTGTGATTTCATTTCCCCTTTGTCTGAGCCTTCGTAGAGTTTTGTTTATATCTTTATTGAGGGCCCTCAGATTCAGTATCTTAGAATTATGGAGATAGTCGATCTGATTTTCCGACCGCGGGCTTGCGAGCTGAGTTTTAGGCGTTCTCCTACGGGTTAAGGGGCCGCACGTTCTTATGGCGTGCTGATCCCCTAATTTTTTGGTCAGGGTTTCCCAGCGGGTTCTCACGTTGCTATGTGCCTCTTCTTGATTGTCCCAAATTGACTTTGCTAGGGCTTGCAGTTTGTCTGGTTGGCTGATTTTACAAGTTAGCCTTCTAAAGCTCACGGTGTGAATGGAGGCTGGATCCTCCTCTGGCTGATCCAGGGGCAGCCCTTGTATGCTCATAGAGATTTCCTGGGGCAGGTGGTCGCTATGCTCTTTTGTTCCGATCTGGAAACTTGTAATCCTACTGAACAGTTGTAAAGTAACAAAAGTGTAATCTATTATAGAGCTTGCCGTAGCTTTATGATATGTCTCCGCGGGAGGCTGATCTCCCGGAAAGCGACCGTTTAGTGCCACGAGGTTTAAGTGCTCCATGTCCCGTATGAAGTTCCTGGTAAGAGCTGACTGATGTGTCTTTTTGCCCTGTTCCTGGCTGGGAATCATCCAGGCCATGAATTGTTCCTCCAGGTCCTTGTCCCTTTTTTGCGGCCCCAATAAATGCATGTTAAAGTCGCCAGTCAGCAGAAGGTTGGTCGTTGATTCTTCCGAAAATAATCTAGTTATTTCCGAGCCCACCATTTTGGCTCCTCTGGCTTTGTCGCGTGGATGTATGTATGCATTTAGCACTATAATTTGTTGTTTAGTGTTGCCGTCCCCTAAATCCACTGCGAGAAATTTGATCCCTTGTGTTGGGGTTAGGATGGAATCTACATCTCTTGTCTCCCTTATAGTACTGATTGATGAGTAGATAGATAGGCCGCCCTTTGGGTGCCCAAATTTGGCTCCTTTGGTTGCTGGTAGATGATGGGTTTTGTAACCAAGTAGGTGCCGGGGTTCTTCCAACCAAGTCTCCTGCATTAGGATAAGGTCGAAGCCTTGGATATAAAAAAGAAATTCTATGTCCGATACCTTACTTCCTAAGCCGTTTACATTCCAGGAGCAGATTCGGAGTTGCGGGCCGCCGGCAGGGTATTGTTTGGTACTGAGTCAAGCGCTCTCTCCTTGTATATTTATCGTCCTGGCTAAGCAGGTCTAGTCATCCTGTGGAGTTACTCGGTCCTGACCTTTCCCTACAAGTGGTGATACATCCGAGCTACGGGCCCCTCTAAGGACTGATTGGGCGTGCCTGGCCTGTGTGTGACCTGATTGATCAAGACTATTTGATATCAAAGGTTCTGGATGGCCTGGTTGTTGATGTAAGAGAATTTTGATTCCCCAAGCTTTTAGTTGGGCCTCCTCCGCCAGAATCCTCCTTGCTATTTCCTCTGAGGCCCAGGTTGCCTTGGTCGTTTCTCTACTTGACAGTTCTTTGATGGTTTTGAACTCAATTCCGTCAAGATCTAATGAGCTAATATCTGCCAGGCTCCTGATTGATTGAATAAGACGCAGGGTATTCCCTCTGTTGAGGATGTCCCCTCGGCCTCTCGACTTAAATTCGGGGATGAATAGAATTGAGCGGCTTTTTTGATTTATAATATTGGTGGTTAGACGCTTTTTCCGGTTAGCCTGGCCCATTTGAAGGGGAAGATTGAAAAGACTAGCTGCACCCTCAACAACCTGCTTGAGGCAGGCAGGGACTTTAATTGGGGCGGGTAAGTGTGCCTGTGTGTTGTTGATTAAGCAAGCCGGATTGCTGTTGCTCACGGTCGTTGTGCTTTTGCCTCCCGTTGTGTGTTCTTGCTTGGGCGGTTCTCCCCCAGGACTTTCCACCTCAAGTTCTGAAGTCCCCAGGGGAATTGTCGTGGTTGAATGGCCCGCTTTGTTATCTGTCTCTGGCGACAGGAGTTCGGATGTAAGGATGTTGACTGGGCTTTTCGTCCAGTGCTCCGGTCTGTCTAAATGGAAGTAGTCCGTTATAATCTTCTTCCTCTTTCTCCCTTTCCTCCTCTGCTTACAGCTGTGGGCCCGATTCTCCTTACATTGTCCAATTTTCAGGCCTTGTAGTTTGGCAGCGTGTGTTATCGATTGTTCACCTTCTGACTGTTGCGTATGATGGCTTTGTTCTAAATCACCACACACTTCTTTTACGTTGCCATTTTTGCTAAGCATTTCTGCCCAGGACATCTCGATTAACTGATCCTCTGTGGTGTTGGATGTGCTGGACCGTGTGTTTCTTGGGTGGATAGTGGTCCTAGAGTCCTTATGGGAGACCTTTGAAGGGGTATTACCCCTGTTCCTGTTCTCGCGTGCCACTGCTCCGCCAGTGGTTCTCTCTATATTGCCGTTTGTGTGGGTATCTTGAGCGTTTGTGCTGGCTTTATTCGTTAAATTCCTGATATCACTCACCAATTCCCCCATCGCTGCCGGAAGTGTGGACAGTTTGTCTACTATGGCGAAGCAGGTGCAGTGTGTTTGCGTTAATTGTGTTTCTTCCTGAACCCTGTGAATCAGTTTTGTCATGTCCGTGAGTCTGTGATCGATGTTTGCGACATGAGTGGCAACTGAATTAAGAATGGTTAATTGAATGTCCATTTTTTCAGAGTGAAACTGCATTGCTGGATAGCTGCATAGTGTCCAATAGGGATGACCAAAGTCTTCCTGTGTCTGACCGGTCCATTTCCTTAGGACAGCTTCGTTGCCCACTGGAGTTCTTGGGCTGCCTAGTGCTAGGAGTGTTTAAGGGGTCGTGCCACTCTGGTTCGAACCTTGTGTCAAGCCCACTGCTAGCTGGATCTGGGCTTGACACCTCTGTTTCTCCCCATTCTTGTGCCAAGGTGCTTCCTGGTGGGCTGTTGGGAAGTCAGTTGGGCTCTGTGCCTAGCGATTCAATTTTAAGATATGTTGTAGCATCCAGCTTATAGTGCTGGGTTTCTCTGTTATCTTCGCCTCGTCCTTCCCCCGCTCCTCCAGGACTGCTTGAGGTCTGCAGGGCATCCTGGTCTGACCCCAAAATGGGGTGACTTTGTTCTGAAGCTACCTGTCCCGCTTGTGAGTGAATAAGCTCTTTGGTCGTTGATTTTTGTTCTTCTCTTATCGTAGTGCACTGGACTGTGGTTTCTGATGGCACTTTGATGGCCTCCTTGTTAGTTGTTGAGGAGAGGATGGCCGTGGTGGTGGTCATGTCCCCTTTATTAGGATTTTGCATATCTCTAGGGGTTATTTCTTCTCTTCTTGGCAATACTATAATAGAAGGTTCGAGTGGTAGGCCAATTCTTGGCTCAGGCGGAATGCCAAGGACTCTTGATGGTGCCTGGTTTGATCCAAGGTGTACGCCCCTTAAAGGGGATATTAAAGGAGCTGTGTGGTCTTCCTTTAGTGCGCCAACCTTCATTGTTTTTGGAGTTGACCCTTCTTGGGGGCCGTCCGGGCATGGAGTAGTCATTCCCCCTTTCTCACCCTTGTCAGGTTCTATCTTCTCTGTATTGTGGCTTAAATGATGTACTGTCGCTGGACAAAGGGGGGAGGGGAGGTCGCTCAAGCTTTCGTTACTGGAACATAGCACTGCCCCTGCGTCTTTTAGGAATGAAAATTTCGTGTACATATTTGGCTGGAAGCTGGAGGCTGCCTTTAGCCCTTCCAGAGATCTGAGTTCGGACGTCGTCCACGACCACCAGTCTCTGGTGGTGCAGTGTGCTCTCTTCCATTATCTGCTTTTCGTTGCTGGAGATCTCACTGAGACCTTTGCTCTTCTTTTTCCTCTTGCTGAGTATGGATGTAACCGACCGTCTCTCTTTTTCCAGATCTCTTGCAACCCGTATGCCTCCTTAAGTTTGGATAGCCCTTGAGTGTTTCCCGTCTATTTTTAGTTCATTTTTTTTTTTTAGGTTCTTTTTACGTTCTCTCTGCGTTCAGTTTGAGTACTGTTGCTTCCCCTGTCCCTTCCTTCTTGACGGGTGTTAATTTTGTTTGTTGTGTTATTTATTCTCCCTTTTGTTGCTGGCCTCTGTTGTCTCCCTTTTGTTGCTGGCCTCTGTTGCGGTAGGGCTATAGACCGTGTTGCGCCTCTAGCGGTTTGAGGCTGCACTCTATCCGTCTCTGCCTGCCGCTCATCCGCCCCCTTTATTGACCCAACTTGATCCAACTTGATCTTGATCTTTTTTCCTCGTTCTCTGGTTATTACACTACCACTATTTTGCGCTGTCTTCTTTCGGCGCTTAATTTTCCCAAGATTTCCCAGGATTTCCCAGTTTCCTAGTTTCCCTCCGGTATTTGAGCGATGTTTGCGGGCTTTAGTTACGGAAACCAGAATCCAGAGATTACCAGTTGCCGCTTGCTGGGAGCTCGCTATGCTGGTTCTGCTACTGCCCGACTGCTGCTTGGTGGTTACTAGCGGGCGTCCTGGAGGCTCTTGACTACTAACTTGTCACCTCCTTACACCTCCTTACTCCCCCTTACTCCTTACTCCCCCTAAGGCTGTTTCAGCTGTTATACTGTTATAGTGGGTGGCTGGACTAATCCAACTAATCCGAAGTACTGGTGTCCAAGTTCTAACAGTACTGCTGGACCTTGTGGCTGGAACCAGAGGGCTGGGACAGAAAGAGGGGGAACGCCAGGCTATGCTATCCCTGGTGCCCCCTGCTCCTCCCTTGCCCCTCCTTGGTTGATGCCGAGGGGCTCCCTGGGGGCGACCTGCCCTCCTGCAGTGCCCTCCTACTGCTGCCGACCTGCTGCTTCTTGCTTACTGCAGCGACCCCCTCCCTACTTCTCCTGAGGCTGGGGTGCTGATGTGCAGTCACTGGGGAGGCTTGAGGGGCCAGGCGAGCAGGGTTCTCTGGCAGATCCGCAAGCCGCACCCAACCTAGTTGGGCTGCTTCCGCGGGTCCACCGGGCTCACACTCCGCCGCCTCCTGCTATTGGCGGCAGCGCTCGCCGCCCTCCAAGTGCCTCCTTACCTCCTTGCCGCCGCCTTGTGAGGGACCGTGGCTGCGAACCTGCAACCAGGAGCCGGGTGGCGCCAGAATGTGGACGTAATCAGCTCAAAAAGCAAAGAACAGCACGGAGGGTGTCGGACGCGGAGGCGGAGGACAGGAGGCTCCCTCGGCTCAGCTCAGCTCCGCTCAGCTCAGCGCTCCGTTCAGCTCCGTTCAACTCTGCGTTTGCATACGGTTCGTCCCCTTCACAATGGTAAACTCCCGATACTTATAATCTTTGCATTTTGTAATTTGTGCAATTGCTTTTCCTAGTATCTTCTGACTGACCAGGGACTCTCTAATCCAGATTTTTACATTCATTAACCATCCATCTATCTTTGACTTATTTTTGCACTCAGCCGCTCAACCTTTCTCACAGCCACACATACACAAAGTCGCCAATCAATTTGGAAGCCCTTCTTAAAAAAAAAAAAAAATGCAATTTTTTAGAAATATGTACATATTAAGTTTGTTCCATTCCATGAAATAAAGACCCAGATTTACAAATGTTGCCAATAGCATAGCGTCCAAATTTACTGAACTGCACAAGGAGGAAAACAGCCTATAGCTACATATAACATAATTTTATGTTGCTGGTGTCATCCCTTCACTAGTGCTCAAAAAGGGCAGCCTCGTGTGACGCACAGCCACATACCATGATGCAGAGGTGAGAGTGAGCAGTATAGCACAGGATTTGTTCTGAAGATATACTATTCTAGAACAAATTCCTATCTGTACACAAACCTAGAAGGTTCTAATACCTTGGATGTGTTTTGTGCACTGAAGCACACATGCAATGTATAAATCTTATGATGAAAGGAACATTTTCCCATGCTTGCATCTTCTTCAACTAAGCATTGGTTGTTCACACAAAGCCTGCTCTGATTATCTAGTAGATAGTGTTTTGCCTTAAAACCTGTAGGTGTGTGTGTGCTGGCCTGAACCAATAAGACCACTTGATGCAAAACAATGCAAAGTGCACAGAGGTGTTTATATTGTCAAAAGTTCACCTTTCCGATGCAAACATTGTACACAGGGTAGTAAAGAGCTTGCTCTACTTTGCATCACACTAGCAGCATCACAAAGTTTTAGTAAAATCTAGGCCCTAGGGTGGCTCATTACTAAAATGGGCTGACATTCTTTGTAATTATCTGAGCCCTGTTAAGTGTAATTTGAAAATCACTAAGGGGCCGATTACGAGTCTTGTGGTCCTCGGACCGCCAGACTTGTGGTGGGGCGGCAGTGGTGGTCTTGCGACCACCAAATTATGACCCTAGTAGTCCTGCCGCCCTGGGACCACTGACACCGCCAGGGAACGGTGGTTCCCTGGTGGTGGTACAGCGGTCCAGAGGCTGCAATATACCTGGCGGGACCGCCGTGGTCCCGCCAAGCATATTACGAGTTTCCTTTCTGTCAGGGTTTTCATGGCAGTTCCTCCTCCATGAAAACCCTGGAGGAGAGGAAACAAAGAGGGCTTCCCACCCAGCGGATGCACACAAAGGGGCACAACTTGTGCCCCCATGTGTGCATGTACAGAGGTTCCAGCATGGCATGGACTTTCCAGTCCATGCCATCCTGGAACTGTTTTTGGCGTTCCCATTGCGGTTCTCAAGCGGGTTTGGCGGTGCGGTGGCATGACGGTCCTGCCACCGCATCGTCAAACTTGTAATCGGCCCCTAAGGGTTTACCACACCTATGCCCTGATATGTTCCTTAAGAGTGGCTTGTGCTAAGACCAGAGTGGCACTTTATTCTCTAGTGTATCGTACATCCAAAAAAGTTTGCAAAATATTTAATTGCTAAAATCAAGTGTTTTATGCATATTTGTAGCTCATGAACTCTTACCATAATATAATTGGAATACAATGTAGTGACCTCACTTATTACAATGTATAGTCCCTTGCTGTCTTTGTTCTTTAATGCAGTAGATTGTCAGGCTATAGGGATAACAGAAACAGGAGGGGTAAAATGGACAGCCCTGTCTAGGGTGTCCCCTAATCTGAAAGGGCACTGACAGCTACCCTCCAAAGATCATCCTCCCTGATATGTGACTCTGTAGCAATTGGACCTTCCTACAGAAATTGAGTCCAATGACATGGCAAGTCTATTTATGGTCCCAGAGATAATCGCAAAGCACTCTGACAAACACTTTCTTAGCTTCAAGAGACAGTGCAAGTTTGGGGTCCAGTAAGACCTTTACTCACAGCACACCAGATAATGCAGTGTTCAAATATTGCCACTAAAAGTTCTCCCTGATCAAAACGCTACCTAACATGTACTGTTAATTTTCAGGGCTACTTTGCAAAGTCTGTAGCACTGCGCCTTCGTTCTCAGATTCTTTTCTGATTAGTCAGAGAAATCAATGTAAACATTGGGCAGCATATTGTTACAATACCAGTTTGGTGTATGACCATATTTACCATTGCTATCAAATATTGCCTTATTTTTTAACTTTTGTGTATCAATTTCAGAAGTAACAATTCCACTGTTTTTTTAAACATATTTTATACAATCCAAGCGGAAAATATCATTCACTTGTATTTTTCCTGCTCTTATTTTCTCTTCTGTTATTGGGGGATCAAGTGTCTTTCAGGATTTTGAAATTTGACTAGGTTTCCCCATGCTCTTTCACTATTATCAGCCCCCACCATTCATATACTCCCTCCATTGCAGTTATGCTGTTTTTAGACACTCTGGGGCCGATTCCGATTCGGGCCGGAAAAAATACCGACCGACTCGGTACGGGATAATAGTCCGACCGACACGTACCGGCGTTGCCCGACCTGGGAAGTACGATGAAATGCATGGGAATCACGACCGACTCGTACGGAACTCAAGGCGAACGACCGACCCGGACGGAAACAAGCTATCCGGCCGGGAAACCACGCGAATCGAACCGACCGACACGCATCAGGAAATAATCCGAACGAAACGTACCCGCGAACTCCGACCCGCGCAGTACGATGCGATGGGTACAAATTCAGACCGATTCGTACGGAGCCCAAGCCGTACGACCGACACGCATACCAAACCCAGCCGAACAAACACAATACTCCGCGACCGACGCGTACGCCGCATATGAAACTGAGCTGAAACACAGCGGGAACGACTCGGAGAGGCGCGCACGAGACAACTGCAACGTCCTACTCGGTCATAAGAACGACTCCTACATGCACAATAATCACAAATGAAAAAATACAAAAAAAAGGGCCAAACAAGCAATGACAAAGCCAATAAATACAGGGGGTGAAAAAATGGAACAAGGACACACCCCCAACTCCACCTACATAAAGCCCACAAATCCCTACCATGATCCTTTGCAAATCCCACTGACCTGCCAGCACAGAACACCATCACACAGCAAACACAGACACACACACAGCTCATCCAACACAAAAGCCACACACCATTAGCACCTCAACAAATAGCACCCTCACACACACACAGCAAAACCTACACACACACACCCTCACTTGCACACACACACATCAATCACCACCACCCATCACCATGCCCCTAAAGAAGAATCCAAAGTTCCTAGATAGTGAATTGGAAGTCATGGTAGATGAGATCCTGAGGGTAGAGCCACAGTTGTTTGGCACATTGGTCCAACAGACCCCCATGGCGCAGAAAACCAAGATGTGGGCGAGGATCGTCGACAGGGTGAACGCACAATCACCATGTTTGCGCACAAAGGAAGACATCCAGAACAGGTGGTATGATGTGCGCAGGAGGGTCAGAGACCTACTCAAGAAGGAATACCTCCTGAGCCAGCACACCGGCAGTGGCCCTCCTGCAAAACCAGTATACCTCAGGCCCTGGGAGGAGAAGGTGCGGGCCATCCTACCACCAGTGAGCGTATATGGACTAACAGACATCCCAGAGCCTGGTGAGTACACAACTAATATACACAATATTGTGTGCCAATACACACACATCACTGACAAGGGGATAGTCAAACCATCCACCCCTAGCAAATCAACAGCAACCAAAAGATAATCATCCCAAGATGTGTATGTCAGTTAGATAAACACAATACATGCCATCTCATAGTGATATGTAACTGTGTCATGACATGTACAAACCTAACAACAAATAGAGCAAGGCAGTGGCACAAATATAACCAACAAACACTGCCTGATATTTTGCCACCACTAGAACACCACCTCACAGGGAAGCTCACTTAAAGGAAGGAATTCTGTGTATGCTGGTGAAGTTAGTGTAGCCAATAGCATGATGGGAGTTGTAGTCACAGATACTGCTCACCCTCACAATTGGCCCATCAACACCACTCTGAACCATGCTCACATCACAGGGAGTGGATAAGGACTGACAAGATGGCTGACACTGGCTACTGCTGTGGGGAGCACAAGGCCCTGCTGGGAACTGTGCACCAACAAACAGCACAACACCACTGCCTGACATCCTGAAAGCCAACTTGCACTCCCTGCAATGCAAGCACGTTGCATGGTGGGATATCTGGCTGGCTGGGAAGGAGGACTCACAGCACTGACCATAGTTACAAGCAGCTCACCTCACACACCCCCTCAACACAAACTCCACATAACCCACCTGGGAGAATGCAATGCCTCACATACCAAATGAAGATCCCACAAAGAACCACCACCCTGGGTAATGCTGTGTGAAGCACAGGGACACACCTGGGACTTGTAGCCAAACAAACACAAGGACAACACTGTCAGCCTTCCTGTCAGCACAGGCACACTACCCCACAGGGAATCAAAGTCCAAAGGAAGGAAGTACGGGCAAGCTGGGAAGGGGGGGTGTAGGCAATAGCATGATGGGAGTTGGAGTCACAGATACTGCTCACCCTCACAATTGGCCCATCAACACCACTCTGAACCATGCTCACATCACAGGGAGTGGATAAGGACTGACAAGATGGCTGACACTGGCTACTGCTGTGGGGAGCACAAGGCCCTGCTGGGAACTGTGCACCAACAAACAGCACAACACCACTGCCTGACATCCTGAAAGCCAACTTGCACTCTCTGCAATGCAAGCACGTTGCATGGTGGGATATCTGGCTAGCTGGGAAGGAGGAATCACAGCACTGACCATAGTTACAAGCAGCTCACCTCACACACCCCCTCAACACAAACTCCACATAACCCACCTGGGAGAATGCAATGCCTCACATACCAAATGAAGATCCCACAAAGAACCACCACCCTGGGTAATGCTGTGTGAAGCACAGGGACACACCTGGGACTTGTAGCCAAACAAACGCAAGGACAACACTGTCAGCCTTCCTGTCAGCACAGGCACACTACCCCACAGGGAAGCAGAGTCCAAAGGAAGGAAGTACGGGCATGCTGGGAAGGGGGTGTAGGCAATAGCATGATGGGAGTTGGCGTCACAGATACTGCTCACCCTCACAATTGGCCCATCAACACCACCCTGAACCATGCTCACATCACAGGGAGTGGATAAGGACTGACAAGATGGCTGACACTGGCTACTGCTGTGGGGAGCACAAGGCCCTGCTGGGAACTGTGCACCAACAAACAGCACAACACCACTGAATGACATCCTGAGAGTCAACCTGAACCCACTGCAAGGGTGGCATGCTTCATGGTGGGATAACTGGGCCAGGTGGAGAAGGATGGCCGGATGTCCACCAAATACAACCAATGCTGGCCATGCACACACCTCAACATTCATATTGAAATGCCCCAGGTATGCATGACAATGTGCTACACCAATATCAACCTCTTACTGTGACAACTTAGGACAATGCAATGTACAGGCCTGCATCCAGAGGTACAGTCACAACTGTCAGGTGTGTGAACCATTGATGTCTGTAGAAACATAACATACAATGTGTGTCTCTTCCAAATACAGGTGACGATGATGGGGACACAGCAGCAGGCGAGGAGGAGTCCCTGTCCCAGGCTCCGGGAGACACAGAGCTCACTGGTGTGGAACAGCCTCTGCCCTCCTCGGATGGCGAAGACCTACCTGGCACCTCCGGTGTGAGTCATCATGCAGCACCAGCTGGACCAACATCTGCACCCCCTGCACCCACCCCTCCAACAACTGCCAACATACAGACCACCCCCGCCGACACGGACAGACCAAGGACCACCGCTGACAACAGCACAGGGCCCGAGGCCCACCGTGGAGCAACGGATGACAACACCACTAACAACCCCCAAGTGGGCCTTGGGTCACCTGTGCGTGCCACCGCAGGTCCTGCACGTGTCGCCAGGGGTGGTGGGAGGGGTGGTAGACATAGGTCGCTGCTTGCAGAGGGGTCTGGACTGCATGATGACCCACAACTGGCACGTATCGCTGATGTGTACCAGGATAGCACCGGAGAGGTCAGACAGGTAGTGGGGATCCTCAAGGACATACAACAGCAGCAGGCTGCCCATCATGCCCGCTTGGACTCCCACATGGCCCATGTGGAGACACACATGGCCTGTGTGGAGACACACGTCGGGCATGGAGTCCAAGTGGGACACATTGCAAGAACTCACAGCGGTGCATAGGGACATATTGACATGCCTCCGCCAGATTAGCACCAACATGGCCACACCTCCCTGTGTGCCCACACCATCTGGTGCTGCAACAACTGACACCGCCACAGGGAGGGAGGAGGACTCTGGCGGAGAGTCCCCTGCACTGCCGCAGCCTGCATGTGAGGGTCCCCCCCCAAAGAAGAGGGGTCGTCCGAGGAAGGAAAACTGAGAGGTTGATGGCCACGTACATCCCCCAGGAAGCCAACACCTGTTCCAGAAATTCTCCTTTGTGTGCAAACGTTTCACCCTGTCGAATGCAACACTACTTTCCCACATGACATGGGGAGTTCAAGTTGGACTAATGTATCATATGACTGTGGACTTCACTCAGGACATTTCTGCTACCAAGACTTCCAACTCATCTGGGAACTTTGGGTCACAATCCCAATGTACAGCACCCACCATCCTGTGCACTATACACACACACATTTCTGTAAATAAAATCACTAGTACACCATACTTGCCACTGTTGTTATTCAAATGTGGATACTGTTATGGTGATGATGTTCTGCTAAATTACACTGTGTATGCTAACTGCTACAGCAAGTACAACACCGTCGTGTGAGTCATGGTGACGTGACACATATGAGGGAGACACACCACTAGGGCTACACAACACAGACACCAGGGCCATCGAACTCATCGCCCACAGTGATGTTGCCAGGAAATACAGTGGAATGCACAGACACCACACCTATTCAGAGTCTGTGTCAACTAGCCCACAGGTGCAGTAAGCAAATGTCAGTCAGATGTGTGACCACAGACAACGCACATCCCAAAGTGAAGCACAGGTTTATTACACATTTGCAACATGTTGTTTCCACTACAAATGCAAGGTTTACCCACGTGGCAGTGGACACACAGTCAACAAGTGCAGAAGATATGAAGTCCAGGGGTGTGTGGCACATCACTTGTAGGCCAACTACTGCTGCCACCCTGAAAGCTGAATCATGGTGTCGGGGATCCAAGTTGACCAAAGTACTCAGTAAGCACCCTGTGAAGGACAGACATGACACACAGTTAAAATCACTGTAGAACAGGACAGTACTGCAATACTCATGCCCAATACATGTCACAAGACAACTACACAAAACCAAGTTAGCATATCAAAACTGTTGGGGAGTTCAGACTACCTGGAAGGACACATTGCTGCACGCATCCAGTCAAGTAGCACATGGCCACACTCAAACAGCACCAGAGCACCACCCACACATATCATGCAAACTCACGTCATTCACATTACATCTCCCTGGATACTCACATTCAGCTGAAGAAGTTGGTGATGAGCTGTGTGCGGACATCACCATCATCATCACTGGCATCGTGGTCCAGGCCAGGATCCTCCACAGGTGGCGGACGTTGGTCATCGTCATCCAGGATGAGAGGCAACTCCTTCCGCACTGCCAGGTTGTGTAGCATGCAGCAGACGATGACAATCTTGCACATCTTTGCTGGGGCATATGGGAGGGCCCCTCCTGTCTTGTCCAGGCAGCGGAAGCGGCTCTTCAGGAGACCAAAGGTGCACTCAATCACTCTCCTGGTCCGACCATGTGCCTCATTGTAGCGCATCTGGGCTGGTGTCACAGGGTTCCTGAGGGGTGTCAGCAACCACGGCATGTTGGGGTATCCGGAGTCACCTACGGATAGACAAGTGCACATTAGCTGATTTGGAAAAGTGGGTGGAATACTACAGATCAGAACACACACAATGGTACAAAGTCAGTACACACCGACAAGCCAGGCACGCTGGTTCTGCATCTGTGCCATCATCCTCGGAATGCGACTACTCCTCATCACGTAGGCATCGTGTGCTGAACCAGGGAAACGGGCGCACACATGTGTGATGCTCATATCTGCTAAACATACCACCAGAGCATTGATCGAATGGTAATGTTTACGGTTCCGGTATGCCTGCTCATGTGCCTGTGGTGGTATCAAAGCCACATGTGTCCCATCAATGGAGCCAATGACATGTGGTATCCTCCTCAGGGCATAGAAGTCACTCTTGACGTCAGTGAGTTGTTGACGTGTTGGGAAATAGATGTACTGGTTCAGGCATCTCAACATTGCCTCCAAAACATCGCGTAGCACACGGCTGAACATAGTCTGTGACATCCCACCGGCAGTCGCAACAGTGTGTTGAAAGGTACCGGTGGCAAAGAAGTGTAGAGCTGCCATTACCTTCACCTTGGGGGTCAGAGCCGTAGGGTACGTCCGGCCAAGTTGCAAATGTGGTGCCAAGCGCACTGCCAAATCCTCAATCAGCTGCCTGGTGAAGCGGTACCGTCGGATGCTGTCACGTTCCACCATCGTTGCCAGGTCAGGGAATGGTCTATGGACAGCTGGAGCCCTGCAGTGCATAGGTTGAAGGAAGAAAGATTGTCAGTCACCCCACATATGTGCCATTCACCATACTCAATTTCACATGATACATCATTACGTGACACAAGTACTTGATGTGTGTGCCGTTCTGTCGGACATAACTCGCACCTACATGGCCATCATCTAACTTCTCAGTACAACATGTGTGCACAACAGGTACCAGGTTGTGCTATGGGAAACCATTAGGCTGTGTCACAGTACCCATTTACTGCTGTCACGTTCCACACACACACCACAGTGACATGTCTGGACAGATGCGCCACAGGCATCACAGATCATTGACAGGTAGATTCCCAGTGACCCTGTCTTGCCACAGGGCCACTGGCATGACATGGCGTATCATGTACTCGTCAGAAAAACAAACATGACGCCCACAGGTAGTGGCCCCTGTCGCATCCGCAGGACAGACATGGACGCCAGTGACGCACAACATCAAAGTCCATGCACAAACAACGTTGATGTGGAGACTGTCTCCCATCATGCACATGGAATCAGTGACATCGGAAACACAACATGCTCACAGACTGTGGAGGGACATCACTATTGTGGCAATGGGTCATCCTGTGACGTACATGCCTTCCCACATGGGACTCTGGGGGTATGTGACATGTCATACACATACACAACCTGGATATGTGACCATGCCACATGCTCCAAAATGAACTGTTGCACATCACAGTGGTCATGTGCACAACACACCAAGGACCCTGTCCCCATGAACACATGCACAGCCTGGGTGTGGCTGCCCACAAGTGCCACCACAGAAACCACATGTTAACCCCCATACACAGAGAAGGAAATGCAGCCTTACATGCCTCAGGAAACAGTGTGGACTGTGTGTGGTGTTGTAGGTGTGCCCCTGGGTCTCTGGCAGGTATATGTGGCTGGCATACGTTCACCAGTGACAAGCATGGTGACATATGCGACTGACCTGTACAGGTACGCGTTGTACAGCAATGGACCGATCGGTGTGCCCGGCCGGCCCATTGCATCTGTTGTGAGCGGGTACGCGTTGTACAGCAATGGACCGATCGGTGTGCCCGGCCGGCCCATTGCATCTGTTGTGAGCGGGTACGCGTTGTACAGCAATGGACCGATCGGTGTGCCCGGCCGGCCCATTGCATATGATGTTTGCGGGTACGCGTTGTATCCCGAAATACGCGTTGTACAGCAATGGACCGAACGGTGCGCACACATTGGCTGGGGCCTGGCATGGCAACGGACGCGTTTCGAAGCTCCAACGAGTCTGATGCAGTGAATTCAGTTGGCCAGCCACAACAATGTTGCAAAATCATGGGTGTCATGAAGTTGAAGATTTGAAGGATGCTGTGGACGTGTATTAGTGCTGCTATTCCATGGATTGGTCAGATTCAGAAGATGCAAACGACTTGGACCTATCACTTTGGACACATGGGACAGTATCTGCCTCTGCAGCACACATATAATGCTGGCTGTTCCCCTGAGAGCTCACTTGCCTGCACTACATGCTCCAGGACGACATCTGCCACCAACACTGCTGCTGTTTATGCATCCTCTGGCTCCTGCAATGGCACGTACTGTTGAGAGAGCCCCAGCCTTCAGCCTTGAGGAGAACCAGGCCCTGTTGGACAGCCTCCTTCCACAGTACAGCAAGCTGTATGGGAAACCTGGGGAGCAGGTGAGTGTGCTGTCCACTGCCTCACTAATTGTGCATGTTGTCTGACTAGCAGGACTTTCAGTGTGCACACCACTGGCTAGCATGCCCACTGAGTAGTTGTCACACCCCAAAGTGTGTAGTTACATGCACTGAACTGGTACAGTGCAGTAACAGTGCATTCCAACTAGGTTTACTTCCCATGCAATGATACCATGTAGTGACTGCTGGCAAACTGTTCATAGCCATTGTTGCACTGCCTGTGTACATCATATGCCCCTGTGATTGAGACATGTATATCCAACTGTGTGATGCACGTATATGTTGCATGTGTAGTAATGGCCTTTTCACTTTGTCATCCTCACAGGTTGATGCCCACCAGAAGCAGGAAATCTGGCTGACCATCGCCCGGAAAGTAAGATCCGTGGGGGTCTACAGGCGCAGGATCCGCAACTGCCAGAAGAGGTGGCAGGACCTTCGTGGCTGGACCCGGAGGATCGCAAGGGTCCAGCTGAAGCTGTCGCCTCCTCGCAGGAGGGGCGGACACCGGACCCTGACCCCCCACATGCTCCGGATCCTGGTGGTAGTCTTCCCTGACCTGGATGGGCAGCTGAAGGCCAGACAGCAGCAAGGAGGGGGTGAGTCCATGACTGCACTGTGCACTTTGTCTGACATGCTATGTGCCCTCCTCTGGCCTGGTTAAACTTCCACAGTACATCAGTCATGTGGTCCAGGACCCATGTCCCTCATTTGTGACATGCCCACTGCTCCTCTGATACGCATATGTGTGGCCCTTATAGTCAGGAAATTGTGTCATTTGGGGACTGTGTCATTGCATTTAGCTTTGCTCAAGGTGGGGGACAGCATTTGTTCCCGTGACCATGTTGTGCGATTCATGGGTGGGTCAATTGCTTACACAATGCCTAAGTTCTGACACGTAATCTGGGTGTAACTTTGATATGTGGTCCGCTTGCTGCTCTGACTCACCACATGTCCCTGGGGAATTTGGTACACACCCATGCTGCTGGTGGGAACAATGTTTGGGCCTCAGGAGTATGTGTATCCAGTGTGTCACACATGCTTAGCCACCTGCCTACTGTCCAGGACTCATCCCTCTTACAGGTGGAGCTGGACAGTCATGCCTACTCCAGGGCATACAATACACTCTGTACTCCCACTCCCGTGTATCATCTGGCATGTTGTGATCAGTGAAATGTACCCTCAGGTGTCTGCCTCTGTCTCATTGTGCTGTGTCTTCGTTGTCAGGACTACTGGTATGTTTATCGGTTAGGGCTCAGCATGCCATCTGAGATGTGACCATGATAGACGATACTTCTGTGACTTATAGGTGTCTGATCATTTGACTGTGCACACAGGTGTTTGCGACTGTGACTTTCAGGCAGCTGTATTTTCATTCACAGCACACTGTGAGGTGCTCATGTTCAGAGAGTTGTGTTTCATGTCCCCCACATGTCCAGTTGGTATGACGTGGACAAATAGTAGTACAGATGATGTGGTATTTGGGGGATGGACATGTGCACTTGTCAGTCACATAACTTGCATTCCCCATGCCCTCGGATTGTGACACAGTGCAGACTGTTGTTGGCTGGCTGTCATGGCCATGTGACTTGAGACAGTAATGTATGACTTTGCACGCAATCCTGTGTCATGGCATTAAACTTCCTGAGACTGATCCTGCAGGGGAGTGACATGTGCAACATGCACCCCATTGTGGCATTGACTATCCGGACATGGGTGCATCAAGGTGTCTGGTGCTGGTATGCATCACATGCATTTCTATTTAGACTCTGGCCATCCCTTTATCCGGACACCTGCACTGACTCAGTGGCAAGAGATGTGATGTGTGCATGTTCACATACTTCACCGTGTTCGCTGCAATGTCCAACAACTGTGTAGGTGGTGCATGTGTCCACACTGGGGTCTTACCATCAGACAGGCACCAGACAGATGGGTGCAAGGACAGGAGGGGTGTCAGTCCCATGGTTGACCATCAGACTGACAATTGGCTTCCCCGAATCTGTGTGAGGACTTTAGGCAATGTTCAACTAAGGATGCCAGGGCTTGCTCTGTAATGTGCTGTACTTACTGTGGTGTGTGCGGTCAGTGCAGGTGACTGATGTTTGTCTGTTTCCCTAATTGTTTGCAGATACATCCACGGCCACAGGAGGGGACAGCTCCACGGACCAGGAGGAGCAGCGGAGCCAGACTGGGTCAGCATCGGACGAGTGGTCAGAGGGACCCAGTGGCACGGAGGGCGAGGGGAGCCACACCGAGGAGTCCTCAGCACCATCCACCTCAGCTGAGGACCACAGCAGCTCGGAGGATGACTCCCTTGTGGAGGCGGGTCTCAGCAGCCACCAAAGGCCAGCTAGTCTGTCTGGCCCCGCCACCACCACCACCACCACCGCCCTCCCATTGGCTCCCAAGGTCCGTGGAGGCTCCCGTGCTCAGGAGCGTGTCTCCTTCGTGCCAGGCACCGCGCCCCTGTGTCCCCTGCTGCCCTGAGTGAGGAGTCTGTGTACCTCCTTCGGCTGCTCCATGTAGGGCAGACAGCAATGCTGAGTGTCCTCCATGCACACACCACTCTGTTGACACAGCTGGTGTCGTTCATGGAGGGCATCTCGACGGGTATGTCTGCCCTACAGAGGAGCAATACGTCCATGGACTCCTCCCTGACGGCAGCAGTGTCCCTCCTCCAACAGTCCCTCACCCCTCCCACCTCTGCCCCATCCACACTTCCTGCCCCCCTACCTGTCCAAAGCACAAGCACACCTGCACAGTCACCCAAACACACAGACACGAGCAGCACCGACACACCCAAGAGAAAGGCAAGACGTGCACACAAGCATCCTCAGGGGACTGATACCACAGACACAGGGGATGGGGAACACACACACACACAGGCATCCACATTCACTCCGCAGTCCTCAAAATCCTCTCCCTCCAAGACCCCTTCCCTTGCCTCGCCTGCTACCCCACCTACACAGCAGATCTTCCTGTGTGACCTCGGCCTCTTCCCCTCCAATCCTGCCGATCCAGCATACCGGGGGAAGAGGAAGTCCACCCACACAATGGCGAGTGCCCCTCGCCCCTGGACACCCTCCCCCAGGCGCAGGCAGACACAGGACCCCATTCGGAAGTCCCCCAGGACCAGGAAGAGCAAGACCCCACCACCACCACCACGCAGCTCCACCGCCCAGTCTCTCTCCTCCATCCCCCAGGCCACCACTGCACAGGTTCCCCTGCCACACCCTGCCCCAGGTTCCCCCACACACCGATACCGCATCCCCAGACTGCTTAGGCCCTCCCCCCCTGCCACTTGCTCTTCCACCCCCAACCCAGACACTCTTCCTGTTAGTGGCACTGTTGTGGAGACCGGGTCCCCCCCCCCTCTGTCCTGCCCACCTCATCTGCCCACCCTTTCACTCCCTTGGAGTCATGCACTGCAGTGGAGTCCACAACCACCACGTCTGACTCGGGCACTGCAGTGGGTACCCAGTCCACTACATCAGTCCAGCCCACTGCAGTTGTTGCAGCACCCACACCAACTGACTTGTGTACCACAGTGGTGCCGGCCCCCCCTGAGTCAGACACCTCCACTGCAGTTGCCGGTGACACACCTGCACCCACCACCCCTTCACTGCCTCACTCTGCCATCCCCTGATCCTGTCCCTGCGGTGCCTGGCCTGCCCCTTGTATGCCCCTCCAAGGGGGATGTCCCCTAACCGTACCAGTGCAGGCAAGCAATGTGTGACCAGTTGTCACTTCTCACCCCGTTGGGACTGTGATTTTTGGACTGGCCATTGGCCTTAGTTTCTTTTGGACTTCCGTGTTTACCCTGACATTTGCTGAATAAAGCCTCTTTTTGTTTACTTGTGGGTTTTCTTTTGATGTACATGATGTGGATGAGTAGCATCCTGCATTTGCAGTTGTAATAGTGTTCAGATCAGGAAAATGAAGTGTTGCAGTGATGGACTCCATGTGGTCCATGGGATATGTGTCCTGTTGTAGTCTGGATCTATAGCATCCTTTGCTACAGTCTGAGGGTGTAATGTTCAGCATTTGACACAGGGATGTCCATTTTGTATTTGTAAATGAACATCTTTGTCTTACACTGATGCACATCTGGTGGGCTTACCACTGTTCAATGTTCCGATTTCCCTGACTGTGTGCCCAGCTCCACTGGACATGCAGTTTTGCACATCAATGTCGAAGGACTCATCTGTGTATACAGTGCAACTTGCTTGACACGTGTTTTGTGTGTGTGCAGATGACTGACGTGACACTCCCGTACCCAGGCTGATGTGAGCAGAGCCTTCTGTGTGTTGTGGTTGTTGACTCACTGACGGAGTGTTCTGCTGACATGTTTGGGTCGTGCACAGACAAGGTTTGGCACAGCGGACCTTCCACAGGAGTGGAGTGCCCTCATGGCAGTGTGTAATCCGGTGACATTGCGTGGGCCTGTGTTGTGTGTTGTGTAAGCATGTCTGTGCATGTTCCCTTCCCTTTTCCTACACAGGCTGTGCCCCTAGGGATGTTCCTGTTTGTGATGCTTGCTGAGTTGTTCTGTGTTCATCCAGCATCTTGGACCTGGTTTCTCCGTGATGTGGGTGCATGGCAAACTAATGTTCATGAGGTTGTCATACCAGGTTGTCTTTGTTGTCAGGGCTGGGAATGTGGGCAAACGCAGATGGGACACATTCAGGATTTCCCTTGGCACTTGTTGTTTACACGAGTCATGTGATTTACAGTTTGTGTTAGCTTTCAGTGATTGTGACACGTTGTGTGTGTGACTGCTGCCACTCCTCAGGGTCAGAGCTGCAATGTTGGAAGTTGTGTACGTGTGCTCTTCGTGTGTCACCTTGGCTTCTTCGTTGGTGTGTGACTATGGCCAGGATAGCAAAACCAAAGGGGATGATGGACAGAGTGTTGAACATTGCAAGCACTCACCCCCAGTCAACTGATCTGGGTTTAATCCATCATCATTCTTTAGCTCACTCCGCCACCCCAGTTCAGACATGGCCATATGCAAATCAGTATGACCCTGTGCCTCATGGGAACAGTCCAGCCCGAACTGCCAAGCCATGTCTTCCCTGGACCGGAAACAAGCATCCTGGGACCGGTTTCTGGCTTACAGCCGTCATCAGCCAGGCTATCTTGAATCCAGTGGCAAAGTGAGCAAGGGACCCACGTCTGGGCATACCCTGCCAACTTAGGGCGAACATAGCAAAACCAAAGGGGATGATGGACGGAGTGTTGAACATTGCAAGCACTCACCCCCAGTCAACTGATCTGGGTTTAATCCATCATCATTCTTTAGCTCACTCCGCCACCCCAGTTCAGACATGGCCATTTGCAAATCAGTATGACCCTGTTCCTCATGGGAACAGTCCAGCCCGAACTGCCAAGCCATGTCTTCCCTGGACCGGAAACAAGCATCCTGGGACCGGTTTCTGGCTTACAGCCGTCATCAGCCAGGCTATCTTGAATCCAGTGGCAAAGTGAGCAAGGGACCCACGTCTGGGCATACCCTGCCAACTTAGGGCGAACATAGCAAAACCAAAGGGGATGATGGACGGAGTGTTGAACAATGCAAGCACTCACCCCCAGTCAACTGATCTGGGTTTAATCCAGCATCATTCTTTAGCTCACTCCGCCACCCCAGTTCAGACATGGCCATATGCTAATCAGTATGACCCTGTGCCTCATGGGAACAGTCCAGCCCGAACTGCCAAGCCATGTCTTCCCTGGACCGGAAACAAGCATCCTGGGACCGGTTTCTGGCTTACAGCCGTCATCAGCCAGGCTATCTTGAATCCAGTGGCAAAGTGAGCAAGGGACCCACGTCTGGGCATACCCTGCCAACTTAGGGCGCACATAGCAAAACCAAAGGGGATGATGGACGGAGTGTTGAAGATTGCAAGCACTCACCCCCAGTCAACTGATCTGGGTTTAATCCATCATCATTCTTTAGCTCACTCCGCCACACCAGTTCAGACATGGCCATATGCAAATCAGTATGACCCTGTGCCTCATGGGAACAGTCCAGCCCGAACTGCCAAGCCATGTCTTCCCTGGACCGGAAACAAGCATCCTGGGACCGGTTTCTGGCTTACAGCCGTCATCAGCCAGGCTATCTTGAATCCAGTGGCAAAGTGAGCAAGGGACCCACGTCTGGGCATACCCTGCCAACTTAGGGCGAACATAGCAAAACCAAAGGGGATGATGGACGGAGTGTTGAACATTGCAAGCACTCACCCCCAGTCAACTGATCTGGGTTTAATCCATCATCATTCTTTAGCTCACTCCGCCACCCCAGTTCAGACATGACCATATGCAAATCAGTATGACCCTGTGCCTCATGGGAACAGTCCAGCCCGAACTGCCAAGCCATGTCTTCCCTGGACCGGAAACAAGCATCCGGCCAGGATCCCATTGATTGTGGTGGATTTCACATCATGCCCATGTACGGCATACTGTGCTGTGTGTCAGACATTGACGAGTCTTGTTGACTGGCCATGTGTGATGGGTTTCTGCACCTTAGTTCCCACCACCACCCCTGGTATTGTCATGGGTGCATGTCCAATGTCACCAGTCCATGTGAGCTTCACTGCTGCACATTGGTGGAGATCAGGGTGTGTGGTGTTGAGTGTGTGCAAAAGTGAGTTGTTGCACGGCTAGACCCCTACCTCCATATTGGCCTTGGCTGGCAGGCCGTGCTGATTGATTGGAGCTTGTGTAGGTGTGATGGTAGTTAGTTGCTCAGGACACATGGCTGTGGTTCACAGTGTGAACGACATCTAACTTTGTCATCACAGTGGGATTATCATGCAGGCTAGTGTCAGCACAATGTGGGGTCCCTGGGGGTAGTGCTGTGGTGGGTCTGTCTCTTGCTGTGTTAGTTGCTGTTCCTACAAGCTTGTGTGACGTGTGAAATTTGTGCTCCCTCTCATCTAACAATGCCTGATTGCCCACATAGGGGTATCCGATCCATGAGTAACTTTTGTATGGCACTGTATACACATCTGTGTGGTTGGAATTCAGGCCTCCTCATGTGTTGTGTGGTTGCCTGGGGACACTGGCACCCCCCATCACCTGTTGTGTTTGATATGCAGTGTGAGTCTGCCTGTTTGTGTTTGTGCCTTTGCACCACTGCATTGGCATATCTTGAGTGTGCCATTGGCTGTATGTTGTTTGGGGGCTTTCCCCTGCTGTCCCTGGGACTCCTAGGTCATCAGTCAGCACAATAATCATGGTTTGTATGTCCCATTGCTGCCATGGTATGGTATTTGTTCACCTGACACCTACAGTCTCCACAGGATATCTACATTTGTGTGTCCATTGGTGCAGATATGTGGGTCAGCATTATGATGGTCACTTCTGTCATTGTGTTATTTGTGAATGTTGACAATGTGGGCCCCCATGGGTGATGTTTGTATGCACATGGCCAAAACGATGTTTCAGTGACACTGCACTGTTTCCTCGACAAATCTATGTTGCTATGGGACACAAGCACTACTATGCCACTGATGTGTTTGTTGTTGTGTGACCAGGATTCATCCATGCAGTTTGGCTTTGGCAGCTTTTACCATGACTACACTTCCCTTTTGGTCACTGTGGTGATGGGGCTTTAGGCCCCATTGCCACACTGTTCAAAATGTGCATCAGCTATGGACACCACACTTCCCTTTTGGTCACTGTGGTGATGGGGCTTTAGGCCCCATTGCCACACTGTTCAAAATGTACATCAGCTATGGACACCACACTTCCCTTTTGGTCACTGTGGTGATGGGGCTTTAGGCCCCATTGCTACACTGTTCAAAATGTGCATCAGCTATGGACACCACACTTCCCTTTTGGTCACTGTGGTGATGGGGCTTTAGGCCACATTGCCACACTGTTCAAAATGTGCATCAGCTATGGACACCACACTTTCCTTTTGGTCACTGTGGTGATGGGGCTTTAGGCCACATTGCCACACTGTTCAAAATGTGCATCAGCTATGGATAGCACACTTCCCTTTTGGTCACTGTGGTGATGGGGTGTTCGAGCCCATTGCCACAGTGGCCATGGTCGGCTTGCATTGTGGAGGCCACACACATTTATGTGTGACACATGTGCTAGGGGGTCACATTGTATGTTCAATGTCATGTTCAGTGTTGTAGGCATTTGACACAGACTACACACACTTGTCATGGTGTTGGGGGTGATGTAATCTTCTGTCATTCCTTATGTGGGAGTATGCTAGTTGTGTCATGCATTACCCGTCCTATGAGTAGGAGTGGTGTTAGTGGTAGGCATCCATCCCCCCATGAGTGGGGATGGTAGTAGTGGTAGGCATCCAGCCCCCCATGAGTGGGGATGGTAGTAGTGGTAGGCATCCAGCCCCCTATGAGTGGGGATGGTAGTAGTGACAGGCATCCAGGCCCCCCTGAGTAGGGGTGGTGGTAGTGGTGGGCATCCATCCCCCCATGAGTGTGGATGGTAGTAGTGGTAGGCATCCAGCCCCCCCTGAGTAGTGATGGTGGTAGTGGTAGGCATCCATACCCCTAAGGGTGGGGATGGTAGTAGTGGCAGGAATCCAGGCCCCCCTGAGCAGGGGTGGTGGTAGTGGTAGGCATCCAGGCCCCCCTGAGTAGGGGTGGTGGTAGTGGTAGGCATCCATCCCCCCATGAGTGGGGATGGTAGTAGTGGTAGGCATCCATCCCCTATGAGTGGGGATGGTAGTAGTGACAGGCATCCAGGCCCCCTGAGTAGGGGTGGTGGTAGTGGTAGGCATCCATCCCCCATGAGTGGGGATGGTAGTAGTGGTAGGCATCCAGCCCCCTATGAGTGGGGATGGTAGTAGTGACAGGCATCCAGGCCCCCTGAGTAGGGGTGGTGGTAGTGGTGGGCAACCATCCCCCATGAGTGTGGATGGTAGTAGTGGTAGGCATCCAGCCCCCTGAGTAGTGATGGTGGTAGTGGTAGGCATCCATACCCCTAAGGGTGGGGATGGTAGTAGTGGCAGGCATCCAGGCCCCCCTGAGTAGGGGTGGTGGTAGTGGTAGGCATCCAGGCCCCTCTGAGTAGGGGTGGTGGTAGTGGTAGGCATCCATCCCCCCATGAGTGGGGGTGGTAGTAGTGGTAGGCATCCATCCCCCTATGAGTGGGGATGGTAGTAGTGACAGGCATCCAGGCCCCCCTGAGTAGGGGTGGTGGTAGTGGTGGGCATCCATCCCCCCATGAGTGTGGATGGTAGTAGTGGTAGGCATCCAGCCCCCTGAGTAGTGATGGTGGTAGTGGTAGGCATCCATACCCCTAAGGGTGGGGATGGTAGTAGTGACAGGCATCCAGGCCCCCTGAGTAGGGGTGGTGGTAGTGGTGGGCATCCATCCCCCATGAGTGTGGATGGTAGTAGTGGTAGGCATCCAGCCCCCTGAGTAGCGATGGTGGTAGTGGTAGGCATCCATACCCCTAAGGGTGGGGATGGTAGTAGTGGCAGGCATCCAGGCCCCCTGAGTAGGGGTGGTGGTAGTGGTAGGCATCCAGGCCCCCCTGAGTAGGGGTGGTGGTAGTGGTAGGCATCCATCCCCCCATGAGTGGGGATGGTAGTTGTGGTAGGCATCCATCCCCCTATGAGTGGGGATGGTAGTAGTGACAGGCATCCAGGCCCTCCTGAGTAGGGGTGGTGGTAGTGGTGGGCATCCATCCCCCCATGAGTGTGGATGGTAGTAGTGGTAGGCATCCAGCCCCCCTGAGTAGTGATGGTGGTAGTGGTAGGCATCCATACCCCTAAGGGTGGGGATGGTAGTAGTGGCAGGCATCCAGGCCCCCCTGAGTAGGGGTGGTGGTAGTGGTAGGCATCCATGCCCCCTGAGTAGTGATGTTGGTAGTGGTAGGCATCCATCCCCCTAAGGGTGGGGATGGTAGTAGTGGCAGGCATCCAGGCCCCCTGAGTAGGGGTGGTGGTAGGGTGGTGTTGGTGGTAGGCATCCATCCCACTATGGGTGTGTATGGCATTGGTGTTGGCCATCCCACCCCTATGGTTCTGCTGTTGCTAGTGTACGTTATTTGTGCATCCCTATGTGTGTGTGACATATTTCGGGTACGTGTAGTTTGTTTGTATTGTTGGTGTTTGACTTACCGTCTGCGCCGTACGCGTCCGTGCCGGTCCCGGTAATAGATGTAGAGTATAGGTAGGACCTGCGCAATGGGATTCATGCTTGGATCGCCTCGCTCGGGTTTCTCGTGTCTTCGAGTCGTACTCGTAGCAGGCTTGTTCGTCTCGTAGCCGTGGATCGCCTTGTGGCGCGAAACGGAGCTTATGTACGGCTCGCCCGGATGCTCAAACGTGCCAGACGTAGCGACTGGTTCGGCGCGTACGGATTGCGCATCGTTCTAGTTCGGCCGGAAGGTGCTGTGTATTTGCTTCCATGCGGCTTGATTCGGCGTTCACGGATCCGGCTCGGGCGGGGAACAGGAGCTGGATTGGGTGAGTACGGCTCGCTCGGAAAATGAGTTGTTATACGCATCGTACTTGTTCGTCCGGACGAGTGTACGAATCGGTCGGGGAACACGCATTCGGCTGGTATTTGTTCCGGACGAATACTGTTAGGTGCCCTACCGGCCGAGATCGGAATCGACCCCTCTGTGTGTTCCCCTTTTATATTGTTCATTCATGAGAAAAGAAAGAGAGGTTTCAGCTTTATTTTAATGTTTGCGCCTCAAATCATGTTTTACCCTTACAAACCAGCTTAGTAATTCTGATTCTGGGGCATATAAGAATTGTCTAGAGAGATGTTTACTGTCACCTTTAAGTGCACGTTATAGCTCCCTATCAAGCCTCTTCTTTTGTGAAAACTTGTGTAGTAGTCTCACTGTAAGGTATGCTTTCTTGTATTCCGAGAATGGGCCTATTTCCATTGCCCATTGCGCATTGAGTTCCTGCAGTCTTTCTGTGCAGTGATGCTTCGCCATGCGGATGCTTAAAATGATTCACATTCATCTTCCGTATCACCTATTTAGATTAGTTTAATGTCATCCACAGCACCATGAAAGATTTAACCGGCGTCCCTCCAGCCATTAGAAACATTTAGGCGCAGCATTAAGTAAACTGGCACTGTGCCATCCTCATATTATACTGCCTTGTCTAGTCAATGTACCCTGCACTTACACAAATCTTCTAATGCATGAGGGGCTCACAAATCAATATGATACTCAAACTATGATTTCCTCCAGCCACTCCGTCACATTTGGACAATTTTAATAATAGTTATCTGGAGAATAGTCATAATGCATGCGTACGAATGAGCCATGTGCATGCTATATGAAGGCATTTCCCTCTGTCAGCTGTGGTATTCTCTGCCGGCCCTATGGACTGGTTAGAGCTTACCTTTGGGGGTGAGTGGGGCGTATATGTATTAAAAAGGGAGTTTTAGGACTAGCAATGAATGGGTTTATTTTGCCAAGTCGAATTGGCAGATTAAAACTGCAAACAGGCTGCAATGGCAGACCTGAGAGATGTTGTAAGTGGTCACTTAAGTGGGTGGCACAATACGTTCTGCAGGCCCACTAGTAGCATGTAATTTACCAGCCGTGGGTATATGTTATACCACTTTATTAGGGACATATATGTAAATTAAATACGCCAATACAATTTAGGCAAATTTCACCATGTTTTAGGGAGTGAATACAAGCATGTCAGAACTGGTTGGCAGTGGTAAAGTGCAGAGTCCTAAGGACAAAAAAAGTGACAACAGCAAAACAGGAAAGGTGATAGCAAAACGTTTGGGCGACTACCATCCAAGAGTGTCAGGTCTAACAATAGTTGTTGGAAATGGCCCTTTTGCAGGGTTATCCCCAAACTTTTTACTTCTTCCTCCTATTTTTTTCTGACCTGTGTTTGTTGGCTAAGGACTCTGGGCACTTTACCACTGCTGATCAGTGCTAAAGTGCATATGCTCTCTGTGTAATTTGTTTTTGTGATTGGTTCTCCTTGATTGGCATATTTGTTTTACCAGTAGGTCCCTAGTAAAGTGCACTGAGTGTGCCAGGGCTGGTAAATCAAATGCTACTAGTGGGCTTGCAGCACTGATTGTGCCACCCACATGAGTAGCCCTGTCTCAGGCCTGCCACCGCGGTGCCTGTGCGCAGTTTAACTGCCATGTCGACTTTGCAAGTGCACCCACTTGCCAGGCTCTATCCTTCCCTTTTTTTACATATAGGGCATCCCTATTGTAGGCCCAAGGTACCCCCCCTGGGCAGGGTGCAGTGTATGTGAAAGGTAGGACATGTACTGGTGTGTGTAACATGTCCTGATAGTGAAATACTGCTAATTTCGGTTTTCACTATTGAAAGGCTATCTTGCCCCATAGGACAGAATGGGGAATGCTTTGTAACATTTTACAAGCATATCTTCCCATGGGGATAAGATCGAAGAATGGAGTTTGATATCCCTGAACTCAGGATTTAATAACACATCTTTTAGTAAAGATGGTTTTTAAATTGTGTGTTTGAAAATACCACTTTTTAGAAAATGGCTATTTTCTTGTTCAACCATCCAGTGTACCTCTGCCTGTTTGTGGATTGACTGTCTGGCTTTGGAGTGACAGGGGCTGGGGAGGTGCAGTGGCTCCAGGAGTCTGGATGAGTCAGCACTAGGCTGAATAGGCCTGACCTGCATTTGGAGTGGTGGGAGGAGTAGCACCTGTACCTGAATAGGGCTGTGCCTGCCTTCCACAATGCTGGCTCTACCCCCCTGTGGTGTGTCTGGAGCCAATGCTCACACTGACAATGGATGTTGTTGTGCACTTGCAGAGTGCCCCCCAGAACTGGTATGAACTGGGCTCAGAGCCCCTTGCACAAAGAGAACAAAGACATTTTGGGGTATAAGTATTAGACCTAAAACTCCTGAACAACTTTAGATCATTCCTGGAGTTCAAGAGGAACCTTTGCCAAGGAGAAGAGCTGGAGAGACTGAGGAGAAATACTGCCCTTGCTATGTGTCTAGGGTTGGGCTGCAGTTGCTGTTTCTGCCAAGGAAACGAGAAGGACTTTGCTGTGTGCTGTGTCCCCTGCTTGAAGGAGATCTCCAAGGGCCTAAAGTGAGCTGGCCTCCTGTTCTGAAGTCTCAGGGACACAAAGACTTCATCCCCAGCTCCCCTGAACTCTGTTGCTGTGAGTTCTAGCCTGCCAAGAGGTGCCTGTGCCAATTTTGGGCCTCTGGAGGTTGTTGCTGCTGTTTGGGAGCTGGAAGAAAGAAGAAACTCAAAGAACTACAGAAATCGACGCATCGTTCTTCTTGCGACTGTTTTCCCGATGCATCTCCATGGCGTGAGAAAAATTTCCATGCATCGCTGCGCCGCTGCGGAACCCGCCGCAGCACCTGTCGCCGCTGCAAGAATCAACGCATCGAGGGATCGCGGCAGAAGAGGACCGACGCATCACCGCTCGACGCCGCTGCATCGATCGCCGACGCATCCCGGATTTCCACGCATCGTACCTGTGCCGCATGCTTTCTCGACGCATTACCTATGAACCAGAACCGTCACGAAGAATCGACGCATCACTCCCCATACAGACCGGATTCGACGCAACTCGTCATCTGCGTGTCGCAGAACTGTCGCATCGTCTCCCCAAGGTCTCAGGAGTGTCGCATCTCTTTGTTTTCCGACTCTGCGGCTGTTTGGTTTTTGGATTTTTGACGCATCTACAGGAACTTTGGTGAAAAGTCATGCATCCATAGTTTTCTATGGCACAAGTTCTTGAAACCTTTTGAAAGTCATATTTTTAACTGTGTATGTTGTATTTTTGGTCTTGTTTAGTTTAGATAAAGCTATTTTATTTTTCTAAACTGGTGTGGTGTCCATTTGTGGTGTTTTCATTGTGTTTCTAAGAGTGTTGGTACAAATACTTTACACATTGCCTTTGGGATAAACCTGTCTGCTCGTGACAAGCTACCAAGGGGGGTGAGCAGGGGTTATCTTTTATTTATTATTTATTT
The DNA here is from genome assembly GCA_963921515.1 of Calotriton arnoldi. Lineage (NCBI taxonomy): Eukaryota > Metazoa > Chordata > Amphibia > Caudata > Salamandridae > Calotriton > Calotriton arnoldi. The sequence continues at coordinate 3,976,931 of CAWUFW010000449.1, forward strand.
ATTTATTAAGGAGTTTTATATAGCGCTAGCCTGACCCGAGGGTATCGGAGCGCTTCACAACAGTTTTTGAGCAAGATTCATACAATGAGCAGTATTCAGCATATAAATTCGGCAGTCCAAGTGTGCTGAGCAGCATTGAGGTAGTCCGTGAGTCCTGAGATAACCTCATAGAGTGCACGTTGTCTTGGGGTTGAACCAATTAAGGAGGGGGGAGGAGCAGCTGGGGGTCGAATAGCAGGGAGGAGGTAAGTCTCAGAGCAACAATGTCAGGAAGAGACGACGAGCAGGGGATAGCGTTTTGATGGCGGCTATCCATTCGGGGGGGAGCGGTTGAGGAAAAGGACTTAAGTTGTTTTTTTAATTTTGTGAAGGACGGGATAGTCCTGTTACCGACTGGGATGGCGTTCCAGATTTTGGGTGCGTTTCCGGCGAAGGACCGTGCAGCAGTTTTTTGTTTGCGTGTTTTCATGGGGATGAGTATTAGGGTGCTGGAGCTCCTGAGGTTTCTTGTCTGACCAGCCCTCTTGAGTTTGGCAGCCAAATACTCAGGTTTTCCTGTGTGCAGGGCTTTATGTGTGAGGCAGGCAGTTCTGTATCTGGCACGCAGTTCGATTGGGAGCCATTTTAGTTCTCTGAGTGCTGGTGAGATGTGATCATATTTCCTGATTCCAGTGACCATTCTAGCTGCTGCGTTGAGAGTAGTTTTGAGGGGGGCTAGGTGAGATTTTGTTGTACCAGTGAGGGTGGCATTCCCATAGTCGAGTCTGGATAGCACCAGTGATTGGGTGGCTTGTTTGAGGTCGTTTGTTGGGATGAATGGTTTTATTTTGTTAAGTAACTTCAGGTTGACGAAGGCACTCTTTGCGGAGTTTTTGATGTGATTGCCCATGTCGAGTTTTGAGTCTAGGGTAATTCCAAATGATTTAACGGAGTGGGTCAGAGTGTGATTGCCGTTAAGAGCATCCTACGCTTTTAGCCATTCTGAAATATGAGGGTTCTCCTCTTTGTTGGAGATGAGGAGTATTTCGGTTTTGTCTTGTTTGAGTTTTAAGTGGTTAAGCGACAGCCAATGTTGGATTTCTTTTAGAGTGACATTTAGTCTGTGAATGTCATCAATGGAGGAGGTTTCAAGATAGATTTGGGTGTCATCTGCATAGAGGTGGAAAGGGATGTTAGCTTTTTTGAGTATGGTGGTGAGGGGTTCCATGTAAATGTTGAACAGTTGAGGTGAGAGCACTGAACCTTGGGGGATGCCCCTGTTGACAGGGTGTAGGTCGGAGGTAAAGTTTTTTATTTTTATCCTTTGTGAGCGGCTGTGTAAGAAGGAGGAGAACCAGCGTAGGACCACTTCATCAGCTCCTACCCTTTCTTGTAAAGCCTTGATGAGAAGTTGTTGATCAACCGTGTCAAAGGCTGCCGATAGGTCTAGGAGGATGAGGAGGCAGCATTGGTCGGTATCGAGGGATTTGTGGATGTCGTCTGTGATGTTAAGGATCGCGGTCTCGGTGCTGTAGCCTTTTCTGAAACCCGATTGGTGGGGGTCAAGAAGGATGATGTTATCCATGTGCTGAGTCAGTTGTTGGAGGACGCATTTTTCCAGGATTTTGGATAGGAAGGGGAGATTGGAGACGGGTCTGAAGTTATTCAGTTCCTTGGGGTCAAGGCCTGGTTTTTTAAGTAGTGGCGTGACTTGGCCAACTTTGAGGCATTCAGGTATGATGCCGGTTCTCAGGGAGCTGTTAATGATCTTGCACCAGAACGGGGCTATGGAGAGACTCCGTTTTTTGGTCAGTTCGGTGGGAATCGGGTCAAGGACGTGAGAGGCTGGTTTGGAGGTGGAGATCAGTTTGAGGATCTCGATTTCCGGGATGGGGTTGAAGGACTTCAAGGTTTTTGTGGGGTGCTTGGGCGAGCTATCTACTGTCACTGGAGGCAGGTTTTTGCAGACGAGGTTGACGTTGATGTCCAGTGAGAGCTCAATCTTGGTGATTTTCTCTTCGAAGAAGTTGGCGAAGTTTTCATACAGGTCTTTGGAGGCCTGTAGGGAGGATTCCGGGGGTTTGGAGGTTTGTTGTCTGATGATTTTGAACAGTTCGTTGGGCCTGTTTTTTGTGTTGTCCAGGGCGACGCAGAAGAAGGTGGATTTTTCACTGCAGATGTGCTTTTTGTATTTCCTTCGGGCTGCTTTGAGTTGTTCGAGTAGGTTTGAGGAGGGGTTGCTCCTCCATAGTCTTTCTGTAGCTCTTAGTTGTCTTCTTTCGTTGTTAATGTCCGTGTTGAACCAAGATCTGGATGGGATGTTCCTGTTTTTTTTTTTAGTTTTAAGGGGGCTACTTGATCTAGAATGGATGTCATGTTTGTGTTGTAATGGGCGGTGTGTTCTGTTGTGGATAGATCGTCCGTGGAGGCAGTGAGGAGAGAGTTAACCCTTCCCTCTAGGTCAGTCATGTTAATCTGGGTGAAGTTTCTAGTCCATTTCGGAGGGTCTTGGGTGGGGGGTTTAGGTGTGATAGGCTGAGTGAGGTGGAAAAGCATTAAGTGGTGGTCGGACCAGTCCACGGGCAGGATGCAGTCTATCATGACAGTGTCGTGCTGGGCGATAATGGCGTCTAGGATTGCTCCTTTGTTATGGGTTTCCTCTAAGCAGTGTTGGGTAAGGTTTTTGCTGTGAAGCAGCTCCTTCAGGTTCTGGATTAGCAGGTTGCTTTCTTCATTCCAGTGAAGATTGAGGTCGCCCAGAATAAGGTTGTTCATATCTCGGAGAGAGCAGTGGGCAATCAGGTCGGACAGGTGTTCAGTGAATGTGGTGGTGTTGCCTGGGGGGTCGTAAATGAGGTGGCAGATGAGTGTTTTGTTGTTGCTAGTGTTAATGTTGGCGGTTAGGCACTCAAAGGTGTTGTAGGTGAAGGAGTCTATTTCCGTCACGGAAATATTGTTTTTGTGGATGATGGCTATGCCTCCACCTCTTTGATCTTTTCTATCTTTGTTGGTGATAACAAAGCCAGGGGGGACAAGAGTATCCATGGGTGGAAATGAGGAGTCATTTAGCCATGTCTCAGTGATGAATGCTATGTCTATGTCGTGGGTGAGGATGGATTCCGCTAGCTCTGTGGCATGCTTGGTGGCTGATCTGCAGTTTATGAGCATGCAGTTTGTGGGGGACATCTCTGTTGTGTGTTTTATCGTTCGGGGGACCGTGGGGATGATAATGCGTGTGGCCGGGGGTCTGGGGGCTTTCGGAGGGGCCTGTTCTCTTCCCAGTCCTGTGATCACCTGTATTTTGGATTGGGGGTGGCAGTAATAAGATTGTCGTACGAGGAAGCGGGAGCTGCCTCTTCACTCGCAGAAGTGACATCTCTAGTTCTTTTCGGCCTCTGTGTCTGATGAGAGAGGGGGGTAGAGATCCCTTCCGGATGGGGAGCATTGGGAGGCCTCTGTTGAGAGAGAGAGGGGAAGGAAGGGTAATGGTGAGGCTTTATGGGTGCGGCGAGGTTGATAAGGATTTCACTAAGACCCTGGATTATGGTGGTAATTTGGCTTTCAAGCATGGTGAGCCGCTGCCCAGTCTCTATGTCAGTGTGGGTGTTCTGTGCGGGAAAGTTAAACCTGGGGGGGGAGAGCCTAACGTTGTTAGGTTGCCCTTTAGTGGGTGAGGTGTCCGTGTGGGATCTAGGCGGGGTCAGTGGTGCGGGGAGGCGGGGGCCATGTTGTGGCGTGGTTGCTAAATTGCATGAGGGACTGGGGAGGGGGTTGGGAGTCGCGTACTGTGTGTTGAGGTCGTTCGAAGTGGGTTGGGAGGGAAGGAGGGCGGGGGTCGGGAGAGGGAGGTTGCCGGAGGGAGGTAGAGGGGTTTTGTTTTCTCTGGTAGTGTTGGAGGTGGTGTCTTGCGGTGGGAGGCAGGTGTTCTTTCTAGGGTGCACCGGGATGGTGGGTGAGTTCTGTTGGCGGGTCGGGTTCTTCAGGGAGAGGAGGATGGGTGGGCAGGGGAGGAGTGCGTGGGAGGGGGAAGTCTGGAGGGATGGGAAGAGAGCATCAAAGATTTCTAGTATGTCATTGTTGGCTTGTATCAGGACTGTGCCATTGGAGTAGATGGTCGCAGTGGTGTTCCCATTTCGCCTAGTGAGGTTAGGGGCTGAGCAAGTCAGTTTGCAGCTATGGGACGTGTTAGTCATTTTAGATATATTGAGTTGCGATCTGAGGATGGAGTTCCATGTTTCGGGTCTTTCCGTGTGGAAGATGAGATCCATTTTTACTTGTCCTTTGGAGGCGCAGTGATAGATGTCCACGAATAGTGATTCAGGATGTTGTCTGATCAGTTTTTGTTTAAAGTTTTTTTTTGCTTTGGGGAGAGGTTAGGGGGGAAGCTGATCGCGAAGGAGTTCAGGCCGTGCGGTTTTAAGTGGTTCGCAGAGGCAAGGTTGGAGTGGGCTGATGTGGTGTGTGGCATGGTGACTAAGTAGGACGGGGGCAGGCACCCTATAAGGAAGGGTGGGCTAGAGTTTCCAGGGCCGTTCGTAGAGGGGAAAGTGCGAGTAGTATAGAGATTTCGTGCAGTTGCTCTAGGGCTGGTTGTTGACTCTCCAGAGCATAAGGCTGAGGATGACTTCTAGGAGGTCGTAGAAAGGCGAGGTATCTACAGACAGGGTAGCTACAGCCTTTTCAGCTACCGCATTTCAGCAGGAAAGCATTCTCATCTGTGTACTTGGTGGCGAGTGAGCGAATGGGTGTAGTATGGAACGTTTAGGGGCTAAGCCATTGTGATGTGGTTGGTCCAAGATGGCCACCTCATTAGTATCTGTTCTTAGAGCCGGATAGGTAGTCCTATAACTCTTTCAATTTGCTGGGCCAGCAGAAGCGTAGTCCTATTTCCTTTTCTATGCGTGAAGTGCTTGTTTTGTCTTAGACCAATTCCTCTGTGGAATGCTTCCAGGGCAGCTCGCTGTCTCTTCCAGTCGGGTGGCTGACTGAAAGTAGACCTTTATACCATGATATGGCTGTGTCCGCCATTTTGTCCTACCTCGGTGCAAACTGCTGATTGTCTGCACAGCCTGAAAGGGGATCCCAGCTTGAGATCCTCACTGTGTGGTTGCAAGATTCTAATTAGAGGCATTGTCGGCATATATTCAAGATAAGGGCATTGCCGGTATTGGATATGGGTAGTATAGTATTTTTCTTGTCCATGGCTCAATCCAAGATGTTTAGTAGGAGGGAGAGTCTGTCAGTGTTGATTGTGCCTTTCTGAGATGGCCGCTGTTTTAGTAGAGATTTTTTTTTTTTTAGTAGCAGTCCTCTTTTTGTTTCTATGGAGGGATGTATTCTTATTTTTTCATTTCAGGTTGTAGGAGGGCGCCATCTTGTGTGAGTAAGCTGCTCAGCAAATTGCCACTTAAAAAGGTGGTAAGATTCTTTATTTGGTCGTCACAGTCCTCGTATGTGAAAGGGATGGTAGTCTCTTAATTTCTTATCCCGATTTTTCCAGACTTTTTTCCTTTCTTTTTTCCTTTTTTCCTCCTATTCTTGCCCCTTATGTCGTGTAGGTAAACCACACTGTTGTAGATGCCCAGGTGAATCCCAGAGGCTCTCTGCCCAATGCGGCGCAGCAACTTCCCAGATGTACCCTGTTAGTGATTTGCCGGAGGCAGGGTGCCGTTAGGGGGAGAGAGGCGTTGTGCATGACAAGGTGGAGCAGCACTCTCTCTCACTCGTCTTTCTAGCGTTTCCTCCAGGGGCGCGGGGCTTCCCATGTGATACAAAGTAGAATATAATTTCCGCCCACCACGGGCGATAAATTAGAAAATATAAAAATCAAAATATATTCTGGCCATCACGACGGGGCTGCGGGGATGCGGGGGAGAGAGGAAGCACTCACTCGCTCTTTCCCACGGGAGCGCTCTCGATGGGTAACGAAGTAATCCTCACATCCGTTATCAGGGACCTCCCGGTTGCCGGGCTCCGCTGCGCAGGGGTTTCACTCACCCGGTTCAGTCACTGGGTCCAGGAGCATCTTCCCAGCCACAGAGTGCGGAGGTAGTCCTTCGGCCCGCTCTGCAGGTCTTCGCTTCAGCCCTTCTCTTCAGCCCAGGCGGTGACGATGTGACCCATTCGTTGTGATGGGAAAGGTCAACGATCACCAATAAGTTCAGCCGGTGAGCCTTGAATCTAGTGTTTTCTTCTCGATTTGGGGTTGCAGGGAACTGTCGGATCAGCCTGCTTCTAGGTAATGACGAGTCCAGAGTCCAGTATCTAAAGTGTTTATCCCCTTTACCCTGACTAGAAGCAAGGGTCCCTATTTGGACAAAGGTACCTACCTCTGCCAACTAGAGACCCCCATTTCTAACAATAGTCATACCTTTCGATTTTGCCATATTAATCACAAAAGAATTTGTTCTCCATTACGGTTCAACCTCTCTTACAAGGGCAGGCAGATTTCACTATGTTATGGCGATCACAACAGCATCTGTGCAAAAGGGGCAGCACATTTTGTGTTGATGCTTCGACCGCTGCTCTCTGGAGTATGGTTTGAGATCATTGGTGAAAAAAATAAATAACTCAGATTGGAATATTTTGTATTACAAACACTTTTCCGTTTATACTTTTAGATATGTGCTATTCAAAATGGACATAAATACTCCTGGAAAATGAAAGCAAGTGACATCGTTTTTAGTGGTATTCATATTTTGTTTGAAAAATCTAATAAATAAAATGTAATAGTGCATGAGGCTTAAATTGAACGTCTGCTCACTATATGGTAACTTAAGTGATATTAATTCTGATAAAATTGTAAAAAATAGTAGCTTGATTTGTTTAGTATATTTATAAAATGTTTTGTCAATACATTACCTTGCATTTTTGGTGAGAGACATGATTGTGTAATGTGAATAAATTCAAAATATTGAATATTCTATTTCTGATTCACCTGCAAGTCAGAAAAACCTTTTTAGTATTCTGAAAGCAAACTATAGTCTAAATTCATACAAACAGTTATGCCATTAAGTAATGATTTAATCCACTGATTCTGGAAGCAATTAGCATGTCTAATGGGCTGTGACAGGACCTGACCATGAAGTTCCCTTTTGCTTTGCTGCTATGATGGGTGTTAATAGTCAAGCCACATTTCTGTTAATTACATTGAAATGCCAGGGCTTGGAATTACATTTTGGAAGAGGCAACATTCCATGCATTGCTTAGCAACAGCAATCTGAGCTCAACTACTTGTGAGCCAATCCAATTTATTGTCTTTTGGAAAACTGCCAAGGGGCTGCAGCAGCTAGAGATTGACCATCAATTCACGGCTTGTAATGCAGTTAGATTGGCATGTGAAAACAGCAGTCTTTCATTAATGGGTGTGTAATGTTTGACCAGGATCCAAGAACCCTTAATGTGTAGTATCATTGACAGGGATTACAAGCCAACCTGGCATTGCCCAGTAGATGTTTTAATATTTCTTTTTTTACATTTGCTCAGGACAGATATTTTTCGACTGCATGTTTTCATCACCAAATTGCCATTCCGAGGCAGTCTTTTACTAAAATATTGTAAAAACCGATCATGAGCTTGCAGTATGCTCATTTCTGAAATTAATGTGAAATCTTAAAAACCTACATGAAATGCAGAATTACCAAATTTAACTCCAATCATATATTCTGTAGGGTGAAAAAGTATTCCTGTCTGTGATTGTATTTTTTCCCAATATGTAATGAACAGTTATGCAAGATATTTCAATAAATAAACAAGCTATGTTGTATAATTACCTGAATCAAAAACAACCTGATGATGTAGTATACATCATCATTAATTAAAAACGATATGAATGAACATACATAGGGTCAGATGTACTACAAATGTGGTCACAAAAAGCAGTCACAATTTGGTCACCGACTTCTTTTTGCGACCACTAAATTATTTTGTAAATAGACATATGTACAAATAGGTCAGTTCACAAAATAAGGAATCAGAGTGGGTTTCAATCCGACATACATCATTTATAGTTGCTCCCATTGATAGAAATCACAGGGATGGTGGCCTATTAGAACAGGCAGACCACCATGTCTGTGACCACCTTTAAACAAAGTAAACTTTTTTAAATTAAGCCCGGTTTTCATAAATAAATGGAGCTGTATTCAAAATTAAAAGTTTTTTTTTTTTTGGAACTATTTGTTGGAGTTGTTGGCAGTGGTCGCCTGGGCGCAATGCTTAATTTGTAAAAAAAATAAGTGCCAGGGCCCTCGTCAAGAGGCCACTGAAGCTTGCACCACCCATTGCCCCTGCCAGTGCCTCCGACAGTACCAACACAACTGCTAACCGTCACACCCCACAAGTGTGAAACTGCAGACTATTCTAGGCCCCCCAAAGCTATAAGAATAGCTTGAGCAGATAGGTATGTCATTTTTATTATATGTTGAATTACTAAACAACTACTCATCACAGAATTAGAGTAACAGCGCCGCCATGTGGTGGGGTGTCATAAGTGCCAGTGTTGACAATAAAGTGCCAGTGCCAGGCACCAGAAACCACCGGCTCAAATTGAGCACTGCCTGGACCACTGCCTGCCCCAACATTTTTTTTTATATATTCATACGGGTGAAGGGGCCGCAAAGGGACCTTTTACTTTTTGCACATGGGCTATCACCTCAGCTCAGGAGTTTGTAACTTTTCAATGTATGCAACCAGATTGCGGTCGCAAAACATTGATACGTGGAGAACAGAATCGTTATTTAGGAGATTTTCTGCAGAAGTTTGAGAAAAAGATCTTGGCTATTCACAAAGGGGCACATGCATCAAGCATTTTACCGGTCGCAAACGGGGCGATTCGCAGAATCGGCCCGGTTGCGACTGGAAAAATGCCTTTTCCGATGCATGTACCTTTTTGCATTCGCAATATAGGTAATCGCAATTTTTTGCGATTACCTAAATTGCGATGCATGTAGCATTTCCTAAATGCGGCTGTGCATTTAGGAAACGCTAATTACCATCAACTTCAAGTTGATGGTAATTTGTGCATGCATTGAAAAATGCACAAAAAACGCAATTTTTAATGCGCTATGTAGCGCACAGAGGCCCTTAGGTCATGTGTGTGCTACACATGTGCATACTTACCTTTTTTGGGGGGTGCCTCAGGTGGGCCTTAGGCCCCCAGGCACCCTTGGATTTGCATTCGCAAATTGTGATTACCAATTTGGTAATCGCAAATTGCGAATGCATTCCCATTCATTCCTATGGGCCGGTAGGCCCATAGGAATGACTTGGAATACATTCCCTAATAGCGATTCACAATTTGCGAATCGCTATTAGGGAATGTTAAGGATTCGCAAGATTATTTGCGAATCCTTCATGCATAGGCATTTGCGATCACCAAATAGTGAATCCTTAAAATTCGCTATTTGGTAACAGCAAATGTTTACCTTGATTCATGTGCCCCATAGTTTTCTGAAGATTTCAACTGTTTATATATGTGATCAATAACATGACCGCACGTTTGCAAGTAGGCAAATGTTTTAGATCTATGTGTCATACCGGAGAGAATTATTGGTCAGATGTATAAAGAGTTTAAGGGAGGCAAGCCATTCAAATCAGTAAACTAGTGTTTTTGAGAATGCAAAACACTTTTTCTTATGTACTAAACACAAATAGCGATTCAGAAACCTTGCTGGTGGATCGTCTGCCAGGGTTAAATGATCCTGCAAGCGTATAGTTTTACAAGCCTATTGCTATGTTCACCAACACACCAAAATATGCATCTGACTGTAACTGTTTCAAAACCTAATAAAGATGATTTAAAAAAATAATAACTAAGGGTGTCAAGCGAAGAGGTATGAACTAGGGGTGGGTGGAATTTGCGTAGTCGCGCTACGCAAAGCTCCGCGAAACGGTAAAAAATCTCCGCGAGCACGCAAAAGTTCCGCGAACACGCGTAATTGCTTGTTCCGCCCGTTCGCAATGCTTTTTTCCTGTTCGCGAACGCTGTTTGCGTGCTCGGGGGGAAATATCTCGCGAACACGCACTTTAAAATCGCGAACAAGCAAAAAATTCCGCGAAGCAGCGGATCGCGGAATTTTTGGCAATTCTGCGTTCTCCGCGGAACGCGAAATTACCCAAATTCTGCAAATTCCGCGAGCGGAACGGAATTTACCACCCAGGCCTAGTATGAACCACTTAGGTACGCTATTTGGGCTATAGTTCCATGAGAAAAGACACACATGAACATGTCTCACAGGATTACATGTTAAAAGCCACATGTACTTAGGTTGGGTCATAAATATGCAATTGCTCGAAAGATGCAATATAAACGTAACCAAGTGGGCTAACAGAAAAGTTGAGACTATGAACAAGCTGAGAAGACGAGAAGGCTACCTCAGTAGACAGTGATGCATTAAATAAGGAAGTGCAGTTGGCCTGGACTCTTTACACCCATGATTGGTTTAAACAGCATACAAGATCTGGTGAAGATAACATGATCTCAGGACTCAAAGATATATAGGAATCCTAATAAACAATGCAAGCTAAACCTGAATGGTGCAATGGAAGAGGTATTGTGATGCAGCTGCTTTGCATTTGCTTATGCCTACAAGGTGTAATTGGTAACTGTGGTATTGATACATCGCAGAAATATTGTGATTTATCCAGAGGGTGCTCCTTCTGCCAAAAGGAAGCTGGGCTCAGTCAATGTCATCTGTGTTGCCGTTTGGGTTTTGTGACCAGGCAGAGGGAGTGGCCAAAGTTTTTTAGGTCTTGGACATTGGATGCAGGATGTAGGAAAGGCCATGCCCTGCGCCACAATGTCACTTATCATAGCCATACATGCCCTCTATCCCCAGCCTATTGTGTACGGCTAAAGGCAGTGACCAATTGGCTTTGGGAGTGGAATGGAGTGAGTGCAGAGAGTGACAAAAGCTCATAATGTGCTGCTATGGGCGGATTCCCCTATCACATGGCATAGTTGAAGGCTTCACCTTGCACCAAGAAAAATCTGGGTATCGCTGAAGGTCATGCCCTCATGCCCCATGGATCATGGACCATCGACACTTGGGGGCATATTCTCAAGGACTCATCGCCGATTTAGCGGCACTTTACTGCCACGAAAGTGGCGATAGATTTATCGCCCTATTCACAAGCCTGCGCTAACAGCCCATATCGTCAGTTTTCATGCGATAGCTGCCGCTAAAAACATCGCCAAGGCTGACAGCGACAACTAACGCTAATCATATGCAGAGTAGGCGTTCCCGTGCAAAACCTCACAATAACACCACTTCGCGATATTCACAACGACCAGCCAGATTGGCGATGCGGGCCTAAAACATGCGATAAGGCGCGTTAGCAGCAGGAACTTAAGACCTGCTCTTTCCTGGTCTTAAGTAGGACGAAAACCTGCAGTAGAAAGGGAGCCCAGCCCAGAGCCACATCTGAAGACCAACACATGCCATGGAGCTACTAATCAATCTGCTTGGAGACCCAAGAAGGCCACAACACCCACCGCCACCACCACCAGGACCACCCACACCCCCCAGACCACCCCCCCCGCCGGACCACCCTCCCCGCCGGACTACCACCGAGGCAGCGCAGAACAAGACAGCGGACCTTCCGACAATGCACCAGCCTCAGAGACTTAACGCCAGAGGAAGTCATTGCCCACTACAGGCTCAAAAGGACAACCATCCTCCGCATCCTGACCCACATTGCCCACAGGCTGACGGTACCAACACAGCGGACAACCAACATCCCTCTACAGACAAAGCTACTGGCTGTGCTGCACTTATTGGCCTCTGGTACCTTCCAACCAACAACTGCCAGAGTTGGAGGAGTCTCACAGCCAGCCCTATCAAAGTTCCTCACACCTATCTTGGATGCCATCATCAGCTTGATATCCCAGCACCTTCACTTCCCCCACACTGCGCAGGAACAGCTGGGGACCAAGCGAGGCTTCTACGCCATAGCTGCCTTCCCGCGTGTGTTGGGGGCAAATGACTAGACACATGTCCTACTTGTGCCCCCTGCCAACACTGCACACAATTACCGCAACAGAAGCACACGCATTCCATCAATGTGCAGGCAATAGTGGACCACCGGGGTCTGTTCACCAATGTTGTCGCAAACTTCCCAGGCAGTGTGCATGATTCCTACATCTTCCGACAGTCCATCATCAACCAGCACTTTCAGCGTGGCACCTATGGAAATGGACTGCTCGTTGGGAATGCACACGTAACAAAATCACATACAACATGCCAACCAACATGCCCACCTACCAGACACGACAACACAAGTAACTGTGGTAACAGGGGCCAGACATGTAGACAAACCACCCACAAAGGCATAGCCCCTCTGCCACACAATTGCAGTATGCGGGGAGAGGTGGGAACCAAGAATGTGCAAAGGAGGCAAGTGACCCATGAATAAGAATGCAAAAACAACAATTGATGGACAGAATGGAGAACAATGTCATACATTCACCCCAGTACAGAGATCTGGGCCTAAATCCATCGTTTTTTTGCTCACCATGCCATTCCAGTTTGAACCCAGCCATATGCAAATCAGTCTTGACCCTGTGCCCAATGGGAACAGTCCAGCCCGAACTGCCAGGCCAGGTCCTCCTTGGACTGGAAACAAGCATCCTAGGACCGGTTTCGGGGTTTCAGCCCTCTTCAGCCAGGATAGCTTGATTCCAGTGGCATGGAGAGCACGGGACCCACGTCTGGGCATACCCGTCCCACTCGGGGTGACAAATGCAAAAACAACAATTGATGGACAGAATGCAGAACAATGTCATACATTCACCCCAGAACAGAGATCTGGGCCTAAATCCATCGTTTTTTTGCTCACCATGCCATTCCAGTTTGAACCCAGCCATATGCAAATCAGTATTGACCCTGTGCCCAATGGGAACAGTCCAGCCCGAACTGCCAGGCCAGGTCCTCCCTGGACTGGAAACAAGCATCCTAGGACCGGTTTTGGGGTTTCACCCCTCTTCAGCCAGGATAGCTTGATTCCAGTGGCATGGAGAGCAAGGGACCCACGTCTGGGCATACCCATCCCACTCAGGTGACAAATGCAAAAACAACAATTGATGGACAGAATGCAGACCAATGTCATACATTCACCCAGGTACAGAGATCTGGGCCTAAATCCATCATTTTTTGCTCACCATGCCATTCCAGTTTGAACCCAGCCATATGCAAATCAGTCTTGACCCTGTGCCCAATGGGAACAGTCCAGCCCGAACTGCCAGGCCAGGTCCTCCCTGGACTGGAAACAAGCATCCTAGGACCGGTTTCGGGTTTCACCTCTTCAGCCAGGATAGCTTGATTCCAGTGGCATGGAGAGCACGGGACCCATGTCTGGGCATACCCGTCCCACTCGGGGTGACAAATGCAAAAACAACAATTGATGGACAGAATGCAGAACAATGTCATACATTCACCCCAGTACAGAGATCTGGGCCTAAATCCATCGTTTGTTTTGCTCACCATGCCATTCCAGTTTGAACCCAGCCATATGCAAATCAGTCTTGACCCTGTGCCCAATGGGAACAGTCCAGCCCGAACTGCCAGGCCAGGTCCTCCCTGGACTGGAAACAAGCATCCTAGGACCGGTTTCGGGGTTTCACCCCTCTTCAGCCAGGATAACTTGATTCCAGTGGCATGGAGAGCACGGGACCCACGTCTGGGCATACCCGTCCCACTCGGGGTGACAAATGCAAAAACAACAATTGATGGACAGAATGCAGTACAATGTCAAACATTCACCCCAGTACAGAGATCTAGGCCTAAATCCATCGGTTTTTTGCTCAACATGCCATTCCAGTTTGAACCCAGCCATATGCAAATCAGTCTTGACCCTGTGCCCAATGGGAACAGTCCAGCCCGAACTGCCAGGCCAGGTCCGCCCTGGACTGGAAACAAGCATCCTAGGACCGGTTTCAGGGTTTCACCCCTCTTCAGCCAGGATAGCTTGATTCCAGTGGCATGGAGAGCACGGGACCCATGTCTGGGCATACCCATCCCACTCGGAGTGACAAGTGCAAAAACAACAATTGATGGACAGAATGCAGAACAATGTCATACATTCACCCCAGTACAGAGATCTGGGCCTAAATCCATCGTTTTTTGCTCACCATGCCATTCCAGTTTGAACCCAGCCATATGCAAATCAGTCTTGACCTTGTGCCCAATGGGAACAGTCCAGCCCGAACTGCCAAGCCAGGTCCTCCCTGGACTGGAAACAAGCATCCTAGGACCGGTTTCGGGTTTCACCCTCTTCAGCCAGGATAGCTTGATTCCAGTGGCATGGAGAGCACGGGACCCACGTCTGGGCATACCCATCCCACTCGGGGTGACAAATGCAAAACAACAATTGATGGACAAAATGCAGAACAATGTCATACATTCACCCCAGTACAGAGATCTTGGCCTAAATCCATCGTTTTTGCTCACCATGCCATTCCAGTTTGAACCCAGTCATATGCAAATCAGTCTTGACCCTGTGCCCAATGGGGAACAGTCCAGCCCGAACTGCCAGGCCAGGTCCTCCTGGACTGGAAACAAGCATCCTAGGACCGGTTTCGGGGTTTCACCCCTCTTCAGCCAGGATAGCTTGATTCCAGTGGCATGGAGAGCACGGGACCCACGTCTGGGCATACCCCTACCACTCGGGGTGACAAATGCAAAAACAACAATTGATGGACAGAATGCAGAACAATGTCATACATTCACCCCAGTACAGAGATCTGGGCCTAAATCCATCGTTTTTTGCTCACCATGCCATTCCAGTTTGAACCCAGCCATATGCAAATCAGTCTTGACCCTGTGCCCAATGGGAACAGTCCAGCCCGAACTGCCAGGCCAGGGCCTCCCTGGACTGGAAACAAGCATCCTAGGACCGGTTTCGGGTTTCACCCCTCTTCAGCCAGGATAGCTTGATTCCAGTGGCATGGAGAGCACGGGACCCACGCCTGGGCATACCCGTCCCACTCGGGGTGACAAATGCAAAAACAACAATTGCTGGACAGAATGCAGAACAATGTCATACATTCACCCCAGAACAGAGATCTGGGCCTAAATCCATCGTTTTTGCTCACCATGCCATTCCAGTTTGAACCCAGCCATATGCAAATCAGTCTTGACCCTGTGCCCAATGGGAACAGTCCAGCCCGAACTGCCAGGCCAGGTCCTTCCCTGGACTGGAAACAAGCATCCTAGGACCGGCTTCGGGGTTTCACCCCTCTTCAGCCAGGATAGCTTGATTCCAGTGGCATGGATAGCACGGGTACCACGTCTGGGCATACCCGTCCCACTCGGGGTGACAAATGCAAAAACAACAATTGATGGACAGAATGCAGAACAATGTCATACATTCACCCCAGTACAGAGATCTGGGCCTAAATCCATCGTTTTTTGCTCACCATGCCATTCCAGTTTGAACCCAGCCATATGCAAATCAGTCTTGACCCTGTGCCCAATGGGAACAGTCCAGCCCAAGCTGCCAGGCCAGGTCCTCCCTGGACTGGAAACAAGCATCCTAGGACCGGTTTCGGGGTTACACCCCTCTTCAGCCAGGATAGCTTGATTCCAGTGGCATGGAGAGAATGTACACAATGCCAAGTGTGGCGGTGATGCGCTGGACAGTCATGAGTATGCAGAGCACAGACATGTCCATGTGGACATATACAGCTGGTGTGTGTAGTGTTGTGGACAGTGGACGCAACCATGTTACCTCAGGCAGTCGGGAAGACCTCGGACATGTAGCTATGTCGCCCCCCCTGTAAGCGTAAGCGTAGTGGGCTGGGCCGGCGTACGGCAGTCCAGCGTAGGAGTGTGAATAAATAGCCTGGGGCTCTGGGCGCGGTTCACATCCGGGTGGCCACCAAAGTAACTACTGCGTGTGTCTCTGTGTCTGCCACATCCTGACCATAGGCCTACACACACGTGGCCGACCACCTTCCTTGGCCAAATTAACACCGGTGATGAGGAGCCTACGTCACACGCCACCCGGCGCACAACTCATCATCGCCTGCAGGGGCGTTTCTGCCAGGGCGGCACCCCTCACCCTGCCACGAGGCCGCCGCCGTGACCGGTGGTGCCTGTGCGCCTGCTGCACCCCAGCCCGCTGGTCCCCAGACCCGTCCGGCGCCCTGCTGTGATTGCCCACCCCTGCGCACCCAGGCCTCACTGCTCACCTGCCGCCACCGGCGTGTCTCCAAGAGGGCCCACCACGTTCTGGTGCAATCTTCAGGGCCGAGGCCCGCGAGCTTGGCAGCCTTTCTCAGCCTATCGCTGGCTTCCGCGCAACAGGCCCCTAGCGCACCCTGCGGCACCGCACCGCGTAGTTCTGTGTGTGCTGACTGCTCCCTTCGGCCTCCACTGCAGTCCAGCAGGCTAACAGACAAATCCTTTCCAGTCCGGCCCTCCAGGCACACTGCACACCCGCTCAGCTCATCAGGTGGGCCTACCTCAGTGCACCTCAAGTCACCGTCCAGCCTCCAGGCCGCAACATCATTGCAAGCTGCACACCCGCTCAGCTCTTCAGGTGCCACTACCTCAGTGCACTGCAAGTCACCGTCCAGCCTCCAGGCCACAGCATCATCGCAGGCTGCACAACCGCTCAGCTCGTCAGGTGGGCCTACCTCAGTGCACCGCAAGTCATCGCCACGTGGCGGTAGGCCCCTGCCGGACGCAGTGCCTCAGGTGCCACTAACTCAGTGCACCACAAGTCATCATCCAGTGGGGCTACCCCACGAGTCCGACTCCAGCACCTAACAGCATTTCCGCAGTAATGCCACTGGAGCCCCTCACAGTCACGGGGCCACCCCTGTCCCAGGCAGGCCTCTGGAAAGCCTGGGTGGAACGTCTGGAGATGTACTCCGAAGCGCACGACATCCCAGCGCCACGGCGCACGCGTAGGCGTGTGAGGAGTGTGAAGAAATGGCCCGGGGCTCTGGCCGTGGTTCAGTCCTGGGCTCTGGGCGTGGTTCAGTTCCGGGCTGGCCACAAAAGTAACTATGGCGTGTGTCTCTGTTGTGGTGTCTGCACCACCCGGCCCTTAATCGACAAACTTGCAATGTAGCATGCACCCAGAGTGCGGGCTCGCCCGAATGGATAAATAAAGGAGCGCAAGACCGGTCGGGGGTCTTGGCTCATACATGCCAGCATAAGCCAAAGGCCTAGCCTCAATCGCAGCGCAAGTTCAGCCAGGCCTGAACTCCACATCTGTGTCCGCCCTATCCTTACCATAGGCCTACACACATGTGGCCGCCCACCTTCAACGGCCAACATTACAGTGTTGTTGACAGGCTTGCGGACATGCGCAGACAGGCATGACAATGGTGTGCCGTAGGAGTGCAAGTGATGCAACCGCGCAGCGCACACAAGTAAATAGGCTCGGGGGGAGGGAGGAGCAGCTGTGAGGCTACGTAATACACATTGACCCGCACATTTGCCAGAAGCAATACATGGCAAACATGAATCCCAAAGTCACACAAATCACACACCACAAAACTTGTAAGTCTGCCAACACAGCATGCAGAACCACCAGTTTACACTAATCTCACTTACCTCTCACAGGTGATCAAGAATATGCACTCTGCCGGTGGATGATGACACCCCTCCGAGCCCAGAACACCCCGGCCCAGAGGCAGTACAATGTGGCCCACAAACGCACCAGGGGCATTGTTGAGCACACATTTGGCGTGTTAAAGTCACGTTTCAGGTGCTACACATCACAGGGGGAAGACTCCTGTACAGCCCAGAAACAGTGTGCAAGATGATCATTGCATGTTGTGTATTGCACAACATATGTGTACGCACCAATGCCCCATGGATCTAAGTGCCAGATGCACCGGACGATGATGAGGAAGATGAGGCAGGTGGACCACACCCCACTGCAGCTGTAGCAGGAATAGCCTGGAGGAAGACAATCATTGACAATTTCTTTGCATGAGCACGTCACATTGTGACAGTCCTTAGCAATCATGGAACAGTACGAAATGACCACATGAACAGCATGTGCAAAAAAGATTAATTGCAACACACATTCCCTGTGTGCATGTCAGTCCTCTGCATTAGCACATCACTCTGACAGGTGTAAGTGCAACATTAAGTGCTAACAATCTCACAAATAGCAAATAGATGGTGGGTATGACACCTCTGTACAGAGAAGTTGTTCAGGGTGTCACGTACTCGGAATGCCATCACAGGGTGTCAAATGTAGTACATAATCCCACTCATCAGCGTATCACATGTGTACAATAAAATGACATGAAGGCTGTCATTGGTGTTCAAAAAAAGACAACAGGCTGTCATTTGGGGTCAAATATGAACCACCCTGATGCAGAGATGCACCCTGTGACTCAAGTCCCACAACATGAGCAACATGGACGTAAGGGGGATGGGGGCACAGTGAACACCTCAGCAACATGGGAGATGCACACCAGCCAAAAAGCCAGCAGGAATACCTTGCGTAGAACACACCAAGGTGTCCCCTGGGCATATGTGCCATGTACAGATCACATGTGTACACGGACGTCATCCTTCAATAGTAGTGAACAGTGTCAGCTAATAGGTGCAAGGTGAGATGTCACGCGCCTCCTCACAGCTACCTGTAACCATCACTGTCAGACTGAAGCAAAATAACACTGCTACATCAGAGCATGCAAATTTGACCGTGAGGGCACGTGCATGGCTGGTAAGGGTTCAACCGTGCCGGAAGGCGAAGCAGTGACATTCATCCCCCCCCCCCCCAATCCTCATCACATTTCCATAATGCAAGCAGATGACAAACTAACATTAGGGATGAAAGCTCCTTTGTCTGGACTAGAAGGCGGTGGCACATCTGCACCTCCGAGCTTGGAGTTGCATGCGCCCGGCACCGCCTGAGAGATACCATAGCAGCTGATGACGACTCCCACACTACGCACAGCGCTTACCAAAGACCAACGTATACACACCCCACACACAGAAGTCCTTGCTCACAGTTCTCTTGCATGGAATGACCTTCACACTTACGCACAGACCATCCCAGGAGTCCAACCGCTGCACACTCAAACTAATCATTGCTCCGAGCTGTGGAATCCACATAACTTTGACTTTGACTTTTTAACACACAGCCCTATTTCCTACATTGGCGTGGGACTAAGTTGGGAAATTGCGAGATTGTTGTTTAGGAGCAATGAGGCCACAGCTAGTTCACACATTCCCAGTCATCACACTGCCTGTCTGGGTCACGGTCAAACATGCACATTGATATCAGTTCCCAGGGAGTACCTTATTTTTGGAATCACTGCCCCTATATTCATCCATACTTTCATGCTTGCATGATCATTGACATGACACATCTGTGTGAATTAGAATGTTTTAATCACATTCGGTGGAGTGTTGAAGCTGGACCAGTACATGCCCATGCAAACCCCACTTGACATTGTTGCCCCGTGGAGGGCCAGCCAGAGTCCTTTAGGGATTGACAAGTTCATCGAAAGAGGAAGAGTGAAGTCCGCAGTCTGATTGCTGTGTCATTGGTAACCAAAACAAATATGGCAGTCCATGTCGAGGGCCAAGGTCAGTGTCGCAGAGTGTCTCGGGGGACAGTGGAATGTGTTGTTCCAGGGAATGATGCAGTGGGCAGAACCAAGCTGAAACAGGCCATATGGCAGAGATGAATGCTACCGCTTCTTTCTTACCACAAAGGCAGAATCATCCACATCATCGTCCTCTGATGTGTGATGTGCCTCACATGTGGGTGGTGGTGTTTTGTCAGCAGCACTGTGTGGCACTGACACATCAGGGGCCGGAGGCGGAATGTCTGCCGCACTGTGTGGCAGTGACACATCAGGGGCCGGAGGTGGATTGTCTGCCGCACTGTGAGGCACTGACACGTCAGGGGGCGGAGATGTGGATGGAGTAGTAGCAGCAGCATTCATCTGCGCCAGGCCTTGTGGCAGCAATGCCATGATGAGGATCTGCAGGGCATGGAAGATCCCAGCTACATATCGCTGGTGTGCAGCCATGGCAGCCATTCTTTCCGCCTGCATCCGCTCCATGTTCTCCATGACCCTCCGCATGCGTCCCAACTCCCGGCTGTCATCGCTGGAGCCACTCTGACTAGACAGTTGTTCTTGTCTCAGAGTCATGACTCCAGCGATGTCAGCCATGGCTTGTTGGAGAACATGGAGTGGACTGCGGGTGTCCGTTAGGGACTGTAAGTGGTCCCTGATGGGACTTAGACACCCACGTATGGCATCTAGTTTGGCTGCCATGAGGTTGAACCCCACCCGCACCTGATCAGCCATCTCCTTCTGGCCCTCTAACACACGGCATTGGAATGCCATGTGTTGGTCGTGGGGGTCCTGGGAGACAGCCATGGTGGGGGTGCTTCCTGCTGTGTGGTCTGTGCAGGGGGTGGTGTCTCCTCGATGCAGCGGGGCTGCCCTGCTCCTGGGGGGTGGGGTGCTGAGGGTGTCCATGAGCTGTTGGAGGGCGTCGGTGTCAATGGTTTGGAGGTCCTCTTCATCATCAGTGAAGAGATGTACGGTCTGCTCTGCAGGAGGTGTTGATTCTCGCTCTGCAATGTGAAGGGGAGATGCAGTTTAACAGTGTGTTCCATGTATGTTCACGCATTGGACAAGTTTACATACAGATTGCATGACAATGTACATAGTGACTGTTTGGGAGGAGATGCCTATTTGATGCGGGACAATGGACATTTCTACACCATCAGGGATGTGGGGTTGTACTTGTACATTATCATCTCACAGTTTCCTGCTATGCCAAATGTGATTGGCCAGTTTCTACACACAAGAGGCAGCAGTTGTGTCCTCTGTTCTGTTGTGAAAGTGTTGCAGTATGTACCACATTGTTGTCAATGTTGATGTGCTCTGTTTCTTATGTGTGTGTGCTGCATTGTGGGAGAGTCGCCCCTGCAGCTCTGATTTTGCTGGCCCTTATCACTTTCAGGCGGTGTGCCTTTCACTTCTGTGCTTATGCAGTGCTGAGATGTTGCAGACTTGGGTAAATTGGGCTCTTGGTGGGAGTTGGGACTCTTGGGCATGGTTTGTCCGCAGATGTCTTGTTGACGTCAGGGGTTGTTTGTGCACGTGGATGTGTCAGAGTGTGACCTGCTCCTTTACGGATGTGGTCCACACTCAGCCACCTCAGTGTCGTGGTGTGCACCATGTCATGATAATTGGACTGCAGTCATGCTAATCGTCATGCAGTGTCACTTGCTTTGTCAGTGTGGCTCACAGACCCGCAGCTTTGCTGGGTTCAGCACATGTGCATGGGTTTGTTGTGAGATTAGTGATGTGTGGTGAGGGCCCCCTCTGGGCACATTGTCAAAGGGGGCCTACTTGCTGTTTCTATGTGTGCTGCAGTGTGCCAAGGAGATCAGGGACATGATCCAGAGTAATTGTGGGTGTGCACTGTGCTATCCTTAATTGTGCATGTGTGCCATTGTGCCCATCTCCCACCGTCCCCCCAGTCCCTGGTCGTTAATCACCCTGTTGCTGTTGGGTCAGGTCATGTTGAGCAGTGTCCGGTCCCCCAACTCCTGCCACCGTCTCCCCACTGATGACTGTGAACACCATTTCCTCCATCTCATCCAGCTCCTGCTGTGGCGCTGGACTCCCACCTCCAGTCTGCATTGTTGCTTTCCGGTTGTTGGCGAGTTTCAGCTTGGTTTTGCGCTTCACATCATTCCAGCGCTTCTTGCAGTCGTCCACTTCCCTTCTCTTCATTCCGACTGCATTTACCTTGGCCAAGATGGACTGCCATATTGCATTTTTAGTTGCCATTGACACAGTGGAGGTGATGAACAGTTGTTGGTGGTGTTCTATCACCTCCGTAATACAATCAGGATCTTGTTTTCCTGTGGACTGAATCGCGGGTTCCTCTTCTTCTTCTCCTTGCTCTTCTCCTTCCCGGGGTCCCTGGCTGGTCCTCCGGGGGGTTTGTGGGGTTCTGGTTGGCCTCTGTACTTGCTCCAGCTTCCTCCATGGTGCTTCTCATTAGTTTGTGGGTTTTTTTGGCAGTTTTTATGGTGATTTTTCCCGCCTGACGTGGGAATAGCAGGCCTGGCGCTGCTTATCACTGATGTTTTAATCGCTGTTGGGCCCATCGCCACTTTTTTCACGTTCGGGTTTCCTTTTTTATCGCCGTCCCGGTAATTTTTACGCGGACATTTGACGCGTTATTGGGATACTATCGCCTGTTGCCGGCGTGTTGAGAATACGCCATTCACACGGCGTTAGTTTCCCGCAATAGACGGCGTTATGTAAAGTTGCGTTAACCTAGGTTGGCGATAATTATCGCCCGTTCTTGAGAATATGCCCCTTGGTGTCTAGTGTATCACCTGTTAGATATGTACAGTGGGTACTGATGGCAGGGGGTCAAGAAAATTCAAGGCATCATTCAACACTGAGATAAGAAAACTTGGCAAACTTACTGAACAGAATATATTGTTCTCTGCTGAGCTCAGACAGTAGCCAGCACCACAAGACCCCAAATAATGTGTCTTGAAAAGCTTCACTCAGTGGAATTTTATTATTACATAATATTACCTAAAGCCGCAGAACAATACCTCCCTTTAACTGCCTTGCACATGATCACTAATACTAGAAACACAAGACATGTATGCTGCTTAATAGAATGCTAGATTTTCAGAAGCAATGTCTGCTAGAACACCAAGCCTCCAGCTAAACACTACATTCAATTTTTTTACGATTTGCAGTACCTCAGTCGATGTTTCCAACACTTAGGGAGCATTTTTTTGTATTTCACCTCCAATCACCTTTCTGCAGACGGAATCGTCTATGCATTTTCAATCGCCTAGTGGGAATGCTTCAACACATCTTGTACATAAAATGAAAATCCGAGAATTTCACCCAAAAAATATTGTAAAAGTGAATGACACTAAAAATGCCCTCTCACACGGCCAAATCCTGTCAGAATGTTTATGAAAATATTTATTACGTTAAGAGATAACCTTACTGCAAACACATAAAGGTCTGATTTCGAATACAGAGCCGCCAAAGACCATTAAACAGATTGAAAAGCCTTCATAAACAGAACGGCTCTCTAATGCAAAAATAGTGCTCAGTTGGTCGGAATTAAAAATAGGATGTGAAAGAGCCACAGCTGAGCCATGTACACAGAATACTATTGCATTTGCAACTGTGTTGATCGCTTTCTGCACGGAACATAAACAAGGCGGAATGTGCGTGTCGCTGCAGGTATTGTATATGTAAACCAAACAAGCATTTGCAATGCAATCGGTCTCGCCTTTGGGACCTTATAAGTATTTAGCCATGCACCATATTATCCTCCCTTCTTCAGCGTCAGTTTGGATCGTTTAAGCAACAGAAAAGCAGTAAAAGTGTTGCACAAGCTTCAACACGATGCACACAAAGGAGGACCAAGCAAGCATATAAGCAGATATCCACAATGCTTGGTAATAAAACGAGGCGGGAGTGAGTAGGGGGTGGGAGATTCAAGATCCAGGAGTGCCGAAGTGGAGGGTAGAACAAGGATGGGGGAATGACTAGGGTAATAGCAGGGAAGGAAGGCTTGGGACGAGTGAGGGCAAGAGCTGTGAGAGGGGATGTCTGGAGGAAGAGGGAGGGGCGGGAGCTGTGCCTGGGGTCCCGAAACCGCTCGGCTTCCTAAGCACTGGTGAAAGCCTGCGCACGGGACCTCGACCCTCGGAGCGCCACACAGATGGGACCCCAGACATATACTGACAGACAAACATGGACACTCCGTCTACATACTCACACACAGTGGGCCCAGCTGTGCCACCCGGAATACGAGTGGATTGCTTTAGGGGCGCCCATGGAAGTTCTCACTGCGGGAGTGTCGGCAGCCCACCGAGCCCGGTGTCTGCGTCACTGTGGTAAATTCCCAGGACGGGCAGCTGGTGAGATAGCAGAACACGCTGACCTCAACGGCACCTCCACCCTGGCAGCTCCACCTTAGTCTCCGCCGTAGTAGGTTTAATGGATATGAGATGCGCCAGGCTGGACTTGAATTAAGCAAAGACAGTCCTCCCCCCCATACTTTCCACAATCCAACCATTAAAATAAAAAATAAAAACTTAGTCACTGTATATCTCTTGATGCCAATATGGTGACTTACAATAATCCCAAAACGTTGGGAAACTTGTTTGAATGCACCCTTCAAATTAATCAAGTTACTTCTCCTGTAATACTTGAAAATCCATTGCTGCGTTTGACGCCTTTTTTTTAGAAGACCATTATGCACCTGTGGCAAGACACGTTATTGACTCCAAAATAGATAACCGACTGGTATGGTATTGACATCACGAACAAAAGGCTTTAAAATGTCCAGGTTCGTCTTAGTTTTACTGCTTCGAACCTGACTGGTACACCTGGACGGGAGCTTATCTAACATATCCTGGGATATTGCAATAGTTTCCTGTTAGTGGCATAATTACGCAACACCTTGCCAGATCGGGTATGCAGTGAGGATAATCTCATGACAATCAGCAACATGACTGAGATAATCCGGTTCTGAATAATGATGTATTTTTATCTGGATTCCTAGTGCTTGGATGCACTCACCAGGCTTCTGGAGCACATACGGTTCTCCCGACAGTGGAGAGGTGGGTTTTTGGTCTGGTGCTAGCCAGGACCTCTGGATTTTTAGTAACATTATGTACAAAATACAGGTGTTTTCAGGGGCCTTCAGCCGGACTTCTTCATCCTTTGGTCTGTTGTGTCATTCACATTTTTCTCCTGCCCACTATGGCATACAGTGCTCACTCCGACACTGGCTTCCTTCTCAGTGACAGACAGCATTCTGAAGAACAGCTGCACAGAAAGTTATCCCTCCAGTGCCAAGAAGTACTATGGTGATTTTGCTTTTGAGCCTATAGAGGCTCAGCAGTTCCCTCAACTAAAATGTCTTACAAACAATATGACGAACCAAGGCACTGACAAAGTGGCAGCCAGTTCTGACCTTCTAGCATTACCAGTGCTTGCTGAAAGCCAGGTTTCACCATCCTCCATGGGGAATTCTGTATATTTAATGTCCTGTAAGAACTTGTGAAGAAACAAACAAATTAGAGTGAGCTGGCGAGCAAACAATGACCCTAGTTGATAGGATTCTCTCACCCTTTATGGTTCTTGGTTAGTAGGCCTCACCAGCCCTCAGTCGTGCTTCCCTACACCGCACAAGCTCTGACTGGTAAATGACTGCAACGTCTCCTATGCCCTGCTGCTATCATATCGATATTAGCAGTAGCACTTGTTGCAACCAAGCTCCTTCCCCTCCTGTCAGAGCCGAGCGCAGAACAACAGAGCACATGGCTGGCAGCACACAATGAGCCGCGTGCACACATGCCAACCTCTGGAGCACGCACGACAAGGGACACTGCACGATCACATGTGCGTCCGGTCATATGCGGATGGGGTGCTTATAATTTACTCAGCCACCTCGCTGTTTTAAGAGGGACAGAATAAAAAGTTGAAAGACATGAACAGGCTAGGTACACTGCAGTGAATGTGCGCGTTCGAGAACAAATATTCACAAGATTTTTGATATGTGGTCACTTTCGACAGTAGCTGCCACTTACGTTCTGAAACAACACGAGAGGAAACAATGTCGGTGTTTTAAATTGCAGGCTGCACGTGTTTCGTGAACTTGGAGGACAGAAAAAGTTGGGGTTGCAGACAGCCCTCCAGTACTCCACACAAAAAAAAAAAATCCACTGGAAATGGAAACAGGCACAGCTCAGACGTGAGCGAAGGAAAAATGCAACAGAAACATGCAAAGAAACCAAGTTGGTGTCAGTTGTGCATATTGTTTACTTGCTGCAAACGTCCTTGGTATTATGAAGTATGCGTTCCTTGTTTTCCGGTTCCTAAAAGGTTTTTTATGGTGTTTGTTAACCAGAACCTATTTCTTGCTCTCTTGTAAAGCGTAAGGATGCCTTTGGGGCAACTTCGCGCTTTATAAAAAAAAACGCAAAAAATAAGCAAAATAAATATTATTGCGCATGGGTTCTAGGACATCCGCCAAAATTCACTTATTCTCTGCAAAGCGCCGTTTTGCTTTTAGGGAGGAACTTTGTGACAGTGGGCTGTCACGCGAACCACAGAGGTAGTAAATGAAACAGAGAGTTAGTTATAATTACTTTCTTTAACTTTCATTCCGAGAATGGAGCAATTGTTCCGTTTCTCGCTCACACCCACTCGTCAACTCTCAGCACGCGAAACTATGCATAAAAAGAATACTACGTTCAGTTATAAAAAAAAAAAAAGTTGAAGGCAAGGCCGAGCCCCAGACAGCAGTTAAAGAGCCCTGCACAACGCTGCTGGGTTGGTACATGACAAACAAAAGAGAGCAATCAACAGGTTGTCATAAGTTACAAGGATTGCCAAGTCGCGATACGAAAAAGTGGGATTCAGTAGACGAAAAGGGTACAGACGTGGCAGCTTACACTGACACAATGCGTTGTAAAGGGAAAATGAATTGCGCAGGTTCGTCTGACTGGAGCTCTCATCCCGTCGAGGCGTCTCAGGCAGGCGGCCTCTCCTCCCTCCGCACCGCCCACTGAACACATGGACCCGGTGCCTGCTCGGGTTTCATTGGCACGGCGCTCTGGCACCTGGACACCGATGGGGAAAGCAGCGCCGCTGCTGAGCAGTGCGCGCCTGTGTGCTTGCAGGGAAGAAAGAAGAGCTCAGAGGCTGCTCCTCCTCCCTACGCTCCAAGCCTATCATGCAGCAATGTTTGCTGCAGGCAGCCTGAAGGGCATTAGGCGCCATTGTTAAATGTGTCTGCCCGTGTGTGTCTGCCCGTGTTGTAAAACGAAAAGCGGGTGCCGTGCTTTCTTCGTTGTGCATAACATTAGCATAACATTGAACGCGGCGCCTGGGGGGGGGGCGGCGGCAAGGGGCGTTTTTACAAGGAAAAACATTTTAAAAATTGTTTCTCTAGTATGGCTAAAGCGCAGAATGGGGCGGTAGTAAAAAAGTAATCTGTTAAATGTGTCTGCCTGTGTTTGAAAAGTAAAATCGTGGGCCGAGCTGCAACATGGCACTCCAACAAAGTAGTCCTCAGAAAACACACAGTAAAGGGGCCAATAGCCATGGAAGGAGACATGGCTGTCATAAGGTGGGTCTAGCAGCCTCTAAACCAATCGGAAAGCAGCATTTAGAAAGGACAAAGCCACAAGCCAATGAAAAAGTGAGTGGGGGAGTGGGCGGGGCTTCCCTCACCTATAGTGTATACTGCATGCCTCGCAAAGCGATGGCAGCACATTCGTGCTGCAACGCTAGGCGAGACCTAAAAAGGGAGATTGCAGGAGTGTCATGCAGGCAAATGAGCACCTTCAAATGATCGTAATTTAAATCACGGTGAGGCGGCAGCCTGTTATGTTGAATCTACGGGCAAATGGTTAATTTGCTTTTCTTTTGTGTTCTGCTGTTTTATTTTGTTTGACGTACGGCGTGGATCTACTGAAAGGTAAAAGGGAGGAGAGGGTGGCAAGAGGAATTGAGAAAGTAAAAAAATGTACATATTGTGTGTGTTTCCGCAATCCATATACACATAAATATGTCTGGCTTCCGTCATTGTATTCTCTCTAATATATACATACAAAGAAAAAGAAATATTAAAATTGAGCGCTGAAGGATTGCCGCATTACCGTAGCTGCCAGGAAGGAGGGGACTCCAACCCCCAGAGACACCCGCGCCAGGAGGCGCTCTCCCGCCGCGTCACTCCCGCTGCGCCGGAGGTCCCTAAAACCAGCACAGGGCCCCCGCAGCGTGGGACGCGCTGAAGTATTGCCGCATTACCGTAGCTGCCAGGAAGGAGGGGACTCCAACCACCAGAGACACCCGCGCCAGGAGGCGGTCTCCCGCCGCGTCACTCCCGCTGCACCGGAGGTCCCAAAAACCAGCACAGGGCCCCCGCAGCGCGGGACGTGCTGAAGGATTGCCGCATTACCATAGCTGCCAGGAAGGAGGGGACTCCAACCCCCAGAGACACCCGCGACAGGAGGCGCTCTCCCGCCGCGTCACTCCTGCTGCGCCGGAGGTCCCTAAAACCAGCACAGGGCCCCCGAAGCATGGGACGCGCGCAGGCGTGCCCGGGCCAAGGGCGGGCCCATCTGCGCCCGTCCGCGGCCGGACGAGGCAGGGCAGGGCCACCCCCTTTGGATCAAGAAAACAGCAATCGCGAAATCTGGTAAGAGAAAATATTTTGTATCCCTGACATCGAAAACTATTACATCGATTAACGATGGGCAAAAGGAAATTATCACTAAAGGGGAAAGTGCCCTTAAAGAATGCGCCAATTACCAAATACCTGAAAAACGCTGTGGGGCTCATTAATAGTGAAATTGTTCATGTTGAGGAGCAATTGGCAGCTACACAAACAGCACTTGATGCTGCCTTAAAAGAATCTGCACTTGAAGGCGGGAAGGCCCCCGCTACAAATGTGACTAACTTGGGAAACACAGGGGAGGAGATTGAGCTGTTTGTAGAAAATATTTCTGCAAATGAAAATGTCCATAAAATGCCTAATCCATGCGTGTTAAATACATCTCTGGAGATTTCGGTTCCAACGGATGACACGCTCCCAATATCCACTCCGGCAAAAAAAAAGAAAGAAGCCCTGCGAATCGTAAACAACGCTGCGGAGAAGTTACCATCAAAGTCTAAAACTAAATCTAAATCCAAGCAAAAAAGGGCGATAATAACCCAGGGATGATAAGGGGGGAAAATAACCCCACTAACCCAAAGCCACAAGACCTTGAGACATTATTTAAAAGACTCCATGGCAAAATGGACAGTATAGAAAGACGCCTAATGTCAGAAATAAAACTGATACCGAAAGACATGGCCTTTCTAACGGAAATGGTTATTGAAATCTTACCCTCCAAATCTATGAATAAGGTTACTAGTATCACCAAACCAACTAAGTCTATCCTTAAGCCAAAGGAAAACGTCAGAGAAAATAGGGGCCAAACCATTAACTGCCCTATTAACCAAAGAGAGAACATTTTTGCTGTAAAGGACGCCTTGACACCACAAACCTCACCTGGTCTAATGCCACATAAAGATGATATTCCACCCCCTTCAAGGGAGCAGCAAAATACACAACCACCCAGGCCAATCAGAACCAAAGAAGACTATAATAACACCCTGGGGTCATTAAATCTCCCCCCACAGGCGACTCCATACGTTATTATTTTAAATAATGTCCCAAAATTAGTGGTAAATCAGAAGGAAACATATGAGTCCCTGAAAAATCAAGTAGTTCATTGGTTTTCTGTTAACGCCAACGTTGGGGTGAATATATTGCAAGAAGCCATCATTATGATAAGGAGAGTGAATTGGGTGGGCAAATCTAGAAAATCATGTCGGGGGATTGTATTGTTGTAAACTTTCGAAGTAGTGAATTGGTGGGTAATTTGTTGAATGTTTTATCGAACGATGATACTGGGTATTGCCCTGAAAATGTTAACCATATAATGGCTGTCCCACTGGGATACTTTTATAGGCCTAGTCATAGCAATGTTTACGCAAACATGAGTCAACGCTTACCACAATCTATACCACTGCACAATAGATATGTAGCATTAAGAAGATGCAGTGAAATAGATTGACTTAGAAAGGACTTGGCCAGGTTATTTGACATGAAAATGGATTACACCATTAACAATAGTGTGGTAGACGTAGATGTTAATATGATCGCGCTAAAGGAGGTAAATTCAATGGATGGCACCCTGCATAGTAATGAGGGCGATGATGATACTTGTAATCTGGTGATGAATTTAGAACCTGATGATTTAACAGCACCACCTCAAAAGGTGATTTGGATAAACACATGACCAGCAATATTGATTATATTCCTACTGGTAACACGAGGAAAGCTGGTCCTAGTATACACCAAAGTGAATCCCTAAACTTCATGACATGGAATGTCGCAGGGATCAAAAATAAAATCAAGGACATGGTATGGCTGAAAACGCTAGATGAGTGCACGTTAGTTCTACTTCAAGAAACATGGTGCACGGAACCTTTTTTTGTAAATGGTTACCAAACTGTTTGTTCTAATGCTAGCCCATCTAGGATGGGACGAGCTAAAGGAGGTTTAGCTACACTAATTGCTACCACTTCGCCCCTGATTTTAAAGAAAACGCTTATTTCATCAGAATATTATCAGTTTTTGCTTCTGCACTCAAAAGGAAAGCAGGTCATCATCGTAACAAATTTTTATAATAACGTATTTGATAAATCAAAGAGTAAATTAATTGGGCTACTGGAAAAAGATCTAGATCACTTTCTGGAGGGGGTAGGTGGTGATTATGTACTAATATGGGCAGGGGACTTTAATTGTGTTAAATGTGTTTATGAAGTAGGGGAGCCCTGCGGATATTGTGACCATCTAGGAGATAGGATACCCCATTTCTCCCACGACCTATATGGGGAATCCATTAACAACGCGGTGCATAAATATGACTTGGTGATCTTGGAACCCACTTCTGGGGGAGGGAAACTAACATACAAACATTTGTAGGAGCAAGGTCATCTTCAAATATAGACCACTTTATTGTATCAGCAAACTGTAGTGAATTGGTAGAAAAAGTGCAGATTAATATCAGCCTACTCAGTGACCATCATCCCTTAATAGCATCATTAAGACTAAATCTGACCCAAAAAGAACAGGGTAAGAGATTGGAAAATGATATTGATACGCAGGGGAATAATGGAGTGTCAATAAAATGGTCAGGAGTGAACCCGGTTATATTTATGACAAACCTTAAAGAAAAAATACAAGGGGATCTAGAAACTTGTCTGGATAGTTCTGCCCCAAGCCTGGCAATTATAACTGCTTTCAATAAAATTATAACTGAAATAGCCGGTGATTTAACTAGCAAAAGACAGAACAAGGTGCGTGACTCTAATCCCAGATGGTTTAACCACGAATGCTCAAAGCTGAATGGGGATTTGAAATTGGCTTTAAAGCAAATGCCAAGAGATAGCGCAAGGATCTGCAGTTTGAGGAAAACCTACAAAAATACCCTGAAAGAAAGAAAAAGGGAGATCCGTGAAGGGGCATGGGAGAAACTAATCCAGGCTGCAGAGATGAAAGACTCAGCCCTCTTTTGGAAAACAGTTAATCATCCCTTTTTCAAAGATAATACAACAGTAAACATTGATACTGTGGTACCCCCGGAAGATTGGGTTGCCCATTTTGAAGGCATTTTTAACCCAGACGGTGCAAAAATAAGTGAGAATAGAAAAGGAAATTTTATATTGGTAGAACCCGTCAATTCTTTACCAATATCGCCAGAAGAGATTAAATTAGCTTTACAAAAAAGTGCGAATGGTAAAGCTGCAGGCCCGGACGGGGTACCCATAGATGTTTTTAAGTATAACATAGATTTCTGGATACCTATTTTAATGAATGTTTTTAACGCTACCATTGGGGGCTTTTTACCAGCTACCTGGGTAGAAAGTATTATTGTACCGATCTTCAAAAAAGGGGATAGAGGAAAGGCCAATTGCTACCGCCCAATATCTCTTCTAGACTCCACGTCAAAATTGATGGGCCGCATAATGCTGGAAAGACTTGAAAATTGGGCCAATGAGAAAAAAATACTGACCGATGCGCAGTATGGATTCAGAAGAGGTATTGGGACGGTAGAACAATGTTTAAATTTAGAGTTAAAAATAGGGAAGTATACTTTAGCAAAGGAAGGGGCGCTACATCTCTGTTTCGTTGACCTCACTAGCGCCTTCGATTTAGTCAACCATTGCAAACTATGGCAAACATTGAATGGGCTAGGGGCCCCCTCTGATATAATTACATACTTATCACAGATCTATACCCACTTAACATCCAGGGTACGGTTTGGAAAGAAGGGGGAATGTACACCTGACTTTAGGGTAAAGAGTGGCATCAGACAGGGTTGTGTATTAGCGCCCCTTCTGTTCTCCCTTTATGTTAACAATGTAGACCCCTTTTACAAAATCTTAGTGTAGATGCCCCGAAAGTTGGGACTCGCCTAACCCCGTACTGCTTTCTGCAGACGACGCTGTCCTAATATCAAGGACAGCAAATGGCCTACAAAACCTCATAGAAAATTTTGCCCTGTACATGACAGATAAAGATTTGAAATTAAATCTAAAGAAACCCTTTGTAATGACATGCGTGCGCAACAAGTCTAAAAACAAACAACATCATGTAGGTGGAGTTCTAATCAATAGAGTCTCATCTTTTTCCTATTTGGGGATGCTTTTTAATAAGAATGGTTCATGGAACACCCACATTGAATTATGTAATATGACATTTTTAAGATCAACAGAGAGCATTTTTAGATTTTCAGCGAAAATAGGTAATAAACCCATCTGTGAAATCTTAGCACTTTACCGGAGCAAATGTATCTCAGGGGTTTGTTATGGAGCTGCAATCTGGGGTAGGTCTAACATCGCCTCCCTACAGATCCAAGAAAATTAGTTCTTAAAAAGATTATTGGCAGTCCCTAGTGCGACCGCAAATTATATAAGTCATAAAGAACTATCAGCTCCGTATATTAGTGATATAATAAATGTTGCCGGTCTTACCTTTTGGTACGGTGTCTGGTCGAAAGACGAAACGAAATTTACAAAAGAATTAATCATGGACTGTTTAGCACTCGATCAAAGTAGGAAGATACCATGGCTGGAGTACATTCATAATATTCTAAAACACTGTAAAGTGGATATTGATAGGAAAGACCCCTTTCTATACAGGAGCTTAGTA
This sequence comes from Calotriton arnoldi, assembly GCA_963921515.1. Taxonomy (NCBI): domain Eukaryota; kingdom Metazoa; phylum Chordata; class Amphibia; order Caudata; family Salamandridae; genus Calotriton; species Calotriton arnoldi. The sequence continues at coordinate 4,009,681 of CAWUFW010000449.1, forward strand.
AACAGGAACTTAAGCTGAAATACTTAAAAATAATGGAAAACGAAAGGGAATGATCTGTTAGTCAAAAACATAGTGTTATTTCATACTGTGAACGACCGTTTGTGAGGGGCCTACAGCCATACTTAACAGTGGTGAAAAACGTACAACAGAGATTTTACCTTACAAGGTTAAGGATGGGTACTTTACACTATTTAGTTGCTTTCCCTGGAGTGGAAAAATGGTGTCACAAACTTCCAAACTGCCCATGTGATGGAAAATCTATGCAATCCACGATGCACTTTATTCTTTTTGTAGTTTTTATAAGGATATCCAGAAATCAGTTTTAAAACCTTTCTTTTTATCTAATATGCTTTTTAACTATAAATATACTTTTAACTTTGTATGTAGTCTAGAAAATGTGAAAGTCATAAGTTCTGTAACCCATTTTATACAACTTGCAGTTAGGAAAAGAAAAGATTATTCACATCTAGACGCATTGAAATATGAAAACCTAGATGACTATCCTTAGTACTGTCTCTTTTAACTATGTATTCCTTGTTAAGATGTCCACTTTGTACTCTAGGTTTTACTATGTACCTTTTTGCACCAGCACTTTACCTCCCAAGATCGGATGTAATGTCCCATGACTAGCCCATAATGCCTTACTCCCTTTAGCCCTTCAAGCATGCTTAATGATTGTTTCATGAATTTTAAAATATTTCACAAATGTATTTTAATTTTTTTTTTGTATCTGAATGAATTAGAATGACAATGTAAATATAGGATTGTTTTTATTTTAGTATGCTTTTATGGTGAGACTTGCTGCACCGAATAAAGCTGATTTTGATTTGATTTGATTTGAAAATTGAGTCTTAAAAACCAAATGCTTTACATCATGCAAAGCAACACCGTTGTAACAATTAACACAGTCTAAAGTGTAGCGTACGTTTCCTTCCACACACACACATTTACTGATCAATCAACTGAGGACATTTGTGTGATTCAGCGACAGGGAAGACCCTTTCACAATTTATTCATTTCTCCAATTATTGCATGCTTGTTGAACTAATACTGCATTATTTGCAACCACCTAGCCCATAGAGATACATGTTGTTAAATTATTAGCTTTCAGAGTATTGCAGTCAATCACTCTCAAAATATATATATAAACAGATTTGATTGAATTAGGCATCGTGTATTTGTTTCCTGGGAAACAGGAATATATCTAATCTACATATTTTAAGAATATTGGGGACTTTAATTAGGGATCCATGAAGAAACTGTTCAAGTTAATACTGCATAAAGTAAAGGTGAAAGACACCGAGGATATGAGTATAAGTGTGATTAGTGGCATTTGAGTAAGAAACATAGATCATTGCAATGTGAGGGAATACCTGTCTACCAGTTGCTTTCTTTCTCCCATTATTGAATATTTGTACAAAATAAACTGCATCACTTGGCACAAAAAACACATTATTAAATTGTTGACTTTCAGATCTTTGTAGTCCAGCACTCCCAAAACATGTAAATGGTGTCTGTGGATGACCTGATCCTTCTTGGGTTTGATTTTTTGGTCAAGCCATTGATACTTGAAGGTATTTGGCCAAACTATTTTGCACCTACCCCATAAAAAAATCCCACTGTGCACTTTAATGGCACTTTTCGTCAGTGGGTTTCATACATTGGCCTGTTAAATTGTCATTCAGAGTTTGTTCACTGGCTCCTTTCACTTTGCTTGACTGCACAATCCAGTGCACATTGTTCAGAGTTCAAAGCGTGCTTCCAATGGTGGACGGCACTGATCTGGGGTGGTGGGGTGGGGCAGGGTCGAGGGGGGATGTAAGAAAATAATTGACAACTTACCTTATCGCCGCTGCGTCTCTCCTCTGCCTCAGGACTCCGTTGGCACCAAACAGGAACCAGGAAGCACCCAGGCTCCCCTGACCAGTCACAACGCTGCAATGCAGCATTGTGATTGGTCTGAGCGCCATGGATCGGCCTTCAGCCAGGGAATAGGGGCCTGAGTATGTGCTCCATGCAGGCTGTAATGCAGCCTGTATGGAGAACATGCGAAGTGCGCATGACTTTTCTGGGCAGCCGCAGAGGGCCGGCCAAACAGTCATTGCGCACTTAGAGTGGGAAAAACCACTCCTCCACTGCCCTGCTCCGTGAGCAGAGCAGCCCCTCCCGCAAAGCAGAAAGCAAACACAAAATGAGAATAACTTTGCTATTCTCATTTTATGTTTCCTGAATTTACACTGCTTAAAAGCAGTGGGGCAACTCTCATTCGCCTTAGCGGAGGAGCCACCACTGCGAGCTTCATTTTATTTACTTGTTATATTAATTTTATACACTTGCTATCTATTTTACCTGCACTTCAAATGCCGAGGTAGTTGGTGATTTATTTTTCTTCTCCTCTTCAAAGTTGTTATAAAGTATTTAACTGACATTTTAATATTGCAGTGCTTAGTTAAGTGGTGATTGACTCTTGCCTCCTTTACAAATAATAATACCATAATGCATTGCACAAGTGAAAGGCTTGTTATTTAAAAATATTACTAGCCTGTTAGACCTGACATCCTTGGTGTGGTATTCCCACAGACATCTTGCCTTCACTCATCCTGTTTTGCTCAATTCTTTTTTGTTGGCATTAGGATTGCTAATCAATGCTAAAGTACTTGTGCTCTCTCCCTCAAACATGGTTAGATCGGACTGCACCTAATTGGCACATTTATTTTACTTATACGTCCCTAGTAAAGTGGTACTGCCTGTACCCAGGGCCTGTAAATCAAGTGCTACTAGTGGGCCTACACCACTCATGGAGCCACTCACAACAGTAGCCTTTTAGATTTTGTCTCAGCCCTATCACTGCAAGCCTGCAGTGCAGTTTTAAACTGCCATTTCAATCTAGCAAAATAAAACTTTTCCCAGGCCTAAACCTCCCTTTTTAATAGTTATAAGTCACCCCTAAGGTAGGCCTTAAAGGCTTATAGAGCAGCGTGCCTGGTATTAAAAAATGTACGACATGTGAGCTTAATGACATGTCGGCCTAAAGTCATTTTACACAACTTTAATGTTTATCTTTCCCCTTGACTAATAAAGGGTTATCTTATTACATTTAATAAGAGCCAACTTTGAATTGGGAGTAGATAGAGATGTGCTGTGTAGACTCAAAATAATTATAACTTAAAATCCTCTTTAATGGTAAATTGGGATTTTAAATCATGATTCTGAAAATGGCACTTTTAGAAAGCTTGTGATATGAAGGGGGTAAGCCCTGTATTGGTAGCCAGATAGGGCCTAGTTAAAGTAGTACAAAAGAGAGCCTGGCTACCACTTCCAATGCTGCTATTTTCTTAGACAGACTAAGGGCCAATATCTGAGTTCCTTGGTCCTGGTTTTTTATTTAAGCATTACTTCATAATTTCATTATATCATTTTAACAATTCATACAGTCTGAAATAAAGGGTACACTATTTAGTACAAACAAATATAAACAATAAAATTATGTGATAATGTAGACCAATCACTGGTTACGTGATCAACAGCAATCACTAATAGTGCAGTTGCGTGATAAACAGCAATCACAAATAGTGCATACAACTAATTTGAATAATAATGCAAAGCAAACAATAAACTGTACACCAGTCGGTTGTTTCTAGAATATTGAACATAAAGCACTCTCATAACACACAGTTCATAGTCACTTTTGAGAGATGCTATCCATTGGGAATAAACCTAAGAACTGATGGGGTTAAATCTATGTTGAATATTCCTCATCAATATCTGATTTCAGTATCTGTTGATCCCTCAATGGAAAAAAGAAAGAAAGAAAGTGCCAATGCATTTCAAATCCCAGTAGTACTCGTGGGATTATCCTCTGGGCTTTGACATGGTGTAATCTGATTGATTAATGGGGGCTCATAATGACCGGGTTGATAATTTATTATTCTCCAATTTTGGTTGTCACAGGTCTTTTCCAATATTGGCAGGAGGTTTGGGTGCAACACTGTATCAGGGGTTGTGGTTGTTGCTTGAGTGAGGCTTATTCCCCCAGGAACCAAAAATCAAATTTCTTACATTGGTGTTCAGAAGTGGGATCCAGTAGTTGTATTTGTGCAGTCCGACTCAGTGATGTTTCCAAAACTAAAATCCAATTTAAATATTCTCACATAAGATTGGATTTACTTTAAATTCTCCTTGATTGGACATATTTTTTCCTTTTTCCAAATGTAACCCCTACCTCATGTGTGCACCTATAACTCTTGTCTGCAAGCATTGAGTTGGACCTGGAAAGTCACACTGTAGTAGAGATGAATGGATTTTTCAGGGAGAGTGGGTGCCAGCAAATAGGAGCTCAAGAAAGCAAGAGCTCCAGAAGGCCCGTGGGCCTGGGCAGAGGCCCATCAGCTGCTAGCTACAGCACAAGTGAAGGAGAAGGATGAAGATGTTGCAGGGAAACAGAAGGAAATGGAGTGGGAGGGTGAAACCCTCCTTGCCATGGCCCCAGATGAGAAAGAAGGAGTGAGGTCCCCTGCTATATCTAGATAAGCCAGCAGGATCTCAACTCACAACCTGTCCTGAGGTGCTAGAGGATAGGAGCACAGAGAGGGAGTTTCAGCTACAGCTGACCATGCTTAAAATGGGAGCTGCCAAAGAGGAGGCTGCTCCAAAGAGTGCCTTGGAGCAGTTAAAGGCAGAGGCAGCAAGACAGGAGGTTGCTACACAGATGGCCCTAGAGGAAAGGATGTTTGCTCTGGGGGAAAATAACATTTTGCTGGCTCATGAGATGAGTCAGAAAGCGCTGAGCCTAAAAGCCAAGCAGCATACAGAGTCCAGCAGTAATGGTGGCACTGATAATCCAGTATCCACTGGAAATAGGAGGGTCCATATCCTCATGGATCTGGTGCATAACGTTGTTGTGAAAGATGATGTAGACAAGTGGTTTGAGGGATATGAAGTAGCTCTAGAGAGGCACAGGGTCCCTGAGGAGTATTGGGGAGCCAACCTCTGGAGGCCTATACCTAATAAGGAGAAAGATTCACTGCTTTCCCTTGGGAAGGGTAAAACTAACAGGATGAAGTACCCCCTCATGAATGAAGCAAATTTCAGAAAGTATGGTATTACCCCTGAAAAGTACAGATTGAAGTTCTGGGACAGCCATAAGGTGCCAGGTCAGTCCTGGGTGGATTTAATGGATTATGACAAGAAGGCACTGGATGGTTGGGTGAAGGGCAGACAGGTGAATTATTATGATGAGCGGACAAAAGCTATTGTAACTCCTATTTTGGAAAAGCCTTCTTTGTATCCAGCCAATGTGAGCCATTATAGGCCAATATCCCTTCTGCCTTGGGGTAATAGAAAAGAGTGGTGAACCACTCTTGCAATGTCTCTGTTGATTAAAGGTGTATCCACAGACTGTAAAGTAGTTGTTTAGAAAATCTTGTTTTTATTGTGCTTCATAAGTATGTGTCAAAGACAACCAGCCAACGCGTTTCATCCAGATCAAGGTGGACTTCTTCAGGGTACAAGAATTTATTAAAGAATGTAATCATCATCCAAAGTAATGATCCTATATACATACAATATTGGTTTCAGGAGTGAAATAAAAACTCCAGTAATAGTCCATCCTATAAAAAGAATACTTGTTGAGTAGAACGTTAGAGAGTGTTCAAACTTTCATTCATGGTACATATCATTGGACCTATTAGGTCTACCATATGAAGAAATGATTGGAGAATATGAGTGACAAATCCGCCCTTCACCCGGCACTTAGATTGGTGCCAGTCTACGGGAACCGCGGCAATCCTCACGGTCCCGGGAAAAATACCAGCATAATGGCTGCCTTATCCTGTTAAAATTTTAGAACACTATGTGAGCAAGTCATTAGCTCAATATATGGAAACTAATAACTGTCTGGAGGAGGAGCAATTTGGATTTAGGCCTGGCCATGGGACCGAATCGGCGCTGATCACAGCAATGGATGAGTTACGATTGCGGGTTGATGAGGGACAATCATCAGTTCTGATTTTATTGGATCTCTCGGCCGCATTCAATATGGTCTGTCATACTATACTTTTGGCCAGCTGGCGGCGATTGGGGAGGGCGGAACAGTCTCGGACTGGTTCCACTCATACTTATCGGACAGATGGCAGGCTGTTACCCTTCCCCCTTTCCATTCTGAGTTTAGGGCAATCAAACGGTGTGCCATAGGGCTCATCTATCAGCCCGATCCTGGTTGATATTTATATGGCCCCCTTGTTCACACTTATTAAATCGCATAAGGTGAATAGAGGCAATTATGCCAATGACACCCACCTTATTCTTTCTCTGGCAAGTAACCAGCAGTTTTCCACCTTTCAGGATTGTATGAAGGACATTATCGGCTTAACTTTAATTCCTTGTAGTTTATCAGGGATAAGACTGAGCTTCTATGCTGTTCAGCTAAAAAAGCTCCTGTCATACTCCCTGCCAATTTTTGGCCGGTGCCAGCTGATGGGACCATTGTCCCTGCCGATTTGGTCTGGAATCTGGGAGTTATCTTTGATAATAAACTTAACATCGAGAGACACATGAGTAAAGCTGCGGGTACCTGTTTTTTGCTTTTGAGAGCCCTGCAGAGGATAATACCGGTGTTGCCCCCCTTCTGCTAGAGCCTTGGTAGCTCATAGTGCCATCCTCAGTCTCTTGGATTACTGTAATGCTCTTCTGTTGGGTGCTCTTGAATATTTTCTACACCGTCTGTCAAGAGTACAGATTGCGACAGCCAAATTTGCCTTGAATAGACCTAGAAGAAATTCTGCCTCCTTAGAACGGAAAGATCTTTACTGGCTTCCACTAAAACAAATAATTCTGTTTAAATCACTTTGTATTGTTTTCAAAGCTCTTCAGGGACTGGGACCAGCTCCCCTACAAAAGAGACTAAAAAGATACATCCCCAGTAGATCTCTCCACTCTTCTTCAGCCAACCCGGTGTGCATGACTAAGTTTAGGAAATTCCATCTAAGGTGGCCGGACCTTTTCGCAGGGTTCTCCCCAAACGTCTTGCCTTTTGCCTACAATTTTTCTGACCCTGTTTGCTATAGGATTCTGGGTACTTTGCCACTGCTGATCAGTGCTAAAGTGCATATGCTCTCTGTATAAATTGTGATATGATTTGTTAACCATGATTGGCATATTTGATTTTCCTGGTAAGACCCTAGTAAAGTGCACTGTGTGTGCCAGGGCCTGTAAATCAAATGCTTCTAGTGGGCTTGCAGCACTGGTTGTGCCACCCCCACGAGTAGCCCTGTAAAAGTGTCTCAGGCCTGCCACTGTAGGGTCTGCGTGCGCAGTTGTAGACTGCCATGTTGCCCTGGCAAGTGCACCCACTTGCCAGGCTCAAACCTTCCCTTTCCTTACATGTAAGGCACCCCTAAGGTAGGCCCAAGGTACCCCCATGGGCAGGGTGCAGTGTATGTGAGAGGTAGGACATGTACTGGTGTGTGTGACATGCCCTGATAATGAAATACTATGTAATTCGTTTATCACTATTGAAAGTCTGTTCCATAGGCTTATGGGGCTGCACTGTAACATTGTACATGTGCAACTTTCAATAGGGACAAGATAGAAAAATGGAGTATAGGCTCTCTGAACTCAGAATTTATTAGCGCACCTTTGGGTGAAGGTGGTTTTTAAATTCTGTGTTTGAAAATGCCACTTTTAGAAAGTGAAAAATTATTCCCGGACGCTAGTCACGGACAGAAAGCGCACTGCTCAATGAACTCAAAATGAGTGTTTTAACTCGAAATTATTCGACTGTATTGAAGTCAATAAATACAAGATTAACAAAGTTATCTATGCAAACACAAATTTACAAAACTCTTAATAACAAATACTATAGAATTGTGATGATTCGACTGTGTGTCTTCAACTTGTTTTATTCACAACAGAAGCCTTCAATAATGTTCTTATTCAGTCTTGAAAACTGTAATACATTCAAACGTGGATAATCATCGATCCCAATGCATTTCGGGTGAGTAATCACCCTTCGTCAGGGGAAATCTACAAATCAATATGTGCTCATGAAACATCATTATAATTGGAACATAAAAAATGTATTTTAACATAAAAGCGCCTAAACATTCAAGGAGGTTATAGTGATTACGACACATGATATCAGTGACTGTTAATATAAAGAACACCGACTGTGTGCTCTGAACGATCACAACGGGCTTAGATACCAAAAGAAGATAATAGCAATAGAGACATGAAAGCCAATAACCCGAAAGAAGACCCAAAATCCACATACCCGATAGAACAACTAAGAATGATATACAAGACACCCGTGAATCTACTATGATCCTTGTGCTAGACTATGTAAAAGCAATACCTCCACTCTTGTGCATGATGTGCATCTAATCGGGTCCACTGCCCAAATCTATGAACATCTCACGACCACCATGTGATTCAAAACCCTGTCCAAAACATAATAAAATCCAATAAGGATAATGCTAGATTGACTCCCAAATGGTAACAGCGTGAAGTCAACAAAAAAGATCAACCGCTTACCAGCGCAAATTATCTGAAATAAACGGGAGTACACACGTTGGTTTGTGGGATGCCACAGGGTTCTGCTCTCAGCCCGCTGCTTTTTAATCTATATATGGCCCCTTTGGCCACCCTCATCGAATCCTGGGGAGTGAAGCTGTCTCATATGCGGATGACATGCAGCTTGTGTTTTCGTTTAGAGAACATTTAGAAGCAGCTTTTCTTAATTTCGAAGAGTATCTAAAAGATATCTTAAAATGGATGAACAGCAACTTTTTTCAATTAAATGCAGACAAAACAGAGGTGGTCTTTGTTAGTCAGTTGGCATCCCCTCCTTCCAGTCTTTGGTGGCCCACTGAATTGAATCCCCTGCCGATTCAGGCGTCTTCAGCTAGAAATGTAGGAATTATGTTTGATTGCGATCTCTCTTGTGATTCAAACACGCGTATTTCTTCATCTTGCTTTGTTAAGCTAAGATCGGTCAGAAATCTATTGTGGTTTCTTCCAGAGGAGACACGGAAAAGATCATACTCCATGCGCTGGTGACCTTGCATTTGGATAACGCCAATTGCTTATAACTGGGGCTTCCAGCTTTTCCGATCCTTAGGCTACAAATAATACAGAATGCGGCAGCAAGGTTCATCAGACGTGTCCCCTTTCACCATCATATCTCCCCTCATTTGAGGCAGCTCCATTGGCTTCCGGTTGCCAAGAGGGTCAAGTTTGAGGCCCTGACATTTGCGTTCAGAGCCTTAATGGGCAGAGGACCAAAATATCTCAATAAAAGGATTAGCCTGTACCATCAGAAGAGAGCCCTGAGATCTAACCACCGGTGTCTCCTCCGCATTCCAAGGGTTGCCAAGGTTCGACGTAGTGGCAGGTAGTTTTCAGTACAGATGGCTAAGCTTTGGAACTCCCTGCCTATTCATGTTCGCATGGCCGAGTATGAATAGGGCTTTAGGAAAGATTTCAAAATGTGGTTCTTCAATCAAGCTTCAATAGTATTGGGAGAGTCTATTCTTCAGCCTGCTTTGAATGCCGGGACGCCTCATCCGAGGTAGCTGCGCGCTGGACAAATGTCTTTGATCGATTTACAGGCAGGCTGTCTCCATCAGCCATACTTTCTGTCAAGTTTGAAACCTCACTAGGGTGGCCTTCTGGTCATACCAGAGTTTTGTGACTTCTTGGTTCACCTCCAAGTTCTCAGAAGCTTATTTCCTGTACATGGCCATATGTTTTCTGAGAACTAGCATTTAGCTAACCACATTTTTTTTTTGGGGGGGGCAGCTTCTTGGGAGCCTGCTCCCACCCATCCTTGACCAGACTGAGAGGTCCCCTAACAGGGTGTCCAAAATGAAGTTCGAATGGGCTACTTAGGCGATGCCTCTCTGAATTTAGGAGTTTTTCACTACCAGGACATGTAAAACTTACAAGTGCTTGTCCAACTTTTTAATTACAATGCACCCTGCCCTATGGGCTACAGCTAGGTCCTAACTTTGAAGTTGACATATACGCAATAAAAGGGGAGTTTTTAGGCTTGGGAAGGGGGGTTATATTGCCAAGTCGAATTGGCAGCTTAAAACTGCATTCAGACGGCAATTGCAGACATGTGACATGTTTTAATGGGCTACTGAAGTAGGTGGCACAATTGATGCTGCAGGCCCCCTAGTGGCATTTAATATACAGGCCCTGGGTATAAGGTATACCACTTTAACAAGGACTTATCAGTAAATTAAATATGCCAATCAGGTGTAAGACATTTTTACCATGTTTAAAGGAGTGAGCATAAGCACTTTCGAACGGGTTAGCAGTGGTAAAGTGCATAGACTCCTAGAGCCAACAAAAATGAAAAAAGTGCAGGGCAACTGCAAAAGGTTGGGGGAAGACCACTCTAAAGCTGGCAGGTCTAACAATATCCCACAACATATGTGAATAATTGTATGTGTCACATACTGTTATTTTATGCTTACACTAGTGAGATCACAATGGATGCAAACTCTGCTAAGGTACATAGGGTCAGACATGAAAAAAAGAGATGCAACACAACTCAGCAAGCCAACTTGCTGCACTGTGGTGGGTCACAGGGAGAGTGCAGGAATGCACCATATCTACAAAGATATGGTGAATCACTGCTCTGTCCTGCTGTGGCAGTGAGTGCAGCCTAGTGCCAACCCAGGCATCCTTGCCCCATGGTACAAGGGTGCCTGCTTAACAGGCAGGATTGTTTCAGAGCAGGAAGGGAGACCTTCCTGTACAAAAACAATCCTCTGAGGCATATTCCTCTTTGTATGCGTGCTGCAGAATGGAACATGCCTAAAAAGAGGAATTGACAAGGATAAGTCAACATATTTTTTGTTGTTACGCCTCACCTGGGAGGGATTAGCATTTTGTGCCATTCACAGGTTTACTAGTCTTAGTAAATGTGGGAAAGCACCTAAAAACATGGGTGTATATGTGGGACCACCCATTCTTAACCCATGTAACACATCCCCAGCGCTTAATAATTCAAGACAGTGACATGAGCTGGCTTGTGTTACTCCTGATTTATAAGGCCAAATGGCGCGACACAAATACATTTAACGCAAATCACCTGCTTGTGTTGCGTCATGTTACATTACAAATGTTGAATTGTTTAATGCGTTACCATGTATCCACAAATTGTTTTTGGGGTATTCCTACCTTTGCAAAGACTTGTAAATGTGGGACTGGCTCAAAATGCTTTACCTTCACAAGTTTGGTGTATTTACAATATTCATTTTTTACTATCAGTGTTATTTTCTCTTTCCACGTGTGCTGCATAAGACAACACACATAGAAAGGGGCAAAATTGATGTATGGAATTAAAGTTGTGCCAGAAGGTGTCCCTTCCTGCACTAGAACAAACTTGCCTCTGATCCAGCGGTAATTTCACGGTAATTTCTCAATGCAAAACATCATTTACCTCTAGTTTACCGCTTTAAAAGGTGATGGACCTTTGCCACCGTGTTATCACCTTCAGGAGACTTTAAATAAACATGAAAAATCAAAAATACAATTAAATTTAAGCCAATAAAGAGAGTTGTGAGTATTTTTAAAGGGTTTTATTTTCTAGTCAAAAGTTAAGTTTCTCTGACCCTTTATTCATTAGTCAAATATCAATCAGGTTACAGAATTGGAAAATAGGAAAAATAGAATTAATACAGAACATATTATAGGTTGCATACAAAGCACTCCATAAAGGAGGGAAAACCCCAAATTCTATGTCAGTCAGAACTCTTTAAAGAGTTTCAGGAAAAATATAATCCAAGAGTGAGTTTTGCAAGGTTAATCAATAATTAATAATTAGCAAAAATCTCCCATAAAGAGAAATAAATGCATAAGACAAAAACCTGTCCTGATCTCTCAGCTGCTCTCTCTTCGCTGGTCTGTTCATCTGTCTCTCTCCCTCTCCAATGTCTGACAGAGAGGCTGCTCGTTGAAAATGCCCCTCCTTCACAAGACCACAGAGGAATGTGATCTGCCTTGCAAAAAATATGACATGCAAGGACTCTCTGAAAAAATATATGAGCAAGACCCCCACCTCCCTCTGTCTCTCCTTGGACGCAATCTCCTCCCAGGCTGCATCCGCGACGTTCACGTACCTAACCCATATGATGTCTGGTCAGATCTGCTCCCTCCTCATCTCTCCTCTAAGACTGACACGCCCCCTATGGGGTAATTATTTATACTCTAATTCTTGGCTGACTATACTAATAATGTTGCAGTTTCAGTAGAAACTCGCACTGTGATTGGTTAGCACAGGTGACATAGGGGTCTCATCATCCTGTTCTCATTGAAAATCCAACCCATACCGGTTTTAACAAAGGAAGCGTTAAGGCTTAATACAGTCATATGTATCACCATCAATAATTATACAATACTGCAACATCTAAGCGTCAAAAATGTATCAGTCTATTTCCGCCTTGCTTTCACATCGCAGGCAGGGATGACACTCTCCCACAAACACTGGTACATTGGCACGATGACAAGAGTGTGCAGATCACTGTGGCCTTGACCCATGTGTCTTCACTTGAGGCACTTGGCAGTTCATGCAGCTGGCACAATCTTCTGCGCATGCGTCCCTCATTCAGCCCACTGCTAACAATTCTCAGCCATGCTGGATTCCTAGGCAGCCATTTTTATTGTGGGCCCAAAAATAAAACAAACACAAAGGAATATTAATTTATGAAATAAAACCCATTATGTTTACCTCCCCATACTAGTACCCTGTATTAGTTATTACCTAGCAAAAGCTTTTAGTTTAAAGCAGCTTTTCTATCATTTGTGCACAATATGCAAAATGTGCAATGTACAACATAGCATAAACATGCTCTAGTGCAAATTGTCAAAGCGCAAAACAGTTAATACATACTCATAGCAACATGCTCTAATATTTTAAATAGCTTTTCATGCAAAATGCGTTTGCCCCATGTGTAGTGTTGGTGCATGGGTGATTAATTAATACACATTATGAGAAAGATGTATTATGAACTGAATATGTATTGTCTAAATATGCAACAAAGCCAAAATCTCTTGAGACGGCAACAGGGAGTGTTGATTACAAGGAAAGGAGCTGGGAGGAGAGAACACATTCCATGCTTATCTTCAAAGCTAAGAGGAAACTGAAATCACGAGTTTCTCTACACTGCAAAAACACGTTAATTTAGCACAAGCATTTCAGACTGAAAGCATTTTGACCAGGCCTCATTTCATGTCTTTCACTTTGCATGCACCAAAAGTGCCCCTTTTAAAAAGCATTTCACTAGGCCTCATTTCATGTTTCATGTGCCAAGTGTTTTCACTTGCACCAAAATCTGCGTGCCATTTTAAATGCAGTCTGTCTGAAACACAAAACAGAGTGATGCTTAATCTTGATGAAAGCTGGCTCCATCACCTCTATTGCAACCTCCCTTGCACTGTAGTGCAACGGTCCCTGCACTGGTGCATGGCACCACACAGCACTAGGTGCAACAGAGATGCAGCTTTTTTTTTTAAATATGCTGCTTTTCTGCTGTCTCCCTGTAACCCAACACAGTGCAGCAAGACTCCAACTTGTGTGGCGCCATAACAAGAGTGTGAAATTTAGTTTCACTTTCTCTTTGTGCTTGGCGGTTGGTGGATGTGCGGAGAATTGTTGGTGGATTTTGAGAGTATTGTGGATTGTTTGGCTTGCTTGATTTGTTTAGTTTGTGCTAAATATTTTTTGTTTGTTTTAACTGTATGTTATGCCAGTGTCTAAAAGCGTTTTGTCTTGTTAAACATTTGTTGATCTCTCTTTTTGGGGTAGTTTAGGGGTTCAGTTGTTTAGGGGTTTTAAGGGGTGAATGGGTTCTTTCATATTTTTAGTTAACTTTATTGTTAGAAGTATGTTTGGTAAGGGGAGAGAGAGGAATTTGATGAGATGGAGGTAGGGCCTTGAATAAGGCTTATTGTCCAATGCCTCCCTCGTATGGTTGGAGCTGGAGAGAGAGTCAGCCAGGGATATGGATCACTGAGCACAGTGCCAATTAGGACTGGGTCCGGAAACACTTGCTCCCCTTCTCGAGGGTGGACTGCCCTCACCACCAACTTCAACACAGGCATGTGAGGCAGACCTGCTGGACCTACTGGGGCCTGACATAGCTGGGCCTATGCTCTTTCTGACATTAACAAGAAGTTGATGTGCATAACCATTGAACATGAGAGGATAATTGTTGCTCTTCAGTAAATTACATAGGCACTGCACTATGGTGGTGATACAAATCTATTATCTTTGCTAGTCCTGAAGAAATATAGTCATGTTCTGACACATTTGGTATAAATATGACAGTGCTCTAATGATTGTTATTCAAAACTACACACATGTCAAAAGAGATGGAAGTAAATTCTGGAATTATGGGTTCTTAATTGTCCACATTGTGACTTAAAATGTAGTACACTATTACAGTATGACAATATTATATTATATATTGAGTTTGGACATATATTGTGATGGGCCATTCTGAATCCATGGAGTAATCACAACTAGCAATGTTACATCATGCTGCACAACTTGGCCAATGAATGCAACTCCTTGAAATGCTATAAGCAACACTAGCACTGACTGTCACCCTATATCAAATATCCCTAATGGATATATAATTGTCTTCCTTTACTTGTGTGGAAGAAACAAGGTCACACTAAAACTTTGTATAATTCAAGGTCTCTTTGTTTTGTGTTGCCTCTATTTGAGATAATCAAGGTATGTCATTGTTAGTACAAACTGTTTACATTTTCTGTCTACTAGCTGGAAAATACTGACCTCTATGTATGTAGTCTGTATGTAGTTTGTACAGAGGTTAGTGCATGATGACTTTGAAGTCTACACAATCAAGTGAATTGTCTACTTATTAAAATTTGGTAACTTATAGAGATTGTCATCTGTATGAGCATTCACGATGTTGTACCTGAGGTAGAATTGACACTTAGACCAGGCATATGTATACAATCTTGTTTAATGTGACTGAATCATGGGTACCATGGTAGAGTACAGAGTCCCGTTCTGTTAACGCATCACAGTGCCATGTCATTTAATCCAAAATAACACATGATACAACTATAAATAGACATAAACTCTTCTGTAAAGTTAGGATAATTAAATGTTTTTATCAATGTTGCTGTCAAAACTTATCATCCATTCTCCCTGCTCCCCTACCCAGCCAAAGTTCTCAAGAAAGCCGTCAACCAGCAGATCACTGAAATCCTGGAACACAACCACCTCCTGGATGCCTCTCAATCAGAGTTCCATGTCAACCATAGCACTAAGACTGCATTGATCATCGCCACTGACATTCCTCAACCGTGGAGAAACCGTGGCCCTGATACTCCTCAACCTCCCTGCGGCATTTGACAGAGTCTCCCACAACACCCTCATCAACCGACTCCACAACATAGACATACAGCAAGACACCCTCAAGTGGATCGCCTCCTTCCTCACAGGACACACACAGAGCAGCTGACTGCCTCCCTTCGCCTACGCACCCAAAGACATTATATGCGGCGTACCACAAGGGTCATACCTCAGTGCCACCCAGTTCAACATCTACATGACCCCCTCACTGACGTCATCAGATCCCATGGACTCAACATAATCTCCTATGCAGATGACACTCAACTGATCCTCTTGCTCACCGAGGACCCCTTCAATGCCAAAACCAACTTCTGCAACATCATGACCAATGTAGCCAAATGGATGAGAGACAACTGCCTCCAACTCAACTCTGACAAAACCGAAGTGCCGATCTTCGGGAAGAATACCTCCACATCGGACCACAGCTGGGGACCTACAGATCTCAGACCCACACCAACCGACCATGCACACAATCTCAGCATCATCCTTGACATCCAACTGACCATGAAACAACAAGTTAATGCAGTTGTTCCTCCTTCCACACACTTTGTATGCTCTGCAGAATCTTCACATGGATTCCAACAAACACCCAAAAGACCATCACCCAGACCCTTGTCACTAGCTGCCTCAACTATGGCAACGTCCTCAATGCTGGTATCTCCACCCAGTTCCTCAGAAAGACTCCAGACCACTCAGAACACTGCAGCCAGACTCATCCTTGACCTCCCTAAACAAACACACATCACCCACACCTGAGAGACAACCACTGGCTCCCCATCCAGAAAAGATGCCAGTTCAAGATCTTCACGCACTCATACAAAGCCCTCTATGACCTAGGACCTGCCTACCTCAACCACTGACTGAACTTCCACCAACCCGCCAGACACCTGCACACCTCTTCACTTACCCTCGCACACACTCCCCACATCCCTTGCAGCTGCAGTGGTGGCCGCCGCTTCTCCTACATCACTGCCAAGACCTGGAACGACCTTCCCATCCAGCTCCGGACAGCCCCCTCGCTGGCAGACCTCCAAAAGAGACTTAAGACCAGGCTCTTCGACGGAGATACAGTACCCAGATACCCCTAGGGAAATGCTGTTTGATTGATTGATTGATCAATATAGTCTAGAAGTTGGTTGGAGTTGAAGACAAGTTGCTCATCATGGACAGACTGTTGTACTGGAATGGTAGTTGTCTCCTCTGGAAAAGAAGTGGGATATGTTAGTAGTCTTCAGAGGATGTATTTGAGGGAGAAAATATTACACTGATTATGACAGCCATTTATTAAACTTCCTCATACACAGGAATATTACAACCATATATACCTACATGTCAATATGGGCATAGTGTTGTTTAGGCCAAATTCATGTTTTGTGCAATTGCTGTGGTTTCACACCCTCATTTTGTACTATAGCATTGTTGATATGTACGTGGAACAAAGTACCATGTTGACACACACATATTAGGTGTGCATATGCTTGACTATATAGTTCAAAGTTCAGACATGATAAACATTCTGAAACAAATATTATAGACATCAATTTTTAATCAAAACTGGATATCACATCATAGTTATTTTAACTGATTTTGGGCATTTGTAGACAAACCTGTATATTTCATGCAGCTTATAGACTGATACATACTCATTTGATAGTAGATCCCTACTCTAACCATGTTCAACTGATGTTAGCAAAACATGACATTATTAGAGTATCCTACTTATTTGGTACCTTCACTTTTGTAAAACAGTGTGTAGCGCTTGCATATCAAAATACATTTTTTATTCAACATTATTACTGAGAAATGTAATTGCTTTCTGGACATCTACATACATTTATGACCATAACACACACAGAATCAAAGATCCTCCTACATTTCCCATTCTTCACACTACAAAGATGCATCATGATGGATGATAGCCATTAAATAGTTTATGAGTAAATAGTGCTAACTGAAGATCCACACAGTTCCCTGCAGTGCAGCACTAAATTTCACATGACAGCCCGAGAGGGAAGTTAAAAGCATATGGAGCCTGGAAAAATGGTCCGGGTGCCTGCCAAAAAGAGAAGGGGCAGGGGACAAGGGAAACCCGCCCCTGAGATTACCATGACCTGGGGGGAGGCTGAGTCTGACAGTGACACCCCGGAACCTACTGGGGAGGACATTGCTGCCCTGGGAGACCCACCGAGTAGGCCAGATAGCAACCGGAAGGGGGGCCATTCCGGCAGTGGTGGCTGGCATGTACCGGGGCATGTGAGTGCATATAAAATAAAATTAAAAAATTAAACACTTGCCGAGTCCTTCGCATAGGTTATCTTCTTTCTTCAACTGCAGCCTGGCCACTAGGAAACTCCCTTGACCAATCCTGGCACTGCTCTCATGCAACATGAGAGCAGCGCCCTGATTGGAGGGAGCAGCTTCACTCGGTGCTCCACAGCGCTCTGGAGGACTGCATTTGCTCGAACTCAGCTGGCTTAAGACAGCTGTGTTAGAGATGTTTAAAGTGCGCATGTGTGGCTGGCCATCGCAAGTCGACCGGCCAAAAAGACATGCGCACTTTAAATAGTGCACATACAGCCCACCCTCCTCCCTGCTGCTGTCAATCAGCAAGCTCCGCCCCACCCTGATGCTCTGTTTGGGATGGGGGATGAAAAATGAAATAGTAATGACTTGTCATTTGATTTTTCACCTCTGGGGTTTTGGGGGTAATTTAAGTGGGGCAACACTTCTCCGCTCCAACAAAGGAGCCACCCCTGCCTTCTGGGCAGAGTTCAGCAAAATGCAGAAGGAGTGCCCTAATCTGGAGGGCTGACAGTGGCAGGCTGAGGCCCTGGTGTCAGGCAACACCTCTGGTGATCACCTGATCTATTGGGAGATTAGTCTCCTGTATAGCGAGCCTAAGGTTCCTGAGCCTGGTGCAAACTGTGTGTTGGTGGTTTCCCAGTTCTACTGGGCCTTCCTACTGGGTTTGGCTCATGATCTACCCCTGGCAGGACATCCGGGCAGGCCAAGACCTTTGTGAAGCTGGTCACCTACTTCTATTGGCCTCAAATGAAAACAACCTCAGATGCATTCTGCAGATACTGTCCCACCTGTCTGGCCAGTCAGAGATCAGGAGAAAAGCAGGTGGCTCCCTTGGATGGGCATCAACATTGTTGGACCCCTGGACACCAAAACTGCCCTAGGCAACAGATTGATGCTGGTCTTGGTCAACCATACTACTCAGTGCCCGGAGGCCATACTCCTAAGGACAGTGACTGCGCCTGTGGTGGTCAGGGCACTGATAGGCATTTTTACCTAGGTGGGTTTCCCCAAGGAGGTAGTGTCTGACCAGGGTACTAATTTCATGTCAGCGTACATGAAGTCATTGTGGGACGAGTGTGGGGTAATCTACAAGTTCTCCACACACTACCATCCCCAGACCAATAAGCTTATTGAAAGGTTCAACATTAACCTCAAAGGCATGATCATGGGCCTATCTGAACCCTTGTGCTATAAGTGGAACATCCTCATGCAATGCCTCTTGTTTGCATACTAGGAGGTGCTGCAGAAGGGAGTGGGGTTCAGCCCTTTTGAGCTTCTGTATGCCCTCCCAGACAGAGGGCCTCACAGCCTTGAGAACGAGGGGTGGAAGCAAGCTCCCAAGAAGACCTCCCCACCCCCCCCAAGGATGTAGTTAGCTACATGTTAGCTCTCAGGACACAAATGAAGCACTTTTGGAAGAAAGACACTGAGAACCTGGAAGCCAGTCAGAAATTCATGAAACTCTGGGATGACCAGAGAGCTACACTGGTCGAGTTTCAACCTGGTCAGAAAGTGTAGATGATGGAGCCTGTGGAGCCCCGGGCCTTGCAGGTAAAAGAGCACAAGAGGGAGGTCATTTGTCTGGTGAACCTTAAGACCCCCAAGAAACCAGGATCCCACATCTCAACCACCTCCAACCCCACTTCGAGCGTTCCGAGGTAACCATGCTCCTGGCGAAAGATAATGGGATGGAGGAGAAGAGTAAGCCTCATCCCAACCTCCAATCTCCCAAGATGCAGGATGGATCAGTGGAAGGAGCTATTCTCTCCCCTCCTCTTACCTAAGAGCAGCAGAGGGACTGTAACCACTTGCTAAGACAATTCACCTCTCTCTTTTCACTATCCCCATTACTAACCACTTTAAGCACCCATGATATTGACACCGGGGAAAGCATGCTTGTCAAAGATACAATTTACAGGCTGTCTGACAAAGTGAGGGCCAGTACTGAGGGCGAGATATGCAAAATGCTGTAGTTAGAGGTGACTGAGCACTTCAACAGTCCATTGTTCCGTCCCGGTGGTACTGGTATCTAAGGTGGCCCCTTCAGTTGCCACCTCAGAACTCGGGTTCGTTGTGGACTACTATGGGCTCAATTCATCACTAAGATTGACGCTTACCCCATCCCCCAAGTGGATGAGCTCATCCACTAGTTAGGAGCTGCCAAGTCCCTGATTACGTTTGACTTAATGTCAGGGTACTGGCAGATTGACTTAACTGAGGGGGCTTAGGAGACATCAGCATTCTCCACCCCAGGGGGCCAATCCCAGAACTAAGTGATGCCCTTTGGGTTATAGAATGCTCCTGTCACCTTCCAGAGTTGTTCACCTGGGACCTGACTGGATTGGAGGATTTTAGTGCCCCCTATCTAGATGACAATGCTGCCTTCAGCTTCAGTTGGGAGGACCACCTGCTCCACCTCAAGGAAGTGCTGCAGGCCCTGCAGGAGGCAGGCTTGACTATCAAGACCAGTGAGCACCAAATAAGGCAGGGATCTATGGTTTACTTACACAACATTTGTAAGGGCAAGGTGCAGTCCTACAGGTCAAGCTTCAAACCATCCTGGCTTGGGAGCCCCCCAAGACCCTGACTGAAGTGATAGACTTCATGGGACTCATCGGTTACTTCAGGAGATTTGTCTTGGCATATGGCACTATAGTTGGCTCCTAGACAGAGCTGACTCCCAAGAATCAGTCCAAAAAGGGATCTGGATGGAGGCCATGTGCACAGCACTAGTGCTCAAGGCACCTGTCTTCTCTAAAGAGTTTATTATCCAAACAGATTCATTTGAGCATGCTATTGGAGCTGTGCCTTGACCAACCGGTTGCCTTCATCAGTAGGAGGTTACTTCCCAGATAGCAGAGGTGTAGTGGCATTGAAAGGGAAGCTTTTGGAGTGGTCTGCGCACTGAAGAAGTTGAGACCATACTTGCTCTTCCTTTTGTCACCCCCAGCATTTTCATAGCTTGACAAGAGGAAGGTGAAGAACTTTCCCGACCCAGTTGTGAAGGTAGGACAGGGAGTCCACCCACACAAACACTGGCACCAGGTATAAATATTGGAACTCCAAATCCACTCATCAGAACACTCCTGGACCTGTGGAAGCTTCAGAAGAAGGACTGCCCTGCTGCTAGAGGACTGCCCTGCTACTTGAAGGACTGTATTGCTGTCTGAAGAGGAAAATTGGATTTGCTTGCTTGCCTTGCTCCCATGCTATTCAGAGGGATTTTAAGTGTTTGTTAGATGCACTCTGGTGTGTGTTAAAAGGACATAACATGCTTCACAGGGCTCCCTGCAACTGCCCAACTGACATGCTGCAACTGGACCTTCAAGGACCTTCGTGGACCTGTAAGTGGCCTGCCTTAGCTCAGCTGCTAGCCTCTGCTGGAGTCCTGATCTCCAAGAGGTGCCCCTATGTTCTGGACTCTTGGCTGGCATCAGTGGAAGCTCCTCCTGAAAACAATTATGAAAATCCTGAAGTTTGGGCTCCTCGTTCCATGAATGGGACAGTTCGCGGCAAGACCCGACCGCCCGTGACGATCTCCAATTCGAAGCTCCAGTGAGACCTGCTCTTCATGCTGACATCGATCACCAGTGACAATTGGCAATGCAAGAGCTGCACTTTGCTCTACAGCAGTGGCAGACCACTGTGACTGCCAATGCAAAGCTACATCATCGACAGTCTATGATGCCTGACCAGTTCTTATGACCATCCGGGACTCCCAACCTGCTCTTGCCGCTACAGATACGACCATCAATGACTCTCGACCTGCTCCTTCATGGTCTCTTCCAATGTGAATGGAACTCTTCAGGTTGACTTGAGAAAGTAAGTCTTAAGTGGGACTAACCTGGCCCCTATATCCGACCCACGCTCCATTGCGTCCTGCCTGAATTTGTGACTTCCCCTGGTCTAGCGTGACCAGGTGACTGCGAGTGGCACTTTGTGCTTTTAGGCACAATTTCACTCAAATCTTTAGAATTGAATACCTACGTCTTTACTGATCAGATTTTTGTCATCCTAGTATCATTTTATTTATTAAAATGTGCTCTATTTTTTTAATTGGTTTCTAATTTTTCTTTTCTTGTGTTTTCACTTTATTACTGTTCATGGACTGCATAAATACTTTACACATGGCCCCTAATTTAACCTGACTGCTTTTGTGCCAAGCTACCAGAGGGATAAGCACAGATTAATTTAGTGACTTTTGTGGTTAGCCCTGACAAGGATTGTGGTTATTGCCTCAGTGGGGCATCCACCTCTCTCAACAAATGACCCAATTTCTTACAGTTTTCTTCTGATATACTGCTTATATTCATCATATAGTTATTGGTCGCCAGGTGCAGTACCGTCTAATTAATGCAGGCTGTTTTATATGCACTCCCAACTTCAACAAACATTGGCAAAGACAATATATCTGGCATTGGTTGCTTTGCCACTGCCTATTTTCCTTTTTGAATAGTTTTCATATGAAGACATGTGCGTATGAAGACAAATGACACATGAATGGATCAGTAGTGGTGTTAATGGTGCTGGCAGGCTTTCACCTAAGTAAAACAAGCGTTGTCTAAAATCCAAATTATTTTTTATAATCTAAAAGCACATTAATTAGTCATGGCACTGAATGGTAACACTTACTGGAGAGCAGAATGCCATCACTCACAGTCACGTATGCCAGTGGCTGAGGTGGGCTGACCTTGTGTCCCATGCTGTATGCTGTGGTGAGCAGAAGTAAAATGTCAATGACATTACAGCGGACCAATGGAAGAAGAGGGTAGACTGAAAGCCCCTGTATCTAAGTATCTTTAGTATATAGATTTTTTTTTATTAAAAACCAAAGATTTACTTGTTGGACATGCACTTTTGACTATCTCATAGTTGTATGTGTTTATCCTTTGAAGAGAATTTCCTACATTACGTTTTACTTAAATAAAGTAAGTTTACGTCGCATTATGAAGCACATCCTACCACAAAAAGTACTGCATAATATGCATTACAAGTTCAATCATTGCAGCAGCAAAACATAGACGCCTGTAGTTGTTTGATTTTTTTTTACATTACTTATCTTGAAAAATTGCTGCTTGACTCTCAAGCTGTATTCAGAAACCGTGCCAGACTCATAATTCAATCTGTTTTCATCCTTGAGCCTAATATTAAAGTATTGTTTCTTCATTGCTCGGATAGTTTACTGAGGTCTTCTTTTTTTTTCAACGCAGAGTGTGTCTGAGTTTCATAAATTGCCCTATAATGATCAAAGTTGGATAATCAAAGACACATTTAACTGCGCCGTAGAGCCAAGGTTCTCATTACATGGCCATAAATTACAAACTAATCTCAAATGGGTCGGTATCATCCTGTAATGGCCGCCGTCTCCATCTGAGTGATGTACGTTTGGCGAGGCTCATCAGGATGCCCTTCACATGTCACGTGGGGATTTAGTAGTGAAGCGATGTACAAGGAACAGCATCCGTCTTCATCGCAATGGAAATGTTCTGAAAAGGCATCACCTTGAATCAGAGGTTTGATAAGTTGCAAATACAACTTCGACGCTGTGACATTAACCAAAATTCAATGGTAAAATACTTGTCTTACATGAATATATGGAACAGGCTGTTACTGATAAGAAATAGGTTATATCAATCAAAATAACTCGGACTACAAAGGAAAGCTTTTGAATTACACTTAAATTAATTAGTTGTAGTGCTCAAGTAACAGCATAGGCAGGAGTACGACAGCATGGGCGCGTTAGGTTTAGGGTGACCAACTGGCATGGGTGCAAATTCAGGATGGTAAGTGTTAAAATTCAGGACAGAAGGACCAAATTCAGGACAAAAATTCAGGACAGAAGGTCAAAATTCAGGACAAAATTTCGGGACAAAAGGTAAGTTTTACAGACACATCAGAGGAAGTTGCGCGATAGTATAAAAGTAAGTAAATAGACAACCACTTAAGTACAAGTCAAAATAAGTTTATATTAGGTTTCCCTGTGCCTCATCCCTGGTGGTCCTGTGGACCTCTGTCTCCTTCCTCTCACTCTGCTCTTTCACTCGTTTTTCTACCCTTTTCTATCTTTCACCTTTCTGCACTTTTCTGCATCTCTGCTCTTTTGTGCCTTATTTCTGCCTATTTTCCCTTTTTTCTTTATCCCTTATTTCCTCCCTTTACCTTTCCCCGCCGCTGCTGCCCTCGCGGCCTCTCCCCCCCCAGCGCGACCAGCACAATCCAGCTCCCCTCCCCGCCTCCCAGCTGACCAGCCCTCCCCGACCCCTACTTAATGGCAGCCACTGCGGGGACAGGCGAGCAAGACCACTGACTCATTGTCAGTGAAATTGCTCTCCCACCCTCGCAGCTCCACCATTAAGTGAGGCCTGCCCCTGCACTCTCGAGTGTTGGTGATCGAGGCCCTCCTCCACCCGCAGGTTTCCCTGCGCCTCATCCCTGGTGGTCCAGTGGACCTCTGTCTCCTTCCTCTCACTCTGCTCTTTCACTCGTTTTTCTACCCTTTTCTATCTTTCACCTTTCTGCACTTTTCTGCAACTCTGCTCTTTTGTGCCTTATTTCTACTCATTTTCCCTTCTTCTCGCTCTGCCCTTTCACTCGTTTTCACTCGTTTTTCTACCCTCTTTTATCTTTCACCTTTCTGCACTTTTCTGCATCTCTGCTCTTTTGTGCCTTATTTCTGCCTATTTTCCCTTTTTTCTTTATCCCTTATTTCCTCCCTTTACCTTTCCCCGCCGCTGCTGCCCCCGCGGCCCCTCCCCTCCCAGCGCGACCGGCCCAATCAGCTCCCCTCCCCGCCTCCCAGCTGTCCAGCCCTCCCCGACCCCTACTTAATGGCCGCCACTGCGGGGACAGGCGAGCAAGACCACTGACTCATTGTCAGTGAAATTGCTCTCCCACCCTCGCAGCTCCACCATTAAGTGAGGCCTGCCCCTGCCCCTGCACTCTCGAGTGTTGGTGATCGAGGCCCTCCTCCACCCGCACGTTTCCCTGCGCCTCATCCCTGGTGGTCCAGTGGACCTCTGTCTCCTTCCTCTCACTCTGCTCTTTCACTCGTTTTTCTACCCTTTTCTATCTTTCACCTTTCTGCACTTTTCTGCATCTCTGCTCTTTTGTGCCTTATTTCTGCTCATTTTCCTTTCCTCTCGCTCTGCCCTTTCACTCGTTTTCACTCGTTTTTCTACCCTCTTTTATCTTTCACCTTTCTGCACTCTTCTGCATCTCTGCTCTTTTGTGCCTTATTTCTGCCTATTTTCCCTTTTTTCTTTATCCCTTATTTCCTCCCTTTACCTTTCCCCGCCGCTGCTGCCCCCGCGGCCCCTCCCCCCCAGCGCGACCGGCCCAATCCAGCTCCCCTCCCCGCTCCCGCCTCCCAGCTTAATGGCGGCCACTGCGCGGCTGCACAGCGGCCACGGGCACGCCACTGGCGCGCCGAAGGCGCGTCAAAGGCAAGCCCGTCTGCGCCCGTCCGCGACCTGACCGCGACCAGCGCCAGGAACCCTGGACCTCCGCCCTGCCAACGCTACGACCCAACAGCACTCCACGCACTCAACCCAGGCCGCAACAACAACTGCAAGCTAGCATCACCAGCTGACTCCCACGGACCCTTCAGCTGTCACCGCTGCCGGCACACCTGCAGCACCGCCAAGAACACGGATCCAGCACAACCCGCCCACAAGACCACAACCGAACCGAAGACCCTGCAATGCATCCTCCTCAACGTCCGATCCCTCCACAAACACGCCACAGAAATCTGGGACCTCCTCGACAGCACCACCCCGGACGTAGCGTTCTTCACCGAAACCTGGACCAACACCACCTCGGGATCGGACATCGCCATCGCCATCCCCCAAGGATACAAGATCTCCAGGAAGGACCACCCCACCCGCCCAGGAGGAGGAATCGCCATCGTCCACAAATCCAGCCTCCGCCTGAGCACACTCCCTGACGAGCCCACAGAACTGATGGAACACCTTCACTTCAAGATACTGGCCAGCCCCACCGCCACCCTCCGAGGAACCCTCATCTACCGACCCCCTGGACCCCGCGGACCCTTCGCCAACTCCATCACGGACATTATCTAACCGCAGGCCATCGCATCCACCAACTACACCCTGCTGGGAGACCTCAACTTCCACCTCGACAACCAACTGGACCCCAACACCACATCCCTCCTGGACAACCTCCACAACATTGGACTGCGCCAGATCATGACCGAGCCCACGCACTCAGCAGGACACACCCTCGACCCCCTCTTCACTACAGGAAACTCCATCACCTTCAGCCACACCACCAAACTCCCATGGACCGACCATCGTTGCGTCCACTTCACCTTCAGAACACCCACCATCCACAGACACCAGCACCTGCTTCCACGAAGAAACTGGACCAAAATCACCGACGACCAGCTCACCTCCTCACTCAACAACTCCACCCCAACCATCGCGGAAAACGACGACCCCAACACCGCAGCCCGAACCCTGCATAGATGGATCTCGGACAGCACCAACACCATAGCCCCCTCAAGAAAAACAACAATACCCGCGCCAAGAAAGCCAGAAGGTTTACCACCGAACTTCGAGAGTCCAGAAGAACATGCCGCCGCCTCGAAAAGGCCTGGAGGAACACCAAATCCACAGAAGCCCACAACAACTTCAGAGCCGCCACCAACGCCCACCATCAACTCATCAGAGAAACGAGGAAAAAGCGATTGAAGACAGAATCTCCTCCCACGCGCACAACAGCAAGGAACTCTTCAGCATCATCAAGGAGTTCGCCCAACCCACTAGCGAGTCTACCGACATCCCTCCCTCACAAGACCTCTGCGACAAACTCAGCACCTTTTTCCACCACAAAATCAAGAGCATCTACGACAACTTCGACGAAGACAACCAACACACTGAACCCTCACCAACCACCCCGACACCCGGAAACCAGTGATTGACGACTGGACAGCCCTCACCACCGAAGACATACTGAAGACAATGAAGTCAATCCACTCAGGGGCCCCCACGGACCCCTGCCCCCACCACATCTTTAACAGAGCCGCCGACACCATCGCACCCATGCTCCGCCACACCATCAACCGCTCCCTGGCGACCGCCTCGTTCCCCGACGACTGGAAACATGCCGAGGTCAACCCCCTCCTAAAAAAACCCTCAGCGGACCCCACCGACCTCAAAAACTACAGACCCATCTCCCTGCTCCCGTTCCCAGCGAAAGTCATCAAGAAAGCCATCAACAGCCAACTCACCACATTCATTGAATAACACAACATCCTCGACTCCTCCCAATCCGGCTTCAGAAAAAACCACAGTACGGTAACCGCCCTCCTCGCCGCAACAGACGACATCCGCACCCTACTGGACAAAGGAGAAACAGTAGCCCTCATCCTCCTCGACCTATCAGCGGCGTTCGACACAGTCTCCCACCGCACCCTAATACGCAGACTCCACGACGCAGGAATCCAGGACAAGGCCCTCGACTGGATCCGCTCCTTCCTCTCCGGCAGGACGCAGCGGGTCAGACTCCCCCTTTCCTCTCGGACCCCACACCTACCACCTGCAGAGTCCCCCAGGGCTCCTCCCTCAGCCCGACGCTCTTCAACGTCTACATGGCTCCACTCGCCCCCATCGTCAGAACCTACGGACTCAACATCGTGTCATACGCAGACGACACCCAGCTCATCCTCTCCCTATCCAACGAGCCCAACACCGCCAGACGCAACTTTCGAGAAGGCATGGAAGCCGTCGCCAAATGGATGAAAAACAGCTGCCTACAACTAAACACCAACAAAATAGAAGTACTCATCATGGGCCCAAACCCCGATGCCTGGAGCGACACCTGGTGGCCCCCGCCCTCGGAAACCCGCCAACCCCCACGGACCACGCACGCAACCTGGGAATCATCCTGGACTCCGAGCTCAAAATGGACCGCCAGATCAACTCTGTCTCGTCTTCCTGCTTCCACACCCTCCGCCTCCTTCGTAAGACCTTCAAATGGATCCCCCTCGAACACCGAAAGACCGTCACTCACGCCCTGGTCACCAGCAGACTCGACTACGGCAACGCACTCTACGCCGGAATAAACAAAAACCTCACCCGCAAGCTACAGAACATCCAGAACGCCGGCGCAAGACTGGTCCTCAACCTGCCAAAACACTGCCACATCTCCTAGCACCTGCGCACACTCCACTGGCTCCCTGTCGAGGCGAGAATCACCTTCAAGATGCTCACCCACGCACACAAGGCCCTCCACGGCACCGGACCAGCATACCTGAACAGCCGACTCAAATTCCACGCACCCCAAAGGACTTTACGATCAGCCCAGCTCTCCTACGCCGTCGTCCCCTGCACCAGAAAGACCAGATCGGGAGGCCGCTCCTTCTCCTTCCTCGCGGCCAAAGCATGGAAAGCCCTTCCGCTCCACCTCAGACAGACAACATCGCTCCCCATCTTCGCAAGAAACCTCAAAACCTGGCTCTTCGACAGACCCCCTCCTTGATGGATGGAACCTGCACCCCCCCCCTCCCCACCCCTAGCGCCTTGAGACCCTTACGGGTGAGTAGTCGCGCTTTAACAAACCCCTGATTGATTGTTGAGACAATCATGCACTACACGGTTTTTCGGTAAGCGCGCAGCTTTGAGCAACTGTGCAGGTCTTTTTGTGCATTTCTTTATCTTTTTAAGGCTACATTGATTATACTTATTTATCTTTTACCATTATATGATAGCAACTAGAAATGTTTAACTTATTAATTAAACGAACAAAAAACACGCGATTCAGAATAAAGGATCTATACATGAAGTAATATGTTACGAGTTCAACTAAATGTCACCAAAAATAAAAATAGGCATACAGTTCATAGAATGAGTTTGCAATCCTGGAGGCTGTAGAAACTTTTCTTTAGTTCAAGACATGTTCCATGAGTTAAACACAAATTCGGATTAATAATCCTTGTTTGGAAAGTAAATGTGATGGCTACACGAATAGGCGATTGTAAAATGAGAGAAAATGAAAGAAGTATAGACAAGAAGGGTCGGATTAGGACAATAAATAGTCTCGGACACCAAAATAAAAGTGTCCACCATTAGCGAATCAGGAGGCTAGAAAAGTTGGCACTGTTTGAAAATAGGGGCAGTTTTGAATTTGTGAGAGAACTCTATATAGATATTTTGCAAGGTATGGGAGATTGCATGAAGTTGTGTTTGCTGCACGCAATGGAGGGTCCCATGGGAAGCCAGGTGCAGCCTAGTCTTCACATGGGATCTTTCATGGGGCCGGAACGTGGAATGACGTGGCAGGGTTGGATAGGTTATATAGTGGGCATGGGAGGGGTTAGGTAGTTTTAACATATAGGTCGCCAGAGAGAGGATCAGCCTCTCTCCGGCTCTGGCCCCTTGCACACAGATTGTCTTGTTTTTCATGCGCAATTTGGGGCGGTGTATCTAGGCCTTAGAAGTGTCTGCCTCGCTCCGTCATGTCGGACGAAGCCGAGGCAGTCCAGGAAGCGGTGAGGACTCTTAGGGCTGCAGGCCGAGCTGATCTGCTGCGGCCTGGGATTTTGGCAGAGGTATGGGTTGCAATGTTGCCCATGGGTGTGGCTGCGGCGGTCGCGGCCTGTGCATCGCCACACATGATTGAGGGCAGGCAGAAGGCTGCGGCTGGGCAGGGACGCAGCGATTCCCAGCCAGCACCCAAGTACAAACTCCGTGGGAGGCGAGGCAGCTTACCGGCTGCCTCGCACCCCGCAAGTGAGTGCGGCCCGGGCGGGCCTTTCATTGAAGAAAGTGGAGGGAGGGGGCAGATGTTGGCCACACCCCTAAATGTGCAGGGACAGGCACAATTGGGCTCCCATGGGGGGCCCTTTGGTGTGTCAGGGTTGAGGGCCCAGTACAGGACGGGCCCTTGGATTTATCCAGCCCTCAGGTGAGGGTGGGGCCACAGAAGGTCCAAGCCCACAAGTGGAAGGCCATGAAGAGGGTCTCCATGGTGACCCCTCCTGGCAAGGAGTCACAGTTGTTGGCTGGGGTGGGGGACAGGCAGGAGCGCTTGGGGACACTGGTGGTCACCTCCCAATTTCTAATGTGGAGTCACATGATTTTTCAATTCTTGGGGGCATTGCTAGCAAGTGGCAAGGGGTGAATTTAGAGGAGAGAATCAGGAAACAGCACAGGCTGGCCCAGGAAACTGAGGAGTGGTGGGCCAGGTTATGCAGAAAGAGGGACAGCTCCATGGAGCGTGCAGTGCAGAATAAGAAGGTCAAGGGTGCACCCGGGGTGGGGACCCTCCTTGGGGGGCAGGCATTTGGGTTTGGGTACCTAGTGGTGGTCAGGGAGAACCAGTTTCAAGTGGGGCTCTTGCAGCCTGTGGGGCCAGCTGCACAATTGGACCGCAGGGTTGGAGCAGCTCTGTGGGGGACAGAGGGGCAGGGCCAACACCAGTGGTTGGCAGGATGGTGGAGACCCCAGCGAGGCACAAGATAGCCTCAGGACGCTGGGCTGAAGCAATAGGGGGGTCATCAGCAGCCCTCCCTATGGCACGGGAGCATTCATACCATGTGGGAATGCCGGCCAATCCCTACGGAGGGACACTTTCATAGCGGATGTCTGGGCAGCCTGTGGTGAGCGGTGCGGATGAGATGTGTGAGCAAGAGGATGTGTTGGAGCTGGATTATGAAGAGGGAAGTGATGAATGGGAAGAGGGTGAAGTGCGTGATGATGATGAAGGGGGACCACCTGCGGTTCGGGTTGGGGCACCAGTTTGTGTTTTACAGTAGTCCAGTGCGGATGGAGCGGTCAGCGCCGGATGGCGTCTGAAGGTCCAGGACAGGGAAGTCCCAGGACCTGAAGAATTCACTCGATTACCCAGAGGTAAGGGTGACTGGTGGGCAGTCTGGGAGCCCCAGGCGACGAGCTCCACAGTTAAAGAGTGTAAGTCAGTGGGGGTTGGTGATGGGAGGATAGATGGGGCGGAAGCGCAGTTGCTGGGGGGTTGTTGGGGACAAGGATATTGTGATGGACAAAGACGAAGTTGCACCCGGGGGCCTGAGGTACTCAAGGCTGCCGACGCAGAGACAGCGGGGGGGGGGGCAGAAGGCGGAGGAGGAGGGAACCCAGCAGAAACGGTTGCCCTATATGGGGTTGGCGATGCCTTTAGGGTCGCACGTCTCAGAGAAAACCAAGAAACGTATCTGGCATCATGAATATGTCGATGTTTTTAAATTGTTGCATCAGGATATATAGGCGAAGGAGGGGTCCAAAGAATAGGAGTGGGAATTAGCAAGGAGGCAGAAAGTGTTACTTATGATGGATAACTGGACGTCCGCTTTTTTGATCTTTGCTAACATTTATTGTGAGAAGTATGCAGACAGGGCTTACGCCTTGTTCAAGTATATGGACATAATTCAAAAAGCAGAGTTGCATCTTGGGGGTTTTGCATGGCTCAGCTACGATGAGGAGTTTAGGGCCTGTGTTAGCCTTAACACAGACAAACCGTGGGGTAATGTTGACTCGGAGCTTTGGAGACAATGGATGTCTTCGGCTCAGTCTTCTGCATCAACCCACATGGCGAGTGGTCTCCCCATTACTTATAAGCCCTTTCAACTCCGTCCTGCCCAGCAAGTGGCGGGTGCAGCCCCCGTGAGTACAGGCACTAATGCGGGGGCCTGTTGAAACTTCAACAAGGGATCCTGTTCTCGATACCCTTGCAAATTCAAACATGAATGTTCAAAATGCGGGGGCAGACACCTCGTTGTACAATGTTTTACTTTGGCAAGCACTCGGAACAGTGGAGAGCGTCCAGGAGCAAGGGACCTTAGGGCCCTTCTGGAACAAAGGGCTCCTACGCCAATTAGGTTGGGTGCGCTCCTTCCTTGGCTATTGCTGTATTCTGACAGGGAGGTGGCTTTGAAGCTGGAGTGGGGGTTTCGAGATGTTTTCAGGGTGTGATATCTGGGACCCCGGGTCAGACGGTGGGTCGACAATTTGCGGATGGCCACCAGTGCTCCTAACATTGTCCTTGACAAGGTGAGGAAAGAAGAGGCAGAAGGACAGATAGTGGGACATTTTTCAGACAGGCCTCTATCCGATCTCATCATATCCCCATTGGGAGTAGTTCCCAAAAAACAAGCAGGTGAATGTCGCTTGATCCATCACTTGTCATGGCCGGAGGCTTCTTCGGTGAATGACTTTATTGCTACTGAGGATTCAAGGGTGGAATATTCGTCGGTTGATGATGCGATCCGTCTTATCCAGGTCTGTGGCAGTGGGTCAGAATTGGCGAAGAGTGGCATCAAGTTGGCTTTCTGACTTCCATCCATTCACCCAGAGGATTTTCCGTTGCTGGTGATGCAGGTCGTCAGGGACATTTACGTGGACAGGGTGTTACCCATGGGTTGTGCGATCTCCTGTGCTCTCTTTGAAACCTTCAGTACCTTTCTCCATTGGGCCTTTGTGAGGGATAGTGGGCACCGCAAGGTGTCTCACTATCTGGATGACTCCCTTTTTGTGGGTGTGTTAGACTCAGGCGAGTGCCTCAGGGCTCAGAGGCATTTTGAGGTCATGGCGGCTTCTTTCAGAGTCCTGCTGGTGCCGGAGAAGACGGAGGGCCCTGCTACAGTCTTGACGTTCCTGGGGGTTGAGATGGATACTGTGTGCATGGTGGCCAGACTACCTAGGGCAAAGGTACAGGAGATTCAGGCCTTTCTAGATGAGTTGTTGTCTCTGAAGAGGCCAGAACTGCGAGCAATGCAGAAACTGCTGGGTTTTCTGAACTTTGCCTGTAGAGTGGTGCAGGGATGATGAACCTTTTGCAGAAGGTTGGGCCTAGCCATGGCTGGGGCCGTCTTGCCTCATCATAGAATAAGGATCTCCAGGGGGGTGCAGGAGGACTTGCAGGCATGGAGGTTGTTTTTGCAGGATTTCAATGGGGTCTCCATGCACTTTATTGATGACAACATAGTATGGCAGGTTCAGATTTCCACCAATGCGTCGAGGGCTCACGTTTTTTTTTTTTTCTTGGATCGAAGATGGTGCGCTGAAGAATGACCAGGGACCTGGTTGGCCCAAGGGCAGAGCATTGCATTCTTGGAATTTTCCCTCTCCTTGTGGCCTTGTCTGTTTGGGGTGGGGAGCTTGCAAACCCAATGGTGTTGCTCCACGTGGACAATATGACTGTGGTGGAATTGGTTAACCAGCAGAGGGCAAGGGACTTGAGGGTGTTGCTTTGCTGCGTAGGTTCATGTTGTTGTGTATGCCGCTGAATATAGTTTTCAAGGCAAAGCACGTCCCTTGGAGTAACAATTCTGTCACTGATTCCTTGTCTCGTTCACAGTGGAAGCGTTTTCACAGTCTGGCACCTGGAGAGGAGGCATACAAGACATCAATTCCGTTGGATATCTGGGATTGGGGTGCGTGAGAGCATATAGGTTTGCCGAAAATTCTTTAGCTGTGTCCGCAAGAAGAAGTTATCGTCTGGAGGGTGATGGGTTTTGTTTTGTCTCTTATTGATAGAGGTTTATCACCTGCCACCATAGCTGGTAAACTGGCTGGTTTGTCCTTCTATGGCAATCTGTTTTGGAGTTTGATCCTGCTCAGTACGACATTCTAAGAACATTTCTGAAAAGTTGGGGTAGGGAGAGATCTGGGGAGGCCTGGGCGTAGTTCGCGAAGTTTTGCTACGCAGAACTCCGCGAAGTACAAAAAAACTCTGCGAAGTTCCGCGAGTGGCGGAGTGCAGTGCAAAGTGCAGTTTGTGCTGGTAATCCTGCAGCTCGGGTAGAAATTCTACCCGAGCGGCAGCTCGTGCTCGCGAACTTACCGTTCGCGATCGGGAACGGGGAAAAAACTCAGCTGCACATCGCAAAGCGGAGTTTTCTGCACTCCTCGAGCTCCGCGGAGTGCAGAAAACTCTGCAAACTCCGCAAACGGAGTGAAGTTCACCGCCCAGGCCTAGATCTGGGGGCAGCAGACAACTGAGAGAGGTGATCACTTTTGAGTTGCTATGTTACCTGCTGTTTGTTGTGTTGACCGTTTAGAGGTTGCATTGTTTCGTCTTTGTTTGATATGAATGTTTTTTGGTGCCTTTAGGGTGTCTGAACTTTTTGGTTTGAAACATGAGGGGGGCGTTTTGAGTACTGCAGTGTGGCTGGAGGTTGGCAGGTTGGGCATCTGGCTCCAGAAGTCTAAGACGGATCAGTTGGGGAGGGGCAAGTGGGTTTGGTTGCAGAAAGGGTATTGTGCAGAGGTCTGTCCGGTCCGGGAGTGAAATGATTTTGTTGTCTGGCCTGGACTCCGGCAGGAGATTTTTTATCACAAAAATGGGGCTAGGCTTACTTCATAACAGCTGTTGAGCCTGCTCCGGGGTGCACTGGGGAGGTTGGTGAAGGATCCGGCTTCCTACAGGACTCACTCCTTCCGGATTGGGGCGGCCACTGTGGATGCAAAATTGGGTTGGAGTTTGTCTCGGATTCGCCAGATAGGCAGGTGGAGATCTAAGTGCTGCAAGAGATATGTGCGCCAATAAGCAGGTGCTTGGAGGGAGGATCGAGATTTCTTAGCAACGTTGTTTTTTTTTCGCAGGGTGCATAAGCGGCCCCAGGCCAGAAGAAGTGTCTGCATGGTTGGTAGGACACTCCTTTATTCACTGGGCAGAGAAATATGCTGCACTCCAGATCTACGGACGTAACCTAGGATTGCCCAGTAGCCGGCATGAGGTGCTCTGGTGGGGCAATAGTGGTATGAAATGGGGTACCTTGTTCTCCTTTTTAGCAACAGTTGTGCCGAAATGGGGGTTTTCGGACTTGTTGCTGCTTCATTTTATGTGAAAATGACTTGGTGCAGCTTTGTGGGCTCACCCTACTGCAACACATGCAAAGAGACTTGGTGCTGATACAGCAAAAGCTGGCGGGGTTTGCATCGTATGGACTGAATTTGTGCCCAGAAGGAAGTGGAAGGGGGCTTTGAAGCATGTGGTGATGGACAGGGCCAGACAGAAACTGAATCTGGCAATGAGGGTATTCTGCGGAGCGAATGGCATCTCAGTATTGTCCCATGTGGGGATTCTGGAGCGTAAGGTGGTTTTGTACTGAGTGGATGGTGTTTATCAGTCTGAAATGGGCAATGCATATTACTTGATGGAGTTGCATAATTTGCTGTCTGAACTATGGGGTGAGTCGATTTGGTGCCGTTAAATGTGTCCTTTGCTGGTTGCAGTGCTGGCTCTGGCCCCTTGCGCACAGGTTGTCTCGTTTTGCCACCCACCTGCTCGGTAGTTGTGGAGAGGTTTTGTACTGGGGGCAGCTTAGGGGGTCAGGGATTGTGTTCCCTGTTTGGGACAGATTGCCGGGGTTCATTGGGGCAGGAGAGTGGGGGTTTGGAGGAGTCAGATGTGGGCCTACCTACCCCTTGGGGGTGTTTATGCAGGAGAACAATGACGGTGTGCAAAAGACCCTGGGATAGGGCAAATAAGTTTTCATTGGGAGGATGCTTGGGGAGAAGAAGGGAGAATGAGTCGGGATGGAAGGAGCTCATGGGTGTAGTGGAAGATGTGGAATGATGCAACTGGATGGGGGAAAGTTGGGGGGAAGTGTGAATGGGGTGAGGAAAGTTAAATAGTCGTTGATTAAGATGTTCATGTTGTTTTGAAATGTTTCATTTATGCGGCAATCCTGTCCTAAATAGATGGCCTTTTTCACTTCCATTAAAGTATTTAGTGGTGATTGCCCCACGAAGTTTGTGGTAATATCCAGGAAGTTAACAGTAAAATCTGTCCCACTAGACCATAAAACAGGCCCACAAACAGCCAAAAAACAGCCCAAACACTGACCAGTCAGACTAGCTCTTCTGGCACTCCAGATTCCCTATAGGCCAGTCCAACCCTAGATACAAATGACCAGCACAGTTGAAAAGACTATATTGAGGCCAGCTGAAACAAGTTCTTAAGCCTAATGCAAGCTACATTCAGTTTGCATTCAGGTACATATTTATTATTTTTTCACGCAACGCAACAAGACAACTTGCTGTGCTGCGTGAAAGGGAGAAGGCAAGAATGTGTCATATTTACCATTATATGGTGCATTCCTGTCCTTTCCATGCTCTGGCACACTCTGTGCAACCTAGCACCAATACAGGCACCCTTGCATCATGGTGAGAGGGTGCTGCACAGCAGGCAGAATTTATTTTGTGCAGGAAGGGACACCTTGGCCTTTTAAGAAAGCAAGCTGAGATCCATAAATGTCATATGAATTTACTCTGATTTGGCATTTGTGTATTTTTGATGATAAGATGCAAGTTGAGGCATTGCTCAATTGTACTTAATCTGGCCTAAATCCAAAGTGGAGATCAGAAATAATGTTTTTAGCATTAGCCCAAGAAACCAAAATATCCAGCATTTAACAATCAAATCAATCAGGGGTGACCGCAGGAGTTACCTTTATTACCTTTGTTAAAAACCTGTAATGTATATCATTTGTTTTTATTATTTTGTAGGAGTAATTATGTTTATGCATTATTGTACTTTGTAATTAGTTTTTTTCATTTTATTGTTACTTGTATTTATTTATTGAGTAACTTCTATAGGTTGCATACTTTGGTGTGGGAATAGTACATCAGACTCCCCTAGTCCTAAACCTTACCCAATGTGGTTAACTTTGTAGTGTCAATAATAAATATCACCTCTTCCCCAATCTAAAACTTGCCTCATGGCTAAGTTTGTACTAGGAATAGTAAATATGACCATCTCAAAGTCTTACACTTTCCCTAATGTTATGCAGTTTGTAGTGGTAATAGTAATCCTGACCCTTTCTGATGCCAACACATTCCCTAATGTGGATACATTTGAAGTGTAAACTATAAATATTCCCTTCTCAAAGTCAAACTCTTTGCCCAGAGGTGGAGAGGTGTGGTGCAGCGGCCAGGGCAGCTGAGTTCGGAGCACAGAACTCACAGTTCGATCCCTGGCTCCGGCGGCAACTCAGCTCAGCACCATGTGACTCTGGGCAATAGCTCACTTAATTTCTACGACAGCCCCCAGCGCCTTGAGACCCGTAAGGGTGAGTAGTTTGCGCTTTACAAATACGGATTTAGATTTTTTTTTAGATTTCAGAGTGGCTAAGTTTGAATTGGTAATAATAAATATGAACCCACCCTCCAAAAAAGTCCAACGCTTTCTCTAATGTGGTTATGTTTGCAGTAGGAATAGTAAATCTGACCATTCCAAAGTCCAACACTTTCCCCAATGTGGCTAAGTTTGGAGAGGGAGTTGTAAATATGACTCTCTGCAAAGCCCACCTCTTTCCCCATTGAGCCTAAGTTCAGAGTGTGTCCAGTAAATCTGATCCCCCCAAACTCTAAGACTTTCCCCAATGTGGCTAAGGGCCTTATTATGAGGACCGCCGTGCTAGCAGTGGCGGTCCACCCACTGCCACACTGTGGGCCCACCTGCAGGATTACAAGTGTGGCAGTTTGACTGCCACAGGACTGCTGCGTCCATCAGGGATCCAGGATCCCGCTTCGGTCACACAGTGGTCAGCAGCAGGAATATGCTGGTGGTGCCACTGTGGCACCACCGAGCATATTCTGAGTTGCCTGTCCACTGCCCTTTCCATGGTGGTGAGCCCCCATGCAAAGGGTGGCGGAGAGGCAACTAAGGGGGCCCCAACAGGGCCCCATGCCACTCCTGGGTCTGGGGTGCATACAAGGAGGCACTTGTTGTGCCCCCCCCTGGAATTGCACCACTGTTCCTGCACGGTGTGGCATGCATGCCACACCATGCAGGAACCTGCTGCAAGTGCTGTCATGGTGGCGGGCTGCATGTTAGGCTTGCCTGTGAGCCTAACAGCCCACCGCCATGAGACCTCTGCAGCACCGCCCCCCATGATTACAATCGTAATCTGATGGGCAGGCCCACCACAGCTTTGGCGGTCCTCCTGCGGACGGCACGGTGCCGGTGCCACAGGAGGACCACCAAACTCATAATAAGTCCCTAAGTTTGGAGTGGGAATAGTAAATCTGACCACCTAAAAGTCCAACACTTTCCTCATTGTGGTTAAGTTTGCAGATGCAATAGTAATTCTGACCCTCAGCAAAGTTCAATGTTTTCCCCACCATGGCTAAGTTTATAGTGGGAACAGTAAATATGATCCCTCCAAGTCCTCCACTTTCTCCAATGTGGCTACATTAGTAGTGGTAGGAGTAAATATGACCACCTGCAAAGTCCAACCCTTCCACAATATGGCTAAATTTGGAGCAGGAATAGTAAATCTGCCCTCCTTTCCCCAATGTGATTATGTTTGGAGTGAAAATAGTAAATCTGATCCCACCAAAATCCAACACTTTCAACAATGTGGCTAATTTGAAAGTAATGATAGTAAAACCTTTGTATATGTTTGTATGAGAGGCAGCATGCTTGGACTGGAACTTTCTATAACCCTGAAAGATTAATTTTAGGGGGGTATACAGATTATGTTTGAGTGGATCACTGACACACTATCATGGTAAACCAATAAAGTTAACAAAAATATAATGGCAAACATATGTATACCATAATATTGTGATCCTATACTTATAAAAGTAAGCATAAAAATAATGGGAAAAAATTATCGTTGACAAGAACATCGCCCACAAAGTGAAAAAATATTGATTTTTAACATATGTAGACGTTAAAGTAGTAAATGTTAAATATTTTAATATATCAATTTAATCCCTACTTATTTCTACAACTCCTATGGGTTTACAAAATCTAGTAGATAAATTCTTGGAATTCTGCAGGGACAGGGGTCTGGAACTTATTGTTGCCAAAACAAAATTTATGGTTTTTGGGAAGGCAAAGGGAAAAACACTAGCGGTTAAGATTGCATCCGAACCACTCGAGAGGGTGAAAAGTTTTGACTATCTAGGGATAAGACTAAATGATTCACGTGGCTGGGAGCATCAATTAGACAAAAGTTACCTTACCCTATGTCACAGGTCAAAGTCGATATTAAGATTCCAAAGGCAGTCACGAGCTCGATGATGATCACTGACCCCAGCACTAGAGGTTCACCGAGCAAAAGCTCATTGCGATGCTTTGTATGGAGCCGAGATATGGGGTTACATCAACACCCATAAATTGACGATAGGCGAAAACATTTTTGTCAGATCACTTGTTTCAGTACCTGTTACCACCCTGCAGACTCCATTATTTTTTGATCTAGGGATGAAAAGAATCGGGGATATGGCTTTGCTTATATCTTAATGTATTGGCTGCATGTGTGGACAGTGCCCCAGCTAACTGATTATTGTAACTCAATAAGGGAGATCTTGAAGATTAGTGGCGCCAAAAAACTAATGTGGTTCAAACACATCGCAAACTGGTGTAGATCACTGGGAATGCTGAATCTGTGGGACCACCCAGAGGGGCACGTAAAGGGGACTTACCCAGAGTAAAAGCAAAATATTGGTCGGTGGGACAGATCGCTACGTAGTGAGAACGACCAGTGGTCATCTAACAGCACAGTTTTTGAGCATCGAGCCCTGCCCCAGGTTTGAACCCTATTTGGATCTGATTTCTCCTCCACTTGCCAAAAGCTTATACATTAGGTTTCGGCTGGGTAGTTTACTTTTAAAGATTCCTAATAAACAGGCTGTTGGTTTAACATCGGAATTATGCCCCGCATGTGGTAGAGTACAAGAATCTGAAGAACACATCTTGTTCTTTTGCAGCAAATGTCAACAGATCCGCAGAAGGTGGATACGACCAAACTGCTTAAACCTTGGAGTCAGACAATATCGGGTTGCTTACAGAATCTTGAATACAGACACGTCTGATCCTATAGTCTTTGCAGTAAGCTGTTTTTTTTTGTTTTTTTGGATTAGGCGCCAGAAGTCTGTAATTTAGGCTGCACTGGATTTCCACACCAATGAAACGAAATGCGATTATGGAAGCTATGGTCATAGAAATCGATGAATTGTGTCCTGTATATTAGATTGTAGTTTTTATATTTTTATATGGTGCGTATTTTTAACTGGAAGTTTGACTGTTTTATTGTTTTTATTACTTATTCTTTTGTCTATTTATTATGGCAAACTCATGAATTTTTACACTTTTGTAACATATTTTTAAGATTGAGACATTTATGGATTCTTTTTGTTTACTTTGATTTAAAAAAACAAAAAACAACCAAATAAAGATTATTGATGATGAATTTAATATAATGTAAATTAAATATAATCCACTATTATTTAATACTATACATAAATGTATACTTATATAAACAAATAAACATATACATATATATGCTTTTGTATATAGATATATACATATATATCAAAACAATACCCTTTCAGGCATAGAGTGACGCATAAATTATGAAAAAAAGAAGCAGAGAACTCTGGGTAGTTCTCAAGTTTAGGTGGAAAGCAGCTCCTGTATAGAGCACTCTCAACACGATCGACACTCTAGATCTGTGCACCGAAAATGTCTGCTTTTCTATCAAAGTTTTTAAGCATAGGATTAGCACAGTGCTATCCATGCCAAGATAGAAAGGGACAAAGTCTATTTATTATGGCAAACTCATGAATTTTTACACCTTTGTAACATATTTTTAGGATCAAGACATTTATGGATTCTTTTTGTTTACTTTGATGATTTAAAAAAAACCCAACCAAATAAAGTTTATTAATGACAAATTTAATATAATGTAAATTAAATATAATCCACTAATATTTAATACTATACATAAATGTATACTTATATAAACAAATAAACATATATATATATGCTTTTGTATATAGATATATACATATACATCTAAACAATACCCTTTCAGGCATAGAGTGACGCATAAATTATGCAAAAAAGAAGCAGAAAACTCTGGGTAGTTCTCAAGTTTAGGTGGAAAGCAGCTCCTGTATAGTGCACTCTAAACACCAGCAACACTCTAGATTTGTTCACCTCAAATGTCTGCTTTTCTACCAAAGTTTTTAAGCATAGGATTAGCACGGTGCTATCCATGCCGAGATGGAAAGGTACAAAGTCATTTGCCATTTCTACAGCAGTCTTTAAGCATAGGATTAGCACAGTGCTATTCATGCCGAGCTGTAAAATGACAAAAGCTTTTTACCACTCCAGGCACAGTATTACAGCTTTGAATTGGTAAAATACCAACCAAGCCAACCTGAAATGAATAAAAGCAACCCCTGACACGTGTTTTGCTCTCATTAGAGCTCTTTAGAGAGGTATAGCTTTGTCCAGACACAAGGGAGCACCCGGTATAAGTCAAAACAATACCATTTCAGGCATAGAGTGATGCATAAATTATGCAAAAAAGAAGCAGGGAACTCTGGGTAATTCTCAAGTTTAGGTGGAAAGCAGCTCCTGTATAGAGCACCATCAACACCAGCGACACTCTAGATTTGCTCACCTCAGATGTCTGCTTTTCTATCAAAGTTTTTAGGCATAGCATTAGCACAGTGCTATCCACGCCGAGAAAGAAAGGGACACAGTCTTTAAGCATAGGATTAGCCCAGTGCTATCCATGCCGAGCTGTAAAATGACAAAAGCTTTTTACCACTGCAGGCACAGTATTACAGGTTTGAATTGGTAAAATACAAACCAAGCCAACCTGAAATGAATAAAAGCAACCCCTGACACGTGTTTCGCTCTCATTAGAGCTCTTCAGAGAGGTATAGCTTTGTCCAGACACAAAGAAGCACCCATTATAAGTCAAAACAATACCCTTTCAGGCATAGAGTGATGCATAAATTATGCAAAAAAGAAGCAGAGAACTCTGGGTAGTTCTCAAGATTAGGTGGAAAGCAGCTCCTGTATAGAGCACTCTCAACACGATCGACACTCTAGATTTGTGCACCTCAAATGTCTGCTTTTCTATCAAAGTTTTTAAGCATAGGATTAGCACAGTGCTATCCATGCCAAGATAGAAAGGGACAAAGGGGTCGATTCCGATTCGGGCCGGAAAAAGCACCGACCGACTCGGATCCGGAAAAAATACCGACCGACACGTACCAGTGGCGCCCGACACGCCAAGTACGATGCAAGCCGCGATAAATCCGACCGACACGTCAGGAAACCAAGCCGACCGACCGAGCCGCTCGGAAAATAGCAATCCGGCCGGAAAAACACGCGAATCCAACCGACCGACACGCACCCGGAACAAATCCGACCGAATCGTACCCGCCAACTCCAACCCGCAAAGTACGATGCAAGGCGCGAAAACACGACCGAGTCGGACGGAGGACAAGCCGTACGACCGACACGCATACAAAACCGAGCCGAAGCAATACAATACACCGCGACCGACGCGTACGCAGCATACAAAACTGCACAAACACAGCGTGAACGAAACGGAAAACACCGTACGAGACCAATGCAGGGTCCGACTCGGTCACAAGAACGTTTCCAACATACACAAACAGCACAAAGGAAAAATCAACCAAAAAAAGGCCAAACAAGCAATTACCAAGCCAATAAATACTGGGGGGGGTGGGGACAGAGAACAAAGACACACCCACAACTCCACCTATATAAAGGACACAAATCACTACCATGAGCCTTTGCAAATGCCATTTCACTGCCAGCACCCAAGAGAAAGCAACCACACACCCACAGCTCATCCCTCACACAAGCCACACACCATCAGCACACCAACAAATACCTACCTCACATACACCCATCAAAACACACACTCACACAC
This sequence comes from Calotriton arnoldi, assembly GCA_963921515.1. NCBI lineage: Eukaryota > Metazoa > Chordata > Amphibia > Caudata > Salamandridae > Calotriton > Calotriton arnoldi. Next base: position 4,052,064 of record CAWUFW010000449.1, read on the forward strand.
CCTCACCTGCACACCAACACACACATCACTCACCATCACCACCCATCACCATGCCCCCCAAGAAGAATCCCAAGTTCCTAGATTGTGAATTGGAAGTCCTGGTAGACGAGATCCTCAGGGTGGAGCCACAGCTGTTTGGCACTCTGGTCCAACAGACCCCCATGTCGCAGAAAACCAAGATGTGGGAGAGGATCATCAACAGGGTGAACGCACAATCATCATGTCGGCGCACAAAGACGGACATCCAGAACAGGTGGTATGACGTGCGCAGGAGGGTACGGGACCTGCTGAAGATAGACTACAGCAACAGCCAACAGACCGGCAGTGGCCCTCCTGCCAAGCCAATATACCTCAGGCCCTGGGAGGAGAAGGTGCGGGCCATCCTTCCGCCAGTGAGCGTATATGGACTAGAGAACATCCCAGAGCCTGGTGAGTACACAACAAATGTACACAATAAACTGCCACAAAACACACACATCACTGTCAAGGGGAGAGTCAAACCATGCACACATAGCAATTACACAGCAACTAGAAAAGAATCATCCCAAAATGTGTATGTCAGTCAGATAAACACAACACATGCCATCAAAAAGTCACATCCAACTGTGCCAACACATGTACAAACACAACCACAACTACAGCTAGGCAGTGGCACAAATAGAACTAACAAACACATCCACACATGTAGCCACCACAACAACACCAACACACAGTGAAGACCACTCAAAGGAAGGAATTCTGTGTATGCTGGCCAAGTCAGTGTAGCCAATAGCATCATGGGAGTCGCAGTCACACATATTGCCCGCCCCAAAACTGTCCCATCAACACCACCATGAACCATGCGCACATCACAGGGAGTGGAGAAGGACTCACAAGATGGCTGACACTGGCTACTGCTGTGGGGAGCACAAGGCCCTGCTGCCAACTGTGCACCAACAAACAGCAGGACACCACTGACTGACATCCTGAGAGACAACTTCCACTCCCTGCAATGCAAGCACGTTCCATGGTGGGCTATCTGGCTGGCTGGGTGGGAAGGGGGACTTGCAGCACTGACTATAGTCACCAGCACCTCCCCTCACACCCCCCAACACAAACTCCACAGTACCCACCTGGTAGAATGCAATGCCCTCCATCCTAACACAAGATCCCACAAAGCACCACCACCCTGGGTTATGTTGTGTGAAGCACAGGGACACTCTTGGGACTCTTAGCCAAACAACTGCCAGGACAACACTCCCAGCCATCCTGTCAGCACAGCCAGCCCACCCCACAGGGAAGCAGAGTCAAAAGGAAGGAAGCATGGGCATGCTGGGAAGGGGGTGGAGGCAATAGCATGATGGGAGACGTAGTCACAGACATAGCTCACCCCCACAACTGTCCCATCAACACCACCCTGAACCATGCTCACATCACAGGGAGTGGAGAAGGACTCACAAGATGGCTGACACTGGCTACTGCTGTGGGGAGCACAAGGCCCTGCTGCCAACTGTGCACCAACAAACAGCAGGACACCACTGACTGACATCCTGAGAGACAACTTCCACTCCCTGCAATGCAAGCACGTTCCATGGTGGGCTATCTGGCTGGCTGGGTGGGAAGGGGGACTTGCAGCACTGACTATAGTCACCAGCACCTCCCCTCACACCCCCCAACACAAACTCCACAGTACCCACCTGGTAGAATGCAATGCCCTCCATCCTAACACAAGATCCCACAAAGCACCACCACCCTGGGTTATGTTGTGTGAAGCACAGGGACACTCTTGGGACTCTTAGCCAAACAACTGCCAGGACAACACTCCCAGCCATCCTGTCAGCACAGCCAGCCCACCCCACAGGGAAGCAGAGTCAAAAGGAAGGAAGCATGGGCATGCTGGGAAGGGGGTGGAGGCAATAGCATGATGGGAGACGTAGTCACAGACATAGCTCACCCCCACAACTGTCCCATCAACACCACCCTGAACCATGCTCACATCACAGGGAGTGGAGAAGGACTCACAAGATGGCTGACACTGGCTACTGCTGTGGGGAGCACAAGGCCCTGCTGCCAACTGTGCACCAACAAACAGCAGGACACCACTGACTGACATCCTGAGAGACAACTTCCACTCCCTGCAATGCAAGCACGTTCCATGGTGGGATATCTGGCTGGCTGGGTGGGAAGGGGGACTTGCAGCACTGACTATAGTCACCAGCACCTCCCCTCACACCCCCCCAACACAAACTCCACAGTACCCACCTGGTAGAATGCAATGCCCTCCATCCTAACACAAGATCCCACAAAGCACCACCACCCTGGGTTATGTTGTGTGAAGCACAGGGACACTCTTGGGACTCTTAGCCAAACAACTGCCAGGACAACACTCCCAGCCATCCTGTCAGCACAGCCAGCCCACCCCACAGGGAAGCAGAGTCAAAAGGAAGGAAGCATGGGCATGCTGGGAAGGGGGTGGAGGCAATAGCATGATGGGAGACGTAGTCACAGACATAGCTCACCCCCACAACTGTCCCATCAACACCACCCTGAACCATGCTCACATCACAGGGAGTGGAGAAGGACTCACAAGATGGCTGACACTGGCTACTGCTGTGGGGAGCACAAGGCCCTGCTGCCAACTGTGCACCAACAAACAGCAGGACACCACTGACTGACATCCTGAGAGACAACTTACACTCCCTGCAATGCAAGCACGTTCCATGGTGGGATAACTGACTGGGTGGGTGGGTGGGTGGGAAGGAGGTCTGGCTGTCAACCAAACACAATCAATGCAGACCATGTTCACACCCCAGAGAATACATAGAAATGCCCAAATAATGCAGGACAATGTGCCACACCAATATCAACCCCTGACTGTGACAACTTAGGACAATACAATGTACAGGCCCGCACCCCGAGGCACAGTCACAACTGTCAGGTGTGTCAACCACTGATGCCTGCAGAAACATAACATACATTGTTTGTGTCTCCCAAAAACAGGTGATGATAGGGACACAGCAGCAGACGCTGAGGAGTCCCAGTCCCAGGCTCAAGAGGATGCCGAGCTCACTGGCGTCGTACAGCCTCTGTCCTCCTCGGACGATGAAGAACAACCTGGCACATCCGGTGCAAGTCAACATGCTGCACCAGCAGGACCACCAGCTGCAGCACCAGCAGGTCCACCAGCTGCACCCCCTGCACCCACCCCTCCAACGACTGTCACCACGAATACCATCCCTGCCGACATGGACAGAATAAGGAACAACACCAGCGCAGTGACCCTGGACCAACCTGGGGCCATGGACACCACCACCACCACCAACCCCCAAGGTGGACCAGGGTTATCTGTGCGTGCAACTGCACACACTGCACATGTCAGCAGGGGTGGTGGGAGGGGTGGGAGACAGAGGTCGCTGCTTGCAGACGTTGCTGGTGTGCATGAAGACCCACAACTGGTACGCATAGCTGATGCGTACCAGTCCAGCACCGGAGAGCTCAGCCAGGTAGTGGGGCTCCTCAGAGACATTAAACAGCAGCAGGCTGCCCATCATGCCCGCTTGGACTCCCACATGTCCCAAGTGGAGTCACACATGTCACGTGTGGACTCCCACATGTCACGTGTGGACTCCCACATGACCCGCGTGGAGTCCAAGTGGGATGTACTACATGAGATGACGGCGGTGCACAGGGACATTTTACAATGCCTCCGCCAGATGAACAGCAACCAGTCCACACCTCCCTGTGTGCCAACAACATCTGGTACCGAACAAACTGCAACTGCCACAGGGAGGGAGGAGGACTCTGGCGGAGAGTCCCCTGCACCGCAGCAGCCTGCACTTGAGGGCCCCCCCCAAGAAGAGGGGTCGTCCGAGGAGGGGAAAGTGAGAGGCTGATGGCCAAGCGCAACTCCCAGGAAGCCTGAACCTGTTCTGGATTTTCGCCTTTGTGCACAGACTGTTCACCCTGTTGATGGCAACACTACTCCCACACATTGCATGGGGAGTATAAGTTGGAACAATGTGTCAGACAACAGTGGCCCCGATACTGGGGATCCTGTCTACCTGGACTTTCTATTCATCTAGGAACTTGGGATTGCAAGATTCATGTACAGCACAATCCATCCTATGCACTATTATCACAATAAACACACTAATACACCATACTTGCCTCTGTCGTGATTCCAACGTGGGTGCTGTTATGGGGATGATGAACTGCAAAATTACACAGTGTATGCGAACTGCAACAGCAAGGACAACACAGGCATGTGAGTACAGGCAACGTGACACATATGAGGGAGACACACCACCAGGGCTACACAACACATACACACCTAGGCCATCTGACTCATTGCCTACACTGATGTTGCCAGGGAAGACGGTGCAATGCACAGACACCACACCCATTCCCAGTTGTAGTCAAGTAGCCCACAGGTGCAGTAAGCAAATGGCAGTCAAATGTGTGACCACAGACAACGCACATCACTAAGTGAAGCACAGGTTTATTACACAGTAGCAACATGCCGTAACCACTACAGATGCAAGGTAACCCCACCTGGTAGCGGGCACACAGTCAACAACTGTAGACAGAAGGAAGTCCATGGGTGTGGCGCACATCACCTGTAGGGACACAACAGCTACCAGCCTGGATGTGCAATCACGTCGTCGGTGGACACAGTTCACCAAACGAATCTGAAAGTACCCTGTGAAGGACAGAAATGACACACAGTCAAAAGCAATGCAGTACAGGACAGAACAGCAAAACTCATGCACAATACATGTTACAAGATACCCACCCAGAACCAAGTTAGCATGTCAACACTGTTGGGGAGTACAGCCCACCTGTCACCACACATCGCAACACACATCCTGTCAAGTAGCCCATGGACACACTCCAACAGCACCAGAGCACCACCCACACATCATGCCAACTCACATCATTCACATGACACCTCAGGATACTCACATTCAGCTAAAGAAGTTGGTGATGAGCTGTGTGCGGACATCACCATCACCATCATCATCATCATCGTCACTGGCATCGTGGTCCAGGCCAGGATCCTCCACAGGTGGCGGATGTTGGTCATCGTCATCCTGGATGAGAGGCAACTCCTTCCGCACTGCCAGGTTGTGAAGCATGCAGCAGACGATGATAATCTTGCACACTTTCGCAGGGGCATATGGGAGGGACCCTCCGGTCTTGTCCAGGCAGCGGAAGCGGCTCTTCAGGAGACCAAAGGTCCGCTCAATCACTCTCCTGGTCCGACCATGTGCCTCATTGTAGCGCATCTGGGCAGGTGTCACAGGGTTCCTGAGGGGTGTCAGCAACCACGGCATGTTGGGGTATCCCGAGTCACCTACGGACAGACAAGTGCACATCAGCTGACTTGGAAAAGTGGGCGGAATACTACAGATCAGATCACACACAATGGCACAAAGTCAGTACACACCGACAAGCCAGGCACGCTGGTTCTGCATCTGTGCCATCAACCTGGGGATGCGACTACTCCTCATCACAAAGGCATCGTGTGCTGAACCAGGGAAACGGGCACACACGTGTGTGATGGTCATGTCTGCAAGACACACCACCAGTGCATTGACCGAGTGGTAGTGCTTGCGGTTCCTGTAGGCCTGCTCCTGGGCCTGTGGTGGTACCAAAGCCACATGTGTCCCATCAATGGAGCCAATGACATGCGGCATCCTCCCCAGGGCATAAAAGTCACTCTTCACGTCAGTGAGTCGTCGCAGTCTAGGGAAATAGATGTACCGGTTCAGGAAGAGCAACATTGCCGCCAAAACATCGCGGAGCACACGGCTGAACATGGTCTGTGACATCCCACCAGCAGACGCCACAGTATGTTGGAAGGTACCGGTGGCAAAGAAGTGTAGGGCTGCCATCACCTTCACCTTGGGGGTCAGCGCTGTAGGATACGGCCGGCCAGGCTGCAAATGTGGGGACAACTGCACTGCCAAATCCTCAATCAGCTGCCTGGTGAAGCGGTACCGTCGGATGCTGTCCCGTTCCACCATCGTTGCCAGGTCTGGGAATGGCCGATGGACAGCAGGAGCCCTGCAGTGCAGAGGAGAAGTAAGCAAGATCGTCAGTCACCCCACATATGCGGCATTGAACACACTCAAGATCCCAACATACATCATCATGAGGCACAACTACATGAAGTGTGCAGTACCGGAACGACATTTATGGTACATACATGGCCAACATCTGTCAACACGGTCCTACAGGTGGCATCAATTTGTCCCAGGTTGGCCCATTGGATATCATGATGCTGTGTCACAGTCACCCCCCAGTGACATGTGAGGACAGATGTGCCCCAGGCACCACAGCTCAACGACAGGCACATTCCCAGGGACCCTGTAATGCCACATGGACACTGGCATCACCTGGAGTATCATGTGTACACCACAACAAAACAAACATGACCCCCACAGGTAGTGGCCACACTTGCCATGGCAGGAGAGCCATGGACGTCTGTGACACACACGCACAACATCAGAGTCCATGCACACACAACGTGGATGTGGAGACTGTCTCCCATTGTGCACATGAAATCAGAGACATTGTAAACACTACATGCACAAAGACTGTGGAGGGCCATCACTATTGTGCCACTGGGACACCCTGGCTCAAACATACCGTCCCACATGGGACTCACGGGGTATGTGACATGACATACACAAACACCACTGTGAAATGTGACCATGGCACATGCACAGATATGAACAGTTGCACATCACAGTGGTCACGTACACGTAACACCCAGGATCCTGTCCCCATTAACACGTGCACAGCCTGGGGGTGGCTGCCCACAGGTGACACCCACAGGACAACATGTACACCAACATACACACAATAGGAAATGCAGCCTTACATGCCTTATGATAAGGTTTGGACAGGCTGTCGTGATGTAGGTGTGCCCCTCACTCCCTGGGAGCTATCTGTGGCTGGCATATGTCCATCTGAGACAGGCATGCTGACATATGCCAGTCACATGTACAGTGATGCGTTGTACTGCAATGGACCGATCGGTGCCTCCGGCCGGCCCATTGCATTCAATGTGTGCGGGTACGCGTTGTACCCCTGTGCGCGTTGAACAGCAATGGACCGATCGGTGCCTCCGGCCGGCCCATTGCATTCAATGTGTGCGGGTACGCGTTGTACCCCTGTGCGCGTTGAACAGCAATGGACCGATCGGTGCCTCCGGCCGGCCCATTGCATTCAATGTGTGCGGGTACGCGTTGTACCCCTGTGCGCGTTGAACAGCAATGGACCGATCGGTGCCTCCGGCCGGCCCATTGCATTCAATGTGTGCGGGTACGCGTTGTACCCCTGTGCGCGTTGAACAGCAATGGACCGATCGGTGCCTCCGGCCGGCCCATTGCATTCAATGTGTGCGGGTACGCGTTGTACCCCTGTGCGCGTTGAACAGCAATGGACCGATCGGTGCCTCCGGCCGGCCCATTGCATTCAATGTGTGCGGGTACGCGTTGTACCCCTGTGCGCGTTGAACAGCAATGGACCGATCGGTGCCTCCGGCCGGCCCATTGCATTCAATGTGTGCGGGTACGCGTTGTACCCCTGTGCGCGTTGTACTGCAATGGACCGATCGGTGCCTCCGGCCGGCCCATTGCATTCAATGTGTGCGGGTACGCGTTGTACCCCTGTGCGCGTTGAACAGCAATGGACCGATCGGTGCCTCCGGCCGGCCCATTGCATTCAATGTGTGCGGGTACGCGTTGTACCCCTGTGCGCGTTGAACAGCAATGGACCGATCGGTGCCTCCGGCCGGCCCATTGCATTCAATGTGTGCGGGTACGCGTTGTACCCCTGTGCGCGTTGAACAGCAATGGACCGATCGGTGCCTCCGGCCGGCCCATTGCATTCAATGTGTGCGGGTACGCGTTGTACCCCTGTGCGCTTTGAACAGCAATGGACCGATCGGTGCCTCCGGCCGGCCCATTGCATTCAATGTGTGTGGGTACGCGTTGTACCCCTGTGCGCGTTGAACAGCAATGGACCGATCGGTGCGCACCCATTGACAATGGGCTTGCCTGGCAACGGACGCGTTTTTGAATATTCGAACGAGTCGGTTGCTGGAAATTCAGTTGGTCACCCACAACAATGTTGCAAAATAATGTATGTCATGAAGTTGAAGATTTGAAGGATGCTGTGGGCGTGTTTTGGTGCTGCTATTCCATGGATTGGCCAGATTCAGAAGATGCAAACGACTTGGACCTATCACTTTGGACACAAGGGACAGTATCTGCCTCTCCAGCACATATATATTGCTGCATGTTCCCCTGAGAGCCCACTTGCCTGCACTACATGCTCCAGGACGACATCTGCCACTGCACTGCTGCTGTCTCTGCCCCTCTGGACCCTGCAATGGCACGTACTGTGGAGAGAGCCCCAGCCTTCAGCCTTGAAGAGAACCAGGCCCTGCTGGACAGCCTACTTCCACAGTACAGCAAGCTGTATGGGACACCAGGGGAGCAGGTGAGTGTTCTGTGCACTGCCTTTCTGAATGTGCATTTTGTCTGACTAGCAAGGCTGAGAGTCAGCACACCACTGGCTAGCAGGCTCACTGAGTAGTTGTCACCCCCATAGTGTGTAGTGACTTGCACTGGACAGGTATGGTGCAGTGACAGTGCTTCTGAACAGGGTTTTACTCCCCATGCTATGATACCATGTAGTGACTTCTGGAAAACTGTCCATGGGCAGCCGTGCACTGCCTGGGTACACCATGTGCCCCTGTGATTGCGACATGTATATGCAACTGTGTCATGCACGGATATGTTGCATGTGTAGTAATGTCCTTATCACTTTGTCATCCTGACAGGCTTCTGCCCATCGGAAGCATGAGATCTGGAAGGACATCGTCCGGGCTGTCCGGTCCGTGGGGGTCTACCAGCGCCGGATCCGCAACTGCCAAAAGAGGTGGCAGGACCTTCGGGGCTGGACCCGGAGGATTGCACGGGTCCAGCTGAAGCTGTCGCCTCCTCGCAGGAGGGGCGGAACACGGACCCTGACCCCCCACATGCTCAGGATCCTGGCGGTGGTCTTTCCAGACCTGGATGGGCAGCTGAAGGCCAGAGAGCAGCAAGGAGGGGGTGAGTCAAAGACTGCACTGTGTACTCTGTCTAACATGTTATGTGCCCTCCTCGGGCCAGGTTGAACTGCCACAGTACAGCAGTCATGTTGTCCAGGAGCCATGTCCCTCTATTGTGCACTGCCCACTCCTCATCTGATACCCAGGTGTGGCCCTTACATGCAGGGAATTCTGTCACTTAGGACTGTGTCCTTGCAGTTTGCTTGACTCAAGGTGGGAGACAGCATCTGTTTCCCTGACTCTGTGGTGGGCATCATGGGTGGGTCCATTGCTTACACAATGCCTGTATTCTGACATGTAGGGTAGTGTCACAGGTCTCCCATATGTCCAATAGGTATGACCTGGACAGATGAGGGTTAAGAGGATGTGTTGTGGGGGGATGTACATGTGCACTTGTGCAGCTCCAGGACTTGCATTCCCCATGACCTACTATTGTGACACAGTGCAGAGTGTTGTTGTCTGGCTGCAAAGTCATACATCACTGAGACAGTGATGTATGACTTTGCAGTCATGCCTCCGCCATGGCATGTGTCTACTGATTGGTGATCCTGCAGGGGAGTGACATGTGCTACATGCACACCATAGTGGCGCTGGCTATCAGGACATGGGTGCATCATGGTGTCTGTCGCTGGTATGCATCACATGCATTTCCTATTTGACTCTGGGCATCCCTTACATCCGTAAACCTGTACTGACTCAGTGGCAAGAGCTGTGATGTGTCCACACCGTGTCCTCTGCACTGTCCAACTACTGTGTACTTGGTGCATGTGTCAACACTGGGGTGTTGCAATCCAACAGACACCAGACAGATGGGTGCAAGGCCATGTGGGATGTGAGTGCCATGCTTGGCATCAGACTGACAATTGACTTCTCCTGTTCAATTAGTGCACTTTTAGCAATGTACAACTAATGATGCCAGGGCTTGCTCTGGGATGTGCTGTGCTCACAGTGGTGTGTGCGTTATGTGCAGGTGACTGATGTCTGTCTGTTTCCCCATTGTTTGCAGATACATCCACGGCCACGGAAGGGGACAGCTCCACGGACCAGGAGGAGCCGGAGAGCCAGACTGGGTCAGCAGCCGAGGAGTGGTCGGAGGGACCCAGTGGCACGGAGGGCGAGGGGAGCCACACCGAGGAGTCCTCAGCAGCATCCACCTCAGCTGAGGACCAGAGCAACTCGGAGGATGACTCCCTTGTGGAGGCGGGTGTCAGCAGCCACCACACCCCAGCTAGTGTTGCTGTCCCCGCCACCACCAGCACCACCACCGCCCTCCCATCGGCTCCCATTCCCCAGGTCCGTGGAGGCTCCCATGTCCGGGAGCGTGTCTCCTTTGGGCCAGGCACCGCACCCCTGCCCCTGTGTCCCCTGCTGCCCTGAGTGAGGAGTCTGTGTACCTCCTTCGCCAGCTCCATGTAGGGCAGACAGCCATGCTGAGTGTCCTCCATGCGCACACCGCGCTGTTGACTCAGCTGGTGTCGTTCATGGAGGGCATCTCATCGGGCATGTCTGACCTACAGAGGGGCAATAGGTCCATGGACTCCTCCCTGACGGCAGCAGTGTCCCTCCTCAAACGGTCCCTCACCCCTCCTGCCTCTGCTCCATCCACACTCCCCAGCACCTTACCCATCCCAGGCACACACACACTGGCACACACCAGCACACACACATCCAGCACACTGACACACACGCCAATGACAAAACGCACACGCAAGCACATTCAGGGGACTGAAGCCAGACTCACAGGGGATGGGGCCCTGGAACACACACACGCATCCACATGCACTGCGCAGTCCTCAGTTCCCTCTCCCTCCAAAGCACCCTCCCTTGCCTCACCTGCAACCCCAAAGTCACAGCAGCTCTTCCTCTGTGACCTCGGCCTCTTCCCCACCGATGAAGCTGCTCCAGCATCCCGGGGGAAGAGGAAGCCCACCCACACGGAGCAGAGTGCCCCTCGCCCCCGGACACCCTCCCCCAGGCGCAGACGGACTGAGGCCCCCACCCGCAAGTCCCCCCGGAGTGCTAAGAGCAAGACCCCGCCACCGCCCTGCAGCTCAGGCACAAGGTCTCCGTCCTCCATCCCTCAGGCCCCCACTGCACAGGTGCCCCCACCACACCCTGCCCCAGGTTCCCCCACCCACAGATATACCATCCCCAAGATGCTCCGGCCTTCTCCCCCTGCCACTTGCTCTCCCAGCACCACACCCCCCGCTGCGCTTGTCTGTGCCACTGATGTGGTGAGGGTGTCCTCCCCCTCTGTCCAACCCACCTTGCCTGTTCCCCATTCTCCTCCCCTGGAGGTAGGCACTGCAGTGGAGTCCACTACCGCCCTGTCTGACTTGGGCACTGCAGTGGCGGACCTGTCCACCCCATCTGCAGGGTCCACTGCAGTTGTGCCGGCACCCACGACATCTGTGTCATGCCCCCAGTTGTGCCGGCACACACCATGTCAGACACCTCCACTGCAGTTGTCAGTGGCTCTCCAGCACCCACCACCCCTTCCCTGACTCCCCCTGGTGAGCCCTGATCCTGTCCCTGCGGTGCCTGGCCTGCCCCCCGGTTGCCCCTCCTAGTGGATTGTCCCTGGTATTGTGCAGGCATGCGTAGGGTGACATCTGCCAGTGTCACCCTGTTTGAACTTTGACAATGGACTGGCCATTGGCCTTTGCTCTTTTTTCAGGACTTCGTTTGGCCTCAACACATATGCTGAATAAAGCAACTTTCTTTTCTCTAGTGCTCATGCTTCAGATGTACATGTTGTTGGTGCAGCTAACCATGCCCTTGCTGCAGTGATGGTGATATCTGGTCTCATGATTATGAAGTGTTACTGTGCAGGAACCCATGTGGTCCAGGGGGAATGTGTCCTATCATGTGGTGTATCCATGTCATCAATAGCAGCATCTGAGGGTGTCATGTGTTCAGTATTTGGCAATGGGTTTCCTACTTACATTGGCAATTTCACATCTGTGGCTTCCACCCCTGCACATCTGTTGTGCCTGCCATCGTTGCTTTTGTCTACTTCCCTGACCGTGTTGCCATCTCCAGTGGACATGCAGGTTTGGGCATCAATGGGGAGGGACTCATCCGTGTAGTCAGTGCAACATTGCTATACAAGTGTGTTGGATCTGTGCTGATGATTCCGTTGGCACATCCATGACCAGGCTGATGTGATGGGAGCCCTCATTTGGTGCTAATTGTTGATTGTGTGACCAAGTGCTCAGCTGACATGATGGGGCCCTACTGAGGCAACATATGGCACAGCTTTCCTCACACAGGAGTGGAATCCCCTCATGGCAGTGTGCACACGTGTGACATTGCCTGCGCCCAAGGTGTGTGTTGTATGTGCATGTCTGTGTGTTCACTTCCATTCATCTGCGCATGCTGTGATCCCTAGTGTTGTACCTGTTTGTGATGCTTGCTGACTTGAGCTATGTTCCCCCAAAGTCTTCTCCCTGTGTTCTCTGTGATGTGGGTGCATGGCACATTACTGGTCATCAGGGTGTCACCCATAGGTGTGTTTGCTGTCAGGGCAGAGTTTGTGTGCTGACGCAGATGGGTCACAGTCAGGTTTCCCTTTGGCACTTGTTGTTTGCCCCTGTCATGTGATTTCCAGTTTGTGTTATCTTTCAGTGATTGTGACACGTTGTGTGTGTGACTGCTGGCACTCCTTAGGGTCCGGGCTGCAATGTTGGTTGTTGTCTATGTGTGTTCTTTGTGGGTGACCTTGGCTTCTTCATTGGTGTGTGACTGTGGCTGGGATCCCATTGGTCGGTGTGGTATTGCCGTCATGTCCATGTACAGCGTAGTGTGCAGTGTGTCAGACATTCAGGAGTCTTGTTGAGTGTCCATGTGTGATGTGTTTCTACACCTTGGTTCCCACCCACCACCCTGGAATAGTAATGGGTGCATGTGCAATGTCACCAGTGCATGTGTACTTCACTGCTGCACATTGTTGGAGGTCGAGGGGTGTGGTCTTGAGTGTGTGCAGATGAGAGTTGTTGCCCGGCTAGTCCCCTGCCTCCATGTTGGCCTTGGCTTACTGGCCATGCTGATTGATTTGTGCTTGTGTAGGTGTGATGGTAGTTAGTTGCTCAGGATACCTGACTGTGGTTCACAGTGTGAACGACATTTAGCTTTGTCATCACAGTGGTATTTTTCTTCAGCCCAGGGTCACCACATTGTGGGGGCCCTGGGGGTGGTGCTGTGGTGTGTCTGTGACTTGCTGTGTCAGTTGTTGTTCCTACGTGCCTGTGTGACATGTGTGTTTTGTGCTCCCTCTCACCTGTCAATGCCTGCTTGCCCACATAGGGGATTTGGATCCATGAGTTACCTTAGTGTGGCAGTGTATGCACATCTGTATGATTGGTATTCAGCTCTCCTCATGTGTTGTGTTGTTGCCTGGGGACACTGGCACCCCCACCCCTCACCTGCTGTGTATGATGACAGTGTTGGTCTGCCTGTTAGTGTTTGTGCATCTGCACCACTGCATTGGCATATCTTGGGTGTGCCATTGGCTGTATGTTGTTTGGTGTGTTTCCCCTGCTGTCCCTGGGACTCCTAGGTCATCGGTCAGCACAGTGATCATGGTTTGTGTGTCCCATTGCTGCCATGGTATGGTATCTGTTCACCTCACATCTGCTGTCTCCACAGGGTATCTGCATTTGTGTGCCCATTGGTGCAAATATGTGGTTCTGCATTCTGATGGTCACTTCTGTCATTGTGTCATTGATGACTGTTGACGGTCTCAGCCACCATGGGTTGTTTGTCTGCACATGGCCAAAGGAATGTTTCATTTGCACTGCAGTATTTGGCTCCCCCAATTTATGTTGCAATGGGACACATACACTACTTTGCCACAGATGAGTTTTTGGTTCTGTGACCAGGAATGATCCATGCAGTTTGGCAGTTGCAGCTCTTTCTTTGTCAACAATTACCTTTTGGTCACTGTGATGATGAGGGTGTAGACCCCATTGCCACAATGGTCAAAATGTGCTTCAGCTATGGACCCCACACTTGCCTTTTGGTCACTGTGATGATGGGGGTTTAGACCCCATTGCCACAATGGTCAAACTGTGCTTCAGCTATGGACCCCACACTTACCTTTTGGTCACTGTGATGATGGGGGTTTAGACCCCATTGCCACAATGGTCAAAATGTGCTTCAGCTATGGACCCCACACTTACCTTTTGGTCACTGTGATGATGGGGGTTTAGGCCCCATTGCCACAATGGTCAAAATGTGCTTCAGCTATGGACCCCACACTTGCCTTTTGGTTACTGTGATGATGGGGGTTTAGACCCCATTGCCACAATGGTCAAAATGTGCTTCAGCTATGGACCCCACACTTACCTTTTGGTCACTGTGATGATGGGGGTTTAGGCCCCATTGCCACAATGGTCAAAATGTGCTTCAGCTATGGACCCCACACTTGCCTTTTGGTTACTGTGATGATGGGGGTTTAGACCCCATTGCCACAATGGTCAAAATGTGCTTCAGCTATGGACCCCACACTTGCCTTTTGGTCACTGTGATGATGGGGGTTTAGGCCCCATTGCCACAATGGTCATGGGCTGCTTGCATTGTGGGTGCCACACACATATATGTGTGGCACATGTGCTAGGGGGTCACATTGTATGTTCAATGTCATGTTCGGTGTTGTAGGCATTTGACACAGCCTGCTCACACGCTTGTCATGGTGGTGGGGGGATGTCTTAATCTTGCATTCCCTAGGTTGTGGTGTGCTTGTTGTGTCATGCATTGTCCATCCTATGAGTGGGGGTGGTAGTAGTGGTAGGCATCCAGCCCCCCTGGCTAAGGGTGGTAGTAGTGGTGGGCATCCTGCCCCCTGGCTAAGGGTGGTGGTAGGCATCCAGCCCCCCTGGCTAAGGGTGGTGGTAGGCATCCAGCCCACCCTGGCTAAGGGTGGTAGTAGTGG
The DNA here is from genome assembly GCA_963921515.1 of Calotriton arnoldi. NCBI lineage: Eukaryota > Metazoa > Chordata > Amphibia > Caudata > Salamandridae > Calotriton > Calotriton arnoldi. The sequence goes on from CAWUFW010000449.1 coordinate 4,067,099, forward strand.
TGGGCATCCTGCCCCCTGGCTAAGGGTGGTAGTGGTGGGCATCTGGCACCCCTGGCTAAGGGTGGTAGTAGTGGTGGGCATCCAGCCCCCCTGGCTAAGGGTGGTGGTAGGCATCCAGCCCCCCTGGCTAAGGGTGGTAGTAGTGGTGGGCATCCTGCCCCCCTGGGTGAGGGTGGTAGTAGTGGTAGGCATCCTGCCCCCCTGGTTGAGGGTGGTAGTAGTGGTAGGCATCCAGCCCCCCTGGCTAAGGGTGGTGGTAGGCATCCAGCCCCCCTGGCTAAGGGTGGTGGTAGGCATCCAGCCCCCCTGGCTAAGGGTGGTAGTAGTGGTGGGCATCCTGCCCCCTGGCTAAGGGTGGTAGTAGTGGTAGGCATCCTGCCCCCCTGGTTGAGGGTGGTAGTAGTGGTAGGCATCCAGCCCCCTGGCTAAGGGTGGTAGTAGTGGTGGGCATCCTGCCCCCCTGGTTGAGGGTGGTAGTAGTGGTAGGCATCCAGCCCCCTGGCTAAGGGTGGTAGTAGTGGTGGGCATCCAGCCCCCCTGGCTAAGGGTGGTGGTAGGCATCCAGCCCCCTGGCTAAGGGTGGTAGTAGTGGTGGGCATCCTGCCCCCCTGGGTGAGGGTGGTAGTAGTGGTAGGCATCCTGCCCCCCTGGTTGAGGGTGGTAGTAGTGGTAGGCATCCTGCCCCCCTGGGTGAGGGTGGTAGTAGTGGTAGGCATCCTGCCCCCTGGGTGGGGTGGTAGTAGTGGTAGGCATCCAGCCCCCTGGCTAAGGGTGGTGGTAGGCATCCTGCCCCCCTGGTTGAGGGTGGTAGTAGTGGTAGGCATCCAGCCCCCCTGGCTAAGGGTGGTGGTAGGCATCCAGCCCCCCTGGCTAAGGGTGGTGGTAGGCATCCAGCCCCCCTGGCTAAGGGTGGTAGTAGTGGTGGGCATCCTGCCCCCTGGCTAAGGGTGGTAGTAGTGGTAGGCATCCTGCCCCCCTGGTTGAGGGTGGTAGTAGTGGTAGGCATCCAGCCCCCTGGCTAAGGGTGGTAGTAGTGGTGGGCATCCTGCCCCCTGGTTGAGGGTGGTAGTAGTGGTAGGCATCCAGCCCCCTGGCTAAGGGTGGTAGTAGTGGTGGGCATCCAGCCCCCCTGGCTAAGGGTGGTGGTAGGCATCCAGCCCCCTGGCTAAGGGTGGTAGTAGTGGTGGGCATCCTGCCCCCCTGGGTGAGGGTGGTAGTAGTGGTAGGCATCCTGCCCCCCTGGTTGAGGGTGGTAGTAGTGGTAGGCATCCTGCCCCCCTGGGTGAGGGTGGTAGTAGTGGTAGGCATCCTGCCCCCTGGGTGGGGGTGGTAGTAGTGGTAGGTATCCAGCCCCCCTGGCTAAGGGTGGTGGTAGGCATCCAGCCCCCCTGGCTAAGGGTGGTAGTAGTGGTGGGCATCCTGCCCCCTGGCTAAGGGTGGTAGTAGTGGTGGGCATCCTGCCCCCTGGCTAAGGGTGGTAGTAGTGGTAGGCATCCTGCCCCCCTGGTTGAGGGTGGTAGTAGTGGTAGGCATCCAGCCCCCGTGGCTAAGGGTGGTAGTAGTGGTGGGCATCCTGCCCCCCTGGTTGAGGGTGGTAGTAGTGGTAGGCATCCAGCCCCCTGGCTAAGGGTGGTAGTAGTGGTGGGCATCCTGCCCCCCTGGGTGAGGGTGGTAGTAGTGGTAGGCATCCTGCCCCCTGGGTGGGGGTGGTAGTAGTGGTAGGCATCCAGCCCCCTGGCTAAGGGTGGTGGTAGGCATCCAGCCCCCTGGCTAAGGGTGGTAGTAGTGGTGGGCATCCTGCCCCCTGGCTAAGGGTGGTAGTAGTGGTAGGCATCCTGCCCCCCTGGTTGAGGGTGGTAGTAGTGGTAGGCATCCAGCCCCCTGGCTAAGGGTGGTAGTAGTGGTGGGCATCCTGCCCCCTGGTTGAGGGTGGTAGTAGTGGTAGGCATCCAGCCCCCTGGCTAAGGGTGGTAGTAGTGGTGGGCATCCAGCCCCCCTGGCTAAGGGTGGTGGTAGGCATCCAGCCCCCCTGGCTAAGGGTGGTAGTAGTGGTGGGCATCCTGCCCCCTGGGTGAGGGTGGTAGTAGTGGTAGGCATCCTGCCCCCCTGGTTGAGGGTGGTAGTAGTGGTAGGCATCCAGCCCCCCTGGCTAAGGGTGGTGGTAGGCATCCAGCCCCCTGGCTAAGGGTGGTAGTAGTGGTGGGCATCCTGCCCCCTGGCTAAGGGTGGTAGTAGTGGTAGGCATCCTGCCCCCCGGTTGAGGGTGGTAGTAGTGGTAGGCATCCAGCCCCCGTGGCTAAGGGTGGTAGTAGTGGTGGGCATCCTGCCCCCCTGGTTGAGGGTGGTAGTAGTGGTAGGCATCCAGCCCCCTGGCTAAGGGTGGTAGTAGTGGTGGGCATCCTGCCCCCCTGGGTGAGGGTGGTAGTAGTGGTAGGCATCCTGCCCCCTGGGTGGGGTGGTAGTAGTGGTAGGCATCCAGCCCCCCTGGCTAAGGGTGGTGGTAGGCATCCAGCCCCCCTGGCTAAGGGTGGTAGTAGTGGTGGGCATCCTGCCCCCCTGGGTGAGGGTGGTAGTAGTGGTAGGCATCCTGCCCCCTGGCTAAGGGTGGTAGTAGTGGTGGGCATCCAGCCCCCCTGGCTAAGGGTGGTGGTAGGCATCCAGCCCCCCTGGCTAAGGGTGGTAGTAGTGGTGGGCATCCTGCCCCCCTGGGTGAGGGTGGTAGTAGTGGTAGGCATCCTGCCCCCCTGGTTGAGGGTGGTAGTAGTGGTAGGCATCCTGCCCCCCTGGTTGAGGGTGGTAGTAGTGGTAGGCATCCTGCCCCCCTGGTTGAGGGTGGTTGTGGTGGTTGGCATCCAGCCCCCTGGGTTGGGGTGGTGGCGCGCATTCAGGCCCCTGTGTGCATATGTGGCATTGGTGATGGGCATCCCGCCCCTATGGTGCTGCTGTTGCTGGTGTAAGTATATTCAGATTCCCAGTGTATGTGTGTGATGTGTCGTGTACGTGTTGTATGTGTTTTGTGGTTGGTGTCTGACTTACCTTCTGCGCCGTACGCGTCCGTGCCTGTTCCGGTAGTAGATGTAGAATATTGGTATGATCGGGACGAAGGGATTCATGGTTGGTTCGTGTCGTTCGTCCTTCTCGTTGCTTCGCGTCGTCCTCGTCGCTTGGCTTCGTCCTCGTCGCTTCGCGTCGTCCTCGTCGGTGCTGTGTTCGTCTCGTAGCCGTGGATCGTGTTGTGGCGCGATTCGGAGCTTATGTGCGCCTCTCCCGGATGCTTTGACGTGCCGTGCGTAGCGACGGGTTCGGCGCGTACGGAAAGCGCATCGTACTTGTTCGGCCGGACGGGGCTGCATTTTCCCTTCCGTGCGACTCGATTCGGGCGTTTCCGGATTCGCCTCGGTCGGAGAACAGGACCTGGTTTGGGTGAGTACGGCTCGGCCGGGATTTTTGCTGTTGTGCGCATCGTACTTGCTCGTTCGGTGTACTGTACGGATCGGTCGGGAAACTGGCTTTCGCATGGCTTTTTTCCCGACCGAATAGTATTGGGTGCGCCTCCGACCGAGATCGGAATCGGCCCCAAAGTCTTTTGCCATTTCTACAGCAAAGTCCTTAAGCATAGGATTAGCACAGTGCTATCCATGCCGAGCTGTAAAATGACAAAAGCCTTTTACCACTCCATATTTTACCACTAAATATATATTGCCACTGGTTGGTTGGTTGGTTGGTTAATAACTTTATTCGATCTTAATTGATAAGGTCATAAAAGTATACAGATCATACATTATTCAATTTTTTTTTTTAAAAAGACAATATATCACAAGCAGTATAGTAAAAAGTTCACGAAAGTGTACAGACAATAAAAAACCAGATAGGAACCATTTAAAATAGTAATACCATCCATTACATTTTTCAAACTGAATTATCAGTAAAGTGCATAGCGCTTAAAGTGCTCACAGTGCCTCTTATGAACAATACCATTAAATTAATGAAATACATTGCAATAACGAGTATCTAAAATCTAAAATATTTTGAATACTTATCAAGATAGACTCCACCCAGACAATTATTTTAAAGTGCTAATTAGTGCAGTTTGGAATTTTGGACAGTCTAATACCTCACTAACCTCCTTTTTGATAAAGCCGAACATAAGTACGATGCTACACAGTAGTTGACATATGAATTGGGGAGCATTTGGAGGAAAAACAGGGCAGGTCGGCATTGGATAAAATGATATTTTAGCAACAGCGGGCGAATATACTTTTTCCGAATACATGAATAAAATTTGCAAAAAAATAGCAGATGTAAGTTCGATTGTGTAGATATTTTATCACAGGGACAAGCTGAAAGTTCATTTACTGAATAGGTCCCTGATGGATAACCTAACAAACAGGGAATAAAATTTAATCTAAACCTTAGCAATATAAATCTATGTCGGGGATTTGTTACAGATGTCAAATATGAATTCATTTCTCCTATAATACACGGTAGGGTTAAATATAGTGCTACTGTAGGTTTGGCCCCATTTAGGTTATCTCTTTCCTTTTCTCTAAGTTCATTAGCACGTGCTTTAATTACGCTTTTTGGTGTACCTCTACAGGCAGATGGATCTAAGTACAGGGTCTCTAAACCCAACTTCATCAATGTGTTTTTAACATAACACAGCCAAGGGACTCGATTTGCTTTATCAAGCTGTATACAATCTTGGATGATGCCTTGGGTAAGCCCCACTGTATCTCTCTTCCAAATCGAATGCCAAAGTAGAACTGGGGCTAAGAATGTCAGATCAGAAATGAAAGGGACTTGTAATTCCTGGTGCACAATATAGTTAGAGCACCCTTTGGGGATAGCAAATAACTTTTTAAAGAACATATCTTCCTTTTTTTGTAGTGAATCAGTATTAGCTACACCCCAAATGCCTGCGCCATATGTAGCAGAAGTAACAGCTCTGGCGCCATACATTTTTTTGATTGGTTCTACAGGCTTAGTGTCCAGTTTTCTTGTAAAAGAACGGATAGCCATAGCGTTTTTCTCCAAGGCATTACATCTGTTCGCAACCATGTCCTTCCAGGTCCCTTCACTATTAAAAAGTACTCCAAGATATAAAAAAGTTTTAGTTATTTCAATTTTTCGTGAGGCAATATAAAAAGTTGGTAGTTTCCTTGGCTGTTTCCCCACTACTAACTATTGCCACTGGATTCTCTGAATTAAGAGAAAAGTCTGCACTCAATCATGGGAATACTCCCTTCATTTTATTTTACGCCAGCACTATATATATATATATATATATATATATATATATATATATATATATATATATATTCACTGAAAAAACCATAGGTTTCAGGCACGTTATAGTTAGAAATTAGCATTTAAAAAACCTTAGAAATTCACTGAAAAAAAACCATAGGTTTCAGCGACGTTATAGTTAGTTGGACATTTCACTCGTACAAAACCAGTGAAATTCACCGTTATAGTTGGTTCAGCTAACTATAACTCGCGCCCCCGCAATGCACTGCTGATGACGTCACATATTACATAATTCATGACATGGTCAGTGACATCACTGATGACATCTCAAATGACATCACTGATGACTGGAGCAGCACCCGCCGCATGCAAAAAAGGGACACTGTACATATCCCTGCACTGCGTGCTTAGGGCCTGAGAAAAAAGGGGCCCGCTATGGGCCCCAAAAGTCTTTTTCCGTCTGCCTGCTCATGGCGGGTTAACCGCCATAAACAGGCAGGTGGAAAGGGACATCGAAATCCCTACAGCGGTGCCTTGTAGGCACCGCCACCATTCTAGGGAATACAAGGCTCTCCGCCGCCCCGGTGGGCTCAAGGAGCCCGTCGGATGCGTGGCGGTCAGGTTTTCTGTCCGCCATCATTCCGCCTGCCATTGTAATATGGCAGGCGGAAAACATGCACACGATGGCGGTGAGACCGCCACCAACAGGCTGTCAATGGCGGTCTCACCACCATCGTAATCAGGCCCTTAATCTCCCCATGCCTAAAATAAATGTGTCCTTGTGTAATGTAACTGATGCTCATGTACAGCACACCTATACCTTCGGGTAAAGTCCACGCTATATAAAACTGCGAATAAATAAATAAACAAATACACGTTTTGCACACTTCTGTCATTGGACTATACTTGGGTTACATTTGGGAGATATTTGTGCCACATTTGGACTCTATTTTCTCTGGACGTCATCTTTGGAGACTTTTCTGTTATGAAGCTCCCTATTTTCCTAATTTACTGCAATATCCTGAATAAAAAATGCTTTCAGTTTTCCACTTCGATTCCATCAAGATGGCGTTTAGTTGTGCCACACGTTTGCCATAAATTCAAAATGTTTGCACTCTAGTTGCTCATTAGAACACTGTAGTAGAGCGGCTGATCACCAGGGAGTTAACTGGTAGTCTGCTGCTAGTGTTGAAAGTGCATTTTTCAGTCTGCATTGTTTAAAATCTTTAACCACTGAATCACTTTTAGTTTGCTTCAGGCTGAGGATGGTTTGTTATTACCAGGTAAATCATTCTTTACAGAGTTTTTTTTTCTTTTTTTTTTGCAGGTCATATAGAAATCTGTGAGCCCAAAGAAGAAGAGCAATGAATATCAGCCTCAATCGTCAACGGGTTGGTGGAAATAGATGGATTCAATGGCCCAGTTGAGGCTGCAGTGTGCTCAATGTTAGATCCAAGAGCTGGACGTAAGAGACCCCAGTTGCTCTTCCACCATGGCAATTTTTCTCATTGTGTGTCCACTGCAGTGGTCAATAAGAGGTTTATAAGGAAGATGTGGAAGCCTGATTGTTACCTCAATAGGGGCTGTAGCTGTTTTGCTTTGGATACGTCAATAAATGTTAAACAAAAAAGTCCGAACCTAGTAGAGCCTTTTTCCGACACAGATGAGCCTAGTCTTGGCCCATTCTTTGCTAAGTACATCCTAGGTGTGTCCCTGCACAGTGAGAGCAATGAACGCTTCATATAGCATTGAGAGATGGTTCTACCTCCTCCTCCTTCTCCTCCCTTTCACTGAGTTAAGCTTGGGATGTGTAGTACTCTCCCTCCCAGGAAAGCATGTCAACAGTAACCACATATAGAGTTGCTCTATTTAAAAGTGTTTTCTCTGTGGTGATATGTGAGGATAAGGGATAAGCCACCAACCATTCCTGAAAAACTCTCTTCAAGGTCAATTAATTGATCTTAACCAGTTGCATGCCCTCCTTAAGAGCTCTATTGCAGCATTCCACAATCCCGTTTATTTTGGGATGATATAAGGAACGTTTCTTGTTATGTATACAATACCTCAAGAACTCCTCCATTTTCAGAGAACACAGTTGCACACCGTTATCAGTCAGTATGGCTTTAAACAAACCTTCACGTCTAAAGAAAATGTACAAAAATCTCAAGGTTCCATCAGCACATGAACAACCTATGGTCATTTTGAAAGCATACTTCTCCCTAATCAGCTGGAAATGACCTAATGGACATAATGAATTCAGAGAATCAAATATGGGATCCTTTACGATTAACTAAATCTCCAAAGAAAGTGAGATATAAGACACTTCAATGGTTTTTTTAAAAAGAAAAGCACAATTTTTTTAGACATTATGGCCTCCCCTATGTAAATTTAGAATTGACCCTCAGGCATCTTGAATGGGGTCGTGGGGTGGTTTTGGACACAGTGATTGTTAAACGCTGGCAAGACAATGGCATTGTGAAAAGGTTTTGGGGGCTATTCTTAGATTTTTAGAAAATCAACTGCAGATTGAGATTCCCTGAAGTCCTCTGTTAGGGCTATTTGGTCATTGTTATATGCTAAACATAGCATTGGGGTATCAAAAGATCATTTTTATATCGATGTTAGTGGCATGATCGTTGCTTTTACAAAATTGGAGGTTCATAACTGTCCCCAGCTTTCCTGACTGACTAAATAAGATGCGAAGAGTGAAGGAGAGAGAGAGGGAGGTTATACTTGAGTCAGGTCAAGCATATGAGGAATATAAGGAGGTCAGATAGTACAAGGCCCATCTTTACGCGAATGCACCAGCGGTTTGTTATGAGGTGGGTTTCTTGAAGCAGCACTACACCGACTTGGTGTCTATCTAGATATGCAAGGACAAGTCTGAGGGTTGTTGAGCCCTTGCACATTCCACGTCATGGATTGTAACTGACAACCCTGCTTACCATTATCATTGTGAGCCACATATGACTGGAGTGTGTCCATGAATGATATGGTGCGTCCTAGCAGGTGCCACATGTTTTCTCTGCCAACTATGTTGCATGTATGTAAACATCAGTGAACATTGCAACCATAACGGAAAGGCTCTCAAACTCCACCCACACTGATGGCCCAATCCCGTCAGGAGCATAGATGCTTCCTTTCCCCTCAGAACCCTGTGAAACATATAGGGTTCAAGAAGTAACTAATTCAGTGAGATTTACCCCTGGGGGACGCCTGGAGAGATGATGGAACAACCTCAACCTAAGAGTCAAGGGCGTCAAGAGGTCAGTATTTAATACATGCAACGTATTTACTAAGTGAGTGGTAATAGGGTGAGAGCCCTCCCTCAAATCCAATTTAATGAAATACCATTTTCAAAATTATTAACAGGACTAATCCTTAATTCACAATCAGCTTCCACAACCGATTCAGGGGCCAGCAGACAGACTCTGAGTCCTCGTCTGCTTAGTCCGAATCATCATGTTGCGAAGGAGTGCATGTCACAGACAACGCAGCCAGCTGCCGCTTATCCCCCGTCACGTGCCTTCAAAGGAACTCCTCAGCTTGCTGTGGAGTCTGTAATAGATGTTGCTTACCCTGATGCGTGATCTGCATGTTGGCTGTGTATAACATGGTGTGCGGTATGTTAGCTTGAAATAGTTGATGCTTCACTGCTCTAAATTTGCACCTAGTGTTATGGACAGCGACAGTGAAGTCAGGGAAAAGAGATACATGGTTGCCTTCAAATTGCAGGTCGCGTTTTTTTTACACACCAACCAGAGGGCTATGTCACGATCCCTGAAGTTGAGTAAACGGACCACAATAGGTCGAGCAGATACACCCAGCGGAGGTCTGCTCATCAATGATCTATGAACTCTTTCCTCTATGAGGAGACAGGAGAAGTCCTTGCCCCTGAACAGAGAATTCAACATGCGCTCCACGAGGTCCTCCAGTCTTCCTATATTCGTTGACCCGGGGGCCCCCCAAGATTCTTATATTATAGTGCTGGAAGTGCGCCTCCGAGTCTTAGGGGCAGATTTACGAGTCCTGGCGCATCCCTGCAAATCAGCAGGGATGCGCCAGGAAACGTGCGACACGCAATGCTATCCTTGCGCCACCACGGATGCGCTGCATTTACAATGCGGCGCGCCATGGCGCAAGGATAGGCAGATGCGTGTCGCATCTGCCGGCGTAAGGTTGGCGCAGTGCTGAAGTCGTGTCGCGGGCGCGACGCAACTCCAACACTGTGCCAACCGGCCTATCTGCAACATGGTGCGTCACGCCTTACGCCTGCTTCAAGCAGGCGCAAGGTTTTGACACAGCCGCGTCGGAAAAGTGACTGAGTGAAATCTTGTAGATTTCACTCAGGCACTTTTCCGAGGCGTTCCTGCGCCGGAACGCCCACCCTGCCCCTTAGTTCTTTGCCTCAATAATTCAGAGTACTTTCTCCATGCTGTGAATAGTCTCACCTTTGGAGGCAGGATCGTCCTCTGTCATAGAAAAGCACTGCTCTGCATCTGAGAACTTAAGGGCATATTTACAAGGGCATTGCACCACAGGAAAGTGACTTTTAACGACGTTCATGTGGCGCAATGCCCTGCTCCATATTTACAAAGTGACGTTAAGCCATGTTGTGTGGTTAACTCCGCTTTGTAAATATGGTACCCTTTCACAAAGGTATCTGCATGAAAGGGGCATGCAATGGGTGTTGCTTTGAGCATTCCACCACAACACCCATTGCTTTTTGAGCTGCCCCAGATTTACAAGGATCTGCAGCACGCATAGAAAGAGCAAAACACCATGAATGATTGTTTATGTGCAGGAAGGTGTCCCTTCCTGCACATAAACCATCATTAAATAATGACGAATTGCTACATCTATGTGTGGTTCAGAATGCAGCACACATAGAAGCAACAAATCACCATTATTGACTGTTTATGTGCAGGAAGGGAAACCTTCCTGCATATAATCAATAATACCCTGCTATGCTGGCACCATTGCACTTTGGTGCAAGGGTGCCTGAGTTGGCAGCTAATTTTAGCGCTAGCGCTAGGGGAAACACAAGGGTGTGCCGGATTGTTGTAAATACGGTACATCCCGACCATTTTGGAAATGTCGGAGCATGGCGCTGCCAAATTTGGTGCAGCTCTGCGCACCTATATTTCCTTGTACATATGCCCCCTAGTGTTGTGTCGGTCCAATTTCCATTTCAGCATCGATAGACCTTAGTCTTTCTTGCAGGCCCCTGAGTAAGGATTTCATTTTTTTTTTTAACGATCACTAGTGTCTCGTGAGAAAGGCTACCCTCCACCATGTTTGTTCTGGATCCCTTTCTGGTGTCAAAATGCCTTCCTCATGCCAGAGATTCAGCTGCAGTAGTACCAAATGGCAATTTCAAGCAAGTCTCCCCTCATCCCCTTCCCATCACACGACTAGGGGGGCACGAGCAGATCAGCTCACCGCATGTGCAGTCGCCAGATGTCCTGATGTTCAGTACCTCATCTCAGTTGGCCGCAGTCCATCTAGCTCCTGCCTTCTCCTGCCCAGATGGAATAAAGCCAGTGATTGGCAGTACGAGCCCCCCCCCCCGCCACACACAGCTGTCCTGGGCCATAGACACAACTCTCATCTGCATATGTGCTTACATGATCTGCTTCCACACACCCTCAGTGGAGCAGAAAAGCAGGCCATCGGGTAAGTATTGTGAATGAATAGGGTCCTCCTTGTGGGATATAAAAAATAAATGGCTAGATGAGAGGAGACACATGAAGGACAAGTTTGCTAAGATACAGGTGGTATCTATAGTTCCTGGCTGAGAACCAAGATCGGTCCTTCAACTCACCCGCATGGAACACAATATCCTCAACACAAGGTTAACTCCTCCCCAGCAGCACGGCTTGCCAGTGCCAGAGATCACCATCATCAGGCCTAGCAAGGTGCACAGAAGGCTCATTGCAGCAACATATCCCAACCTCTGCTAATAACCAATTACAACAAATTGTGGAATTGTATTTTGTGGTTATTATTTTCCATCTTTCTTATGTGTGTGTGGTACCAACTGTAGGTGTTTGAACTGTGTGTGTGAACTGTTATTTCATTGAACATTTATTTCACTTTTTCTACCTTTATCCTGTAAGCATTATGTCCTGCCTCCAGTGGTTCTGTGTGATTTTGTTCCTATGAGTGGCCTCGTGGAGTGCAGGCTTTATTTCAAAGCTGGATGGTTGTAAATTTGAACTTGGCTGGTCTGTACTACTTCTGAAAAGGTTTGTCAGTAGATGTGCATGGTCCACCTTGTGCTCCTCGTTTTCCACAGCCACCTGCGTTTTATATTAGATATTCCCCATTTTGGTTACTTACCCTTTTTCACACTCACATTTAAGTCTAAGTAGCACTTTTTAATGTGCTGATTTTTCTGCCCACACAAGGTTTTATTGTGCATCTTGAAGCTATTTCTGAGTAGGCTTTTGTGAATCGCCAATTCACATGCACCACTGGTTTGGGGTTAGCATACTATTCCGCATGTACGCAAATGTGTTTTGTGAACTGGATCAGATAACGTTTCCAGGATATCTCGAATGAATAAAAGACACACAATTGATGGACGGAATGCAGAACAAATCAAAACATTCACCCCCAGTCAAGAGATCTGGGTTAAATCCATCATTCTTTTGCTCACCATGCCACCCCAGTTCAGACCTGGCCATATGCAAATCAGTCTTGACCATGTGCCTCATGGGAACAGTCCAGCCCGAACTGCCAAGCCAGGTCCTCCCTGGACCGGAAACAAGCATCCTAGGACCGGTTTCGGGGTTTCACCCCTCTTCAGCCAGGATTGCTTGATTCCAGTGGCACAGTGAGCCCAGGACCGACGTCTGGGCATACCTGGCACACTTAGGGCGAGAAAGCAAAAGACACACAATTGATGGACGGAATGCAGAACATATCAAAACATTCACCCCCAGTCAAGAGATCTGGGTTAAATCCATCATTCTTTTGCTCACCATGCCACCCCAGTTCAGACCTGGCCATGTGCAAATCAGTCTTGACCCTGTGCCTCATGGGAACAGTCCAGCCCGAACTGCCAAGCCAGGTCCATGCCCAGACGTGGGTCCCGTGCTCTCCATGCCACTGGAGTCAAGCTATCCTGGCTGATGAGGGCTGAAAGCCCGAAACCGGTCCTAGGATGCTTGTTTCCAGTCCAGGGAGGACCTGGCCTGGCAGTTCGGGCTGGACTGTTCCCATTGGGCGCAGGGTCAAGACTGATTTGCATATGGCTGGGTCCAAACTGGAATGGCATGGTGAGCAAAAAAACGATGGATTTAGGCCCAGATCTCTGTACTGGGGTGAATGTACGACATTGTTCTGCATTCTGTCCATCAATTGTTGTTTTTGCATTCGTCACCCCGAGTGGGACGGGTATGCCCAGACGTGGGTCCCGTGCTCTCCATGCCACTGGAGTCAAGCTGTCCTGGCTGATGAGGGCTGAAAGCCCGAAACCGGTCCTAGGATGCTTGTTTCCAGTCCAGGGAGGACCTGGCCTGGCAGTTCGGGCTGGACTGTTCCCATTGGGCGCAGGGTCAAGACTGATTTGCATATGGCTGGGTCCAAACTGGAATGGCGAGCAAAAAACGATGGATTTAGGCCCAGATCTCTGTACTGGGGTGAATGTACGACATTGTTCTGCATTCTGTCCATCAATTGTTGTTTTTATCTCGATTGAATACCTATGAAGTGGATTTCCACGTAACGAGTATCAATGGAAATTATTTGCATATTTGTTGCCTCTTCTTAATTCTCGACAGCCTTTTAAATCTGTTCTGTTGACAAAGGTACCTTTATATTCAAGTCATTTTGTAATGTAAAGAACCACACATAGCAAGGATAGTCTAAGGCTTAATTAAGGTATCAGCTGCAATATTTCTTTTGTATAATCTCTAACTCCTTCATTAGGCCTTTTGCAAGCAATCATGATACAAGAAAGGCGCCTAGCTCACAAAAGGAGGAAAATGTCCCTCTTCCAAATTAAAGATTGCTCTCCGCCATTGTCAAGCGAAATCGTCTCACTAGAGGAAAAACATGATTGTTCCATACTCTCATAGCTATATGGAACACTCCCTCCTTAGAATAGTGTCAAATTGCACTGACAGTGATCACATTCTATTATTATCCATGTTACTAATGGTACTCGTTACATGTGGCACAAAAAAAATAACCCTTTGTTAGGATTAGAATATGTATTACAGGTGATGTGGAATACAATACGGATATGATAAATGTAAAGCTCCCTATTATTAGTATTACAATGCAGATAAAGCGATTCATAATGGTACCCTTGGATATTCTTATCTATGCAAATGATGAGTGCATATTTTTATTTTTTTAATGAATACATATATAAAGTACAGTAAAATACCTTTACCGCTAACGCTTACACAGAGAATCAAAAGAAACCTTCCAAAGACACTCTAAACAAAGCTCTTTTATTAGAACACTTTTCTGTGTAGTCCATGAATGTGATGGAAACATTACTTCACTACATACTCCCCAAAAGCTGCAGGGTACTTGAGTATTTTTTGCATCTTTAAACACAATTACATTGCGTGATCTAGAACATAAAGCAAATTCATCACCGTTGGACAGTGCCAAATCGCCCAGTTTATTTGAACATTAAGGGGCAGATTCACAAAAGTTTAAGTAGATATGAAATCATGAAGGCCGCCATAGAATCACAGGGCCCGATTCACAAAGGTAAACTAAGACCAAAAGTCTAAGTTAACGACTTCCGGTATTCACAAAGGTAAGTTGCGATTAGTATCTTTATGTCCGCACTCGGGCGGAGTTTCCGCACTCAGGGTGAAATCTCCGCACTCGGGGAGTACGGGGAATCCCCTCCGCACCCGGAGTGGAATCTCCATTCTTAGGGCAGATCCGCCACAAGAGTGGAGATTCCACTCTGGGGGATGGAGATTACATTCTGGGTGTGGAGGGGAATCTCCAGACTCGGGGAGGAGGTTCCGCCCTGAGTCAGGACATAGCTTACCTTTGTGAATACTGAAAGTCGCAAACTTAGACTTTTGGACTAAGTTTACCTTTGTGAAATTGGCCCACAGTCTTCATACAAGTAAGATACAGCAACATCACAAAAGAAAACAGACAAGAACATTTTGTTCATCAGTGTGAGATGTATTTGGTGAATTTATGCTATGCGTGCATATCTTACGTATATATATTTAGAATATCTGTGAAAAATGAGCTAAATGTACAGAAACATACGGTTCACTCCAGTTTTGATCGGTAGTAAGGTGTAGTGTGAGTGAGGTTAGTCTCAATGTGTGAGGGATTGATGCTGGCAAGTGGCCTGTTGGAGAAAATGAGTCCCTTTTGACTGGCTGTCGGTGGAGAAAGTTGTTTTAGGGCATACTGTACGTCCGCATGTATTTTGCTGAAATAGTATAATTTTAACAAGTTTGAAAAACTAGAGGCTCCACCCAAAGGAGGGCACAAAGACATCTGAAAGTGAGAGGACAGTGAAAGTGGGCAGCAGATTGGAGGAGAGACGGAGAAAGAACATAAACGTGTGGTTTTAGGATAATAAAAACGTGTAATGTAAGGAATTATAGCAACTAACATTACATGGGACAACTGCCTCTTCCTGCAGAATGCAACTGCCAATGAACACTTTATACACCAACTATGAGGCGGGGATAGACGTTACACTTACACAAAGTATGATATATACAATGATTAAAATACCATATATGAAAGCAATAAATATGTACATTCTGTATGTCATTGAACTGGAGCCTGCTGCAAATAAAAGCCGCATCAGCTAATCCAGCATCTGCGTGACCTATTGCAAGGCCCAGTGAGCTTGGCATTTCAGGGTCTGCCCATTTTCTGCAGAAGGACTGAATGCTGGCTTACTGCGTAAGTCCGTGAAGGCCATGGGTTGTATGTGCATTAGGAGGGAGATTCAGAGCGTTGTAAGGCATGGGCAAAGTGGGCTCTGGCCCAGGGCCCCAGCTCTTAAGGGGGCCCCATGATAGAGCCAGCTCTGTTCCGCAGAGAGACTTGTCCTAATGACCTTGCATAATTCTTAAACAGATTGTTTTAAATACCGTTTTCTTCTAATTTATTTGTAATGGGTGAGGTGTGAGAGTGTATTGCAGACATTTTGCAGAGGAATGTTGTGTTTATGATTCATGCAACATCCCTAAAACAGTTTCTTTTAGATCAAAAAGGGCCTCACATATGAGAAATAAGACGGTGTCACAGAGATTATTTGCAGTAATTTTAGTGAGGTGCTGATGTGCTGCAATATTGAAAAAAACGCATCACTATCTTATTATTAGATATAAACACATTTAGAATTTGGACAAGTGTGTCTGTGCACTGACAGTAATCTGGCCAAAGGGGAAATCAAAGAGCTGAAATTGGATCATGAATTCAATACTGTTCCAAACAGGGGCCCCCAAAATACCTTTGGCCCAGGGCCCCCAAAATCCTTAAGATGTCCCTGGGGAGATTGGCAGAGATGACAGGCCAACAGGGGAACTATGCGCTCCCCTGGCTTGGCTTGAAACAATGCATAATAAAGGATCATCCTTTACAACAGTATTCCTGTTCCAACATAAGTTAGGAAGTTTACTTGGGCAAGTATAGAGAAACAACCGGGGTCTTATTATTAGTATTTTGTAAAAGACGATGTATTACCCCATTGAAAATGTGCATTTTTAAAACTCATGGGACAAACTTTGTTAATGCGCACATAGTGGTTTTCTGATCTATACTTGCAGAAGGGTTTGCAATCAAAATAGCATTTGTTTGCAAAATTCATAACAATGTATGAGTGCATATGATTTGTGTGTAATGCATTAACATAATTCAAGTAAATGTATTGGTTATTTAAGTTTATGTTTAGGCATATAGATGCAGGTGTGTGTGTAACTTTCACATGGATGAAGGTCACTCGAATTTCCCTGAACATAATTTGGCTTGATGTACTTGGTTTCATTAGCCCTAAAACAGAAGAGTCAAAGAAATAAAAATCATACATGGTGTACAGTAGCTTAACATTCATCTCTCACTTATGGGGATACATGCGTAAAAGATTGATAGACAGGGTTGACATGTTTGCAGAACCGTACGAAAACAAGATATTTCTGCACAATAATTCGAAGAATACCTTCTTTATATTTCAGCTATTCCAGTCCTATCTAGAGGCATAGTTTCTGACACTCAGTGTATAAACTTGTATTTCTGAATAGCAGCAACAACAATATTGTTATATAAAAATATCATGTCCACCATATTGAGTACTATAATATCGATTTTTAATAGTATCTAAATAAAATGCACGAGTAACAACAACAAAAATATTGTATGTTTGTATATAAGTGTATGGTATTTCTATAGCTAGTTCATAATATTGACTTTTAAACAAAACATTCACATAAAACCAAACAATGAAAACATGAATAATTTTTAATATTGATAACATAAATACAAATAAATGAATATATTAAACTAAAATACCACTGGTTTATAAATGTATAGATGTAGCTAAGGACAGGAGTCACACAGGCATAGATTAGCTTAACCTTTACCCCCAAACAATTCAAAATCAGAACTACAAAACCAGATTTAGTGGCAAAACAGTTAACAAATCAGGAAGTACAGTTTAAAAATTCATACATTATTAATTGTACAAATGTTTCTTTTTAGTTAATAATTTATTGTATATATTTTTTTTTAATAATGTGTAGTGTTAATTCAATCAATCATAAACTTTATTTGATTAAACAATTGTTTAATGAAGGAAAAAAAGTTATAAATAAGACAATGCCTTCAAAATGATGTATAAAAAAATGGAATCCTAATTCCCTTTGAGAGAAAGTCCTAATCAATAAACTAGAAATCTAGTGCAGACAATGCCAAAATGTTTTTTGCAACATTTACAATTTCTTTTGGCCTTTCTATAGAGCATAGGAGATTATACTAATCAATTTATAAAGACAGTCCCATAACCATCAGATAAAAGTGATAGAACTTAAATAACACACGAAACATGAAGGAGAAACAAAAGCAACAACAGTTACATCAATTTAGACTATATAATCATTACTTACTGTCAATTACATTGGTCACTGTTAGACCTGGCAGCCTTAGGGTGGTCTTCCCCCAGACGTTTTGCTTACTTACTCTTTTTTG
Organism: Calotriton arnoldi; assembly: GCA_963921515.1. Taxonomy (NCBI): domain Eukaryota; kingdom Metazoa; phylum Chordata; class Amphibia; order Caudata; family Salamandridae; genus Calotriton; species Calotriton arnoldi. The sequence continues at coordinate 4,084,541 of CAWUFW010000449.1, forward strand.
TTGGCCTTAGGACTCTGTACACTTTATCGCTGCTAAACAGTGCTAAAGTGCTTATGCTCACTTCCCTAAACATGGTTTGATTGGCTTACACCTGATTGGCATGTTTAATTTACTTATAAGTCCCTCGTGGAGTGGTATACCATATACCCAGGGCCTGTAAATTAAATGATGCCAGTGGGCCTCCAGAACTTAATCTACCACCTACTTCAGTAGCACTTTAAAGCATGTCTCAGGTCTGTCATTGCAGCCTGAATGCAGTTTTTAACTGCCATGCCGACTTGGCATTTAAACTCCCTTGCCAAGCCTTAATCTCCCTTTTTATTTCACAGAAGGCAACCTTGAGGTAGGCCTTAGGTAGCCCATAGGGCAGGGTGCTGTGTAACTAACATGTTGGACATGTTCTTTTAAGTTTTAAATGTCCTGGTATTGAAATACTCCTAAATTAATTTTTCACTTCTGTCAGACCCACTCCCCATAGGATAACACTAGGAATTCCTTATTACATTTAATAAGCTATAGTTTCTAATTGGGAGCAGATAGCTATATCATGCTTGGTATCTATGAAATTGTGATGATAAACCCTCTTCAATATTAAAGTTGGATTTTTCATTACAATTTTGAAAATGCCAATTTTAGAAAGTTGGCATTTTTCAGCCCTTAACCCTTTGTGCCTGCAGCCTGTCTTGGGTCACATGACGGGGTGTAGCTGACAGTTAGTCTTTGTGAATTCCTCCAAGACAGTCACACAATAGAGGGTTTAGGTGTGCCCGAATGGGTCATCTGCTGGCAGGATGGGGGGGGTGGAGCTGAGCAAAGTCACACTTGCAGCGGATTAGCCTTTGCTTTGCCTTCACAAAAAGGGCCTAACGACCCCACATTGTCACTGCAGCCACCTTGGAGCCAGAGCAGGGGGGGGCAGGAAATTCCATGCACTTCAAAGCCACTGTCTAGCAGCTTCTCCTACCTTTCAGAACAGGCTACCAGGGTATGAAAAGGGGACCTCAAACACCAACTCTTCAGTACACTTCTGGACCTGTGGATACTCTGCTAGGAAGAAGGACTGCTATGCTGTTGAAAGTATTACCACTCTGCTGGACTGCTGACCTGCTGTTGCCTTGATGAATTGCTGCCTTTCCGACCTGCTCCATCTTGCCTGGGGAATAAGAACTGGATCTATAACTTTATTTTGAACCCAGTGCTACCAGAGTGACTCCAATGGCTAGTCTGCTGGCCTCCTGATCTGAGCCCCAGGAACATAAAAGGCTCCCGCTAAACAATCAACAGCACCTGGACCCAAATGAAGCATTTTTACTGAACCCTAAGTGTTGCCCCTCAGGTCATGGACCGTTGGTGTGGCTCAAAGCACTGTAGTCAAGCTTTCGGGCTCTTTGTGACTGCAAACGGGCCCATTCGCATCGAGACCTCGCTGCTCACACTGCGATTACATGTGAAGCTCCCTCAGCCCGACCCTTAACGCTACAGCATCGACCACTCGCAGGGACCACCAACGCAAAACTACAGCAATGCTCTGCCACAATGCCTTGCCTGCTCTTCACACTACTTGAACAGCCACCCATGATGCTCTCTCTGCTCCGCGCAGCCCCGGCCACTGAGAACGGGACTCTTGGCACAGATTTAAGAAGGTAAAATTTCAGTGGGCCTAATCTCTCAACTGTAAGTGACCTGAACTCCATTGTGGTTGCCCTGAACTTGTCACTTTGACCCGGACCAGCGTGACCAGATATCCATAGTTGGCGCTATTTTTACCAAAATCTTTAAAAATTCATAACTCTGGTTCTACTGATTGGATGTTTATTATTGTGGTGTCAAATAATTTATTAAACCTTACTTAATTTTTCTAAATCAGTGTTGTGTTTTCACTTTATTACTGTTTGTGTCCTTTACACATTGCCTCTAAGTTAAGCCTAACGGCTGTGTCTGCCAAGCTACTCAGGGTTAAGCACGGGTTAATTTAATGACTTTTTGGGGTTCACCCTGGAAGGGAATGTGGCTGTTGATTGACCAGGACTCCCACCCTAGTCAACCAACAACCCAGTTTCTCACAGTCATGATTACTTTATACAAACTGTCAAACATTCTCCATATTACTCTGAAACAAAATTGTATAATGATACTATTAAAATCCAACACTATGATGCAGCCATTGTAACACAGTGATAGAATGAGTAAGGGTGGGCGGAGCTGGCGTAGTGCCTCCACGCGTAGTTCCACGGAGTTTGAAAAATACTCTGTGGAGCTCCGCTCCACTCCGCTCCCTCCGGAGAGGAGCAGGAAGGAGAGCGGCCAGGCAGGGGAGGTGGCAGACACGCAGGTAAGTGCCTTCTTTTATAATTTTTAAAGAATTTGGGAGGGGGGAGGGAGCGGCTAACTCCGCTCCGCCACGGAGGCGGAGTTTTGCCTACCTCCGCGTTCGCAACAGAGCACGGAGTAGGCAAATCTCTGCAAACTCCCCTGGCGGAGCGGAGTTACCCGCCCATGGTTAATAATGAGGAATGCACAAAAAACATGAAAATCAGGGCAGAGTCACATCTAAATATCTGAAATATTTATCTTTCACAAATGATCTTATTATGTTTCCATACCTGATGCATCTCTTTTTGCACATTATTTTCTCATTCAAATTGAATTATTAAAATATCCATTGGAGTGTCCCCAGCATTGTCTGCTATGAGAATGACAAAGACCTGAAGTACTTTGCTGCATGATAATCCTCCCAGTTGACCTCCTCATGGAGAAAATGAACTTGCACCACCTTGCATTCTTCTTACAGCTATGGGCCAGGCTTATATGCATTGTGTGTGCCTTTAATGATGCATCTTCATGTGATACAACAACTGAGGAGGAAGGCCACCATGGCTGCAGACCCACTGGTACAACTCTCTACACATACTGGAGCTGGTGGGCAAAAATAAAGGTTTCATATTCTTGCAGATCACAAACTTATCTCTGATTGAATTTATTTCTTGTTTTTCAGGTCTTCTTTCTCTGACATCTTGCACTCACAATCTTGCTTACAGCTTTCCTAGCACTGTAGACACATAAAAAAAACATATGTATAATGTATAAGTAAGGTTCAGGCACTTCATCTGATCCCATGATCTCCCTGCAAGTATCTTCTAACAATAACATGTACAGTCATTTATCTCACAAAAAGAGGAAATCAAGAGAGTCGTTCCAACAGGGAAACATCAGAGTAGGTAACACAGGCTCAACATTTCTTCCGCATGGTGTGGAACTAATAATGTGTATTGTGATTTGGATATAACAGTGAAGACAAGCACCAACGTTTGCTCAACATCTTCAGACTCTCACTCTTCAGACCCACATATTGCAACTAATAAAATGTAAAAAATAAAATGGATCTGCTTTGAAACAAGCTTTGAAACAAGCCACATGCTTTTGGAATTGGCCTGAAGATCAAGTTGACATTATTGTGAACATTTATTATCATCTCAAGATATATCCAAGTGCTCCTGTTCTCTTCAATATGAAACTTGGAGTAAGGTCTCATTGTCTGTTGTTGGTTTTTAATAGGATCTGGGAAAGCGACAGATACTACACAGATTAGGATGTGGTGGTAAATGCAAACACATTGACCAGTACACTTCTGTCATCTTTTTTACATGTTTTTCCCACACATCTTTGATTTCTGTTCCATTTTATTCATTTAAGGACTCTCAGATTATTTTCAGCTTTCCATTCACAACATCCTCCGTAATTTCATAATTGGTGCCCTCACTTACCTTTTGTTTGTCAGCCATAAAGACCTTATGAAATATGCAAATTGCCCTGATACGTTAATAAGCAGGTAGCCATTGATGGAAATTGTTTTACTGGTTGAGGAGGTTGAAACCCTACTGAAGCAACAATTACAATCTCTGTCAGGGTGTGACACAAGCAAACCCCAAATTAACCTGTGCTTAACCCTCTGGTAGCTTGGCACAAAAGCAGTCAGGCTTAACTTAAAAGCAATGTGTAAAGTATTTATGCAGCACTTCCAATAGTAATAAAATGAATCCACAACAAAAGATACATTTCACAACAATCTAGAAAATTAGAGTAACATTTAATAAATTATTTGAGACCAAAACGACAAAAATCCACTCAGTAGAAAAGGACATATGCAGTTATAAAGTTTTAAGTAAAAATAGAGTCTAGAAGCACAAAGTGTCAACTGTAGTTATCTGGTCGCACCGGACCAGGAAAAAGTCACAAGTTCAGGCCACTGTGATGGAATGTGGGCCTGATACAGGGGCCAGGTTAGGCCTGCTAACAAAGTACCTTAAATACTGGTTGCAGAGTGTTGCGAGAGCCCGCTTCGAAGATGCATCACCCAGCAGCAGTTCTGAGGAGCTGTGATGCTGTGATGCAGTGATGCAGAGTCCTGCCTTGTCGTTGAGGATGCCGTCGACTAGGGGCTTCTGATACGAAGTCCTGTTTCAGAGATGTGTCATGCGCTGGAGGTTCCAAAAAAGCTGCGGGACTGCGATGCAAGGCTTGACATTGGGTATGTGTCAACTGCGGCAGTTCCAAAGCAGAACTGTGAGGCGATGCAATGCGCTGCATCAGTTCTGTCGACAGGACGACAGCTGGACTGTAAGCCATCTTCAGGCCCACTTGCAAGGGTCCGGTACTGGGGTGGCACCATTTGGAGGGGGGTAGGCCTCACAGCAGACAGATTCCTAGTGCTGGGATCAGGGTGGTTGGAGCCTTTTCTCTCCCTGAGGCTTTGATCAGGAGGCCAGCCAGCTAGCCCTTGGAGTCTCTCTAGAGGTTCTGGTATCAAGATGCAGGTCCAGTCCTTTCACTCAGGCAGAAGGGCAAAAGAGCAACAGGGCAGCAGAGTGGTAGTCCTTCTTGCAGAGCATCGCTGCAGTCCTTTTGAGTCTTCCACAAGTCTGGAGTTGTACTGAAGAGTTTATTTATTTATTTTGAGTTTTATATAGTGCAAACTTGGCCCACAGTCATCAGAGGTCATAGTACGCATACAAGGAAATAATATACAATAGAGGGTGGAGTAGATGAGTCTGGAGCTGGGACTGGAGGTCCATTATTTATACCTGGCGCCCACTCTGAAGTAGGAAAAGGTTCTCGATGTTTCCATCCACAGAGGTGTCTGAAATTTCCTTCCTCCTTGCCCTAGTCCCAGTTTGTCTGGGGACAAAAAAGACTGTGTCAAACCCTTTGGGAGCGTGCTCAGGCAGAGGCTTTGTGATGTGTAAGCATGGTACATGACAGCTCCTCCCCCCTAACAAATCAGAGATGGCCCATCCTGCCAACGCCTATTCCCCCTTTGTCACCCTATCTGGGAACAATACACAAATATCAACTGCCAGCAATACCTAGTCTTGTGACCCAGGATACAGGCTGCAGGCATCAAACAGTTAAGACAAATTTCTAACAGTTGCATTTTCAGAATTAGAACGTAAAATCTGACTTTACCATTAAAGAGGGTTATAAATTAAATTTCAACATTCCTACTTGCTCACAATTGCAAGTTAGCACCTATTAAATGTAATAAGTTAACCAAATGTTATCCTATGGGAGAGATAGGCCTTGCAGTAGAGAAAAATGAATTTGAGAGGTTTTCACTACCAGGACATTTAAAGGTTACAAGTACATGTCCAACCTTTTAAATACAGTGCACCCTGTCCTATGGGATGTTTAGAGCCTACCCTCGGGGTGACTTATATGTATCAAAAAGGAAAGCTTAGGCCTGGCAAAAGGTTTATTTTTTATGCACAAAAACCAGGAGTGGAACACCACCCCACCGGAAGCACAGCTATTTTCCTTTGCATATACAAATGCCACAAAGTTCATGTTTCACCAATTTTTATTGTTTTTCTTCCAAGTAATCCAGGCTTTATCAATTCTTCATCTCATTCCTCATGTCACAAGGGAGACGCTTACATTATTATTAAATTCTTAATGCTGCAAGAATGCCAATCCAGGCCTTATCCTGCAACATGCCAGTGTATATAAGCTTTATCCACAATCGTTGGCCACATTTACCCAATGCATTTCGGGCCTATTTCTTGGCCCTTCGTCAGGGGAATTTCTGAAAATTCAAAATGCATCAATTAGATTTAGGATTAACCCCACAATAGATCTTCAATAATTATGCATGAAATCACACTAATTCATGTTTCCCCAACACATCAACGTATTCCCGCTAAAAAAATGTAGTCAAAGACTACCCCTCATTGGATACCCGTGCTATTTGTTCTATTTGTTCACCGATCAACCAACCCCTCTCCCCTTAACCTACCCCGCTGGTTTGACCTCCCTTACTAGTCACAAACACCTCCTTAATGCCGTCCTGGCAATGTTAGATCAAACTTGTTCGAAATTCATCATCATAACTGTTGATTTGCACCTGTAAAATTGTAACCATGAGCGTCCTCCCAACGTATTCACCACCACACCAACCTTAACCATCTGTTCACTCACTGTTTTTAACATCACGTGTCTCCACCTGTTCTTAATCAAAATTCTCCTCCCATCCTTCGACCTACTTCAATTTACTCTCTGCCTACAAGTCCCACAGTGCACTGCATACGGCTGCCCGTACGTAACAGAATCAGCAGTTCCCAGGATCTATCCCATTCCTCTTAAATCGTTAACATCCCAAATATCCAGTGAAATACACCGCCCACCCTCAGATGTCATCACGTTGATTGTGCTGTGATATTCCGAACATCAAATATAATTGCTGGATTTCATAAAACATCACGCGCAGCGTGCTTGTAGTGTTAAAATAACCTCCTTATATAGTCCCAAAGACAAACCACAATCCTCCTTAATGCATATAAAAATAATCAGTTCATTAGATTCCAACTTTGAAGTGAATAGTTCGTATGATTGTCTCTCTTGTGACAGCCTCATTTTTTTCTCCCGTTTTCCGAGTACTCCAATGGGTGCTACTTGCCTGGAGGGCCGACAGTAATATATGTATTTCAAAAAGCGGCAAAGTGCACACCTGATATCATAATTTTTCCATATTTTTCTTTCTTCCAACATAACGATCGCGTGCAACCCGGAAGGTTTATTTTGCCAGTTCGAAATAGCAGTTTAACCTGCACGCAATGGCTGCAATGGAAGGCCTGAGACATGTTTAAAAGGCTACTTTAGTGGGTGGCACAAGCAGTGCTGCAGACCCACTAGTTATCTAACATCTAATGGGATGATCCTGTTGGGGCAAGGAGGGGTGGGATCAATACTATATATACAGCACTAATACCCCTTCTACCATAAATGTCACTGTTATTTCTTAGGACGTATAACCCATATACATCCAGACGGGCAATTTCTTCCCTTATTATTTTGATTCTGTGTGTTGCCTGGCCTTACTCCCTATCCTTTTTCAAATATTTTCTTATGAATATGTGTACAACTTGTTTTGTATCTCAGATCTATAACAAACAACATATGTGTAAACATCACACCATAACATAAACATACTTATGACATGCATTGATTTCTCTGTCGTTTCTTTTTCTTATTGTTTATAGAAGTTTTACATATACTGTGTGTGCAATTAAGACATCATACAAATTAACAACACATTTTTTACAATAGACACTACATTGCATATATGTACGACATACATAATCATTACACTTGCAATTGTCAAACTGAAAAATTTCATACAGGGATTGGTGAGGGGCAAATAGTTATTTATTATACAGATGCCTTCAACTTTATAATCCTCCGATACTTCTATGAGCCTATGTGGTCAAGGAATAGATTCATAATGTCTTTGTCCAATAGTCTTGGAGGCTAACTCAATTCACTCCTGTCCTAAATCAATTTCTGGAGGGAATGCGTCCTCTAGCCACCATGACAATACGCCAACACGTTTCGACCCTCGCAATGGACCTGTTTATATTCGTGAAGGTCTTCCTCAGGGCAAGGTTTTTACTTTGGTTGGACACGATCTTATTGAAGGAGGAAACTCAGATAAGGTTCCGAAATCCTTTGACAGAAATGTTTTGGTTATTTACTGCTTCATTGTGCCTTATTATTGGTCAGGACGCTGTACTTTTTTGACTCAGAGCCCCTAAAGGTTAACGAGTTTGGCAAACGTCGTGCTTCCCATCGTTTGGGCTCTCCCTAATGATATCATTGAGGCGACTTGGTATAAGGCATCCTTTGAGCGCCACTTCTTTTGAAGCATGTCAACCATATCACAATGAAGAACCGTTTGGATTCAATGTCTGACATCAGTTATAACTGATTTGGGTTCATATCTAGGTCAAAGCCGCGTGCAGGGTCGCTGACAGTTAAATATCCTTTTCCAGAGTAACCTCTATGACAGATAGGGGAGCGTGGACAGACTGGCTAGATCACACATCCTTTCATATCCTTTGGTATGCTGAAACACAGAGGTTGCAATTGCAGATTGACGGCGTCACTCACAGGAGGCAGGGACCAGGGCAGCAGGGTCAGTGTGAATCTCATGCACAGGAGGAAACAAAAGGAGCCTGTTATTAGCGAACATCGACAATGTTTTGCTCAGGAACACCCTGTTCCTGAGAAAAACACTGTTGATGTTTGCCTGAAACAGGCTCCTTTTGTTCACCTATAACAGGCTCAGGAGAACTGTAAATATGAGGCAGGGGAGGGCCAAATTATGTGGCATGTTTGACTGAATTATACAACAAGGAAAGACAAATTATGCAGCGTGATGGAGCACATTTTGAAGCAGTATTATTGCTGTGGCATTTTTACACCTGGTAAAGATGTATGGGCAAATGTTTCACCTAATTAATGTCTCATTAATACCTATATATAGCAATCAGCAAATGAAAGGTGACCTGCCTTTGTGCGACAAAAGGCCTGCAACACATGCAATAGTGTATTTAGTAACTTTTAATCCATATGAGCTAGAAGCACCATTTTTTGTTAAACTCTGCAAATTATGCTGACGATGATGGATTATGTGGGAAGTGCAGCAAATCTATAATTATGCCAAAAACACAGAGGCTTCAGAATCACATAATTCTAGTGGTCCTGACTAAATTATTTTTTCATTGGTACAAATCAGTATATAGAAATGACAAGATCAACCTGCTCTCCTCCTAAATGGCTTATCTTTTGTGACCCTTCAGCGAAGATCAGTTTGGCCAGATTTCAACCTATTTGTGCTCAAACCCTGAAATAAGCAGGTTGTTCTTTGAGACCGAAATGCTACTGTGATATCCTCTTCCTGTGTACATGGTTAAAACAATTTTTCCATACTGTTGGGCATTCTGACGACTTAAATGTGTCTATTATTCAAGGAGGGCTTCTATCAGACTACAGTAATGTTTGTTTGTATTTGCACTTTGCAAAATTATCCCCAACACTCATTTTGCATTCCACTTCCAGGATAAGGCATTGCTACACATGTGGCATGAAGTCTGGAGTCCCTCTCTGGGCATTGCGCATAACACCAAAACCCACCACTCTTACATTACAGCTCTTCCAACACCCTCTTCCAACCATGCACAACCAAAAGAGTAGCAGTCCACTCAAGCATCTGTAAAACACTTCTGAGCCTTGTCAAGGGGTAGGAAGGTGCTATATGCTACAATACAATGCATTACAATGCTAAGGGAATATGCTTCAGTGTGCGATAAGCTACCCACTGAATCAGATATTACCTCCACAAAGGTCAGCAAAGTTTGCCCATATTACTACGTATGCAGAGGCATCCAACTACTGAACTTCTTTCATGACAACAATTTGGTAGAAGAGAGAAAATCTAGATTTTGAAGACAGTAGAGCATAAACATTACCTAGTTGCAGATGATAGATAACACACGCTGCATAGAGACAAAAAGGGAAGAATAACCTCTGGGCTCGCACTATGTCTATGACATTCCACACTGTAGACCATGAAATTCTAGTGAAAATGCTGAAGTTCTGTATCAGTTTGCTCAGTAGAGTTCTAGAATGGTTCGTGGCATTCTTGCAGCATCACACATAGCTCATTTCAAGAGAAGACTTTGAGTCTCATTTAGGGTTTGATAGATGGGCTTCAAAATGGTGGGGCAGTGAAGTCACCAAATTCTGAGTTTGTCAGTCTTGCAGAAGAGCTTCCTTGCGGAAAGTGCTTCCATCACCATGACTGAAGCAAATCAGGCAAACATGAGCAATGCAGGTCAGCCTGGCATGCCACATTAGCATGGTGGGCTGATGGGCATTACTCACATCTGCCAAAGACCAACATTTAAAGGGTTGGCCTCTTTAAAATGCGTTATCTTCATTCCTAACATGCTGGGAAAATTATTCCATGGTTTAGGGGGCATTGATAAGCTTCTTTCCTTCCCACAACCACCAGTCCATCCATTGTGGATCTGGACAGTGACAAAAATGGCAATGATGATGTTGGAGAGATCAATCTAAATACGGCTGCCACTCTGAGATTATTCCCACAAGTACATGTCTGGCAGGTAGGGAGTTTCGGATGGCAGAGCCTGCAGCAACTCACCAAAGGTGACACTGTGATTTCCCCTCCTCAAAATGAGTGAAGGAAGATGACTGCATCTTCCAATTTTTGGCAGTTAAGCCATTACCGTTCATCTTTGAAGGAGGACATTATTGTCAGTAAATGTGTATTTTAGCCATGGAGTTCCCCAGGAGTATATGTTTTCTATTATGCTTTGTATCTTTCCAATGCATCTCTTTAAATCTTGTTTACACCCACTATATAACAATTCATCACTTTGCAGATGACAGGATTTTTGCTGCATAACAGAATATGTAGCGACAGAATACCTACTACAAAGTCATTGATCTAATGATGTAGTCTTATCTGACTAGCGTGATTTGGTCTTTTGTAAGTGTGTCAACCAGGTGGGTCAGAGTGGGTGTGTCCATTACAGGACCTAAGGCTCTACTGTCAAGGTTAGAGCATTAACTGACTTGCAGGTTTGTGACCAACATTTTATGGGGTGAACATATAATTCTGAAATAAAACACACTTCATCTTCCTCAGCATTAATGGAGCCTTCGGTGGTGTCTAATGGTTCATAAGTGGAGTTAAAGTCTCTAGGAATATTCAAGAAATGTCTGTCATTAAGATTATCAATGTATTACTCCAGCTGTGGAATTGTTTCAGAGCCATTATTACTCCTAGCAGAATGACTACAAACTAAGCCTGGGCGGAGTTTACGGAGGTCCGCTATGCAGAACTCCGTGAAGTGCAAAAAAACCTCTACTGCGCTACGCGGAGCTCCGCAAGCAGCGGAGTGGGTTAGAAAAAATGCTGTTCACAATAATTTTCAGTGCCGGGTGTTTGTCTGCGCTGTGAAATTATCGCGAACAGCACCATGCACATCGCAAGCGGGGGCCAGCGGGCGCTGCTTCCTTTATGCCGCGTGTGTAGATTTTCTATCCAAGCGGCAGCTTTCTCAACGCGAACAGACGGTTTCTCAATGCGAGCGGTCGCGAGCATACGCAGCCAGTCACATTGAGAAATCCAACCGTCCGCGTTGAGAAATCTCGCCTGGAGGTTGATTTCCCTCGCTTGCGCTCACCAACTTGACGTTGACAAGCGCAAATGATGAAAAATCTCACCGGGAGGTGGATTTTCCATGCTTGCTCTCGCCAACTTGATGTTGAGCGCGAGCGAGGAAGAAAACTCTGCTCCTCTGAATTTTTCAGAACTCTGCGAGCTCCGCGTATCGCGGAGTACGGAAAACTCCACAAACTCCGCGAGCAGAGCTCACCGCCTAGACTTACTACAAACATTGTAAATGTGACATGTATAATCTCAAACCGATGTGATACTAATATCTAGTATGTCGTAAGAATCCATGTCTATAAATGTAATAATCCCAGGTAAATTAATTTTTACCCTGATGGTTAGACCCCCATATGGACGTCTTGCTCCATTTGAGAGTGGGTTTCTGCTAAAGCTTGCAAAGCTGGAGCAAAACACAGGCTGCAAACACCATGGGGGATATTTACAAGAAAATGCCAGAGCGCAGTGCTACAAGGGTGCCTGCGCTGCAGGGGCGAATATTTATGTGCGGGAAGGGACACCTTCCTACACTAAACAATCAATAATAGCAATAGCTCTTTCTATGTGTGCTTCAGAATGCAGCGCACTTAGAAAGAGCAAAAACCGAAGAGAAATAAATAATTTTTCTTCGTTTTGCCATTCTTAGATCAGGTATTACTGGCCTTAGTTTTTGGTGCTGCCCCAGCCTGGTAAATCTGGGGAAACGTCAAAAAGCAGTGGGTGTTGCGGTGGAACACCCACAGCAACACCCATTGCCCACCCCTTTGCCACAGCAGACTGCGACAGAAAGGGGCATATTCACAAGGTGGCGTTAAACCACAGTAAGTGGCTTAGCGCCACCTCATAAATATGGGGAATGGCGCAACACCTCAGGAGCGTCAGATAAAGTGACACTCCTGGGGTGTTAGGAGCTTGTAAATGCCCCCATATCTCTTGTTGAAAACTAGATGGCACAACATTGCATGAAAATAATTTCATAAGAGCAGGATTTATGGTTCATCTCATGCACAGTCTTCACTTCATGTCCAAAAAGGTGCCCCGATCTAACAGTAAAGTAGGACACTCCTGCTGTAGTCTCTCAAGAAAACACAATAATGGAGACAAATTTTCATTTATGTTATTCTATTGTATGATGTAATTTTGTAGAGCTTGGCTAATCATCCGCAGGGAATCCAGGCACTAAGTAGGGCAGGACTGATGTGGGAGGAGGAGATGATGCCTGTTTTGTTTGGAAGAGCGTTGTCTTGAGGTTCCTGCGGACGTCCATGAGGGAGGGGCAGGTTCTGAGGTGTTTTGGAAGGTAGTTCTAAGTCTTGGCTGCAAGTGAGAAGGTGCGTCCTCTGCTTCTGGTCTTTTTATTGTGAGGGAAGTGTGCTCTTTCCTGGGATGCATATCGAAGGTGTTTGGTGGGTTGATAGAAGTTAAGGCTGTGGTTGAGGTAAGCTGAGCCAGTGTTGTGTAGAGCTTTGTAGGTGTGGGTGAGTAGCTTGAACTTACATTTTTCCTGGCCTGGGAGACAGAGGAGATTGTTGAGGTATGGAGAGAGGTGGTTATTTCACAGGATGTTCAGGATTTCCACTGTAGAAAATATGGAGAATGGGGAACAATTTAAGCCAAATTACAAGGAGAGATAAATAAATGTATTAAATTAAATTAAATTTGCTGCTTTGTAGAGGATTAATGGATATCTGATATTATCAAATCTGTGAATGCTCAAGAACTGTATTAGGTGTTATCGCTTAGATAGATAGAAATAGTTTCTTCTTACCAAAACTATATGCTTCTTATCAGGTAATTATGTGTAAAATGACAAACGTGAAAGTCCCACTGAAAACGGATATTTGGTTATTCAAAAGGTTCATTGAAATAATATTGAAACCATAAATAGTGTGCTACCAAAATATTGTATCAAAAATATCGATCCCCAAAATATCGTTCTTCTATACACAGAATGGTAAGTACAAAAATATCCAAAACAAAATATCAAAACAAATACAAAAATATAGTTTTTTTCTATATATTTTGTTTAAATAAGTAAAACTTAAATATTTTAACATAGAACATTAATATAATGTAAATTAAATATGTTTAAATAATATTTAAAAATATATATACATATTTAGTAATTTGAACAAACACACACACACATATATATCAGTGTGTATGTTTATATACACATATATAATGTAAAATTATTTTAAGAAATATTAATTTTTACTTATATTATAATTTTATAATTGTTTTTAATTTTACCAATATAACAATTACATATATATGTATGGTCTCCAACCCCTCCAGCAGAGTTCAGCCATAGAGCGCTTCCTTCTTTAAGTATATTAGTTGCACGTTTCATGCACAAGGGACGCTGATGGGAAAGATGATAAATATAATTGATGTATGTCTGGACTTACATTTCTAAACATTTCTAAATTCACTTTCTAAAATGTCAATTACTGATTATATAGTGTGCTGCTTGGACATGTTTGCTAATTTCTATTTATTTATTTATTGATCACATTTTTTTTTTTTTTTGATAAACAAATTTTTATTGTTTTACATCGTATGAAACAACTCAGCAAGTACACGATGGACCCAAAATCAGTGACATTTTGATAGTGAACGTATCCCACACTCCCGCACTCCATGAAACCTGCACAGATAACAATGACGAAACAAATCATTCCGAACCTTCTACCGTACCCAGCCATTTCCTCCACACCCGTCGATATTTCTTCGGGCACCCTCTTGCCATGTAAAGGGCCCTCTCCTGGGTCGCACACCAGACCACCCCCCGTCGCCACCTCCCTATGTCCGGTGGTTCAGGATTTATCCATGCCGCTGCTATGTCCCGCTTTGCCACCATCATGGCTGTATTGAAAAATAATTTGTCGTTCCGGGACCCATCCAGCCCATCCAGGATTCCCAATATGGAGTGCCGCGGGTCATGAGGAACCTCCCAGCCCAGGACCTCCGTTAGCTCCCCCTCAATTGCCTCCCAAAATCTCTCCAGCCGGGGGCAGGACCAAACCACATGGAAGAAGTCAGCCGGGGCATGGGTGCATCTCGCACATGACGCATCGGGACGCAAGCCCGCTCGATGCAAGCGCAGGGGAGTAAGGTAAGCGGCGTGTAAGTAGTAAAGTTGGATCAGCTTAAGTTTAGCAGAAGTGGTGACGGTCTTGGGTGCCATGAGTGCATCACGCCAGTCCACCTCGTCGAGGGGGCCCACCCATTCCACCCACTGGTCCTTCAACTTGTCCAGGGAGGGGGACGTATTGTTGACTAGGGTGCGGTATATGCGGGAAATGCCCCCTCTACCTAAATCCCCCAGCATTGTCTGCGCCTCTGTAGGGCTGTGTTCGGGGAGCTGTGTGTCGTCCGCAATGTGTATCCGGAGTGCATGTCTCAGCTGCAAATACTTGTAGAATTGAGAGGAGTGTAAGGAGTAACGGACTTGGAGCTCCGGAAAGGAAAGCAAGTGGCTTGTAGCCCATACATCCCCCAGCTGTGTAATTCCAATGAGATCCCACGATTTAAACCCCTGCAACCCACTAACTTCCCGGAGCCAAGCCCCTGCCAAAGGGGTGTACACCGAGTGAGCCTACGCGTCCACCCAGTATGACGCAGTGAGGCCCGCCAGGCCAGGAACACGGAGCGTGTGACCTCCGGTAGCTGGGTTGGGATTGTCTTCCCGTACAGCATCGATTGAATGGCGGGTAGACCCAGCTCGCTCAGCTCGAGCCTGTAGGCCGGATCGGACCAGCCCCCGTTGAACCAGTCGTGGACCACCAGGAGACGCGCAGCCAGGAAGTAAAGGTATAGGTTCGTCATCCCCATTCCCCCGTCGAAGGAGGGGATCCGACAAGTAGACAGAGCCAGGCGTGCTCTACCCCCGTTCCAAAGGAACTTGGTGGTTATACTGTCCAACTCCCGGAACCAAGGCCTGGGGAAGCAGAATGGAGTATTCTGGAGGACGTAAAGAAATCTGGGGAGGATCATCATTTTAAACAGGGCGACCCTCCCCAACGGATTGAGGGGAAGAGTCGTCCACCTATGGAGATCCTCCCTGGCCTTTTTAACAACTGGGGCAACATTGAGCGCCCAACCCAGTTCGGGAAGGAGAGTGATCCACAGCCCCAAGTACTTAAAGGATTGTCTCCGCAGCGGTATGGTGGACTGCCAGTCATAGCATTCCCTAGAGAGGTGCAGAGGAACCAGGACGGACTTCCCAGGGTTCAGTCTAAGCCCGGAGGCCTGCCCAAAGTGTTCTAGGGTCTGGAGACATCGTGGCCCCGAGGAGGCCGGATCGGCCAGGAAAATCAGAACGTCGTCCGCATAAAGTGCGATCTTGTCCGCCTCTGTACTCGGCCACTCCCATCCACGAATACCGTCCTCGGCCCGCACCAGAGCGGCCAGGGGCTCCATAACCAGGGCGAATAGCAATGGAGAGAGAGGACATCCCTGTCTGATCAAATTTGTTTTTAATCTGTAAATACCACCATGACTTCCTTGATGACCTGGAGAGAGAGGTCTGTGAAAGTATTTTCTCTGGCTTCATGATGATGGGTGTATATTTTTTTCGTGAGGTGGTGGGGCTTATACACTTTGAGAAAGGCTTGTCAAAGCCGAAACCCGTCAGCGTACTTCAATCCGCTGACTAAAGGATTTTAATTGCAACATGCACGCTACCTGTAGTGCCTGCTATCTTTGGTTTACCAAGTGAGACTGGAAAAAAATAAATATATATATATATATATATATAGTGGAGTGGAGCGGCCATAGAAAGAGGACTGTTATTTCACCCAATGGTGTTTCCTGTAGCCACTACCACGTATTGCAATGGGGCCGGATCGATCGTAGTGGCCTGTGCCTGATTCCGGAGTGGTGATCCCAGGTACTCCTTATCCTAAACATTGATTGGCACAATGCATAGTGGCTTCATTAGCTGCAGTCCTCTCCTTGGACATTCCAGATCATTGCCTCTTCCAATACGTCCCTCCGTGAAACGCGAGCGAATCCACATGGCCCAGCGTCCTCTGGCACGTCGATTACACAGAAGGTGCAGTCACCTCCGTGTAGACACTTAATAATGTCCCGACTGTGGCCAGTAGGTATGCCAGACAGACATGCATGCTTCCCAAATTTCCAGTATATATATATATATATTGTGAACAAGGCCTCTGGTAGGCTGAAACGCGTCATGGCAGGCATGCTGAGCTTTTAAAAATAAATACTCACTTGCACTTACAGCTGGGTCTATTTTCATCTGTTCCGGTTTTCATGAGCTTTGTGATTCCTGGGATCTTTGAGGTGAAACTTTCGACATATATATATATATATATATATATATATATATATATATCACAGGATTCGCCTCAGCAACAGCTACTCAGCTGCTCCAATTCCAATGTAGAAAGACGAAAAGCGGACCCAAAGTTCTTGGTGCAATTCAATATGTGTTTATTCAATGCCCAGCATATCCGCCATAGCGCGTTTTGACCCCCACTCGGGCCTTGATCACATGGATATATATATATATATATATATCCAGATCCACAACTTTCTCACTGCAGCCCCCAGCCCTGGTGGCAGCAGTGCGCAATCAGACGTGAACTCCGATCTAACAACAAGATTCTCTCTCTCCTGGCTTCCAGAAAAAAAATAAGAAAAGCACACTCCAGTATAGCTTGCATGTGAAATGTTATCCATTAATCCATGGTACATATAGGAAAAGCACGAACTCCCAACGCGTTTTGGCGACTAAGTAGCCTTGGTCACGGGTGGATGGCTTCCTCATAGTGAATGGTTAAAAAGGAAATTTACGTCATTGAGGTAACAACCTAGACATAAACAAAGGACTAGTTGCCATGGGAACATCCTGTGGCTGCCGCTCGCCATGATGGAGTGTTTACAATTGCACAGAATATAGTTACACCAGCATATACTTGAGATGTTTGCGCTTATTATACAAAAAAATCAATGATGATTAATGTGAAAAATGCATAATAGTAAAGTTTTGGCACAATCAACAATCACCACATAATGTAAATACCTGAAAAATTTAAGAAATCGTATGAGCGATCAGGGGAACATCCTGAGGCTGCCGCTCGCCATGATGGAATGTTTTCAATTGCACAGTTTATAGTTACACTAGCAATAAAATTGAGATGTATTACACAAAAGAATCAATGATTGTTAATGTGTAAAAACACAATAATAAGGTATTGGCACAAACAATAATCACCACATAATGCCTACACGTACAAAATGTTCTTAAATCATATGAGCGATCCTTGTTTACATGCCATACAACTTGTGTAAGTATTTGATGATTGGTTGCGTCACAAAAGGAGAGGAGTGATTTCAGTCTCAAGAAGATAAGACAGAGAGATGTACCAGAAGATTATACATGTTAGTTCTAAGTGAACGATATATGCTGATAACTAGTTATTGTATCCTTGCCTCCGTGAACCCAGACTCTCAAACAATGAGAAAAAAGTACTCCATGCAACCCCCAAAGGCATCGCTCAAACATGGCTAAAATAGCCTATATGTCACATACACCTAACTCAGTTCCCCTGTACAGCATGGCCAAGCGAAAAACCATGGTGGTTAGGCTCCTCCTATGACCCCATCAGGTCAGAGTTGAATCATATGTAGTAACGCCCAAGTGGGTGAATAATGTGCTAACACCAAAATAGTGACACAAGACAAAATATAACATAAAATAAATGAAATAAAATGAAAGGAACTCCAATTGGACCAAGTGGGAGAATCGGCTCCACCCGCACCCCCCCCAGGGGTGTGGGTTAACCTCGAAATCATGTGTACAAAGACATATACCTCTCAAACATAAAAAGAGGGAGGTGTTCTAATTATAAAACTAAAAAAATGAAAGAATCCATACAATTAATTGTCCACGGACTGGTGCTGTATTCCAAATAAACCAACCTGATGGCTCCAATAACGCCAAAGATTCTCAGATGCACAAGTAAACCAATCTCCGCTAAGAGTCTACACATCCCGGTATGTCTTAAGTTACTCCTGTATGAAAGGTTGTAGTCAAGAAAGTGACGAGAAAAGTGCAAATTACAGAAGAAAGAAGAAGAAAATGCATAAAAAGTATATGGAAGGAGACAACAACAAAGAAATAGCTGGTTAAAACAAGTTCAAATCATGAACAGTTTGTAAGTACAGCAGAATGCTCTAAAATGTGTACAACTGGATGTTCAGATATTGATAGACAAAAGGTCATTATCCCAAATGAACTTCATCTCCTCATCAGTAATAAGACCTGTAGGTATCTTGGTATTTACTTCAACAATATATCTTGACTCAAGTCTTCTAAGGGCAGTCTCCCTATCTCACCCTCGAGTTGTCGGTTCGATTCTATCTGTGGCAAAGAAACTGAGAAGGCTACTTGACTTGTTACGACATTGCGCAAAGTGTCTTGCAACAGGGTAATGTCTGTCTTTATGAGTAATGGCCCTCATTTGCTCCAATACCCTTTCCTTCATTGGGTGGATCATACTCCCAATGTACCAGCAATTGCAGGGACATATTAGGACATATACAGCAAAATCGGAGTTACATGGAAGTGATTTCTCAATGGTCTTCTCTTCCACTGTGAGAGGTCAGGTGTATTTAGATGTATGTTTGCTATTTCTGCATGCTTTGCACTTATTGCAGGGTAGGAAACCTTTCCTGGTATTCGTCAGCCATGTCCTACCGCTTTGCATGTCACTGCCTGATAGCTTGTCTCTTAGACTCATATCCCATCTCTAGGTTATCAGAGGATGCACAGTGAGTACCTAACAGAGGCTTTCCTCATTGTGAAAAATTTGCCAATGTCTGCCTAGAATGTTCTTCACCTCCCTGGACTTGTTCTTGTATGTGGTGATACATCTGATTACTTTATTGCCATCAACTTGGTCCAGTGCTGTTCTAGGGGTGAGTAGCATTCGCATAAGCTGTTTGAAGTGTATTTTCACAATACCCTCTTTCCCTAAATCTTGCAAGCATGGTCTCACTTGCCTGCAGAAATCCCTCCTCAGTACTACAATTATATCTGGCTCTGAGTAACTCCCCACAGGGGATGCTCTGGATGAGAGCTCTGGCGTGACTGCTCTTGGCATGAAGTACTGTGTTTCCAGCTGTACTTTTCCTATCCAAAGAAGTGGTGACCTTGTTGTCCACTACCTTCACAGATACATCCAGGAAATTGATCATGGTGTCACTCATTTCGCTTGTGAATTTCAGGTTCAATTCATTTTGATTAAGTTCTTAATGCTTCATCCTGTTTCCCTTTCCAAATGATAAAGAGATCATCGATGATGCAGAGCCAAATACCACATGTGTATTGAAAGCTTCATTGGGACCCACCACCTGTTCGTCCCACCATTCTCAGAACAGATTAGCGAAGCTCAAGGCAAAGCATGTCCCCATGGCGGTTCCCTGTTTTTGTCTAAAATACTTGCTGTCCAATATGAAGAATTTACGTCTAAGACATATTTCAATCATTTCAATGATCATCCCTGTATGGAATAAGTGCAAAAGAGACCTGACTTTAAGAAAATGTCTGCATGCTTCTACACCAGATGCAGGTGTATAGGCTGCCTACGTCAAAGGCAATGAACAATAAGTCAGGCTCCCAGGGGATTCCCTCTATCCTGTTAAAAAATCTTTAGTGTCCTGAATGTGAGAGGGCAGAGAACCTACAAAGGGTCGTAAAAAGAAATTCACATATTTGGATGTATTCTCCAAGAGTGATCCTTTGGAGGATACCATGGCCTGCCCAGTGGATTGGTGGTGCTCTTCTTTGTGGATTTTGGGAAGTAAGTACAAGATTGGAATTTTGGGATGTTTACACAGAAGGAATTTGTACTCATCCCATTCCAGCAATCCTTTTTCTCTCCACTCCAATAGTTTCTCCCAGTACATTTGATTGGTTTTAAGAATAACATTTCTCTGTACAATCTCATAGCACTCTACATCATTCAACTTCCTGTACCCTTCATTTGAATACTTAGGGGTATATGTACAATGGGCTTGCGCCACCGGAACATCACTTTTTTCGATGTTCCGGTGGTGCAATGCCCTGCACCATATTTACAAAGCGGCGTTAAGTCACTTTGCATGGCTTAAAGCTGCTTTGTAAATATGGTACCCTTGAAAGGGGTGTGCAATGGGTGTTGCTGTGGGCATTCCACAGCAACACCCTTTGCTTTTTGACTCTGCCCCTGATTTACAAGATGTGTAAATCTGAGGCATCGCCAAAAGCTAACGCCATGCAAAAGCAGGCGCTAGATTCTGCAGCACACATAAATAGAGCAAAATGCCATTAATTATTGTTTTTTTTGTGCAGGATGGTGTCGCTTCCTAAACAAAAACAATCATTAAATAATGGTGATTTGCTACTTCTATGTGTGCTACAGAATGCAGCACACATGGAGGTAGAAAATCACCATTATTGATTGTTATGACAATATTGATTGTTATGTGCAGAAAGGAACACCTTCCTGCACATAAACAGTCATCCCTGCAATGCAGGCACCCTTGCACTATGGCGCAAGGGTTTCTGTGTTGGTGCTAGGCAGCTATTTTTAGCACCAGCGCAAGGGAAAACACAGGGGTAAACACTATTCTTGTAAATTTGGTGCATCCCTGCATTTTTTAAATGATGCAGCGTGACCCTGCAAAATTTGCCACAGCACCGCTCTGCGATATTTCCTTGTTCATATGCCCCAAGTTTTGGAAATGATGGCAACATTGTCCCCTTTATCTGAAGGTCAAATAACAATGTTTTTGTCAGTTTGCAGGCTTTTTATGACTGTTCTTTCTTTCATGATGAGATTGTCTCTCTCCCATTTATACCTGGTGATTTTGTTTCTTTTGGTCACTGCTTCAGAGGCATCAATAGAATCAAACGGTACAGTAGGCATAAAAGTGATTTAATTTTGAACCCACTTGGCCAGCTCTGGTCGAGGTCAAAGTCCAGTATGGGCAGATCAATGTATTTGTCCCCCCCCCCACTGGGATCAAGCTCACTTAGGGCCAGATTACCGCCGAGGACCGTCAGACTCATGGTGGCACGGCTGTGGCGGATCCAGCCACAACCGCACCAGTGATATGACCACCTGATTATGACTCGGGTAGTCGGACCACACTAGGACCACTGACTCCGCCAGGGAACTGCCGTTCCCTGGCATAGCAGCAACAGTCAGAGGCTGCAATATGCTTGGCGAGACCGCCACCATCCCGCCAAGCATATTGCAAGTTTCCTCTCAGCCAGGCTTTCATGGCGGTTCCACCAAACATCGATGCACCCTGTGTCAGGCACCACATGGTGTCCAGCACATGGTGCATGGATGTTTGTGAATTGTCTTTTTCCACTGCAGCATGTGCTGCAGCCCTTTTCTAGGGCCACAGCACAAGCCGCAATGGAAAAGAGCACTTTTCCAACCACATGCATGGCGGTCACATTGTAATGGGGCAGGTGGAACCGTCGACATTTAGTCAGTCGGACACCTGCCTGAGGTGATGGCGGTCGTACAGTCATCTGTCTGCCATCGTAATGAGGCCCTATGTCTTTATTAAAACATTTGCTCAAATATCAAACACTTATAAAATCGTTTTCTTTACTCATTCGCTCTTACATGCAAACAAAAAGTAATCAGGTGCAAGGATGCTGAAATTCCGTATCACATACTAACGCAGTTGCCCATATATTTATATGTTTAGTCCTGTATGACCTCTCTTCAGTTACGCCTGGGCATAATTTAAATTAAGCTGGCATTTCGAGAATTTTGCATTACACTTGTTACATGAAATTCCCAAATTATGCCATTATTCCACGTTGCAGATTTATAGAGCGCTCGTGGCAAAATTTTACTGCAAGTGCTCGGCAACAACATGAACGGCCAGTATACACATGGCTGTTGCTTGTGGCATTTATGTTTTTTGTGTTTTTCACACAAAATGCATCTTCACATAAAGAGACTGACACAAGAATGCATTTTGTGCTAAAATATAGTACTAAATGACGGATTTGCATTTTGCATAATTACACATCATTTTTGTGTCATTTTCATGAAATGTCACAGAATTACGCAAAAGTAAATTACGCTAATTTCAAGCTAGTATATGTGGATTCCACGTACTTACCTTTGTGTTTCTAAATTCAGTATCTCACCTGTACAGAGCCTCCACATATGAAATTGCCTCCTCGTTTCTTAAAAAAACACATTAATTATCCAGAGGCCTGTTAGAACTGGGGGTCTCTAGTTGGCAATGGTTTGCACCTTTGTCCAAATAGGGACCCTTGCTTCTAGTCAGGATAAGGGGGAAACACTCCTAAAATAACCCCTGCTCACCCCCTGGTAGCTTGGCACGAGCAGACAGGCTTATCTCAGAGGCAGTGTGTAAAGCATTTGTGAACACATACAGTAATACAGTGAAAACACTACAGATGGACACCACACAGGTTGTTTATGTAAAAATAAGTAATCTTTATATAGACTTATCACAAGACCCCAATAGCAAAAATCCACAATACTGTACTCAAAAATAGGCTTTAAAAGGTTATGAAATAGTTCAGTTCTCTCAGGTTGTAAATGCGACACTTTACTCTCAATGTACCTTGAATGCGTTACGCAAAGAAAACAAAAGGGTCGCAGGGAAGGTGATGCGTCGGTTCCTTACACTCAGGGAGTGGATGCGTCGGTTCCTTACTGCTGCGCAGGGGAGTTGATGCTCGCTTCCTTACTGTGTGGGAGGTGATGCGTCGGTTTCTTACTGCTTTCCGGTGCGATGCGACAAGATGGCACCTCGATGCGATACTCTTCTCCGGTACGATGCGACAAAATGGCGTCTTGGTTGCGATGCGACAACGTTGGTGTGATGCGTGCACGCCCGACGGCCGTGCGGCGACTCGATGATCTTTGGAGCCGCGACAGGCCCTGCGACGCGCTTCTCCGGCGATGCGACGATGACCTCTGTGGCAGCGTCTCG
This sequence comes from Calotriton arnoldi, assembly GCA_963921515.1. NCBI lineage: Eukaryota > Metazoa > Chordata > Amphibia > Caudata > Salamandridae > Calotriton > Calotriton arnoldi. The sequence continues at coordinate 4,108,080 of CAWUFW010000449.1, forward strand.
CTTCTCCGGTGATGCGCCGCGCTTCGGCGATGCGATGATGACAGCGGCAGCGGCGTCTCGCTTCTTCGGCGATGCGATGACCGCGGCTGCGGCGGCGACACGCTTCTCGTTGTTGCGCCGCGCTTCCAGCTCCCAGCGACACGCAGTCTCTCAGAAGGCCCAGCACAACAGCAGGCACTTCAATTCCCAGCAAGGGAATGCAGGGGGAGCTGGTTGGTGAAGTCTTGTATCCCTGAGACTTCAGGCAGGAGGCAAGCTCTAGTTCAAGCCCTTGGAGATTCTCTTCTTCAAGATGACAAAGCACAGCAAAGTCTTTTCTCCTGTCCTTGGCAGAAAGCAACCACTGCAGGCCAACCCCAATCAGCAAAACAGCACAGGGGCAGTACTCCTCCTTCAGCTTCTCCGGTTCTTCTCCTTGGCAACAGGTTTCTTGATTTCCCAGAAGTGATCTAATTTCCTAGGGGTCTGGGTCCCCTTTTATACACCTTTTCCCTTTGTTCTCTGAAGGCAGAGAGGCCTTTGCCTAGTCCAAACCAGTTCTGGTCAGTCCTGGAGCACTTTGTTTTTCTGACTCCTTCTTTCCTTTGAGAGTGAGGGGCAGAGCCATCAGACGCCCGGCAGGAGGTGGAGCCAGCATTGTGGAAGGCAGGCACAGCCCTATTCAGACCCAGGTGCAACTCCTCCCACCCATCCTCCTTCAGGCAGACCTATTCAGCCTAGTGCTGACTCACCCTGCCTCCTGGAATCCCCCAGCCCCTGTCACTCACAAACCCAGACACACAATACACAACCTGAGCAGAGGCAGCTGGATGAGTTTAGGCAAGAAAATACCTACTTTCTAAAAGTGGTATTTTCAAACAAAGAATGTTAAAACCAACTTCACTAAAAGATGTATTTTATCATTCTGAGTTCAGGCATACTAAATTCGTTTTTCTACCATGTTCTCTGGGTCAGTTAGGATTATAAGGTGTAATAATCAAACTGCCCATTCTGGCCTATGGAGAACAGGTAGCCTTGCAATAGTGAAAAACGAAAATGGCTGTAATTCACTATTAGGACATGCCACACACACCAGGGCATGTCCTACCTTATACTTACAATGCACCCTGCCCTTGGGCCTACCTTAGGGGTGTCTGATATGAAGATAAGGGAAGGTTTAGGGACTGGCAAGTGGGTGCACTTGCCAAGTCGACATGGCAGTCACAGACTGCACACAGGCTCTGCAATGGCAGGCCTGAGACACATTTTACAAGCCGCTTCTGTGGGTGGCACAACCAGTGCTGCAATCCCACCAGCGGCATTGGATTTACAAGCCCTGGGCACACTCCGTGCACTGTACTAGGGACTGACAAGTAAACCAATCATCCAATCATGGAGTCACTAATCCATACATCACTTTACAGTAGGGAGCACTTGCACTGTGGCACTGAACAGCAGTGGCACAGTGCCCAAAAGCATCTAAAACCAGCAAAACATAAGAGGCAACAGCAAAAAAATGGAAGGGAGACCCACGCCAATGGTGCCAAGTCTAACACGGCCTCATTATGGAAACTTCAGTTTCTAGAAGTGAATTTCTTTGTAAAGATACTATAAATTAGTCAGACCCTGGTGTGAGGCTACGAGTCATCTATCAAACCATTGCATGCTGGCTCACATCTGTCTCCCAGTAATAGTTTAATCTGCTACATTTTTTTCTTGTCACAAACGTTTGCAAGGCATTACCACCCCCAGTTTAGCTATGCTGCTTTTCAAGGTACAGTGACTTCGAGTCCTTTCAAAATAAGATTGCACGACGTTATCTCGAACTGTGTGGTTTTATTGCCCAAAAGGAGTTGCCGCTTTAAAAAGGTACACCATAAAAGTTCTATTTTATTAACAGTAAAACCTTCAGTGTACTGCTCTAGGCCTTTAGCGTCCTTGTTTATGATAAGATGAAGTATACGTGCTACTAAATCATGGGTTTTATTGGCGTTGGCTAATACGGGCTGAAGGAAACGCAGAAGGCGCAACGATCGAAAGATGATTTACAAAGTGTTTCGTTTTTTCAGTAGTTTGGTTTATTTCAGTAAATGGCAAAGTGGGAGCACCAGATATCAGTAGAATTTCAATCAGTAAGTAATTTCTCTGTAGGCACAGTGAGGCTTAAATATCACAGCAGACTACAAATATTCATTTTTAACTAAAAAAAAAAGGACAAATGACTAACCGACAAAACATTTTACATTTTTGGATAATAGGATTGTGGCGATCAACTTCAGTTTTTTTCCAATGTCTTGAGAAGGACATTTGGGATTAGGACTTCAAACGGTTTTAGAAAGTATTCTGCTGTGGATACAGACAGACTACTTCATTTTAACAGTAAACATTTACCCAGTGCAGAAGTGCTTGTCCTTTTCATTTTAGTTGGACTCTCCCACTCACATTCTCTGACGTCTTTTTAGGAAGTGACATCATATGACTTTTGCTTCAATCAATGACAGAAGTAATGCACATATTAGCAAATGTGAAACTCATGAATCGCTTGAACATTGCAAAAAGACTAAAGAAACACTACTACCCCCTTTCCCTCATCCATGCATTTGAAAATTGGGTAATACCTACTCAACCCTTTGCAGAGCTCTTTGGTGTCTCAATAAAATGGTAGGAAAGTGCTTCAGAAAAGCCACAATACAATAAAATACAAATTCGAGACCAGGTCCACACTGATCCTTGCATGAAAGAAGTGGTGCACAAAAGTGCCCTACCCTCTACTCTTTGTGGATTTGATAGTTAGGAACAGTATTGTGAGGCTAGGGTTATTTTTGTAAACCATGGGGGTTTGACTGCAAACATTTTCGACACCTAAATTACTCTGTTGATGAAGCCGTCTTTAACAATATTTTAGTATCTTTAGTATAAGAAAAAGAATCACACATGTACATTCGATATTTGACTCATTACTTGTGTACCCTAACTAAAGTATTTTCAGCACACTTGCAAAATAATATCATACTCCTCATCTCCCGAAATCTGTTAAATTCAGGGCAATGTGAAGTTTCAAATGAATATGCCTTTCCTCTCCAAATGATGCTGAGTGATCAAACATTTATGGAAAGAAAGGAACATCAGTCATACATAAAAAAAAATCATAAATGAGCAACTTGACTTATATTTCTCTGCACAAATGCCATTCCTTTGTCATCTTGCTCAGAATCTTTTGTACAATATTATTTTCCATTAAGGGAGGCAAACTAGATTATGGGAAGCATTTTGTGGAATGAAAAGGACAAGGTCGCTGATTTGTTGCATGTCTAAAGGTACTGATTGATGATACTGGTACTTAAGACTACGTTAGAAATTCATTTAGCCTCTCGCAAGGAAAGGAATTTTAAATCATGTCTTCCTGTAGAGAAGTCGGTAACATGAGTAATAGTTGCTTTCCCTGGGAATACATGGCTATACAACATGGCTGGCTGCCTACATTAATGTTGCTTTATAAAAAGATCACAGCTCTCCATTATGATTCACTCAAAAAAGTGTGTGCTTGAGTCCAAGCATAATGATACTCGCTATTAATCGCCAATTACTAAAAACTAACAAATCCAAGCTACACTGGGAATGTGAGTAGGCAAACAAAAGCAAACGCCATATAAACACAGCAGATGTGGCTTTGGTTGCAACAGCAATAATAGAAGACATTGCCTCTACATTTAGAGGATGCCCGTTGATTTTTTGGGAATAAATGATGCTAAGATATTTGCCGCCAGCCAGAGATAAAACTGTTACCACTAACACTCATTTCTTCATCTTCACTCTGGCAGCCTTAAACTGAGGGATTATTTTGTGGACATTGCCGATATCTGTGTGATATTACTGTTACCTACTCCTGTTAATTTGTGTTTTACAGGCAGGTTCAGAATGACGCAGTTCTTCACTTGATTTAAGTTGAAGAAAGATAACTATGGGCCACATGTACAATAAGTGGGAATTGCAATTTCCAAATTGCGATTCTTACCGAGTCGCAATCAGGAAATTGCAATTCATAATGTAAGAAAACTGACTGATTGTTGTAGTGTCTTGCGAGTTGACAATGACAGAACCATTTTGGCTCTTGATAAACTCCGTAGAGCTATGACGTAATGGATAGAGTGTATTATAGTGAAGGCTGCTTTAGAGCAGGGTTCTCCAAAGTTGGTCCTGGAGGGCTGGATCCATGTCAGATTTTTAGCATATCCCCATTTAGATAAATGTAGTCATCTTGAAAATCTGGCAGGAATACGGTCCTCCAGGACCAACTTTGGAGAACGCTGCTTTAGAATGTTGAGTTCGCAGTTACACGCAGAAGAATAAAGACGTGTGATACCAAGCTCCGTGTGTGGTGTAATCATTTACAGATACCCGGCTGGGAAGATGCTACAAATGGCGACGAGATAAGAGATAAGTAACACGAAGAGTGACTGTGCTCTCTCAGAGAGTTTGCCGTGGTCCAGGCAAACTGCTCATACGTACCACATATGCCGTCTTCAAGGTACATAATCGACGGTGAAGTGAAAGCACAGTTCCAGCCACTGTGAAGCAGTTGAAAAGAAAAGTATTTACAGAGAATCTACACGTCGTTGGTCGAGAACCTGTTGGTCAGGCCATACATAAAGATACCGCACTGCTATTCAATATACAGCCATACCTATTACGGAGTGATAATGCTGCGATTACAAGTGCTGCCAAGCAGAGATCAACCCAGTGTCAAAAAAAGTACAAAGCCACAGACAAGCGCAAGATAACGCTGCGATTATAAGTGCTGTGAGGCAGAAATCAACAAGGTGTAAGTAAGTGTACAGAGATGTCAGAAGCAAAGCGACCTAAATGCAAGAAATTGTTGTCTGCTTACTAGAAGTAATTAAAGAGAGTCTTCACACCACAGCACTGGGCACAGCATCCCAAGGAGCAGTGCATGTGGTTGTGCTTACAGAGCCACCCATACCTGCAGAAGCTAGCCAGCAAAACCGCTGAACGGGGCTTAGAACAACTCCACAGTTCTTTGAAGAGTGAAAGTCAGTGAGGGGTTCGGAATAGTGGCAGGTTGTTGTTCCGATGGAGACCAAGAAGACAATCATGTTTCCAGTTATCATCAAGGATAATCCAGAGGCCAGTAGGTCTCAGAGAGAATGAGCTAGCCACAGTGGCCGAAAGACCGCCACGTCTCACCTCATTAAGTTCCACACTAGTCTACAACGCTGCTGCTTTCTTGAAACTACCATCATCATTTGATACTACCAAAAAGCAAAATATTGGTGACAGATGAACTACGTGGATAGAGACAGTTGAAGATTTCATTGATGCACTTGAAGAGATTGATAACAAAAAGATTATCAAATACCTAAAAAATCTTGCTGGTGAGAGCATAAAGGAAGTCATAAAGAAAATGTCATGAACTGACGAAGAAATCACATACCGTCAGATTAAAGAAACCTTGAATCTGAAGTTCAATTAAATGCCAGATGTTGACTATAAAAGATATATTTTCAGTCAAGAATGACAGAAAGTTGGCAAAACCATTGATGAATTTGTAGAGAGATTTGACAAACTCCACGAATTTAATGAAGAAGAAGCCATACATCTCAGAGTCCTTGATGGTTGCTTGTCCGATTCCTTCAGAAGGAGAATGCTGAGAGAAACTCTGAGTCTGGAACAAGTGTTAATGACTTCTAGAGCTGAAGAATGTGCTAATCGACAAGCTGCTGACATGGATGCCAGAGGGGCCCAGAATGAATCAGTCATGAGTGTGAAAAGCAAGTCAATGCAACAGACTGAAGGACACAATGTGATGTCTATATGTAAAAAGAAGTTATGTTTAGATGTGGATTTTCATTTCCACACAAAGACAGATATGTTAGAGCTGTGGGAAGGAGAACAATTTTGTGATGGTGTGTAAAGCGAAGGGAAAAACAAATGAGTAACGGTGCAAACACAAAATGGCCACTGTGAAGTTCCAGAAGCAATGTTCGAAGCCCCCCACAAGGCCCAGCGGAGATGCAAGGTACGACAAATTAACACTGAACAAAATTGATTGTCATCTAAGTCATCGTCAAACAGTTCCTCCATATCAGTATCAAGTGAAAGTGAAGAAGATGGTTGTGCCATGTCAATGTTTACTTCAGGAAAGTGTGCACACGTTGAACTAGCTGCATGTGAAGAAAAATATCAGTCAAAGAAAAGTGAACATGCCAAAGCACCAAAGTCGCTCAAACATTGTCCGAAAATTACATTGAAAATAAATGGTTGATTGATACCTTTCATCATCAACAGTGGTGCGTTGATAAACATTATGCCTGTGGAGAAATATAATGAATTACATTCTTTACCACAACTTATGCCATCGACAACCAAAATGTATACATGGGCTGCATCAACACCCTTAAAAAGTCAAGGTTTATTTGTAGTGATGATGAAACACAAGAAAACGAAGGTGCAAGCACCCATCCATGTGCTTCAAGAGACAGCATCTAGTGCCTGTCTACTCAGCTTCAGCACAGCTGCTGATATGGGACGGATTTCCATGAACTACAATATGGATGCTCACAATGAAATAGTAAGTCAGTTCCCTTCGTTGTTTCATTGTTTCGGAAACTTTAAGACTATGAAATTTAAGCTGCATATTATTGAGGATGTCTGTCCTGTTGCTCAAAGACATAGGCGAATTGCTTTTCATTTACAAGATGCTGTTGAAAAAGAACTTGAATCATTACTCAAGAATGACATCATAAAGCATTCCATTGACCCAATGCCATGGGTTTCTCCCATCTTGGTAGTGTCCTAAGAGGACAGTAAGGGAGCGGTTTGTTTATGCGTTAACATGCGTCATGTAAACAAGGCAATTGAATGAGAACAACATCCAGGTCCACACATTGCTGATATGATAACGCAATTAAATGGTGGAAAGGTTTTCTCTCGACTTGATCTGAATAAAGGTTATCATCGGTTGGAATTAAAAGAAAACTGCAGGTACATTACAACCTTTTCTTCACATGTTGGTCTGTTTCCATACAAAAGGCTAATCTTTGGTGTGTTGTAAGCTGCAGAACTTTTCAAGATGTCATTCGACCTATCGCACAGCCTGTCATGAATGTGTTCAATTATAGTGATGACATTTTAGTTTTTGGAGCTACCAAAAAACAGCACGATAAGGCACTCACACAAGTATGTTGTTTCCTGGCTGATTCTTTGGCCATACCTTTTCTGATAGGGGTATGACACCTGATCCTGCTAAAGTACAAGCACAGTTAAATGCTGATCCCCCAGAAGATGTTTCAATGGTGCATTCATTTCTTGGCATAGCCAGCTACTTTTCGGGATATATATGAGACTCTGCCACTTTAGGTGCTCCATTGAGAGAGCTGATGAAAAAGAATGTTTCATTTCAGTGGTCACATGAATGTAAGAACAGTTTTAAGAAAATCTAACTAGCCATTGAAATGCTACTGAAATGGTTTATTTAAATCCAAAACTTCATACAGAGGTTGTTGTTGACTCTAGCCCACTTGGGTTAGGTGCTATCCTTGCACAGTACAGTAGACAACCGAATGATCAAAGGCATATTGTGGCGAATGCAAGTAGGAATTGGTCCCAACCAGAACGTGCTTACTCACAACATGAAAAAAAGTTTAGCCAGGATATGGGCGTGTGTACACTTCCATGTATTCCTGTATGGAAAGCTTTTTACGCTGGTAACTGATCATCAAGCTTTACTAACAATATTTGGCAATCCAAAGGCCAAGATGCCTCCCCGCATTGAACCTTGGAGACTATGGCTACAAGAGCACAATTATAACATTTTGTATCATCTAGAAAAGGATCAGAACCTTGCTGACTACTTTTCCAGAGTGCCCATTCAAGGTCATATCACTCCATTCAAGTCAGCTGAAGCTTATATCAAAAATCATCGTAAAATCAAACACACCAGCTGCCGTTTCATTAGCCAAGATTATCACCTCCACTAGCCACAATACTGACATGCTATAGCTGAAAGATATAATTACACTTCAGTCATGGAACCAGCATGCTCGACCTCTCACCAGTGAGGGTGATTATCAAAAATACAGAAATGTCAAAGATGAACTGTCTAGAACTCAAGAGGGAGTTATATTGTGAGGGTCGAGAATCTTGATTCTGGAGAGACTGTGGCAGAAAATTATTGAAGTGGCCCATGAAGGACATAGGGTAATCCTTGCCACAAAGCAAGCTCTCCAAGACCGAGTCTGGTTTCCATATCTTGACAAGCGAGTTGAGAAGGAATAAAAGGCTTGTGATCTATGCAACTGCCTATCTACAAAAGTTACTCAACACACCTTAAACATGTCAAAACTCCCAAAGTGTGCCCGGAAGAGAATATCCATTGACTTTTTCGAACCACTCGAAAATGGACATAATCTGATGGTGATTGTGGATGAATACTCGCGATTTCCATTAATTGAGGTTCTCTCATCCACCACTCAAAAATGAGTCATTGAGAGATTGGATGACATCTTTGCGACATGGGGTGTTTCAGCCATCCTAAAACCTGACAATGGCCCTCCATTTAATAGTCGGGAGTTCAAAGACTTCTTAGAGCATCTGAGTATAAAGCATCAAAGGAGCACTCATCTGTGGCCTCAGGACAACGGACTGGTTGAGAGATTTGAGTGCGCTAAAGAAAGCTGTGCAGCATGCTACACTTGAGAAGCTCAGCTTACAAACTGTGTTAAACTCTACAATGAGAGCTTGCCGTTCACTCGACCACTAGTGAAAGTCCTGCAACATTGATGTTCAGGAGAGCAATGACAACCAAGATACCCCAGTGGACCAATCAGAGAGAAAGAGGTGAGAATGCAACTAGTATGAGGGACTTGGTTCAGAAACAAGAGATGGAAACATATGCTGACCGAAGACGACATACAAAAATATTGTCTTCCAGAGAGGAGACAGAGTGCTTGCACATCAGATGCGGAAAATAAAATCTGATGCTCCCTTTGATGCAGAACCTTTCCAAGTGGTGTCAATCAAAGGACACATGGAGACTACCCAGCACCCTAGGAAGTCTGTCACCAAAGACTGCTCACTTTCGGCATTTGATTCATAGTTCACCAGCTATCCATGGTGAAGGAGAGACTGACTCTGAAGCACCCTTGACTGCTGCTGCCTTTTCACCATCCCAGTAGCTCTTGGAACTTGATGGTGGCAGGTCTGAACTTCGCATGACACGTTCAGGTCAAACAATTACAGCGCCAAAGAGATTAATTGAAGAGATTTAACTGTATAAATTTGCACATATTTTGTAAAATTGGTAAGTTTTCATTTAACAGAGGGGGAGATGTAGTGTCTTGCAAGTTAGAAATGACAGAACCCTTTTGGCTCTTGATAAACTCTGTAGAGTTAAGACGTAATAGATATAGTGTATTGCAGTGAAGGTTGCTTTAGAATGTTGAGTTCGCAGTTACACACAAACAAATAAAGATGTGTGATACCAAGCTCTGTGTGTGGTGTAATCATTTACTTGTACCCCACCTGGGAAGACGCTACAATTATATTTAGCAATTCATAGCGCATCACAAATCGACCTACCCCATGAATATTAATGAGGTGGGTCGCACTTTATGACCCATTAGAAATGATCGCCATCACCGGGATGGTGGCCTGCTTGGGTCAGCAGACCACTATGCATGTGATTGCTTTTCAATAAAACAAAATTAAAAAAAATAAATGCAGCCTTTTTTTTTTTAAAGGAAATTGCTATGAGTTTTAAAAAAAGAAAATTAAACTTTTGGACCACTGCCTTCCATAAAAAAATGTTTTTGTATGCATTCTCAAACTTGAAGGGGTCCCTTGGGGACCGCTTCCCAGTTGTGAATGGGTTTTCCACCTTCTTTGAGGTGTCAGAAAATGATTCATGTTTTGGAACTGGAATTCGGTAGGCAAACATCAATACTTGCCACTGGAATTTTGAATACACGCCCTAAACACGCCCCTTCCAAATACCGATTCGCAGTTTGGCTTCTGTACATTACAAAATGTATTTTTGCAATCGCAAACATCTAAATTCTGCAATTTGACCCGCTTGTGACCGTAAAGATGTTTTGTAGATATGGCCCTAAATCTGTCTGCTCTTAATCCATCTGCCTCTCTTTGTCTCCTTCTAGAATGTCAGCCCTCCTATCTTGTCCCTTTCTATATCTTACACTTTCATTAATGTATGTATCTGTTCTTTTTTTCTATATTTATGGATAATAACATCTCTAAGCATTTGGAGTTCTACTAGGATTTAAAAAAAAATATTTTATTGACATTTTATAATATAAACACCATATACAGCTAACTAAGGGCCATATGTAGGTGGGCTAATACCGGTCGGTAACGGCCGAAAATCGGTAAATTTCCCGTTACCGACCGGTATTTAGCCCTTTGCGATGTAGGAGGCCGAATTTAAGGAGTCGGTAATTTACCGATTCGTTATTTTAAGGAATCGGTAAATTACCGATTCCTTAAATCCTATGTAGGGAGCACTCAAGTGAGTGCATTTTTGGTTTAAGGATTCGTATTTACCACCAACTGCAAGTTGGTGGTAAATACCGAATACCTTTAAAAAGCAATTTTGTGCTTTTTTAAAAGTGCCATGTGGCAGACATACATGCCCTTAGGGCATGTATGTGCGCCACTTGTGCACACATGCACGATTCAGGGTGCAACAGGTTGTCAATTTGACACCCTGCCACCCTTGAATATGCTCCTCCTATTACCGATTCGGTATTTACCGAATCGGTAATAGTGAATGGCTTCCCAATCATTCCTATGGGCCTCCAGGCCCATAGGAATGAATGGGAAGGTATTCCTTATTACCGATTCGGTAAATACCGAATCGGTAATAACGAATATTACCGAATCGGTAAAATTTACCGAATGTTTACCTACATTCTATTTACCGATTCTTAAATACCGAATCGGTAAAATTCGGTATTTAGGAATCGGTAAATAGAAATTACCTACATATGGCCCTAAGTTATGACGGTATTCACATACTTTACAATAATGACATTTTTTATTATACGACTCCAAGTATATAAGTGTTGTAGCAGGGCATTTATATTCAACCATGCAATACAGTTTGTTTAAATTCACAGAGTTCTACTCCCATAAGACCTTGCTAAGTACAAAGGACCTTATTTCGTGTTTGGCGGTCCTCCTGTCAGCCCCCCACCACCGCACTGACAGGTGGACAGTCGTGTTCATCGTGTGCCTGCCTGCCAGATTATGAGTGTAACAGGAGAGTGCATAGCTGGCGGGGGAGCTGGGTGCTCTATCCGGTTGGCGTGCTGACGGACAGGCGGGCGAGCACTTGACTGTCTTCGCAGGCCGTTCACGAGTCCTTAGTCCGTGGCCCCCCGCCTCACTTCTCTTCGCCACCTCTGCACTTCTGCATTCTGCGGCGGTCAACCCTAAACACTTCCGCAGCGGCCGGCTCTGCTGCCTCTCTTTCACCACACGTTTCTCCGCACGTCGGATCCCGCGGCGGATCCCGCAGCAGCCGTGCTCTCTTGCCCCGTTCTTGCCCCCGCTCTCCACTCCAGATTTCCCTTGGGGACGGGGACGGGATGGGACAGGACGGGGCTCTGCCGCGGCTGCTCTCTCATCCCTCTCTCTGTGCTCTGCTCTCCACACTGCGGGATCCCTGCGTTGTGATCACCCACCTTGCGATCATAGGAGAGCCTTAACAGCAGGCCGCCGCCGTGACAGCGCCTGCAGCATGTTCCTGCACGGTGTGGCAGGCACCGTGTCATGCATGCCATACTGTGCAGGAACGGGGGTGCAATTCCAGGGGGGCACGACATGTGCCCCCAGACTGCATGCACCCACAGGCCCAGAAGTAGCAGGGGGCTTCCTTGTCCGCCATCCTTTTCATGGCAGGCTCACCGCCATGAAAATGGCAGTGGAAATGAAAGTCGAAATATGCTCGGCGGTGCCGCAGCGGCACCGCCAGTATATTCCTTCCACTTTCTGCTGCGCAACTGCCGCAGGATCCTGAATCCTGGTGAAGGCGGCGGTCCTGTGGCAGTTGGACCGCCACACTCAGACTACTGCGGGTGGACCCACAGTGGTGGCAGTGGTCGGACCGCCACCAGGAGTACGGTGGTCCTGAGGACCTCCATACTCGTAAAGAGGCCCTAAATCTGTCTTGCTACGCTTTGAACTACTTAATTGCACAGCATATACACAATATTATTGTAGAAAATACTCGTAGTTGGGAACTATGATTTTTCAATATTAAATTTATAAACGAGCCACACATTGACATAAAAATGATTAATTGAATGCTGAAATATGACAGTTTTATGAATTCCAAAGTTAAGCAGTGCAATGGCATTAATATTGCAGTCTTGAATGAGGGCAGATATGAAGTTGCTTTAGAGAATTCTGATCCACAGTTCCAGAGCACAGACTCAGTGCGATATGTTGGAGATAGTTCACTTGTTTGAGAGAAAGTGATTTGTCTGACGGCTGCCTGGATATGTTGAAGGTGTTTTGAGTGTATTTTGCCAGAATATTGAGCTTTAAATATTGCCCTGTCCAAATATCATAACTCCATATCTGTGTACCTTGACAAAATATATACATCTATAAGGAACTGAAGTGTGCAGTTAAGAATTGAAAATCTGCACTTACCTATAAATATGTACATTTACTATGATGTGGTAGTTGATATACGTGAATATATATTATTGCAGGACAATATCTTGTAATTGGTATATTGTATTTTGACGTACATTCTTTTAGGACATTTAGGGGCCGATTCCGATCTCGGTCGGAGGCGCACCCAATACCATTCGGTCGGGAAAAAAGCCATGCGAAAGCCTGTTTCCCGACCGAACCGTACGCGGGTCCGGCCGAGCGAGTACGATGCGAATTCACCGACCGACTCGTCCGGGCGACCCGACCGCTCCGACCGACTCGTACCCGGACCGTACCGCTCCGACCGACTCGGTCGGACCCGATTCGCACCGCGCAATGGAGACGTTTCCCGGCCGGGTAAGTACGATGCGCGCCGCGAGCAGTCCGACCGAGCCGCGCACTCCGGCTCGTAAGAGCTGTCGGAGCCGTACTTTGGGGGTCCGTGTCGGACCCCCCTGTACGCGTAGCCGCGCGAGTCGCACACAGGGGGACCCAAGGGTCCCCCTACCTGTGCGTGTACGCCGCGGCGCTTCGCGGCGTACTCGCTGTAGGGGGCGCCTTGTCCGCCTCGCACCCATTGAGGCAATGGGAGCCCGCGTACGCGTTGTACGACCGGCTCCCATTGAGTTCAATGGGAGTCCGACCGACTCGTGTCCGATAACATACGGCCGCATCGTACTCGTTCGGTCGGACTGCACGGGTCCGATTCGGTCGGAAATCTCTCCGGGTCCGGCTCGGTCGGAGAAATTTCCGGCCCGAATCGGAATCGACCCCTTAGCTCTAGAGCTTGTGGTAATAAGATGTATTTTGAGGTCTGTTATCACATTCTATTCTCATATGTAAGGTTGGTTGAGGGAATGCGTGCAAAGGAAGGCTTAAAGGTGTTGCAATTGGTGTGTGAGATTAGGATAGTAATTACCCAGAGGAGAGTGCATGTGGGAGAGAGAGAGATGGAGAGTGCAATTTAAAGGCTTTCTAACTTCTCATGTGTGTGATCCTCATTCAGTCTGGTATCCAGCAGTTTGTTGTGGTGAGTGGATAAGAGATTTATGCTTTAGCTAGCAGTCCATGACTTTAATGAAGTATGAGACGAGAGTGTTATAATCAGTCAAGATGGTAAGAACATTAACAGTGTTAACATCCCTAGCTATGCTAGAAGCTGTTAGGGTCTTTAATGTAAGCACTAATATTTTGAAGATATATAGGTTGATAACTGAGAATTAGATGATGACCTTCCCATTTTCTTACAGGGTGTAACTTACATTTGTGATAATGGTTACGTCAGATAGGAAGTGCATGGAACCAGAGTCTGACCCATTAGAAACCACAGTTATTTCTGCTTCTGAACCTCTGGTTTTTGGAACTCTGTTGTTGGATGAGACATCCTGAAGGAATCTTAGTTACTGAAAGCTTTTTTCAAAGCATGATTTGAGCTGTAATCTACAGTGCCTAACTATTCGACTAGGTTCTGCTGCTGTGCAGCTGTTCCAAGAGGCTCTGCATAGTTAGGTCAGTAAGTCATTATCTTTACCTAACTATTTCTGGGTCTTGAATGCATACCAAGAGTAAGCTTTACTCTATGTGTGTTTACTCATGGGATTTTACAATTGGGCAAATTTCCCTGAGCCAGCCTTAAAGAAATTCATATTTTGAGCTATCCTGTTGTGTCAAGTTAATTACTCTGCTGGACAGCTGACAGTTGAAAGTTCCTGCTGGAAAAATAGACTCATTCTGGAAAATTGGCCTTCCCCCCGTAAAAGGAAGGGGCAGAGAATTAAATCTGCATAAGGTAACTACCTGTATCTCCTTCACAAGCAATGATGGGATCAGCCCACCTGGGACAAAAGGCGAGCTGGCAGACTTCTGCCGCTCCAGTCACAACAGGGGATTTCTTTTAGGCTTGGCGGGAAAAAACCAAACCTCGATGGACATACAGTGGCTCAGAAAAATAGATCTGTCCCAATGTCGTGACCAGTTGCCATCTTGATCCTTCTCAGACAACTGCAGGGGGTTGGGCAGTCAGTGGACTGATCCTTGTAAGCGTCAGTAGGGGGTTGAGTGGCAATGTGGCATCTTTGGACTTGAAGGGAATGCCACCTTCTCTTCACTTCCATTTTAACCCAAGCACATGGAACAGCCTTGAGAAGAAGAGCAGCAGAAGGAGATGGAGAGACCTATACCATGGATAAACCCCAGTCTAGAGTAGAAGGAAACTCCAAAACTGTACTTATAGGACTTTTGTTTGGACTCTGTATCCAGGAGGAATGTCAGTAGCTTCCCGTTCCCCTCTCATAGCATTAGAGGCTGGACTTGCTGAGCTCCCTGGAAGAAGGTGATCCCCTATGAATTTTATGGGCTGGTCCTGGTTTTGTGCCCTATGAAAATGTGAGACTAACTAAAGTCTTTGTTCTTGCAAATGGCACTGTCTTATTTAACCTGATCCTACTCGATTCCACCATTCACCCTCTGGATATAGGCAGACGCATTCCAGCTCCTTCCTATGCAGTAAATGTGTTATTTATTCAATATTGTGATATGGTCTGACTTTTTAGTGTACAGTCCAAGACAGGTCATCATTGTTTGACCTAATGCTACTTCAAGGTTTGGTATTCCGTGATGCAAACAAAGACTGTATTTAGTCTCTGACGATGCACTATTATATAGAGATATTGAGTGAATCTGGTCTAAACATAAAAGTAGAATCTATTTGAAGTTCCTCACACAAGACAGTGCCAACATACCGGTACACAGACTGGGACTTTGTTAGTGACATCACTATTGAGCCATGAGCATCACATTTTATGTTTTTTCAGATGCGTGAAGAGGAATAAAATAGAGTAAACACCAACTCTGATATTCTGTACAGGGCAGTGTGAAAATTACCTCAGAGTAAGAGATATTTTACAAAGATTAACACAAGCCTGGACGAGCTACTGAGTAGAAATCTTTATTTTATGACATTCCTCACACAAGACAGCACAGATGTACACAATCACATTATGGCTAATATTTGTTTCTTGGGGGAAACCAAGCCCCCCCATTTATTTTAAGCAAAAATATATTTTGTTTTATGTTTACCCCTTACTTCCCTTTTTGTGTACTCACCTTTAATCCTTAAAACCACCTTAAACCCTTACTACCATGTACTCTTTCCTTCCCTGAACCCTAAAAACCCCTCACTACCCTATACCATTACCCACCACTGAACCCCCAAAAAGACCCTGAAAGCCCTTACTACCATGTGCTCTTAACCATCCCTGAATCCTAAAACCTCATTTAAACCCCTTGCTATCCCGTACGCTTACTCACAGCTGAACCCTAAAGACCCATTTAAAACCCTTACCACCCTGAACCCTAACCCATCCCATAACCCTTAAATCCCCCCTTTTTTTAAATTACATAATAATTTTATCATTTAAAAATACCTTACCTGTGTGGTAAGGTATTGTGTGGCAAGAACCAAAGAAAGGGCTGCATTGTATTTACCTGTGTGGTAAAGACTTATGTGGTAACATCTTGTGGAGTAAAGCCTATGGGATAAATGCTGTATACTGGTTGCACAGACACGGTGAGCGATTTAAATATATCTAACACCAATGAATGTTTTTCCGTACATCAGCCTGATACAGAAGCAGAGCTGTGAGACTATAAATACAAAGTAGAAGACCCTTTGTCTTTACATAAAGGTTATAACTATAATTGAGATTTGAATCTGGATATTCATAAGCGCCCCACACTTTTGATTGTCACCAGAGAATGCCATTAGAAGCTTGGACCCAGCAAGGTGCCATGAAGCCTCCAAATCAATGTTGAGATGTTAGACCTGTCAGCCTAAGGGTGGTCTTCCCCCAAACATTTTGCCTTCATCCTAATATTTTTCTGATCTTGTTTTTGCTGGCCTTAGGACTCTGGGCACTTTGCCACTGCTACCCAGTGCTAAAGTGCATGTGCTCACTCTTTTAAACATGGTAACATTGGCTTATCCCCAATGGCAGATTTAATTTACTTGTAAGTCCCTAGTAAAGTGACACTACAGGTGCCCAGGGCTGTAAATTAAATGCTACTAGTAGGCCTGCATCACTGATTGTGCCACCTGCTTAAATAGCACTTTAAGCATGTCTCAGGACTGCCATTGCTGCCCGTGTGTGCAGTTTTAAACTGCTGTGTCGACCTGGCAAAATAAATCTTTTTGCCAGGTCCAAACCTTCCTTTTTAATACATATAAGTCTGCCGTAGGGTAGGCCCTGGACAGCCCAGAGGGCAGGGTGCAATGTATTTAAAAAGTAGGACATGTACTTTGAAGTTTTACATGTCCTGGTTGTGAAAAACTCTTAAATTTGTTTTTTAGTACTGCAAGGCCTACCTCTCCCATTGGATAACATTGGAGTTACCTTATTACATTGTATAAGTGTAATTTCCAAAAGGTAATAGGTAACCAGTTCATGTTTGGAATCTCTGGAATCCTAATTTAAAAACCTAACATACGGTGAAGTCGGATTTTAAATTACATTTTTGAAAATGCACTTTTTTCAAAGTTGGCATTTTCCTGCTTTAGCCAGTTAGTGCCTGTCTTTGGGTCACATGACTCGGTGTAGTTATGTTATGTTACATATTTTTCGAAAGCTCTCGATTACCAAAAAAGGCATCATGGCACTTGCTGAGATAGCAGGAAATGCGGCCACAGGAATAGAATTAGCATGTGGAAAAAAGCCATTTTTTCAGGGCTTTCCTAAAAACAGAAGGTTGGACATGGCTTTGATATACACTGGAAGGGCATTCCAAGCTTTTGATGCTCCAAGCACAAAACCTTTGCCATCCCAGTGTGCATATTTGAATCTGGGGATCATCAGCAATTTGCAAAGGCTGATCGTAGAGATCTTCCTGGTGTATACCAGGTAAAGCTCTTCCTTAAAAAATCAGGCCCAAAACCGTGCAGTGCTTTATACACAGTACACAGTGTTTTGAAAATAACCATCTGTCTGACAGAGAGCCAATTAAGTTTCTTGACCAACTTAGAGACTGAATGATATTTTGGAATTTTAAAAAGCAGTCAGGCTGCCGCATTCTGCAAGGTTTGCAGTTTATTGAGAACATGCTTGTGAGCATTCAAGTACAGCCCATTGCAATCGTCGATCCTCGATAAGACTAGTGAGGTCACCCCCGTTTTCTGCAGGTGATATGGAATGAAAGGAAGGATCTTCTTAATCATCTTCAAAGTGAAGAAAGTGGCTGAGGTCACTGCCTTGACCTGATCAACGTAAATAAATTGTTGCTTAGGAAAACTCCCAGGTTCTTGGTGTACCTAACTGGAGAGGGGAGTGTCCAAGTTCGGGCGGCCACCATTCCGGGGACCAGATAGAGGTCTGTCCTTTCCGAAGTTGAGCTTGAGACAATTTGTGGACATCCACAGGCTAACTGTCTTCATGGAGTTACAGAACCTAGCAGCTACTCCTGTTTCCTCCGTAGCCAGAGAGACAACAATTTATGAGCCGTTGACATAGGACGTCAAGGTGAAGCCAAATGATCTTATCAGTTCAGCCAAGGGCGTGACATATATGTTGAAAAAAGATGGACTAATTGTGGAGCCCTGGGGGATCCTGCAAGGAAGAGAGTAAGAGGGAGAGGTAAAGTCGTACTAAATGCTCACGGCCGGAGAGAAACAAATTCAGCAACTCCCAAGCTGTTCCAGTCACTCCGATCCTACCCAAATGCTCCATGAACAGTATCAAAGGCTGCTGATAGATCGAGCAGGATCAGGGCGGCTCTTCCTCCCCAATCTATAGGCAGCCTACTCTACTCTGTAGCTTTAATGAGGGCAGTCTCTGTGCTGTGGCCAGCACAGAAACCCAACTGGATGAAATCCAGGAGATTATTGTTGTGAATATTTTCAACCAATTGCTTGTTCAAAACATTTTCAATGATTTTGCCAGGCAGTGGAATACAGGAAATGGGGCGATAACTGCTTGGATCACATGGGTCAAGTGAATGTTTTTTAATTAAAGGTAAGACTGAAGCTTTCTTCCATGGTTATGAAAAAGAACATGAATGACACATCAGCTGGAAAATGTCTGTGAGTTTTGTCTCAATAGTTTTGACTGCCAGGGTAGCCCCCATAGGAGTGCAGGGGTACCATTGCAAACCCGATTTGGAAGCTTTAATCAATTTGATAACCTCAGCTGTGGATGGTGGAATAAAATTATTAAGCAATATATCTGTAGCCGATAGTTTGGAAAATGTCAGGACCGGAGAAGATACAGAACTCAGAGAAGAAAAGTTTTTGTTGACATCTTCGACTTTGAGATGGAAAGCCTCTGCCACAGTATTACAAAAATAATGGCTGCAGTTTTTTGGCAAAGATGAAGTGTCAGTGGTGAGTTTTTTACTGTCACACACAGTTCTTTTGATACATTAGCCTTACTGATCATGGCTTTAGAATCCGATAAACAAGTCTTATATATGGCTTTATCCAAATCGCTGTAACTAGCACTCCATCTTTTCTCATGTCTCCTACAAGCCTGTTTAAGAGCCCTTAAACCATCAGAGAACCATGGGGCAGATATATGATTCCCCTTAATCTGGTCCTTTTCACAGGTGCTATGGAAATAGAAGTAGCATCTAGCCAGTGTGTATAATCCAAGACTGCTGTCTCCACTTCCTTAGACTGCCCAGGAAGAGTATTTTCTAGAAGTTGAGAGAGTTCAGCCGCTTGCATCTTGTGCCATGCATGGGAGTAGGTCCAAGATGAACTGGCTTTGGGTCCTTGCAATATTTGTCTGTGTTTGCTATCGGAATAAATGGCCCTACGGTCTTACCACGGTAGATGAAACGTTCTAATATTCTGTAAGGCTGAATTATTTGAAAAAATGCCATCGAAGGTGTGCCCGGCTTGGTGTGTGCGGCTGTCCACCAGTTGATCCAAGCCAAGAGAAGACATAGTCAAGAGCAGGGCTTCGGTATCACTATCAGAGTTGACAGTTGGGCTTTGTGTATTCATCCTAGATAGTCATACACAATAGAGAACTTAGGTGCTCCTGGAAGGGCCATCACTGGCAGGATGGGAGGGAGGAGCTGGGCACAGCCCTACTTGCACTTGAATATCCCTTGTATTTAGTCTGGAGCCACGGTAGGGGATGCAGTACACATGTGCACTTCAAAGGAAAGCCTCTAGAAGATTATCCTCCACTACAAAGGCAGAACTGGGTATAAATATTCGACCTCTTACACCAACTATTTAGTATACTTCTGGACCTGTGGCTACTCTTCCAGGAAGAAGGACTGTTGTGCTGCTGAAAGGACTGCCACTCTGCTGGACTGCTGCTCTGAAGGAATAGCTGCCCTGCTGTGCTGACCTGTTGCCTGCTGCCCTCTTGCCTGGGTCAGATGGACTGGACCTGTATCTCTTGAACCCAGAAACGCAGAGTGACTCCAAGGGCTAGTTGGCTGGCCTCCTGATCTGAAGCCTCAGGGACACAAAAGGCTTCCAACAACCTTGCACTTGCACCTGGTACCATCTGTGAGTCTACCCTGCTAAGTGATAACACCCCAGACTTGGACCCTTGGAAGTTGGCTTAAGTGCTCTACCAACCTCTGTGAATTTAGGGGAACAGGTGCATCTTATCTGCTGCGAGGTGCAACCCCGAGCAGAACTGACAAATCTCCACTGCTGAGTGGATTAGACCCATCGCAAGGCCTGCATTGCTGCCGCAGCCCATTGGAACCGCCACATCCTCAGGGCATGCCCTCGCATCCCTCATGGACTGCATCCTTGACGATGATGCCGGGCTCTGCATCCCAGCCTCGCAGCTGTTCCGGGCCAGACTTTGCATTGCAAGCCCCGTCTTTGGGATCCTCAACAACAACGCAGGCCCTCACATCACAGCGTCACTGCAGCTCAGAACGGGAGCATCAATTCGGCTGCACAACGCATCTTCGATGCGGACCCTCGCAACCCTTTGCAAACCAGGAATTAAGGTACTTTGTTCAGCTGGCCTAACTGGGCCCCTGTAGCCGGCCCGCACTCCATCAAGGTTGGCCTGAATTTGTGACTTTGTCCAGGTGTGACCAGATATCAAGAGTTGGGGTTTTGTACTTTTTGGCGCTATTTTTTCCAAATATTTAAAATGTAATATATCTGGTTCTACTGATAGGATTTTTGGCATTGTGGTCCTGTTATATTTATTAAAGAAAGTTCTATTTTTCTAACTTGGCGTGAGATCCTTTTTGTGTGGTGTTTTCAATTTATTACTGTTTGAATTGTTGCACCCATACTTTACACATCGCCTCTAAGTTAAGCTTGACTGTTCAGTGCCAAGCTACCAGACGGTTGAGCGCAGGTTAATTTAAGGTTGCTTGTGCCTCACTCAGACAAGGACTCACACCACAATCAATAAACAATCCCATTTCTTACATGAGATATTTTTGATGTATTTGTGCAGGATGTGTTGTATCACAGGGCTATTGGGTGTCTTGATGTTGTGTGCAGTCAATACCTACATACTGAAGGGGCAGATTGTAGATGTTTGACATCTGTTTCTTTTGTTTGAATTTGAATCTGACAACACATGAATTACCATAAAAATGGAATGCATTTTCTTTGAGTTCTTATGAGAAATTCCTGCTCTAACTATCTAAACTACATTGTTGTTTTGTTTTTGAACTAGGTTAACATTTAACCATGAGATAAGAGGTCACGTCCTAAATCTGCACCAGCACAACCTCCAGGTATGAATAAACAAGTATTTAGTTGTCTAAATTTAAGCAAAGAGCTAGGGGTAGGTTTAGCAACACCATGCTTAAGGGGATATATATGACACTATATTGAGGAGAACAATATTGATACATCCATATATCGCCAACAAATATTGACAACCAAAATATTGCAATACTATACTTAAAGAGTAAAGACAAAAATATTGATACAAAAAATAACACTGGAAAAATTATCTAAAATAGAAGAATACAGAAATACCAAATATCGGCAATACATTACAACTAAGGAAACATAACAACAATCATTAAAAAAGATGTATCGAAATGTATATATCAATAAACATAATGTACATTAAATATATGACAAACACACTAATAGGTGCTTACCATAAATAGTCAACCAAAATTCAAACTACTTTTCAGCCAACCCATCAAATGAAACTTCAAAACACTGAGCAAACAGAAATGCTCTCCCAAGTAAAAACAGTAGAGAAAGGCTTCAAAAGGGAGAACAAAAGAAAATGCTGCCTGAACAACAAATACAATAGGACAGCATTAGTCTGCAAAACTGCAGCTCTGCATATGAAGATTTCAACATGTCAAAGAAATACTAAATACTGGAAAGTATGTTTGACAACAAATAATAGGTAATAGAAATAATAAATGTTAAAAGCTATTATAAGATAACTTTCCGACCGACATCATAGGTTTCACTTTCGTCCACCTCATTACAATGCCGGCGGTCGAAAGTAAAACCGGCCGGTCATTCTGGCTGGATTTAAGTCGGAGGCCTCACCGTAATCCCTAAGGACGGCGTTTCCGCCATCTAGATTACGATGTTGGTTTCCGAAAGGCTTTCCATGCCAGGCTTTCGACATGGAAAGCCTATCGGAGCGACTTTGAAGGCCCCTAGCAGGCCCCCCATTTCTCCACTGCCTCCGTTTGGAGGCCGAGGGGGCACTTGTTAATCCCTGCACCATTTGGCAGGCACCTTGAGGTGCCTGCAATGCGGTGCAGGGATTAACAGAATCTACCATTTCTCTATGGGAGCTTGTGCTGCAGCCGGTTTACAACAGCAACACACGCTTCCATTGAGAACTGGGAGTATGCGACCACACCATGTGCGGTCACATCGTAATAGCGGTGAGTGAGTGGTGAGCCCACCCAACATCGTAATCAGGTCCTACATATTCAATAGTCAAATTTACATGAGATTATTGAATGAATGCAGGCCAAATATGAATACAATTAAAAAAAATTACATTTGAGAATTAGGAATTTGAAATGTGATAAACTTGTAAAAAAAATATTTAAATGTACTCTCTGTCCTAGTGCTATATCAACCGAATTTCCTGCAAAGATTGCAATATAATAATGCAAACATAACTTACAACAAATAAATCTAAATAAACAATATACATTCTATAGGAGTTCCATATTTTCTGCGAGGTCACCTCAGATTTTTTGCCTTTTTGCTGGACCCCATTTTTACTGGCATTAGACCTCTGTGCACTGTACCCTGATAGCCAGGAGTAAGGCACCTATGCTCTCCCTTAAAATATGTTTAAATTGGTTCATTCGTAATTGGCATATTTAACTGGCCTGTAAGTCCTTCGTATGTGAAATAGATAGTGCACCCAGGGCCTGGAAGTTAAATACCACTGGTGGACTGCAGCACCTATCATGCCATTCACCACAGTGGCACTGGAAACATAGATACAGGCCTACCCTGTGTAGCCTGACTATTGTAGTCTAAAACCTGCAGGGTGATCTAGAAAAATAACACTTTTTGACAGGTAAAGACGTCTCTTTTAAATATTAGCAAGGTACCCCTAAGTAGGCATTGTAGCCCACAAAGCAAGTTGGACAAGTAGAAAATTTCTATTAGTATGTCCCTACAGGGACAAGGCCCAAAAAGTTGTTTTCACCATTGGCATGCCTAGCTATCCTATATAAAAACCAGAGTGCAGATTAGAATACTAATACTAATAACTCCGGGAAGGAACTAGGTAGAACAATTATTAAACCACTATTTTTCATAGTTATTAAAAATCCAGTTCAATGGTGCCTCTGATTTTTAATTAATATTAAGGAAAAGTTACTGTTAGAAAGTTACCTTTTCCCTGCCCAAACCTCCTTGCGGCTAATTTGCTTAGACTCTCCAGCAACTCCCAGGCTGAGCTCAGCCCTGGAAGAGGTGTCAATGAGGTCTGTAATTGCTCCCAAGCGCATACAAAAGTCTGACCTGAATGAGGAAGAGATGACTCCTCTGAGTTCAATAGAATATGCAGGGTGGGGGAAGTGAGCATGTTGACACTACTGTGTCAACTCAAATCCTGCTTGACAGGTCTGTTTAGCCCCATGTAACACTTTGACTTACTTGAAAGGGAGAGAACAGGATGCCAGGACAATTCTTGATAACCCCCTGTATGGTTAATGAAGAACCCTGATTTTGTCCTTCAAGACTTCTGTCTCTGGATCTGTTTGGATGCAGTATTTGGGTATTTTTTTTATTAGATATGGGAGGACCCTAGTGAATACAGTAGTGTACTCCCCTCCATATTCACAACCCTCACAGCCCACGTTTAGTGTGACCAAAGACTTTTGCCTTATGGAAAAACAGAAGAGGCTTGAACATGCTGTCTGTGACCTGTGAGGATCTCTGAAAGCCTGGACTTGTCCCCTTGTACCCAAGAGAAAGAAGTGGACTCCAAGGGTGAGTTGGCTGGCTTCCTATGTCGTTACAGGGACACAAAAGCTGCTTGCAAGAGTCCTTTTCCCCACACTTCCCAGCTGACTAGTGGCAACTGGAACTTGGATCGGACTTTGCAGGTGGCCTCTTCCTAGCAGCCTGAGAGTCTCTTGGTGTACCCCCCCCCCCCCCGAGGTCCGCTGAGGCTTACAAGTCTACTCCAGCATTAATCAGCTATCTGGGATTTTTTTTTAAACATTTTGCTTCAGATCTCCAGAGGCTAGGGGACTTACTGAAAAAAGTTCATGACCGGCTGTTCCATGGCTTCGGATTGAATTTCAGATTTTTCCTCCTTAAAGCTCCAGCATCACTGAAAAAACAACAAAGTCCCTTTCTGTTTTGCGACTTGAAAACTTTTTCAACCAAAACCCTCAAAGGCTCCAGAGCCTTAGCGAGACAAACCAAAGGCAGGTATCCAACCAGCAGTTCCACAGTGGGCCACAATTTTAAATATGATTCCTGTGGTGAGACAGCTTTTCCTTCAGAAAAAGGACAAAGTCCCTTTTTGGATTAGGACTTTAAAACATTTTTGAACCTTTAACTTTCAGACTTTCATCGCAACCAGTCTACTTTTGTATCTGACCAGGTCTCCATTGTGGTTGGCCACAAATCACACCTAGGTCCCAGTCTACCGTGACCATTGACTACCATTTACCCTTTGCACTTTTTGGTGCTATTTTTATTTAAATCTCTAAAAATTCCTAACTGCGCTTTCCTTATGGGATTTTTATCATTTGGTGTTTGACTCTATTTCTTTTTTGGTAATGTAGAAATACTTTACACATTGCCCTATGATGAGCCTGTCTGCTCCGGGGTTTGAGCTCAGGTTAATTTTGTGATTTCAAGTGTTTACTCTGACAAGAGTTGTGATTATTCCTTGAGGAGGGCAATCACCCACCCCACTATATATTCACATTTCTTACACATTCCAACAATACAACAATCAACAAGATTTCTACGCTGTTCCACAATATTTTGATGGCATGATATTTAGCTTGCAATATGTGTTCATCATCATATTTGTGCCATGATATTTTGTTGGAACACCCATTTAGGAACTCAGTACTGATGAATGTCTTTGCCCCAGATACGGTAAATTGTATACACAGAAACATGTTGGCACTCATTTAACCACAACAACACTTGAAGGTTTCCTGAGGTTTAGATTTTTTAAATCATGTGTGATGGGGGTAAATAAAATAAAATACCTATAACATCACTAACATGGGGGTCATTACGATCTGCCCGCCATGTCAGACCGCCCGCATGCCATTTCCCCCGCCATATTACGATGGCTGGGGGGTCCGCGGTGGACGGAAAGACCGTCCGCCGCTTTTCCGCTGGTCGACTCGTTGACCGGGCGGAAAACATACATAATATGGCGGCGGTGTCTGCAAGACACCGCCGTCCATATTATGATGATCACGGAGAGCAGCATTTCCATGGCGGCGTTGCCGCCATGGAAAGGCATACGGTCTTCGCTGTTGGGGGCCCGTAGCGGGCCCCCAGGATGTTGGGGGTGGGGGGTGTACATGGGGGTACCTTTGGTACCCCCTGCATTGGCATGGACAAGGTGGCAGGCACCGCGCGGTGCCTGTCACCTTGTGCATGTGAATGCCCAACGTGCATTCCCAGCATTGTGACGGGCGGTGCTGTGAACACCGCCCGCCACAATGTTGGGAATAGGGGATGCCACCGCCACTGTGGCAGTGGCATCCTAATACTCACGGTGGGACCGCCGCTCCTATGGCGGACGGTCCCATTCACCATTACGGTGGCGGGCGGACTTTGTCCGCCCGCCATCGTAATGACCCTCTAAGTTTTATTTATTGAACGTTTCCTTCGATATTACTCACCAAAAAGGAAGCTGAGTTGAGGTCTCTAACCTGGATAACCATTGGAACATGATTTCTATAGTCCCATAGGAGCTGTATAAATCAATGCTTCATTATTTAGACACTTAGCTAAATCTTGTTTAAATATTTTATAATTAAGTAATTAATGTTTTTTTGCTACATTTGTTTATCATTAAATATATTTAATCATATTTGTAACAATTTTTAAAAAAATGTAGTAAATCATTATTTTTTATGGGTTCATATATTAAGTCCCTGTCTTTTATGTTCTGTGGAGGGTGTTGGAATGCCAGTGGTTGGCCATCTGTGGTACTGAACCTACTACTGTTTTTTTTGGCAGTACTAGCTTACACTTGGCCCCACCCCTTCTTCACATATTTTGTGATTAGTCAAAAGTAGTAAAGTTATGAAAAAGTGTAAGAGTAATTAGTAGAATAAATAGTTCTGTTACTGTCTGGCAAAAGTGTCACTTCATTAATTAATTTTTCTAACCTTTCCACTCATTTTATCCCATTTCTAATAGTGCAGTTGTTTGTAAATGTGTTAATGCCAAGTACTTCAGATAGTAATTGGTGTAAATAAATCCCATGGACATAAAATTGCAATAAAAAAATCCATTAGCCCTAGGTAACCCGACTTTCTGACTATCCAAATGTGCTTGCAGTGATTACAATAATTCATGTTCTTTTTTTCTTTCCTCAGACCATCCTTCTGCTCATGTCAGAGGCCAGGCTCTGAGTTCTGGAGAAAGAAGGGCCAGTGCGGTGGGAGGTAGCCTTTGGCTACACAGAGAGAAGGTGGAAGCCATAGCAGTGGCATTCCTTAGGCTAGCCATATTGCAGGAGAAAGAGGAGGCAGCAGAGGGTGATTTCTCTAGGGCCCAGAAAACAGAACACAGGGCAAAGCACCAGCATCATCACAGGCATGGCAAGAGGCTGAGCACACCATCCTTGATAGACGCCAAGCTCCTCTCAACCACAAAGAGCCTTTAGGAAGTAAAGGAATCCCAGAAGGACATTATACAAAGACATGAGCTTTTGAAGGAGTATTTTCATTAGAGAGGTGGTCTTGTTGCCGGTGGTGTGGCTGGGAACAGTTGGGGAAGGAGTAGTAATTAAGGATTAAGGATATTTTATGGTTTTGGGAGAGAAGTAGGCCTGTCGCAGATACTGTGGGTGGAAACAGTTGGGGAAGGGGTAATAATTTAGAATTAGTGTTTTTTAGAGTTTAGTGAGTGGGGTTGTGGGTGGTGTGGATAGAAAGAATACATGAGAAAAGTATGCAAAGGGCAGGAATCGGTTTAGTGATTTTTTAGGATTTAGGAAGAGGGGAGGGCCCGAATAGAGTACAGCGGTTGTTTTTTGGGATAAAATAAATACTTTTTTTTCATCTTGTAGGCATTATGAATATCATTATTATTATTGTTGTTGTTTATTTGTTATTTGCTTTACTGTTTACTGTAGCATCCCAATTAATTAAAACCAGAATGCACCACCTACCTAACCAACAGAGGCTGAACCCTGCACCTGTCCCATCATATAGAAAGTGTCCAACTGTCCACCACTGTCGAACTCTATAGTCTCTCTGCTTGACCCACTTACCAAGAATATCATTTTTTGAATTAAGTGATATTGTTACAAATAATATTTATGTTTTTAATATCGTGTTCACTAATATAGTGGTTAAAAATACCCTTTTTAAATTACTTTGATGTGTTTTAGTTGATAGATTAATTGTATGAGTTAGTTACTTTTATATGAATGTTATTAATTGTTTTTAAAATATAGCTTGTAATTTTAAGTGATTTTGAATTTTTTAATTAATTTTAAATGGTAATTTATAGTTTTGTAGTGGGTTGTTCAGTTTGTAGCGGAATCGGGTGGGAAGTTAGTTAGGTAAATATATTTAATTTAATTACATGACTGATATTTATTATATAATTTATGTAATGTTTAGTTTTTCATTATATGTTATTTGCGGTCTGTTTGTGCCGGGACAGGGTGGGAAGTGAATTAAGTACTAATTAATTAACAATTAATTATTAATTGTTAATTAATTATTTAATTGATTTTTAATTATTTAATTTATGGAATCCTTATTTATTTTACTTACATTTTAGTTGCATGCTGCTAGGTCTGTAGGGGTGTAGGGTGGGAAGTTAAATAAGTAAGAATTTATTAATAATTTATTCTTAATCGTTAATTAATTATTTAATCATTTTTTATTATGTAAAATATGTAATACTGATTTATTTTACTTATATTTTAGCTGCCCGATGCTAGGTTTGTAGGGGTATAGGATGGAAAGTTTATTAAGTATTAACAAGTTACCTAATAATCGTTCATTGTAAATACATAATTACATTTAATTTTAAATATGTAAATTGTGTAATTCGTAATTAATTTCATTTTATTTTAGTTGCTGGATGCTACGTTTGTAGGGGTATAGGGTAGGAAGGTAATTAAGTAGTAATTAATTAACAATTTATTGTTTATTAATTATTACATTTATTTGGAAAAGTTATTTTTTTCATCATATTTTATGTGCAGGCTGGTAGGTGTGTAGGGGATCGAGGTGGGACAATAATTAATTAATAATTAAATAACAATTACTTATAAATTGACAATTAATTTTGTATTGAATAGCATTTATGTAAAGTGATACTTTTTAGCTTTTTAATACATATATATGTATATTTTATGTAATTAAAAAAAATAATTATCAACAGTTTAACATTTGTTCTACATTCATGGGGTTACTCATATATGTAATGTGTTTGAAGTGAATTATTTTCCTGACTCTTGCTTAGACTGCAGTAGGAATAATGAAATTATGTGTTGGGAGGCCCAAGGCCCCAACAGCCTTGCAGACTCCCTTGCTTGCACCCATCATGGGTGCAACAGGAGCCGTCATTGCTCAAACCCCACAGGAGCAGTTTTCATTTACTTCCTCAGTGGGAGCAAACAAAACATTTCCCTGTGCAGGCAGATAAATGTTTTGTTCTCCCAATGGGACGGAGCAGCTTTGTGCTTCTTCCCAGTGAGAGAATTTTGCATTTACCTTGCCTGCACCTAAGGGCAGCGAAATAGACGGTGTCCTGGGGGTGGGGGACCTGGGACACCGTCACTTGCCATTGTATGACTCCCCTTTATTTGAAAGACGGCCCTGGGGGATGGGGTCCCCCGGGCCTCTCCTGTCTTCCACTCCTATTAATTTAAGTTATCGGCCGCAGAGGATGGAGTTTTCCAGGCCTCTCAAGGTTTGGGAAGGGGGTGCACGTGTCCCCCTTCCCCTTTATGAAATTATCATCCCCAGGATATGGGGTCCCCATGTCTTGTGGAGGCATGGGGATGGGGGTCACGCACCCCCTCCCATTTAAGATACCGGCCCCAAGGGAGGGGGTCCCCAGGACCTTGTGAAGGCTTACGGTGGGGGGCTTCTAAAAAAAATATTTGACTGTGGATTCATTTTTGGCCCCAGCGGTGTCCCTCTGGGACCCCACTACCAGGCCTAAGGGTCAGGGTATCCCTACCCTGTCCCGATATCTTTTTTTAATGTTTTGTTTAGGACTTGGGACTGGATGGACTATATAACACATCTGAGCATATAATGCTCAGTCCTATGATCAGTTCCTTGCCCCTCTGAAGTGGAACATGTATAGTATTCTCTGGCTTCTTAACAGTGCTTCGGTGGTTAGGCATCTGTAGTTCTTGGGTGGGTTTGATATTGTATTCTCCGGTCATGTAACCATACCATCAGGGCTCAGGCTTCTGTCACTCCAGTGTATGGCTTCTCAGAATATGTGGGATTTTGGGCAGGAACCCAGATGCTATTTGCCAATCTTCTTCATCATGGGATCCACACAAGCCAGAAAATGGCAGTGCTGGCCTGTGTAATTCTCCAGAGGGAAATGTGGGAGAGGGTAGAAAAGGGAGAGAGGCAAAAAACATCACTCAGCTCAGCTCTCAGGGTCTTCAATGTTAGCAACTTGCTAGAATGTCCACTGACTTTGTCAGAGTGCATCAGCAATGACTCTCCCAGGTCTCAGGTGTAATGGTTTTGAAGACGCTGGCTCGGAAGCAAGAAGAACGGCTTTAGAGTATGTGTTTCACAATATGGTGACTGTTAGACACATTGGCAACCATGAATAACAGGAAAGCATGAACGTAGAACTAATGTGTCTCAGTAGAAATCAATCTTTCACTACCAAGCAATGACACCCAATACTGCATAGCTGTTGTGGCTAATGAATCTCAGAGGAGGCCAAACATATAACATTATCTAACTATAAAGTAAACGTGAACTAGTGAAATGCAGAAACATCAAAGTGCAAAGACAGAAAACGGTGAACAAAATCAGCAGTGGGAACCATACAACCAATAACAATTGCAATTTGTTGCTCTCTTCCTGTTGCTTCTATGTACACTGTCCCAGAAGAGCTAACATTCCTCCTACTGGCTGCTCCTTATCCAGTACCACAGGATTCTATCTATCTGTACCCTGGAAGTCCTCAATCTGTCTATGATGCTCCTGCCACTGATCCCGCGTTGGCCCAACCTCTTATCATTGGTTATCCGATGGGTCTTTCTTTGATGACTGAGAGGTGAAGGGACACATATAATTAACAGTGTAACCCATTTGGCTACAGAATAAGGACCAGGAATCAGTAAATAAAGTCAAAAAGTTTTATTATAAGTTGGCAGTTAGGTTAATGTAAATAAATCTCAACACCAAGCTTTAAAGGTACAGAATAACAACTGTATAGCCAAACCTCCACAAAAAGTTCAGGCGCATCAGTATGAGACAATAAAGAAGTTCAGTCGCAGCAATACAAGGAATTAACAACAGATTCTGATGCTCAGAGATGAGTCTTTGATCTTCTCTCTTAAACATGAATAATATTCAAAGTCACCTAGCTTGACTAACCTGCTCCTTTCGTCTCACTGTAACCACTGGCACTTCAGGGAAAGGTTCTGTTACATCATCAAGGGGACACGGGACTCTGCGAGTATGTGTGGCATGCACCCAGTTGGGGAGACTTCTGCACTTCACAGCTGTTGTAGTGACCAAGATGACATGGTAAGGTCCTTGCCACTGAGGCTCCAAACATGTTTTGCGCATATACTTCTTCATCGTAACCCAGTCGCTGGGACTGAGGTCATGGCACTGCTCCTGATGAGGCAGGGCTGTAGCCTCTCCAACCTGATGAGACACAGAATGCACCACATTAGCGAGTCCTTTGCAGTAATCAAGAACCATGTCATCTGTAATGTTCACAAGCGCATTTGTAGGCACAGCCGCCAATCTCATGGCTCTACCCATGATTATCCAATTGGGAGATAATCCTGTCCTCATATCGGGAGTATTTGAAGACTCATCAACACAAAGGGCAGATGCACACAATCACCAAGACATACATCATACAGGCATCACAATATAGTCCAGTTGCATCCTACTGAAGGGACCTCCTGATGTCCCTATTTGACTGAGTTTTACTGCAGGTATTCTTCCTACATTCATCTGCTGACACACAACAAACCTGTGACACAACCCTTCAGCCATCAGTCTGAAACTAGGATTAAAACCATGTCTGCCGAAACAGACACACCATAGCATCTCTACCTACATGAGCAGGTCCATGATAGTGTCTCACCATTGGGGGTAGCAAACTGTCTGGCAACACAGGTCTTTTCCTGAAACCCAAATGTAATCTTTATCTCTCTTGACACAACCTGCTCTAACCTAGCCTTGCTGTTCTGCTTCCGACACTTCCTCCTGAAGTCTCTTATCTTTTTCCCATGTATCAACTGTGGTTAGAAAGAGGTTGAATTTGGTATCATTCATCCCATCATTTTAATATTCACCATTAAAATTACAAGCATTTATGGCACAAATCTGTCGTTCTCATCAGAGTACCTGTTGCCCACAGTTACATAATCATCTCCTTTGCGGTGCGCAGAACATTTCACAGCCGCGATCTGGGCAGGAAGCTGTAGTGCCTTTAACAGGTTATGCACACTTTCTCCATTCCTAATCGAGGATCCTGAAGAAGGTCATAAATACCCATTGTGACCATAACTGTCCGAAGTCATGGACGACGCCAAAGCCATGCTGACTATCAGTGAAAATGGTCACTTTCAGCTCGTATGAAACACAGCATGCTCTGGCAAGAGAAATCCAATTCACAATTCACAAAACTTTATTCGATCTATCGAAATAGACCATGAAAGTACGAGACAGATAAAAGAAGTTACAGTACAATACAAAAAGGCGAAATGGTTACCAATACAATATAAAAACAGTTAATAATACGACAGTTACAAATAAAATCAGAGGGAAGGTGAGAAAAGTGCTAACTTCAATTGACAATCCGCTATACATTTCAGTCTACCAAGGTTTCTCTTAAAATCGTCGAAGTTCGTTTAAAAAGGAGATTACAATTGTAAATAAAACTAGAGTGATGTACCTTTTACAGTTCGATTTATGAACACCGGCCCGCTGGGTTACAAAGATAAAAGCGTGCTGAAACATGGGCCGGGACAATTATGTTAATGACAGTCACACAATTTTCTTTAAGGACACGGCCATGTCAGTTAGTCACAGCTAGATCTAAGCTTGACTGTGGACCTCAAAAAGCTAAGGACGTGTAACACAGAATTGCTGGTAAGTATTTGTAAGAGGATAAACACCGGTCTAAATTGTCTAAAGTCGCCCTTCTTTAAAATGGGGATAAGGTAAGATTTCCTAGGTACCTCGTGGAAACTGCAAAACATCAAAAAATGCATCATGTCCTGTGGGGACTTCCCGTCGCAACCACAGGCAGGGAGGCTCTGTCCCCTATGAGCCCCACCAGGGTGGGCCAGAAGGTAATGAAAAAGGTCCAAACGGAACCTGGGCAGTAAAAAACAATCATGGGAACTTTTGAGCCATAAAAGATAGGGCTCGGTTGATGGCACAGTTTTCAATAGGAAATACCTGCGCACGCTGGACTTCTCAGCTCTCCTTCTTCCCTGTCCATCTGCCGTTTTTTAAAGAAATTCTCCTTCACCCAACCCTGGTCTCTTCTGCACATACTCTCAGGATTGATAAATAGGTCAACCCTTCCCAGGCCAGCGAGATTGTCCCTAACATACTTGAGCCAGGGATACAATGATGGTAGTCCAGGGAGAGGCAATCAGTTAAGATGTCTTTACTTAGGGCAATTCCTTACCTTAGCCACAAGTTCATCCACAGTGATAGGGGGCGATAAGACAACAAGTCGGAGAGAAATGCTGACCCCAGTTCTTCATGGACTACAATAGGGGGGATACACTGTGGTAAACATGAGTCGTTTTAAAAAGTATTTTCAATAACTTGGAGTTCCTCGTGCTCCTTGTAACCCCAAATCTCGCTCCCGTAAGCCACCTTAGTGATGCATTTGGCCTTATAGATCTTCAAGAGGACCCCGATAGGTCTACTGCCCAACCTAGATGAAAAATTGAAAATGGCAGCGTTGGCCCTGACAAAGTCCCCTTTTTTCCTACTGATGAGGGGGCGCCAAGTCACAGCGGCGTCAAACACTACTCCCAAGTATGAGAGGACATCAGTCTTCGGGACCGGCGTTGAATCCACAGCAAAAGTATAAGGTTTATTGGGGCGTGACCCAACTTGCATTATGAAGGATTTGTTGTTATTCACCAGCAAGTCCAGGTCCTCCATGAAATGGATAGATGAATTCAGTAACGCTTGCAAACCCCTGACTGTCCTAGCCATGAGAACGGCGTCATCCGCATACAGTAGTATGGGAAGTCTCCGCCGACCCACCTTAGGACAGTCGGTTTTCAGCTTCACAAGGGTCTGCTCCAAGTTGTTGATGTATAGGTTAAAGAGAAAGGGGGCCAGGATACACCCCTGTCGAACCCCTCTCTCTATTGGGAGCTGGCAGGTGACTCTCAGGTCCTTAGTATATCGTACCACCGCCTTGGTATCTCTGTGTAAGTGCCTTAAAAAATATACAATGTCTGGGCTAACTCCTAGGGACAACATGATCTGCCAGAGCTTTGATCTATTGACAAGGTCGAAAGCTGAGGACAGATCCATGAAGGCTAAATATACTGTGCCGGGGCGTGCAACAGTGTATTTACTGAGTACCATGTACAGATTTAAGCTTTGGTCCACTGTGGATCGACCCGGGGAAAAACCATATTTGGCGTCAGACAGGATGTTATTGTCCTCTGCCCAAATAGAGAGCCTGTTAAGAACAATGCGGCCTACCACCTTTACCACTGAGTCCAGTAAAGAGATAGGCCTATAACAATGGGTACTATCCCGGTCTCCCTTTTTGAAGACTGGTACGATTGTAGATAGCACCCATGAGGCCGGACAACCAGACACAGCTGCCGCATTAATAATCGCAGTCAGGGTTGGAACCCAGATGTCCATGTTTGAGATGTACAGGTCAGGTACATCCCATCAGGGCCTGGGGCCTTCTTTTTTGTTAGCTCTGCTATGCCCTCTCTAACTTCCTCTGGTGTAAAAACCACGTATGGGGTCCTATCACCACGGCACGGATCTACCATTGCGGAGGAAGGGGACAAAACATGTCCTCAAAGTGCCTTACCCATTCATCTTTGGTAATGTGCGAGTCCAAGAGATTGGTGTTATCACCTGCCAGGAAGGGATTGTTGATGATACTCCAAAACTTGGAACTATTCGTCAGGGTACTGGCTTCTATTAGGTTTGCCCAGGCTTCATCCTTCAAGGCGGATTTACGATTAGCCAGGGCGGATTTATAAAATCTACGACAGACCTTAACAGTGGGGAGGTCTCTAGGTTTAATGCCTAGGGCTACTCTCAGATTCCTAGAGGCTCATGTACATTCTGGGTCAAACCATCTTGGGGCTACAGAAGAACGTTGAGCCGCCGGGGCCTTTAATAAGCTAGCAATTGCACCTTAAATCACGTTGAAGGCGCCTAAGATGTCTGATGTCTTAGTCTGATAATCTATACAGGTTGCAAACTCTTTATGACACTGAGAGAGCAGACTCATACAACTTGTCTGGAGAAATCTGAACCCACCTCAATCTCCTCCCTTTGTCCGTTGTTGAGAGCAGCCCCCTGGGTTCTACTCTGTTGGTTTGGGCGGCCCGGGGCCAACAAATTGACATACACACTGGGTTATGATCGCTATGCACACTCTCCTGAATGGAAAAGTCCATAATATGTGCAAAAAAAGGAGTGGACACATAAATAAAATCTATGAATGACTCACACCCTCTGCCAGTAAAGGTGGGGTTAATATCTTTAGACTCTGGGGGCAACTTATTCATGGATAGCGTTAAATCAAACTAATTTACAATGGCATTAAGTAAGCTGCCCTGTAGCGTGTGCTCCATATGCAACCCTGACAGCCGTGCACAACCCAAGTGGTTGATCCCTTCTTGCCTCAAATCCCCACATAGGTGAATATTTAAGTCTCCTGGGATCTTAAGATTAGTGTGACTCTTTTCTTTTACACACAAATTTCTCAAGAAGGAGCCCAACCGGGAGATGTTACAGCCTTAAATAAGAGGGAATACAGCATTATAAACGTTCATAACCAACAACTTATTTGACCCCCTTGAAAACATCGGAGCCTGCTTAGTAGGGAAGTCTGTGGGCACTGTTACAAAGCTACTACAGACAACCAGGGAGACAAAACTGACCAGACCCCCCTTGGCTCTGCCCACACTTGAGGGAGTAGCTGGTACGAAAAAGGTTTTAAAGCCTTCCAAAAAGAAGTTGTTAACAATGGCCCATGTTTCCTGCAGGCAAATTACTTCGTACTGTTTTATAAAAAGTATCCAGCTAGGGTACTGAACTTGCTTGCCGGCCCTGCGATATTCCAAGAGATAAAATTGCATTCAAGAGAAACCTGGTTGGCCTGCCCCAAGGGCCCGGTTGTCTGCTGGGTAGAAAAGGTCTTAGGTTCAGATGAAACTCTGGCAGGCAGTCAATCACAACAATCAAGCGATCCCAATGGTGCAAACCTAGTTGTGTGTATCAATGCCAGGGATGAATGCCTGCCATGGCCCCCAGTCACAGGCGTTTGGTCCAGACAGGCTCCTAGCTCCGAGAAGGGGTGGGTGGGTCGAAGGCCTGTAGAAGTAACCCAAGGGGAGGGTCTTGATGGGCGAAGTGGGTCCGCTACTAATAGGCTGCGGGATTGATGCAAGCATTCTGTCCGCGACATGGCGATTGTTGAAGTTGATAACAATACAGTCACCGCTCCACACCTTCCTAACCCTTCCCACCCAGCTAGTTCTCCTTAACATGATGATTTGGATTTCCACTCTTGGTCCTGGGACGGTATAGGAGTTCAGCCAATGTACCACCTTGTTCTTTAGTTGGTCAAAATATTCCTTTGCCCCTATTGGGAGAGCTGGGACGTTTGCAAGAACTACTACAAGAGGGGTAGATTCTGGTGGCAAATGGAGAGTACTCGTGCATTGAGTAGTGGTGTTAACTACCTCGTGACCAAGGGTATTTGCCTCTCCTCTGGGCGTCACAACTTCTCCAGGATTACGCTTGCGGTAAGGGGAGATCCCCTCTTTTGATGTTGTAGACGAGGTTGGTGGGTAAGTAGGGGGTGAGGATAGATGTGGGTGGGTGAAGGTGCCGTCCGATGCTGACTCCAGGGGTGGTTGGGGCTGGGCCGATGGATTTCTAAAGTCATACGCCTGTGCACTGCAAGTCGCTGCAATCGACAGGGCCGGTGGAACCATGGGTTTTGCACCCACTGACCCAAAATTACCTTGAAGAGACAAATTCATGGAGTAAAAGCACCTTTCTAGTGCAGCTAGGCATTCGACAAAAGGATCTAATTTAATGTCCAAAGGTTAAAAGGCGTCAATGGTTGACACTGTGTTCGTAGGAGTTTTAGACAAACCTCCTGGTTGCTTATGCCTCCCCATGACAACGTGCCCAACCGGCCTCAAGGGGTTCAAGCTTTATGCTGCCGCTGTATACAATCCCTGTGAGGTTAGTTAGGCTGCTATGCGGCTTACGATAAAAGGATCGCTCACAAGCTGGGATAAAAACTACGAGGGGAGGTCAAAACGTGGGCAAAGTGGGCAACAGCAGGTCAATGGAAGAGGTCAATTAATTGGAAGGCCCCCAGAGGATGTTGGAAAGGCTGACTGTTGCGAGTGCAGATACCTCGAAAACACGGCGATAAAATAACATCGGGGTTGGCCTGAGGTAACGAGAAGGACGTAGGGTCCCTACCTGTCTCCACTGGGGCTCCCAAAAAGTCTGAGTTTCCTTCCTCGCGGTCCTGGGTCAGCTCCTAGCAGCCGGTGAGGTATCACCGTGACCAAAGACCAAGGGGGGATGGCCCAGCCTCCTCTGGGCTCTGACGGGCGAGGATGGGCCCGCCCTTGGCCCGGGCTTTGCCTGGGCGTGTCCAGCGCCGCGGGGGGAGTAATGCACTTTTAAGTGCGTGGCGCGGCAAAACAGCAGTGGCACAACAGGATTCTGGGACAGCGAGTCCCTCGGCAGCCTTTCCACCTCCTTTCAGCCAGCAAAGACGTACCGCGCCGCGGGAGGAGTAATGCACTTTTAAGTGCGCGGTGCAGGAAAACAGCAGTGGCACAACAGGATTCTGGGACAGCGAGTCCCTCAGCAGCCTTCCCACCTCCTTCCAGCCGGCAAAGACGTTCGGCGCCGCGGGAGGAGTAACGCACTTTTAAGTGTGCGGCGTGGGAAAACAGCAGTGGCACAACAGGATTCTGGGACAGCGAGTCCCTCGGCAGCCTTTCCACCTCCTTCCAGCCGGCAAAGACGTCCCGCGCCGCGGGAGGAGTAACGCACTTTTAAGTGCGTGGGTCGGGAAAACAGCAGTGGCACAACAGGATTCTGGGACGGCGAGTCCCTTGGCAGCCTTTCCACCTCCTTCCAGCCAGCAAAGAAAAATCAATTCGGCCACTTGTGCAGAAAACATTCCTTGAAGCCAGGAGGCTTCGAACACACCTGAAACAGTACAAACTGCGAAGCCAGCTCTCAGGCTACCTTTATGGTCTTGTAAACAGGAACCATCAGCAAGCATTACATAATCTGATTCTGTTAGTTGCACATCTTGTATGTCAGGTTTGGGTTGGTGCATATTTCAGTAACATTGAGACAGTCATGCTTAATTTAACCCTCAATAGCATAATTTACAGAAACAGGGAGTAAATTAGCAGGATTTAACGTTGTACATCTCTTGAGGGCTATATTATCCTCCGCAAGTATGACTTGCTCATACTTGGTCAAACCGCTATTGGTAAGGTGTTGCATCTTGGTGCATGTTAACAATATCTCAACAGAATGGGGCACAAAAACTGTTAGCGAATGACCCATAACAATGCTCTTACATTGCTCAATGCTGACACCTGTGGAGGCCACGACTGTGAGATAGCCAGGCAAAGCAGCAGCTACTGGGTCAAGTGTAGATGAAAAATAAGCAATGGGTCTGCGAGCTTTTCCGTGCAGTTGAATAAGCACTGAGACAGCACAGCAGTCCCTCTCACTGCAAAACAAAGTGAAACATTTATTGTAATCTGGCATTCACAGTGCTTCAGCACGACAGAGTCTTTCTCTCGGCTCTGGGAATGCATGCATGCAAATGTCATTCCATGGAACTGGATCTGGCACATCCTTGTGTGTCAGCCTCTGCAAAGGCTTGGCCACTAGGGAAAAGTTGGGAATCCACTGTCGACAGCAGCCCACCATTCCCAAGAACAAACTGACTTCTTTCAAAGTGGTTAGCGGATTCATTTCAGAATCGTCAAGATTCTCTCTTGTGACACCTTCCTCGCTCCTTTCACTATGTGATGTCCGAGATACAGAATTTCTCTCTTGCAGTACTGCAATATAGTCAGAGATGCTTTATGTCCATTCTCAGCTAAGTGGTTCAGCAAGGCAATAGTATGTTGTCTACAAGCTTCCTGTGTATTTGACGCCACCAAAAGGTGGCCACTATACTGGATTAAGACTAAGTGATAGGGAATTGCCAGGGACTTCAGACTCTTTTTGAGGATCTGGTTGTGGGGCTCATAAAAATTCCAAAACAAGGCTATCAAACCAAAATGTGAAGAGGAACTCATTGTCCTCATGCAATGGTATGGAAAAGAAGGCTTGTCACAAATCAATGGTAGTGAGCCGCTCGGTCTCACATGGATTTGAAATAAGATCACAGCTAGATTTGGCACCACAGGACAACAAGGGACGACAATGGCATTAATCTTTCTCAGGTCTTGCACTATGCAATACTTGCCATTAGGCTTCTGCAAACCCATAATGGGTGAGTTACATGGACTCTCCATAATCTCCTTCAAAATGCCTTGTTGAATCATTGAGTCAATTACAGGAGTAATCCCAGCAATGGTTTCAGGGGTCAGATTAGATTGCGGAATTCTCGGATACTCAGCATTAGATTTCACAGTTATGCAGATAGGTTCAACACCTTTAATGAGACCTATGTCTTTCCATGAAAAGTCCCAGACTTCAGGTAGCACTGTATCTCTCAGTTCTGGTGGCAGACCATCGCACATCAACATAGGGTACAGTGTGACATTTAAACTCTGATTTACAAGTCTGAAGACACCATCTTCATCATGAGTTTAAAACTCAATGCCCTTTGGAAAACAGTGAAAGGAAGAATTTAGCTGGCAAAAAGATAGCATTCAAGCAGATTTATGGGACTTGAATCACAGACCACAAATTGGTGATTCTCCTCAAAAGACCCTATTTTAATGGGTACTGTTTCAGTAGCAGCGCTAGTCATTTGTCTGTTGGCAACTCCTACAACTTGGATTATTTTTCCTTAAGAGGGGTAGGTTGACAACCTCTGCTGTTCTCACCATACAGGGGGTAGCACCAGTATCAATCAAGAATGATGCAGGGTGGCCATTCACCCCACCAACAACGAATGGACCACTCTGGTCTACCTCTATAGTTGCGCCAATCACGCAATCCTTCTCCCTCTCTGAACCCGTCATTGCGACAGGTATGAACTGCAATCCTCATCTACTTGTATCATAGGGCACTGTTGAGACATACCCTGATTCACAAAAGGGTTGTTATTTGCACTGAAGACCTGATTCGGATTAAATCTGCAAGTATTTGCATTCAACTGTGGCATTGGAGCTTGTGGAACCTGCATTACCTGAGCTTGGGGAACCTGAAAGTTTTGAGCCCTTTATCTCTGTACATGCTGTGTCTAAATGGAATTATTATTTTGGGGTTGCACAAATCCATTATTCTGAACCTGAGTCCCAGCATTCAATTGACATTCCCACTTCCAATGCCCCAAGTTGCCGCAAACATGACACAGATTTGACTTCTTTAAAGTCGCCACATCAATCCCTGTACTTGGATCAATTGGAACACCACAACCTCTACCCTGCTGTTAAAAAACATTTCCACCTTGCATATTAGGAACTCCCTGCTGTTGCATTCCTCGCATAGGACCAACATTCCCAACAAAAAGCTGATTTTGACCTCGCTGGGCGGCTCTCATCGGTATCACCATCAACTTCTCCGTCAGTTTCTTGTGCTTCATCTCCAATTCATCACTGCAATACTCTGCATAGCTCAAGATCTCATCAATTGACTTATTCTGCCAACAACTCAAATGCTGTTTCAATGATCATGCTAATTTCAGGTCTCAAACCATGCACACATCTGAACACAAAATGTCCCGTGTCTTTGGCTTCAATAGTCTCTGTACCACTGTACTGTTTAAACATTTGCAGCGGTCTCTCATAATAAGAATGTATTGTTTCTTTGGTCACTTGGGTTGTTCTGTCAATCTTGAGCCAATCAATATATTTAGGAGATAACTTCGATATTAAAAATGTATTCACCTGCTTATACCTTTTCATCACTAACAGCTATAGAGTCTTTGTCACAGGATATCTACAGGCCATTCTACAGACACTTTACATTCAGCTCACAAATCACTCGAAACTACAATGTCAAGCAAGGTATTCAAATCTGTTCAAGAAACCTTTGATATTTTCACAAACCGATCAACCTGTTTGTACCACTACCCTGGCTTCTCTCTCAATTTTGGGAAATCAGTTGTGAATGACACAAGTTCACTCCTACTTCAAGGCACATAGACATAACCTCCACCAGGCACTTCCCTAATGGAAAATCTGACGCACTCTATTCGTCTCCTAGGTTTCTGTTCTTTCTTTTTCACCCATCTGCCTTCCCATCTTTCTAGTTCACTCAATTTTCGGATATGGCCAATTAATTCCTTAATTTGTAATTTAATTCCTGGTATCCTCATGCTAGTGATGTCCTCATCATTAAAATATGCACTGTAACTTTTCTGCAATGTCTTGGTCCTATTCAAATCAATTTCAAATTTCTGAGCCAATTCGGACAACCTTTCATAAACCTGTCCATCAAGCCTGGAAACATCTTTACACATGAATACGAGTTAATTTTCCTGGAATGTATCTAAATCGGAACAAAACGAGAGTTCCAAGCATCAGTTCTTCTAATTACACTTTTAATTTGGCAACATCCTCTTTATTCTCTCTCACTGGAAACTGAACTGTACTTTGGCTTGGTTCTGCACTTCCATCTCCAGCCGAAGGTTCTATTTGCTTAAACCAGTCATCGAATTCTTGGGCACTAAGATCTTATTGTACTGTAGCTGTATCAAGTATTATCCCTCCCGAAGAGGTGAGAGAATTTGTATTTGGTGGGGAATTCCAAATGATCATGTCAGAATTCAGTGTCCCTAGGGTTTTCGGAGCTCTGGGGGAACTGTTTCTATTACTTAGAGGTACATTCAAATTGGGCTTTAAGAAAGGAGGCGATCTTTGAACAAACCCTATTGTCGAGAAAAATCCAGTTGGATTCAAAGTTGGATCTGCGCTCGCAACACAAGTGGTCTGTACTTGTGTCGGAACCGAAGGAACTTGAGGAACCGTTCTCATTGTGGGGCCAGCAAGAGTGTTACCTGAGGCACCTATTTCAGTAGGAACAACAGAAGTAGGTGCTATGTTACCTGTCGATCCAGGGTTATAAAGTGGGACAGCAGGACATATAGTGACCAGTAAGTGCATCTGAGGAGTTCAAAGCAATCGGGTTAATGGGGGTACTGATCCCTGCATTCCCTCCCCTCACATTAGAACTTATATTCACTGGTGCAGTAGCCATTCCTAACGTTCCATTGACACTTGCACCACTTATTCCTTCTTGTTGAACTTCATTATATGGGGTGGATGGATCGACAATAATGCATTCAAAAAATCATCACTCAAACCACTATGATAGTTCTTATCCTCACTCTCTGCATTTTCTGCCTTTTTCCACATTTTCTTCTTCTTTTTCTTCTTCTCTTCCTTTTCTGTCTCTGTCTCTTCGCTTGTTAATGCGGGGTACAATCTAGTTGCCCCTATCATATCAGTTCTCCACCACTTTTGTATCGCATCCTATCTAGAATCAGCATAAGTACACACTACAATTCCGGCTCTCCCCTGATATCTTACCTTCTTCCTATCTCAGGGGTTGCTCACTCCCAAGCATTAAGTGTGGGTATAGGAAGCGGTTTCATTTCATATGGTACTCTCTTCAGATTTTCAATGATTCTCAAATGAAATGTGCCTTAGCGTGGAAACATCAATACACCTTCTTTCTCAGTGACCTTATGCCATCGGTTAAGCCAAATACATGAATGGAGTCCTACATTTATAGTCATATAATGACCTGGCATATCCTCAGGTGGTGTCTCTTCTCCCTCTTGAACAGGTATCTTTACTTCTCCAATAAGCATATCTCATACAGCCTTAAAGAATTTCATTTTTGAACAGTAATTCAACAATTACAATACATCTTTTAATTTCAAACCAGGAAATAATTTCTTTACTCACTGTTCCCGTTCGGTGTTAATAACCAGTACCAGCATGGCACTCTATGATGTTAACAACCAATCTCAGCACAGCTTTACACCACCCGACCAATCCCAGCCTGGCACCCTGTGACGTCAATCTCACTCCTTACAGCGGCTCACCCTCCTTTGCAATTTTTCACAAATGCGTTATCTCAGCAATTTACACACAAAACAAATGCAAGCAATTTCAACAACTAACTTTGTCTGCTCCTCTAAAGGAATTAAAGTATTCATACACACAAGAAAAGACCCGGAGTAACACTTTCCAGCCTACTCTGACGCACATTCAAATGAAACCTCGACCAGTGGGGTCTCACTCGGATTGATACAGTTGCTCCCTGTGCACTGAAATTCAGTATACCAACCACACCTCACAATCATGCAAAGATTAAAGGCCTGATTACGACATTGGTGGTCTCACAGTGGGCTGCCATGCCAGAGTCCCGCTGTGTGACCGCCAAAGTCCTCGGCCGCCTGCACACCAGATTAGGAGTATTCTCCTAGTTTGGATGTCCAGCGGCAGCGGTCCCAATGGTGGTGCCTTTCAAAGGCTCGTATGTGAGCCCTAGAAAGGCAGTGCCGTAGGGCCGCAACTTCGCGTTCCAGCATGGCATGGACCCTGAAGTCTATGCTGTGCTGGAACTGGGGGTGCATGCATACAGGGGGTATACCATCTGCCCCCGTACATGCATCCCCTGGCCCTGAGGCAACAGGGGGCCCTGTTGGTCCCCCTTTGTTTCCTCACCACCACACTTTTCTTGGCAGGTTCACCACCATGATCACTGTGGCGGTGAGGAAACTCGTAATATGCTTGGCGGTGCCGCAGCGACACTGCCAAGCATATTGCGGGCCTCAGACTGCTGAGCCACCGCGGGGGATCTGGGATCCCCGGCAGTTGCAGGGGTCCTTTGGCGGTCCGACCCCTAAACTCGTAATAGGGCAGTCAGACTGCCAGTGCAGCAGTGCCCACACCGGCATCGCAGATACGGCGGTCCATAGGGCCAACGTAATCGTACTTAGCCCCTAAGTCCCTATCTCAATTGTGCTGTCGACGACGTCTCATGACTAGCACCACAACACAGCAGACAACTAAAATATAGTGTATTCTACACTTTTTAATACCATTCCGGGATCTTAGGCCACGTCGGACCTGATAACCACTTCAACTTCTCTGCATTAAGTGCCACATTCACACAGCAACTTAAAACATCTCAGCAGAACACCACACAATCACTGCCAAACACCGCAAACTAAGCATAAGCAATTGCAATGCGCAACCCTATTAATGCTCACACCTCCGCTCTCCCTAACCGCAGGAACTCCATCAGTCCTCCGAAATGGGCTTTAGGGGTTTGGACTGAGTTTGGGTAATTTCTGCACGGGACACCCTAACTCCCTCCCTCCAGTGCAAAACCATCCGACAATGCTATCAGTTGATCCAGCACTGGGCCAGACTCTTACCATTGGTTATCTGATGGGTCTTTCTTTAATGACTGAGAGGTGAAGGGAGTTAGCACTTGGTCAAACACATATAATTAACAGTGTAACCCCTTTGGCTACACAATAAATACCAGGAATTAGTAAATAAAGTCAAGAAATGTTATTATAAATTAGTTGGTTAATGTAAAGCAATCTCAATACCATGCTGTAAAGGTACAGAATAACAACTGGATAGCCAAACCTCCTAAAGAAGTTTAAGCGTATCGGTATGATTCAAACAAGAAGTTCAGTCACAGCCATACAAAGAATTATCAACAGAATCTAATGTTCCGAGAAGAGTCTTCAATCGTCTCACTTAAACATGAGTAATATCTAAAGTCATCTAGTTTAGAATCTAAAACAAATTAAGGTAATTTAACCTAAAGGAGTCTCAAAAAGTTGGGGGAAATGCGAAAAGAGAAAATTTTATGAAGTATGCGGGAAGGTGTTAGTATTTCAGAAGCTTGGTGAAGAGACTTCTAGGGATATGGAAATAAGTGTTAGCCTAAGCCACACTCAGCAAAGAATCAGAGGGGTAAGCATAGTGGTATGTACCTTTCAAAGTACAAGGAAAG
Organism: Calotriton arnoldi; assembly: GCA_963921515.1. Lineage (NCBI taxonomy): Eukaryota > Metazoa > Chordata > Amphibia > Caudata > Salamandridae > Calotriton > Calotriton arnoldi. The sequence goes on from CAWUFW010000449.1 coordinate 4,153,035, forward strand.
TGGCCAACATCAACCTGTGAGAACACTAGTTAATACCACACAAATCTTCTGGGTAACACCCCTTGCTTACACCATCAGGGGCTCCATTGTCCTTTCCATTCGCATGTTGTGAGCTGCAACATTAGCAGACTCTCCCAGGCCAGTCCTGAGAATGGCATCATCCTTGGTCACCTGCGAAACTTTGATACATTACTGTAATTTATGCTCTGGCTCTCCATGTTCTTAGTCAAGGTCCTCTTCTCAGGCTCTCTATCGCTAGTACAGAGTTACATCTATTCCCAAACTATCAAACCATGTGAACATACCTGCAAAAGAAAAGACATGCCAGCAAAAATGGAAAACTATATTTTATGCAGAAAGAAATACAGGCCTTCTTTAGTCAATTTAAGCATCAAATTCAATGGTGCACATTATTACGTGTTGTTTGTCCACACACAACTACAAATTTGTGATACATATCAGTACATAAATTCAACATTAGGTTCACATTGCGTAAATGTAAAGTAACTTTGAATGCATAAATTCAAGTGTAACCAAGAACTAAGAACCCGATTCACAAAAGTAATCTGAGACAAAATCCTAACTTTACGACTTTCGGTATTCACAAAGGGCATTTAGGAGTAGTAAAGTTAGGAATCCTAACTTTACTACTCCTAAATGCCCTTTGTGAATACCGAAAGTCGTAAAGTTAGGATTTTGTCTCAGAATCCTTTTGTGAATCGGGCCCTACATTATGAATACCAATGCTAAAACATTAGTGCACACGTTTATATAAATCTCTCTAATTTCAAATGCAAATACATTTTAATAATGTGAGAATGGTTTATCAAATCTCTAAAGATTATATTTCATTTTAATAAGGTTAAGGAACGCTGTGTATATGATTCATAGTTCTACAGTAAATGCACTTCAGTACTGAATTTAAGTGCAACACTTTAATTATATTAGGGCACACAAGTATGTAGTGCTAAGTGCACATATATATAGCGTGTTCATGACGTGTGAGGGTGGAGCCAAAATTACTCTACTCCACCACCAAATCTGGTCCTCAGTACCTTCCATCTTAATCGCTTCTATCTTGCACAAATCCTAACATTCAGGTTGGACTCCATATAGCATTCCCTTGCTACTTAACAGTATCTTCAGGAAGTGGCTTCTGCAACTCTTGAATGGACTTCCTATAGGTACTCTGGTTATTCAACAGCCTTTAGTGTATACATAGGTGTGTCTGAGGACTTTTTTATGAATCTGGTGCGCAATTTTCAATTGCTCACTGGAGAATAGTTTTCGATAACATTGCATCACAAACCAGATAGCTAATTATGATGCAATGATATATTATTTTATTTTCACCGATAAAAATTACGATTGAATTAAGAAATATTTGACCTGCTTGACCTTTGTGATTCTGCGTTCTCGTTATTCAGTGTCCGATTTCTAGTTTAAGCAGTATGCAATTTTATTATGTTGTAATTTTGTCTTAATGACGTCATTCCATTTGTATTCACATTCACACATGCTTTAATGCCCTTTTGCACATTCGGTAATGCACTGCGATGCTTCTCATCTACTTGAATTATTTCTCTGTAGTCGTTTCTATTCAGCTTTGATGCTCTTTTTATTTTCATACAATAGGGGTATGAACATAAAAGCGATAAACATGACAACTCTTTTTTCCCTTTATTGATCCATGACAATTTCAGAAAAATATTGTTTTGGAGAGAAATGTAGTGCTCCCGTTCTTCCCAGTCGTACGTGCTCTGAAGTGACATCTCCTGTTGAAAGGTCTCCCTTTGCATCATTGAAATGTCAGAAACACTCACCCGTGATCTCGTCTCGATGGGTCTTCAAAATGAATCCACTGCCCCATTTCTATTTTCTCTTGGGCTATGCGATAATAATAGTTATTATTCTTATACGAATGCTTTCTATAGATCCCAGCACGCTTCACTGGGCAGATATTGCTTGCTTGTGACCCCTCTGACCTTTAACTCGGATAGAATAAGCGACCATGCGCAGCTGCTCCTTGACATCACACATGACCTTAATTTCTGCCAGAATACACATCTGAGAAATGAACTGCCGCTGCTCTTTCTAATGTACTCCTTGCTTTGTTTGGTTTGCATCCTTCACCACAGTGGAAAAATGCTAAAAAAGGCGAATGTTACTTTCTATTCCACGCATACATAATTAATTATGGATTACCGGGGCTTAGCTGCGGAAGGGGGGTGTTGTTTGGGGTGTTACACCCCTAATAAATTTATTCTGTAGTAAATAGTTGGGTACAGGTGCTTTAAGTTGGGTATGGTGAGATTTCACTTGGGATTTTTACATTCACATCCAGATAAAAATACACACACACTCGTCTATTTTCAAAGGTCTTGAACAATGTTTATTTTACACAATATTGAGTTTTAAGTACCCCTCATAATCCACACTCCTCTCCCTTCCTACTACTCCTTAAGGGCCCCTCCAGCCCTGCTTCTGTTAAGGTATTTTAAACAGCGAGATTGTTGGGAAATATGAAGCCCCTCCCCCATTCTTACTGACCAAGCTACGCCCCCTGTATTCTTTACACAAAACTGTGGCCAAGTACAGTTCTCAGTGGTACAATGTGCATTTTTTCGTCAAAGGTAAAACGCAAGTAATAATATGCACTTTGTCATCATGATGTAAATATTTCAAATCGACTGCAACAAATTTGAGACTTTGGAATTGAAAACATTGTTTGAGAGTGTATGTCTGTTTCTGTAGATAACACAAGTAAAGTTTCTAATTAAAACTGTTCAAAGAAAACAAAAAGTGATTTACTTTTTATAAACACAGTTTCACCTTTGACGGAGAATTCACAGCAGGGTGCACGCTTTTTAAGCAGCAGAACGCACAGGAGAAGGCGGCAAGTTTTTTAGGAGCACCTTGTAATATTCAGCCCAATTCTGTGAATCTGCCCGTTTGCGACCTCAAAAATGCTTAGTACATCTGGCCAGTGACGGCTCACAGAGGGAGTGCTGTGGGGCGGCGGGGCGGGGGAGGGGCTGGGTGGGGGGGTAGTGGAGTCGGACATATGACGGGCAGGAGTAAAGTAAGTAAATAAATAAAACTATTTACCTTGCGCTCGCTGCATCGAGTTGGCTATGCAGCGAGCGCAAGGTAAGTAGTTTTATTTATTTATTTACTTACTTTACTCCTGCCCGTTGTATGTCCGACTCCACTACCCCCCCACCCAGCCCCTCCCCCGCCCCGCCCCACCGCCCCGCAGCACTCCATATGCGAGCCACCACTGCATCTGGCTAATAGAAGCATTGCTCTTGTTGCTCCCATTCACCACTATTATTCTGAGACAAATGTACGATATTTCAATGCATGCCTTTTCCAAGCGTTCTTTTATCACAAAGATGCCTTTATCACATACGCCTCACCACATATGGCAAGCATATTTAAGGTAAGTAAACCTCTTTCTTACTCTCTCTCTCTTTCTCTTTTCCTTGTATATATATATATATATATATATATATATATATATATATATATATATATATATAATTTTTATTTATTTACATTTTAAAACCCCCAACCCACCCTTCTTTTATTTTACTCCTAACCTTCCTTTACCTCTACCCTCGCTAAACCTTAAAATTACCCATACCTCCCTTTACCACTAATCACCCCATAACCCTAAAATTACTCATACCTCCCTTTACCACTTACCCACCCCTAACCCCTAAAATTGCCCTTACTCCCTACTCTACTACCCACCCCTAAACCCTAAATGTGCCTCCCTTTAAAATTGTTAATATATTTTAAAACGTACTTACTTTACCTATACTTAACATGCATGGTAAATGCATGTGTGGTAAACGCATGCATGGTAAAGGCATGCGTCGAAAAGCCTGTGTGATAAGGGATGTTTCCCTTCAGAGAGAATTATTAACAGGGGCGTAGCTTCAGGAGGGGTGTTACACCCCCTAAAATATGTATTCTGTTGTAGATAGTTGGGACAAGTGCTTTCAGTCGGATATGGTGAAGTGTCTGTCAGATTTCACCTGGGATTTCTACATGCCCACACTGACAAAAAAAAACACACACTTGCTCTTATCTCTGTTTTGAAGGCCTTAAAAATGTTGTGTTTTAAGTGCCCCTAACAATTCACACTCCTCTCTCTTTCCATAGCATAATTGTTGGGAAATCTGAAACTCACACGCCCTAAAATTATTGATCAAGCTACGCCCCTGATTATTAGGTGTATTACCCAAAATGGTTCAGCAGTAAAACATGTGTAAAATAAATGCTACTTGTAGGAAATTCACATTTTTGCATTGTAGCCCCTGATTTTTTACCTTTTACAGACCCTATTTATACTGGTATTTTGACCATATACAATGTGATACTTCTATTCAGTGCCACTGCTACTCTGCCCTAAAACTTTACCATAAAATTGGTTTCACCCATCTGATGTATTTAATTTCCCAGTAAGGTTATTGCAAGTGTTAGAATAGAAACATTTATGTTTAAGTATTGCTTTATGTAAGTTAGCATTCGCTGCACCATTTTCTTTGCAGGCGCCATTTTAGGCTGTTCGACACTGATCTAGTTCACTTCTGAGAAATGCTCCACCATAAGTTTCGTTATTGCCACGTTAGACTTGTTCCTGTAATGAGTACACTGTTCTTATTTGCGCATACCTTTCTCACTAGATAGAGGCCCTCTCCCACTTGTTTGGTGGCGGGCGTAGATGGAACGACCTTGGGATTGAGATACTTTGTAAATGATAGAGGCGCTGAAACTGTTTTTTTTTGTATTTCACTGTGCAGCTGCACCTGCTTGGAAAATTCCACTGTGGACGTGTTCTAGTCAAGTTACGAGATGTACATAATGTATCTTTATGCTTGTTGATTTCAGTCCCCTCTGCAGCACTCCTAGCGACTGGGCAGACTGGGCTCCGCTCTGAGTGTATATGAATAAACAGTTATTGGTTTGTATTCTCTACTGTCTGACTGACTCTTCATTTGGTATGGAAGGCTGAGAGGTGGACATTAATGACCCGGGTGACCCTAATCGGGCCACTTCCTTCAGTTGGCGCCCGAACAGGGACTCCTTTGGGTGATGCCCCATCCCTTGTCCGTAGTCGGAGGGGAGGACAGGAGCATCGTCAGGTCGGACTTAAGGCTCAGGGATCCTTGCACGAAGAGTTTGGTACTCGCAGCTGCTGCCTCTGTCCCACCGGGCAGTGCCTCGCCCAGTGGTCATCCCGACTGGAGTCCTGAATGCCAAAACCCTTGGATCTGACCGTTTGGTCTGAAGAGTCGGCAGTGGAGAACTTGTTTGTGATACTGATATCAGGTGAGTTCACTTTGGTTCTTTGTGGATATGGTACCATTGTGGTTTGAGTTTGGTACCTTATGAGGACTGTTTTGCTAAAAGTATTTGCAACTACTTTGCCAGGTAAAATGACAAATTTGATTTTCTTTTGAAAATACCTGGTTTCAGTAAGCTTTGGAATTTGTGTGTAGTCGCTGTTGTTCTGCAGATGCTCGATTGAAAGAGGCTCAGCCGGCGCCTCCGGAAGGCAGCCCAAATTTCAATATGTATGTGAAAGATGGTCTTGGCCCTATTATGTTTAGTACATTATGGCACAAATATACGAGGGACAATGCCGAGTTGCAGTGGCCGTTGACGGACACTTTTGATTAAGCCTGGGCGTAGCAGGCGTAGTGCCTCTACGCGTATTTCCACGGAGTTTGAAAAAAACTCTGTGGAAATACGCTACGCTATGGTACGCTCCCTCCCCCCTCCCAATTTAATAAAAAATTAAAAAAGAAGGCACTTACCTGCGTGGATGCCTCCTCCTCTGCCTGGCCGCTCTCCTTCCTGCTCCTCGCCGTTCTTCTCCTATGAAAAAACACTAGACGCACAACGTAGTGTTTTTTCATAGGAGAAAGACGGCGAGGAGCAGGAAGGAGAGCGGCCAGGCAGAGGAGGAGGCAACCACGCAGGTAAGTGCCTTCTTTTTAAAAATGTTATCAATTTGGGAGGGTGGAGGGGCTGGCTAACTCCGCTCCACCACGGAGGGGAGTGTTTGCCTAAACTCCACGTTTGAAATGGAGGGTGGAGTAGGCAAAAATCCGCAAACTCCGTTGGTGGAGCGGAGTTACCCGCCCAGGGTTACTTTTGATGAACAAAAGATTGGGTTTTTACAGGAGCAGTTATTTAAGAAAAGGAGTAGATAGTCCATGTTTGACTCCCTCAGGACTAGGCAGAAGGAGGCAAGACAGAGACGGTTAAAGCTGGAAAGAGATGCACGGACAGGGAAAATGCAAACATTAACACAGAAAGCTGTAGCGTATGATGGAGAAAAACATGAGTCAGGAATTGAATGTGAAGATAGGAGGTTTCTGTTACATATTGATAAGTCGTATTTGGCTAAAGAAGAGGATGATACTTTTGTAGAGGAGTTGTTAGATGTTCGACCGCCGCCACCTTATGCCCCACAGAGGATATATCCCACTGTTCCTTTACAGCCACAGCAGTCTGTTCCTTCTGTTTCAGTTGCTCCCGTATCTATGGCTGTTAGTTTGACAGCTTTAGCTACGGCACCTCCTGCCCCTTCTTTGCCCTCGTCATCTCTGACAACTGTGACCCCTAGTTCATCTACTGTTTTAACTCCTGTATCTTCTGTTCTTTCCCCTCCGGTGCAATCATCGGCTACAATCGTACCTGTCGGGACTGTTGCTTCTCCTTCTGTGGTTATTCATTCTCCATCACTTTTGGACACTGCCACGCCAGCACGAGGGTTTCAGGACAGAGATTGGGCGAACTTTAGGGAATGAATGGGTCCGTTAGTGCGCTCTGAGGTAGGTGAGGGTGAGAAACAGGTAGTAGCTGAACAGGCTGTCCGGTGGGCTTGTGTTGCGATTTACAGTGTTGAGGATATTTGGGGAGTTATGCGAGATTTTGAACCTTTTATACAGCAACATGCTCTTAAACATATGTCCGCTACGTTGATTAATCTCTGGCAAGCACATATTGGGACAGACATAGAAAATAGGTAGTAGTGGACCCTAAAGGGAAAAACCGCACATCAAATGATAACCATGTATATAAGTCGTAGTTATTGGCGTTTAGTATTATTGTCAAAAAATATTTAGATCGGGGTGCTCTATCAGCCTGTAACACCTACTACCTAAAGATGTTGTCAGCACATTATAACATAACATGCATGTATTTAAAACGTAATAAAGCTTCTTCCAGCACACCCTTATTGAATGTTACTCAGTCCAACACAAATTTGGGATGAATTCAAAGCACAAATCAACTACATATATTTGTTTCACTCAATGCTATACAATTATACTTTCAATTGGATTAATATTGTCCAAAGCCGACACACAGCCCAAAAACGAGTTCAACAATCTTCAAATTCTTGTCTTTATTGATTCTTTTAAAAAATATTCCCAGCACACGATCTAGCCGACACGTGTTTCGTCTGCACTCAGACTTTTTCAAGGCTGGAAAGATAAGTGAATACAATAAATATATATAAAAACACCAAATGTAGAAAAATACCCTATTTACAGAATGAATGGAACCTTATCACAACCTACTATAATTCAGAGTCATTTGAAAACACAATTAATCAATCTTACTGCATTTAAATATATATGCTTCAACATTAATACACAATTCACTAGAATGAGTAATGCCCAAAAGATCCGCTAGAGAAGAAGAAAAAGAAGAAAAGAAGAAAAGAAAAAAACAAATCTAATAGGTACAGATAACCCACTGTGATACCACAGAATTAGAGACAAACCAAAGAAAGTGACTAGTTCACACATGAGTGAAGAGGATTGATATACAGTGAAAAAACACCCATATAGTGTGCATGGGAAATGAATGTGAGAGTTTATCTCTAAAACATAAAATTGTTTCACCACTGAACTCCACATAATAGAGACACTCTAAAGATGAGAAGGTACTCTTTTTTCCTTTTTATTAGTCAGAAAACCCACCAGTATGGGAATGAAGCAATAGTAGATTCGAGTAATGATGAAACACACGGGCCCGTGTTTTAGAGATAAACTCTCACATTCATTTCCCATGCACACTATATGGGTGTTTTTTCACTGTATATCAATCCTCTTCACTCATGTGTGAACTAGTCACTTTCTTTGGTTTGTCTCTAATTCTGTGGTATCACAGTGGGTTATCTGTACCTATTAGATTTGGTTTTTTCTTTTCTTCTTCTCTTCTTCTTTTTCTTCTTCTCTAGCGGATCTTTTGGGCATTACTCATTCTAGTGAATTGTGTATTAATGTTGAAGCATATATATTTAAATGCAGTAAGATTGATTAATTGTGTTTTCAAATGACTGAATTATAGTAGGTTGTGATAAGGTTCCATTCATTCTGTAAATAGGGTATTTTTCTACATTTGGTGTTTTTATATATATTTATTGTATTCACTTATCTTTCCAGCCTTGAAAAAGTCTGAGTGCAGACGAAACACGTGTCGGCTAGATCGTGTGCTGGGAATATTTTTTAAAAGAATCAATAAAGACAAGAATTTGAAGATTGTTGAACTCGTTTTTGGGCTGTGTGTCGGCTTTGGACAATATTAATCCAATTGAAAGTATAATTGTATAGCATTGAGTGAAACAAATATATGTAGTTGATTTGTGCTTTGAATTCATCCCAAATTTGTGTTGGACTGAGTAACATTCAATAAGGGTGTGCTGGAAGAAGCTTTATTACGTTTTAAACATATTGGGACAGAAGCACCTCAAATTTTATTTGATATTAAAGATCGTGTATATGTTACTGATTTGGAGCCAGACCAAGTGTTTGGGAATATTACAACTTTAGTTGCCTATAAGGGGAGATTACATGAGAATAGCCCTGTCCCGGCTAATCAGTTTGCGATGCACGAGGTCCACCCCATATATCACCCAGAAATACCTGAGTTAACGGATCAGTGTGGCAATGTCACAAGAGCAGCCATCTCTGCATGTTTCCAGGAGCAATGGGTTTATACTCCGTGGAAAAGGAGTGAGGTTTTAGCCCTTAAAGCTAATTTGCCTGACCCTAGGAAGAATCCCACAGCTTATTATAAAGAATCAAGATAGGCTGCCTCTTCTACTGTAATGACTCTTGCTGACATTGAAATGTTTTTTGGTCTTCTTGCTCCGGTTGATGTTTGGAGGCAAGTTCATACCCAGGATCATGTTGCGGAATTGGACGGTACATGGGATGTAATTAGAGGATGGGATCGAGAAAGGAAGCCAGGTGATAAACCCCGTGCTGAGATACTTGCTTTGCCTGGTCGTATTATTACATATATGCATTCACTTATTCCACCTAAGAAGGTAAGCTGGGACAAATTGACAGCTTGTCAACAGAAGAAGGATGAAAGTGTGTCTGATTTCTTCACTCGGTTCAAAGACACATTTTTGGACTACAAAGGGCACAATATGTCTATTGAGGGTGGAGTTCGACTGTTTGTTGACAGGTTTGTTTAAAACCTCCTTCCTGAAATTACGTCTCGTTTGCAGGCGTCTGAGAGTACTTGGCCCACGTCTTCCCCCTCTGTTATTTTGAATATGGCCCAGTATTATGAACACCGAGATCAGGAGGAAAAGGATAGGACTGATAAGAAACAGAAGGATTTAAAAACGAAGGTGTTGTTGCAGCAAGCATTTTGGGGGAAATAGTAGGGGACAATGTGGTCCATCTAGACAGCTTCTGCATACCAGCAGGCAGCCTTCAATGACCCCTTTTTGGCCAAATCAGTGTGCGTATTGTAAAGAGGAGGGCCATTGGCGTAGTGAGTGCCCTGTACTTTTGCAAAAGGTTTCATCCCCACGGGGATGGGGTTCTGGTAATAGAAGACGCGGGACAGGCAGACAGTACTACAATACAGCTTCCGCGGGTCAATCTGATAATTATTTTGACAATTCCAAAGATGGACAGTATTATCATGATGATTATGATATGGATGAGGTGACAGGTATGTCTCATAGTTAGGACAGCCAGGGACCGAGTAAGGGACCAGTTCAGATACCTTATGTCTCAGCGGATTTGCAAGGCTCGACTAAGGAATTTTTGGTGGATACAGGTGCGACAAAGAGTTCTGTTTCTCGACATATGGTCCCTGGGGCGGCTCTGTCTCGCTAAAATAATGTTTCATAATCTAACAACAACACAATTGCCAGTACTGATGCTTACTATATTAGTTCCTTCACCCCATCACACGTGACACTCATAGTGACTGAAAAAACAAATTTCTATTTTTTGTTTGGTAAAAAGTTTTTGAATTCAATTTCATCAAAATGTTATCAGTTCATGTTAATAATTCAATGAACAATTGAACGATTTTACGTAGACCACATAAACTTACACACATATATAACATTAATCTTAAATCACATATATGATGCAACACTAGACATCACATTTGACAAAAAAGGAGAAGAAAAAACTTAATACATGAGCAAGCTCAGGTTCCAAACTTTCATAACACATGGAGAGATGACAAAAATAAAAGAAAAGAAAAGAAAAAAGAAAAGAAGCCCAGAAGAAGAGGTTGGAAAACTATTTGAAAACCAATCTTTAAGTTTTTAGAAAAACACAACCCCATTCAAGGCGCTGGCCAAACCGTATAATATTCAGGTAACCACGGTAATATTATCCATGAAAAGTCAAAGACTTTTATCACAAAAGGACATGAAAAAAGGTTAGCCTGATATTCAATTTTCTAATTCACTTGTTTGGACAGAGAAAAAAGGTCAACGCGTTTCTAACCCCTATTAACCTTGGGCGGGGTTCTCCTCAGGACCTGGAACACAAAAGAGCTTGTGTGAAGTATCTTGCACGACGATGTCTGTGCCACTTTTACTTGAGGTGAGTATTTTGCCATTTTTCAAGGTGCGAGGCAAAGGCTCGCAAGGAATGTCTTCAAGAACACGTTTTTTCTTTGGGACGGCGCTTTTATTTTCATGAATTGATCTTTTCAAAGTAATTTGTGTTGTGGGCTCTTGTATGCCCGTTTGGACAAGTTGTCGTTTAGATCTATAATCAGTAGTTTTCATGAAGCCATTTATTCAGGGAGCGCCGCCCGCGTCTCTTACCAAACGTGGTATGAGAATAAAAGCGCCGCCCCAAAGAAAAAACGTGTTCTTGAAGACATTCCTTGCGAGCCTTTGCCTCGCACCTTGAAAAATGGCAAAATAATCACCTCAAGTAAAAGTGGCACAGACATCGTCATGCAAGATACTTCACACAAGCTCTTTTGTGTTCCAGGTCCTGAGGAGAACCTCGCCCAAGGTTAATAGGGGTTCAAAACGCGTTGACCTTTTTTCTCTGTCCAAACAAGTGAATTAGAAAATTGAATATCAGGCTAACCTTTTTTCATGTCCTTTTGTGATAAAAGTCTTTGAATTTTCATGGATAATATTACCGTGGTTACCTGAATATTATGCGGTTTGGCCAGCACCCTGAATGGGGTTGTGTTTTTCTAAAAACTTAAAGATTGGTTTTCAAATAGTTTTCTAACCTCTTCTTCTGGGCTTCTTTTCTTTTATTTTTGTCATCTCTCCATGTGTTATGAAAGTTTGGAACCTGAGCTTGCTCATGCATTAAGTTTTTTCTTCTCCTTTTTTGTCAAATGTGATGTCTAGTGTTGTATCATATATGTGATTTAAGATTAATGTTATATATGTGTGTAATTTTAGGTGGTTTACGTAAAATTGTTCAATTGTTCATTGAATTATTAACATGAACTGATAAAGTTTTGATGAAATTAAATTCAAAAACTTTTTACCAAACAAAAAATAAAAATTAGTTTTTTCAGTCACTACGAGTGTCACGTGTGATTGGGTGAAGGAACTAATATAGTAAGCATCAGTACTGTCAATTGTGTTGTTAGATTATTGAAGGTTGGCCTAGCCTTGCTGATTAGGGCCAGAACCCTCTATT